>OY998150.1:18011218-18675919 GCA_963921925.1 Sphagnum tenellum
TCTGGTTTACATGTATGTAGGGATGCAATTAGTTTGATGAGGATGATGATGAAAAAGGCATGAGCATATCACCTGATGTGTTACAATATATAACAATTCATAACAATTTCCAATAAAGTTTGGGGCTACTTAATAACAAATTTTGAATTTAAATAATGAATAACCACATTAAGAAATGGAATCTATTTTATATATTTATCGCAAGTGAAATCAATCTTGTGTGGAATGTGTTTTCCAGTTATGAATGTAATTTCTAGTATATTTGAAGCCATTTCCTAATTGTCTTGTTTAGAAATGGCCATAAATATTTCATATGTACTTTTATATCCTACATTGTGTTTGTGTTCAACATATATTTGTGGAATGTAATGTAAACTATTATATTTTAAATATTTTAAATATTATGAATATAATTTCCATCCTAGCTCAATCGAAATAAAATTTCCAAGATTGTAGTGGGCAAAACATAATTCAATTTGTATTTAGATTTGTTAGTTTGTTTGATGGTTTTGCAAATTACTTTCCTATGGTTTTCATTTGGATACAGTTGTTCAAGCAAATCAAGACTTTCATTTGTTAACTGAAATAAAATATAATGATTTAGTTTACACACATCTATAAAGGCATTATTCCTCAGGCAACCATGATCAAATAACCAAACACATTTAAATAAATACACATCTTGCACTAGCTCAATTTTTCCATTTCAAGAATGTTGGTTCATTTCATGATCTTGCAAAGGACAGTCCTATAGTTTTCTACTACGTTTTCACGGTTATAATATGCAATTGATGTCAATGGCATTATTTGTGGTAGTATTGTGGAGAGCCTTTGATGTTCGAACTTGGTTCACTATCCATTCCCCTTGATGATTCCACCATAGCTTTCGATATTTTGGTGTTTTCGTCATTCCAAGATCCTAGTATTTTAGGTGGAGTAGAAGGGCCGCTCTCACCAATGGCACCATTGTATCTATTTCCTTGTAATAAACAAGTGTTGGTGATTCATATTCATCTTCCTCTAGGTCATTTTGGTTCTTTAGCAATTTTTTGTTGATTGTAATATTGAGGGAATTCAAAAACATAAATTTTAATAGATAATCAAACTACCTCGAGAGTCAAGTTCAGTAGTTCCAATTTGTCGAATGTGCTGGCCACAAATTGTCTTGTGGAGGTTGTAGTAAATTGTTGAAAAAGTCTTCATCAAACATACAAATCACCTTCACATAGATTTTGTAATGTTGCAAATGGTTCCTTGTTGCCCAATATCCAGCTTGTATTTGGTATTTTGCATCAATGGACTTGTCTTTTTTTTTTTTGACAATATGGTACAAGTATAAGTTTTGAGGAGTTTGATAAGCCATGTTTGTTGTCTTTTTCAAATTGGAGCAAAACAATCGAGAGCAAAAAACTTGTGTAGAAAATTCATGGTACAACAAAAGAACAGGTTGTTACTAATAATGTGTACACGAAAATTCATAGATTAATTACCTGCTTTTTTAATAACTAAAATGTGTTTTGGATTACATTATAATAATCTCATAACATGTGTTATAAAGGCCACATACCTATTGGATTTTATGACAATGACAATTAAATATTATATGGAGAGTGGCATTGCTAAGTTCCAGATAGATATTCATAACACCATACTTATCAATTTCTTGTATTTTTTTCTTATATTCTTATGGTGATGCCTTTAGTTACCTCACCTTTCATAAATACATTTACAAATCGTGCATCAATTTGTTTGTGTGTTTTCATAACAATTGTTTCGTAGTGATGTTGTTAAAATGGTTGAAATATCTTTTGTCAAAAGATTTTGTATTGTATAAATAAGTATTATATTTGACTGCCTATGTTTTGTTGACAAGTTCATGTTACAACTATGTTTAACTTATTTCCCATTACAATGGTTAGGATGACAACAACCATGAATGATGTGGCAATGCAAAATATGTTTCTATTGATAAATATTATTCTGACACATAGGACATGTGTGAAACTAAGGGGTAAGATTCTTAATAAAGGTGCCAAATTGTTTTTTTTTTACTTCAATACATGGGGCACCAACCTTGGTAGATTTTTGTACTTATGTTTAATTGAACAAAGACATTGTTGTCGGGTGTCCATGTGGCAAATCCACGTGGCAATGGTGACGTGTGAATTATTGGCAAGAATATACTTTTGTTAAGGAATATTTTGACACATCGCTAGAATATGTCAAGGAATAATCCATCTAACATGGATGGAATATATTTGGAATATGCCTTCCAACTCTTGTTCATAAGCTCACGCTTTCGCTCACATGCTCACCAAATAACAATCCCAATGTTATTGGTAGATTTAGAATTGAACTTCTTATAGATGATGAATGTTTATATAGGATATCAAATTCAATGCCACATTTATCAAAGGGAAACATGATTGCTTCAAAAAAATTGTCTACGTTTGCGATCCTCTAAACTACAAGTAATGTGGTGATCATTGTTGAAGCTTTAGGGCCTTATTACTTTCATTTGGTGGTGTTAATTGCAAATTTAAAATTGAACATGTTATAGATTATGAGTGTTTTGTAGAATCTAATATTGATTGTGATGCTTTCGACTACAAATCTTATGTTGATATTCATTTCTTCGTACAACACAAGGTTTGATTGAAGGCATTATGCATGCCTTTTGAAAACAAATCAATGATGATGCAAATGTGATGCTTAATGTGTTTGGCACAATGGCGAATGTAATGGGGCAGAAGGTAAAGTCGTATTTCTTTCAAATTTGTAAAATGATGAAGTGGTGGTTCAACAATAGAATTTACATTAAAAAATAACAAGACCTCTCCAAATTGACAAGTAATTCATTTTGTTCTCGAATTGCAAGTTGGCCAATAAGTTGTATAAACAATGAACTTAAATAAATTTAAGATTATAGCCACATTGGTAGATGGCTTGATGGCTTGAAATTGTAAGATTATTGGGGAGGGGTGTGTGTGTTGATTATCTACATGACATAATTAGGTTGGCTATTTAGTAGGTGCATTGGCCATGTCCCTTCTTATTGGGCCCTTGGTTTATTTGACCAAGGTTGTCATTTTTTAGTCCAACTTGATTAGATGTCCCATTTGAGACATAGTTAAATGGGTTCTTCTAGTCAAGTTTATTAGTCAAAAGTTACACATGTCATTTATGATTTGGGCCTTTAGTCAAAGTGGACATGTGCATTAATAAAATTGGACAATGCAATCAATTTTAATAGTTTAAATACCCATGAATTATAGTAGTGTGTCTTTTAAATGTCAATTCAATGATGTTTCATGTTGTTGTATTTTTTATTTTAAAATATATTTCAATTTTCAGCCCAAATTAAATTTATAAATTTATATCTCCAATATTGGTTTCAATCTAAAATCTTTTTTTTTGTATTATTGTATGAACTTTGATTCATTTAATGTGATGTAATATGTTGCATATGCATATGTGTTTGTAAATGACACTTGGTTATTTCATGTTTCTCCAACCCAACATGATTTTGCAATTTGTACAAATAGTGCAAAGGTCGCCTCTTTTGTCTTTGGATTAAATAAAGTGTTGTGATAGTTTGCACCTTTCGGAAGAGTGCCACACTCAAAAGTCTTTGATGTTTAAAATGTGATATGACGTTTTGCGAATGTTATATTCCTGTAATTAAAAAAATTTGGTGGTAGGTATTATATGTTTCATGCACAAAATTTACATCTGATATTTTTTAGAATTTAAAACTAAAATATATATTTAATTCTCACATGAATGTGAAGACATTAACCTTGGGTTTTGAAGATATTATAGTGTGAAATTTTCTTATTCTTGTCAATTTTGTCATGATTTTTTGTATGGAAATTAGGTAAATCTATAACAATTAACACTTGAAGAATTATCATTGTCCAATTATGTTGATTTTAAAACATTATTACTTGTGGTTGTGTAAAACATCAATTTGTTGGGAATATATGAGTTGAGGGGAAAAAATATTTTCTTTTAAGTGTTATGTGACTATTTTTTTCGTGGGACTGAAAAATATGATTTCAACCTATATAAATTAATAATAATTTTTTTAAAATTATACTTGTATTTTATTTTTTTAGTGTTGAATAGGTCCAACTATTTTTTATTGGGTTTCTCCCATGATAAAATAGTTACGAAAGCCAAAAACTCGAAGCCCCTAAATTTTGATTCTTTAAATTTTTAAAAATAAAATAACCATTGTTTCTAGATAATATACTGAAAATATCAAGTAATTGATGGTCAATAAGGTGGTTTTTAGATTTAAAAATATTAATAATTGGTGGGTATGTGTGGGAAAGAGGATTATTATTAGTGTTGAACAATTATTTGATTTTTTTAAATAAACAAAGATTATGTTTCTTAAAAAAATTTAAAATCAAATAACCATTAATTTGATTTCTAGAGAAAAAAATATGATTAGATAATTGTTGCTTGGTATCCCGAAAACATTAAAGATTTGATAATTTTCATAAAATAACAAGTAAAATGAATGTTCTAAATGAACATTGGCTTTTATAATAACAATTCACCTTTGAATGGTTAACTGGGTGTATACCAATTTCTCAACTATATACCAATGATTCCATGAAAATCTATTGTACGGGTCCAAACCATACTTTTGAAGTCAAAATTTGGTAACATTTCATCATGAAAAAAATCATTGAATGAGAAGTTTGCCAACAAACTATCTCATTAAATTGTATCCATCGAGGTTTCCTCATGAATGGGTCCCCTTCACCATAATAGGGGGCAAGCCTTTTTGTTGTAATAAGGGTGTTTCATATTTCATTTTTTTGAAATGCCTTTAATATAATAAAACTACATATACAAAGGTGGAAAAATCTTAAAATTTTCTTCATTGAATCTTCAAAAAATTATTTAATTATTTGATCAACATAAAATTGCTGTCATTGTACTATGGGGAAAAAAAAGAAAAAACTATTAACCAAGGTTTTATCCCAACCTTGGTTTTTATTTTTAAAACCAGATTAGCAATTGACACACTATTTATAACAAATTTATAATAATCACACAACATGGGTAATTTCTCCTTTTTTTAAAGAATCCCATTATATTACAAAGCCCTCTTAATGATATTAGTCCTTTTAGTAAAAACGTTTATTAGATTTTGGAAAAATATTGTTACAAATATATATATATTCTTAAATAGAGACATTTTTTCCAGAAAGAAAAAAGAAAAAATATAGAAGAGACAATCAAAGACTTGTAATTTGTATTAAACACATATTCCAATCAATTTTTGGCATTGGGAAATCATCAACTAGGTAACTTGAAAGTGGAAATGGATGTTTAATTAATCACTAATTCTGTAAATCAAAGTAAGTTCAAATATTGACTTAAAAGCTATGATTTCAACCCATACAAAACAAATTTAATGGAAACAATTCCAAATTTGCACAATTTCAAAAGAAAAATTGTTCATATCCAATGTGTAAAGATATATGAGTAAATTAAATCATTGGAAATTGTCATAGTATGTAAACAAATCAATTTTTTTATTGTATGAAAATGATAATAAAGACAAATGATTATTTTTTGGTGATGTTGTTTGAGGGTTTATTTAGAGAAATAAATAAATAAATAAATAAATAAAGATTTTTTCAAGATTCATTTACATTAAAAAATTAAATATACATATTTACATGATGTTAATATTATTCCCTTTTTTCAATATTACAAAAAAAAAAAAAAACATAGGTCTTTGAAAAAGTGCGTTGTTTTCCCCCCCTTCCATATATTCAAAATGAAAATTTCATAAGCATTGTTCATAAAAAATGAAAATAAAGTCAATTGTTTTTTTAAACTTTGAAAATGTATACTATTTTAAATTATTATTTTTGTTTGGGGTAGCATGGGCAATGAAATTTTTTGCAATGCATTTAAAGAAAAATGAAGATTTATGGGGAATGAATGAATAGAAAATTTTGCTAGTATGAAAAGGGTGAAAACACGCTAAGGTGAAATACATAATCCTATCACAATTTGTTGGATTATCAATCATGGGCCATGAGCAAAATATAAATGAACAATAGGTGGAAAGGATTTAAAAAAGTAATATGACATGTGATATGATCACAAAATATAAATTTCATGAATAGATTTTGAGTTATTGTAACATATTGGACTTTTGAGGTGTTAAAACCGTACATCATAGTCCATACACTAGAAGAAAACTGTGTAGTTTTTACTAGTCTTTGTGATTAAATTTTACTTGCAAGACACATTTCGCAATTAAAATCTCTCTAGTCACCTAAGATAAGTCACGTGTGATAAATTAGTTGCAAATGACAAAGGGTATTGTATGAAAAAAAAAATCAACAAATACATTTCATCCTTTGACTACATTGTACACGTATTGTCACATGTGACTAAAATGCAACTATTTGGTCACAATTCAGGGCAAATGATGTGTTGCCACGTGTTTTAATATTTGACTATTAAAAATAATAATATTATTATTTTGAAATAATCTAGGATGTTCAATTCTAATACTTGGATGATTTTATATTATGACACGTGGCCCAATGTAACTATGCCACGTGACATTATTAATTTTCAAAATTAAAATATTAATATTAAATTGGTAGGTACTTAGGTAGGTACATAAATATGTGCCTACAAACCTAGGTTACATATCAACCTACTTATATAGGTAGGTACATAGGTCAACCTAGGTGGGTAGGTCAATCAAAATACCTACCTAGAAGTAAACAAGTAGGTTGGGAATGTAAGCACTTTATAAATGAGCATAATTTTAAAAAATTTCTTTGGGTTGACCCTTTTGATCAACTCATCCCATGTGCACAAATTTCTTAATGTGAAATTGGATGAGCACACCCCCTTGTTTATACAGTGTTTAAAATAGGAATGAAGAACAAACAATATGGGATAAATTTTGAAATTGCAACTTCCTCACAAACTAAGTTATGATTCCAAAACCTTTTTCATGCCTTACTTTTTTAATTTTTAAAATTTTCAACAATTCAAATGCTAAATAACTAGATAGTCATTTAATTTAATAAATATTAAATTTACATAAATTTAAACTATAAATTATACATAACAAATATTCAGCATTATTTATCAATTATTTAAATAAGCAATAAATTTAACAAACTAACTATCTAGTAACTCACAATTTATTAATACATAATTCACAAATATTAAATAATTAAAATAGTTTATCATTATTTAAAATCTGATCGAATTATATATTATATAATTAATGTAAAATTAATTTAATGACTATAATTTAAAAACCAATTATTTTAAATATATAGATTAAAATTATAAGTGATGAATTAACCATTACTATTACAAAGTAAATCTTACAAGAATTTAAAAAAAATTCAGTTAATTACATTATTTATTATATAATTAAATTATTGTTTTAAAAATTATTATAGGTGAAATATTTTTAGAAATTTTGTTAATTATTAGCTATAAATACAATAATTTGTTAAACATAACATTAATTTTCATAATTAATTTAAAATTACTATAAAATATTTATCATAGATGATTAATCACATAAATTTTAAATAATAAAAATAATATATAATAATTAATGAAATTAAAATCAGTAAAATAATTATTGTAACTACACTATAATTTTTCCAAATTTTTAATTCAAGTTTGAAGTTATGAATTACAAAGTGTGAATAATTATGTTCAATGACAAAATAATTATGCACATACTAATTAATTCTTATATGAAGTAATTGTAATGATTTTAAAGTAATGTCACATTAATTAAATTAATTAATTGATTTTAATATAAAAATATAAAAGAAAAAATATACAAATCTATGTTATAACAATTATTATTGTGTGTAACTAAGGTTTAATAAACATAATCATTTATAATTATTTATAAAAGTGATATATTATGAATAACACTAGTAGAAAAAACCTATAAAACTCAATCAATAATTTTTTGAATTAAAATATAAATTTAAGATTCCAAAATAGTAATTCAGAATTCAAATATCAAATCCTAGATCAAATAAAATTTTGAAGTTAACTAACAAATCTGAGAATTGAAATGTCAATTTTCAAATTAGAATAATAATATTCAAAATGAAAATGTTCATTTTAAGACTCAATTAATAATTTTTTAAATTGAAATGTTAATTTCAAGAATCCAAAATAATAAATTGGAATTCAAATTTCACCTTTCAATTCAAATAATTTCTTAAAATTTAAATATTAAACTTCAGAATTCAAATATCAAATTTGAAGTTCAAATAAAAATATTTAAAATCAAAACGTTGATATTTAGATTCAATAAATTTTTTGAATTGAAATACCAATTTTTAGATTCGAAAATAATAATGTAGAAATCAAATATTAAATTTTAGATCAAATAAGTTTTTTGAATTTAAATAAAAAATTTCAGAATTGAAATGTCAATTTTGAGATTCAAATAACAATATTCAAAATTGAAATGTTCATTTTTAGACTCAATTAATAATTTTCAGACTGGAAATATTAATTCTGAGAATCCAAAATAATAATTTGGAATTGAAATTTCAGGTTCAAATCAAATGATTAATTAAAATTTAAATGAAAATTTTCAGAGTTGAAATATAAGTTTTAATATTCATATTACAACATTCAAAATTAAAATGCCCATTTTTACAATAAATTTATATTTTTCTGAATTGAAATATACTAATTTTTGGATTCAAAAATATGAATTTAGAATGTAAATATCAAGTTTCAAATCCTAATATTTTATTAAAAAATTTAGAATAGTAGTTTTTAGAATTAAATATCAATTTTCAGATTTGAATAAAAAATTCCAATGCAAATATTAATTTTGAAATTCATTATATGAATAGTATATATACGTATGCATATTATATATAATTTTGGTACATACATTAAAATACACCCCTATGTCATTGTAGAATACCTTTAAGATGCAACTAATTTGGTGATTACTACAATTAATGGGACATATTAACCTATTAGTGGATGAAAATAAATGTAGATATAATCCAACCAATAATATTAAATTTATATAGTTGCATCATAGTTGTGAGAATGACCAAAATAGTTAAAATTGAGTCTTATAATTGCAATATTCTCAAATGTAGTCGTAAACAACTACAAATCGCATGTAATTGTAAATGGACTAGTTACATTTTGGCTGATTTCTATTAGTGATATCATATTATTATAGATTCATTATATTTGCTAAATTGTTTAGTTTGATTTTTTACATAGAATGTAATGTGATGTCATGGATACAAAGGAAAACAAATTTGAAAGAAATTGATAACCATAAATTGATATATAAAATGAAACATGGATTTTTTGATAAAGTCTTTTATTCATTTGAATCAATAATTCAACTTCTCATTTTATAATTATAAATTTTTAATACAATTATGTATCATTCATAAAGTTTATAAGTGAAAGAAATTATTTAGCCTTGCCATATGATTTGTATTTTGTTATAGTGTATATAAACTTTCATTTTAACATTAATATAAAGTCCACATATGCTAGAAAGTATAGCACCTTAATGTGCTTCATCTAAAAAGAGAATGTTGGTGTGAATGAAAGGAAATTTATGATTGAAAACAACTAGGAGTTTGAACGAGACACAAAGGGTCCATGGGCCTTCTTTTGGTGGGAGGAGAAGGCCTATTTGACAATGGTTGGCTTTTGAGTGAAGTGGTGACATGGATGGAAGATGTTTCATGTGTGCAACCCCATGTACATTAAATTCATTACATAATATATGCACGGGAGAAAGAAAATGCCATTTATAAAATTTGCAACAATTCCAAAGCAAATTTGAAGTTCAAAAACAAGGTTTATCAAGTGAAGTAAAAACAAAAAAATATCTCGTGGTGATTTTGATTGTAAACATTTAACGCCTAAAAAATTCCAATGATTTTGAGGTGCGTGGTTTTTAGTGTTACCCCTTAAGTATGTTGTCACAACCTTAGCCTTGGGCTTGCAATAATGCAAAGGTTTGCAAAGGTGCAGGCCAAAAGTAAAGCCATGGAATCACATTTCATGCTCGTGGGAGTGTAGGAAAATGTGAGGGAATGAACCCCCACACTTTTAAATGAATTTTCATTTTGAAAGTTGGAGGCTCAATGGACTTTCAAATTTTGAAAGGGCGATTGTAGGGGTCAAAATTCATTGTATTGAAGAGTTCCTTATACCATTGAAAATATCTTAGAATGTAGATGTTTAAAATGGGCTTGCATGACCCATTTGGGCATTTAAAACATAAGTTATAGCCAAAAGACGAGCTAGGAATCAAATTGTCAATTTTATTCTTGACCACTAAAAGTCGGGAATCACCTTGATTTCCTTATGTCCAGGTGATGTGCCACATATTGTTGGAAAGCTCTCAACAAGGGATATAACTTTCCTTTAGAATTCACTTTAATCACAAGTTTGCGCACAAAATTATGGGCCTTCAAAGTTGCGAGGGTCCCGAAACAAAATGACATTTGGGTGTTGGCGCCATGGCCAACCACAAAAAATATTATAAAGGGGAAGGTGGTGGTTTCCCCAAGTTTGGGCCCTAGTGAATCTTGTAAATTTATGTTTGTTCATGGTTCATTTGTGCACCAAAAGTGTTCCAACTATGCACTAATCAACTTGTTGTTTGGTTTGTGCAGGTCCATGAATTGACTTGTTTGTCATTCTTTTTAGTCCCCATCCTGGAGCTCTACCACGTCCCTCTACCCCAAAGTGGTGCGAGTTAAGGAACATCCCCCAATTCCTTATCCTTTCATTATTTTCACCCTTTGGATTCATAGGTGACTCCATCAAGGAGTTTGGGGGTGCATCATATGTTTTCATCCAAATGGTAATGGGGAAGCCTTTTTGAAAATATGGCAAATATTATAAACATTTTCAAACACTCTAAATTTTTTTTTTTGGCCAATGTCCCCTCAATGATGAGCATTAATGATTCTTGAAAGGTCACAATCATCGAAAATAGGTCATGAAATTCAAATAGGACTTAAGTTCACCTTGCATGTGTCCATAATATAACACAATAATCAATTGCCATTCCAATATAACCTTGTGTGTAATACCAATAAACACCCCACGTGGATCATAATCTAAATAGCAAAAGGAAAATTGTCCTACATTGAACTTGCAACAATTTGAAAATGTTGATCTCACATTGGGTAGTCAATAATTAAAAAGGCCAGAAGTTTTGAGAATTCAAACTATTTGACTTACTTTTTAGTTGGCATTGCCATTAAAGGTTAATAACACATACGCAAGAAGTTACGATCCCAAAATGGTATGAACATTGTGCACACAACCCTTCACAAAATACAAATCCTTTTTAATTTCTTAAGTTGAAACATAATTGTAAGCATGTGATATTAGGTGACTAAAAGCCAAGTCTTGCAAAAACTTGCTTACCTATCATTCACAAAATTCTATGCAACTTGTACAAGTGTATTTATAATCATTTGAAACTTCCTAATGGCTACCACCAATGGCTTGTAGGATGTTGAATGTTAATATCAAAGTCCAATGTGGTGAGCACCAACCTTCTCTTCAATAACATCTTCTCATTTCCTACTTCATAGACATCTTGAATATCTACACACAACATAGTCATCAGTAATGCCCAAAGTTACAGTGGACCCTAGCAATAGAAAAATGCAAACCACATGTTCAAACCTTATGCTTGGCCATAGCTTTCCAAAATCCTTAATTGGCCATTGGCCATTGTAGAAGTTCATTAATGTTTTGCTTTTGATATGAAACAATGTACACCATGTTCAAGAAATCCATGGGGACAATGCATGCTTATTTTTATTGATTCTACTCTTTATCTATTGTTGGATAGTACAAAATTGCAACAAAAGCCACAAATGCAACAAGTAGAAATAGATTAATGGTTACTTCATATTGCGACTTCATCATCTTTCTTGCATCAACATGTTTAACTATTCGTGCTATATTTGTTGTAGCAACAACTCCTTTTGCCACCATCTCATTACTATTTTCAAATGCCCCTTCCCAAACCCTAAAACACACTTATACCTGAAAACTTGCCAACAATGAAAACTCCAGCATTCCACAAAGGTCTACAAATATCTTCTTTAACCTTGTTTAATAGGGTTTTGATAGCTTTGTGAAATTTTTTGGAGGACTAATGGAATTGCTAGAAAAAGACCATTGTTTTCCAATGCTTAGTAGAATAGGGTTACATGTAGGCTTGAAGATTTATTTTTTCAAACCAATGAGATTATTGAATTTGGTGGTTTGAAAAAAAATATAAATATCTTGAATAAAATAACACTCAAAATTTGTAATTGTTATTTACAGATAGGGTTCTAGTCAAATACTTGTGCACTTCATTTCAAAGATTTCATTCGAGATCTTAAATAAATAGAGGGGGACAAGGCCTCACAAGCGTCCATTATTTCTGGTAGGCACTCAAGGCCTTCTCCTCAAAAATTGAAGAGAGAAGAGTTTTGTGTTTGAGGGAAAGAAGTTGGTTTTTTTTGAAGTACCGATTTTGTTTTACAGTTTTCTGAGGTGAGACAGTTGCCATTCTGTGGGCTCCAATATTCGTGATATTGAAAGTTCTCAATGGAGAGAGGAGCCAACTCGCCCAGAGCTTCGAGTACAACTATGGTGACTTCATTCCCATCCTTCTCCCATTCTTCAAGGTCTGTCTGGAGGTCAAGGATCGACGACTGGCTTTGTTCAAGGAATTCTTCCCTGATGTGCGCAAGTAAGTTCTGAAAACCCAGGGTTTGTTGTTGCATGCTATTTTCAACCATCTTGTGCAGCAGGTACTGTATGTTGGTTGAAGTCTGCCACCCTTCCTATGACAAGCCTATGACAAGCTAACATTGTGAGGATATTTCAGGAGCAAGGATTTCTTAATCCTCTAGACCTTGACCTCTACACCCTTGTCCTTAGGTAAATTAGCATCCAGTAATATTTAATTTCTGTCCAGCTTGTTGTATTTAGATTTAGTCCTCTTGGACTGTTTAATTGTGTTGCAGGTGGCAACTTCTAAAGATGAGGGGTGTGCACAGCATGGCAATATCCTGCTGGTTCTTTCCAAGGCTATCCATCTCCCTGTAATTTTTCTATTGATTGATTCTTTCCAGTACCAGTGAAGTTGCTGGCTTATCAAAGTTTTCCTTAATAAGAAGTTTTAGGATGTTGCACATACAGTTTGTACAGCTGTGAAGGAATGATAGTGATCTGGTCTAGATGTGATTATTAAATCTTTGAAGGTGCCTGTACATGGGAACTCACCAACAAAGCCTTCCTGCAAATGGGGGGGTGTATCACAGATGGTCACATATGCCACTTTCAATGCTGGCATGTTTGGGGCAATGGTTCAATGACCTCATGGTCTTGCTGGATATGGTGGTGCTGGAAAAGAGGATGGATTCTCCAGAGCAAGCAGCCAAGACTCAAATGCTGGAAGTGGGCCCTTCAAATTTGCTGCAATCTAGTTTCTCAACATAGAAATTGTGTGGACAAGTAATATTCTTTTCCCCTGCACTCATAAAAAGATGTGATCATCCTTGGTCTTCAATTACTTGGTTGAATATCTGATTTCTCACCAGTTCATCTTCAGGCTGACATTACTTGATAGCTGTTTCCAAATGCTCTAAATCTGGGTCTTGTCTATTATGACAGCTATATATGTAAGCTGCTACAAAGCTATGCTTAGAGAATTGACTGTACAGCATTCACTATGCAATGGAGTTAACCAGTCGTGAAGGTCACTGACCTGCCCTGTGTCATATGAAACCAAAGGTTGAATAATTAATTATGATCAAGAATGTCCCCTAAAACACATTCTGGAGGCATCTAAAGAGTTGTGATAAACCACAAGCCTCAAATCATATTTTCAGGGGTGGACTAGCCCGTCTGACATTCACCTTTTGCACTCTCCCATGATGCAGTTTTTCTCCTTTTTGAAAATAGAAAGAGCATAAATTAGAGCATGATGGGTGGATTGATGTAGGTATCTACCTTCAATGTCAAATATAGCACTTAAGATTGTGGCAAGAAGTGCAAATGCCAAGGTCGGCAGGCCAGTAGTTTATCTCAAATGAAAGAAGTAGTCTGCTCAGTGTCATAAAAATAAATAATCTAAATTGTCTAAGCGGAAATTTCAGGCTGCATCTACAATTCCAGGCTTTCCTTTACACAAATCATCAACCCAACAAATTTCCAAACCTAAGAATATTCTGCAAGTCTTACCTTTTTCCTGGTATGATTGGCAGCTTACTAAAGAAGGTGTATTGTACAGGATGTCCATCCAATGCAAGAGCGTATTGTATTCCATCTCTGGCATTTGACCTTGTTGCCAATATTCCTGAGACAGGACCTGTAAGTGCCCCTTAAGTCTTTTCTATGAACTCTCTTTGAAATATATTTCTTGTTGGCTACTCCTTACAAAACTCAGAGTATTTGTTCTGTTCTGAGCTAAACCCTTTTAAGCTGAGTAAACCAAATGACCCTTGACTTCTTCCTTCCATTATACTTTAGGAATCAAGAGTTCTGATAGGGATGTGTTCAATTGCTTGGAATGGCAGGGATGGCGACTCATGGCACCTCAGTTCTTGGATCTTGTTGAAAATGCAATCTTCCCTGCTCTTAAGATGAATGAGAAGGTTCGAGCATGGGACTGTTGCTATAACTGGAGCTTCTGATGATCATTGCAATTCATATTAAGCTGATCGAAAGCTGTGTTCTGATGCTCATATTGATGCTGCAGGATATTTTGCAGTGGGTGGAGGATGAAGATGAATATCTTCGCAAGAACCTTCCATCTGATATGGTATATGGAGATGCCTCTCAATTTCTGAGGATGATACCAATGCTCAGCATCTTTTCACAGCTATTTCTGGTTTTTCGTTGCAATGGAATCCTACTGTAGTTCTTGCTTGCTCTCTTAGATTTTCCTGCTCATGTTGATCCAGTCTGGACATCAACTTCTGCACTTGGATTGCTCACACAAAAGCCTAGCTGCATCATGTCTAACCACCAGGAATACTGTGGTATCTAATTATTAGCTATATGCAGGATGAAGCAAGTTGGTGGAAAGAAGACCTATTGACACCACAGCAAAGTGTGTTAAACCTGTTGGGTCTCGTTGCCACTGCTAAAGTATAGTTTCTGTCATATGCTGTACATCATTTTGTCATTCAAAAGATTTGCTCAGCTCTTTTACAGACTGCAGTTTTATTGGTTGCTTGTTTCACATCATCAGCTTTTTAGAATTTTCTTTATTCTCTTTTTTGGTTCTTCAGAACACACAAATGTGCTTCTTTGTTCTGGATTGAGTCATACAGGACCTCCAACTAGTGGAGGGACCAAAAAAGCAGCTGCCATAAAGTGGGAGAAAGGGGAGAAAGGCAAAGGGAAGAATGGACAGAGCACAGCAGGTGAAATTTTTGTGATGCCATTTTTGTCCCAGTGCCCACTTCCTGATGACAGAGCTGTGCCAAGCTCAGAACAAGTGAAGTATGTCTATCAGCTCATGTTTCCAATCCATGGAGTGTCATCACTTCTCCAACCACACAAGATATTACTTGCTAGCAAACATTGTCTTTTTGGTTGTTATGCTCAAATCTTGACATGACTAGTAAGGCTCATCTATACTAAGAGTTCTATAGACTCTCCATATGTGTATGGGTTCTGTTGAGAATCATGTTCCACCTTATTGAATCCATAATCATGGAGATATCATCATGTTAGCTGGCTTGCTCCAATCATGTGTAGTTTCTCACATTTGCCAATAAATTATGCTTGGCCTGCTTGTGCTCTGTTGACCAAAGCATCCAACACAAGCCATTGGGGCATTTGGCAGCAAACAACAGAAACCCTGCTGCAGTTTAAGCTGTGTAACAATATTCAAGACAGATGTCTGTACCGCAGACTCAGCATGTAGCCTTTGCATTGGGTGCCTGCAGCTATTATGGTGCACTGATGGCTTATGGTGGCGTCCACCAGGTTTTGGCTCTTTCTCTGCTGACTAGACAGTGTCCAAATATCAATGATTTCAAAATCTGACTTTACTGATTGCTTGTCAGAGTATAATATGCCTGGATAAAATGGACGTACAGAACTTGTCAATTTGCTGTCATATTGTAAAGCATTGAGTCTTAAAGCTAAAAGGGACCATCATGGGTTTAACCTGAAATTTGAAGGGTATGAAAAGCCCAGTTTATGCAAAACATCTTGCACAGTGCCTGCAAGTGCTTGTATTTTCTGCCCAAATTTTATGAAATGAGAGGTGTTCACTCAGCTGTTACAAGAAGTTTGCTTTGGATGCTATGTTAAATTTGCTCCTAAGTATGTAGCTTCCTGACACAAATGTAATTCATGCTTTGAGTGATGCAGTTCCTGCGCACACCATCAGCTGAAACAGTGACTGCACTGCTCCAAACTAAAGTGTTTCCGTTATATGCTATGGTATCACCAACTCCATATGTCCTGGCTAATGCCAAATGGCTCTGGGGTAGCTGGCATTTTGCTTAGTAAGCAATTTCTTTTCTTTCTTATAAGGGAGCAGCATTGTTGAGTCTTTGGGGTTATAGTCTTAAAAAAAAAATTACTTAAACAAACAACTCATCTTTTACCTTTCTGAGCTACAATGCAGATCAAACTCACATGATTGCATTTTGTGTCCTACAACTTTTCACACTCTCAACAATCTTATAGCTCTCCAACTCCTCATGTCAGCAATGATAAGGGTTTTGAGTTTTCTTTGAGGCACAATGAGTGGGTAATTGCATTTGATTTGCTAATCCCACCAACCTCATTTTTCCAACTTCAGTATGACAGGAAAACTTCCTTGGCTATTGTAGCTTGTAGTAGGGGCAGCCATTGCATGGGCTTAGAATCCTCCTGCACCTCCAGCCAAATTGCTGTTCTATAGAGCTTCTAGTGACATTTACGGTATATCTGATGACAAGGGACTGTCAGGTGACACCTTAATCATGCATTTTCTTTGTAGACCACTGTATCTGCAGCAAAAAGCCACTATTCTTAAGGACTTGTTCACAACAAAGAGTGAAGGGAAACTTGAAATCAAAACCTGGAGTGAAGAGAGGGCTGCTGCAGCAGATGCTCCCACAGGCTGCCAGGACACATTGCTAGCAATGGGTACTTGCACCTTCAGTAGTGCATGATACACTTCTTCACTCAATTCCTATTCCACAGAATAAGTGACTTCTGGGTTAGTGGAGACATCACTGTTATCATTTGACCTCTGTTCACAAGCAAGGAGAGTCAACAATCTCTTTGCAGCTCTTGGCTACAGTTGTAGAGGCAGGGGAGGACCATCTTGCTTGACATGTATCAGCTGTTGCTGCTGCAGTCCAAGGGGAGATATCCAAGCACATCCCTCCTCATCCTGAATCCTGGCCCCAGGTATTGAAGCACCATCCCCTTTTAACAAAAGCAGTTTCCTATGTTCTGCCAACCATGTTCTTACTTGCCCTAAACTGTGCACCATGGTTGAACTTGGGTTTGTGGCAGTGGCCTCACTGGTCCAGACATGGGATGGTGCAGAGCCTGATGAGGACGATGGCAAGGCACTGGCAAACTGGAAAAATGAATGTGCAATAGTAGCAACACATTTTCTGAGCTTTTGCAGCTAGCATGGCTGATGCCTGCGGAGGTCTGTAAATCCTTTTGTGAGCTGCTTCAACATTTTGTCAGAAAACTCTTATTTGTGGGAAGGTAAAAATAAGATGAGGAGCATCTTGTTGTTCACAGAACGGATGTAAAACTCTGCCCAGAGCACTTGAAATTGCCTGATATAGATTGATCTACAATTTGCATCGGCAACATACAATACCATATGCTTGGTGTCATTCATGCAGGGGGTTGATCAAACAAAAGCTACACCACCATCGTGCTTGAGTGATGCGTCTGTGCTTTTGGCTGCAACCTTGAGGTACATGCCAGACTCAACAGCAGCTACCGCCATGAAAGAGGAGCCACTGCTGCAAGTATGGGCAAATCTGGTGGCAGATTGGAATGCATGGGAAGATGAGGAAGGTGAAGCTGTCTTGATTCCAAGACCTGTTGCTTTGCAGGTGCATCTAGATCTTGTTCTTTTGTTCTTGAGGCTGTTTGATTTGGAGATTTGGAGGTCAAAATCTCATGCCTCAAGAGAGTTGTTGTATGCACACTTATTCATGAGATCCTGCCTGCAGTGGCCTTGTGACAATAGACCCAGAGAGATGGAGAGTGAACACCTTCTCCTGTACTATTTGCATCATACTCACAAAATCATGCTCATGTGAAACAGCAGTAGAGGGGAGGGATATCATGTCCTGGTGCTTTAGTCCTGAAGCTCAAACAGAGCATTAAAGAAGGGCAAACTCCTCAACTTGGCTCCTTAATATTGTGGAGTGAAGAGCCAAAGTGCTACAATAAACATTTCACAAACTTCAGATTGTCAAGTAGCTTAACTACAGTCTGTTTTGCAGGGAAGATGTCCCATGTTCCACTTTACAAAGTATGGGATACTGCCTCCACCACCTCAGGTTGCCCAACAGTCCAACTTGAATGTTTGGTCATCTTCCTCACCATGGCCATTGAATTGGCTGCCCAACAGCCTGCTGGCATGCATGCCACTGCACTCATGCCCTCTTGCATGTGTCTCAACTCTCATTTGAAGGAGAAGGGACCTCAAAAATTCTTGTTCCACGCTTCTGCGGAGTTGCTACATGCTGCTTCCAGCAACTGACAAGTGTAAATGTTCCATTGGTGAAGCCTCTCAGTCTCCTGATCACAGTGTGTTTCAATATCCTACCTGAACATGTGGTGAAGATCCTATCAGTTGAAGAAGATGGCAGTAGTAATATAACAGAAGATGGTGCTTCTCAAGGCTTGCTAACATGGGCTGAGGCACTGGCCGGGATAGCTGAAAGTGCATCTGACACAGGCTTGTCATTGAAGTCAGATACGAAACTTGCTGGTAAGCTTCCATGTTGTGACAAGCAAATCTGATACTAATATGCAAGCTTTTTTGAGTACTCTTCATTTCTCACAGCTGGTCCTGAGATTACAGCAGTTCCCTAAAATTAGCTTGGTGGACATGGTGAAAACTGATATGGAGTAATTGTGCTGGGGGCAGTCATTGGTTTGCAGAAAGTATTGGTGCACATGATCAATTCTGATACATTACAGTGCCATAGGTATTTAAGGCAGTGCACAATTGCCTCCACTTGCTCCTAGAAGCTACAGTTGACCTCAAGGTAGACTCAGAGACTGATGAAAGTCACTCAGAATCTGGATCTGATAATAATGAAGATGATGAGGATGGAGACAGTGACAGCAAAGATGTATTTCTAATACTGCTGAACATAAATTCCAAACAAGCCAAGGTATTATCTTCCTTTGGCAAGTTGCCCTATGAATAATACCTTATCAAACTTAATCCTTCTTTGAAAATGAATGTCAGTTATCTGTCCTAGGCAATGCAACAGGCCATATGTAGCCAATACAGCTTTGTCAAATCGCTTTGAGGAAAATGGGACACTGTAGAAAGGTTGGATATGTTGGTCAATGACTAGTCTTCTGCATTGTAGGGTTCAGAGTCTGCCAACTCAAATGATGAACATGGAGAAACTGAGGAAGAGTTTTTGGAGTGATATGCAAAGACAGCCTGTGAGCTACAGGAAGAAGCTATCAAGGAGACTGGAATGGTCAGGATGAGGATGGCCATGAAATTGAGCTTGGTATGTGACATTGCTCTGTTTTGATCACTTTTTCCTACTGATATTTGCTGTTTTCACAGTTTGCAAAATAATTTTTGATGATAATAAATGGTTTGATTTGTGTTTATGAACCTCTGTGGATGGGGAAAGGGCACATAGCTGAAAACTCCTGCAGCCACCGCCCAAAGTACTTCTCTTAAAATTCAAAGCAAGCCCCTGAGTCAAGGTCCTACTTGTAAGAGACTGCCTCTCAAATCAAGAAGTGAATACCTATATTTGTAGTCCATTCCTGGATTGCTTAAGAAGTCAATTACAAATTTTGCTAGGTTTTTATGTGAGGTAGCATTTGCATGAGCTGCAATAAGGTGAAACTTGCAAACAAAAGACAGAAGAGGAGGTTAAGTCAGCCCATCCAGTGGTATCAGAGGAAACACAAAAGTGCTCACATTCTTGTAAAAGGGTTTAGTTCAATACATGTAAAAGGCATGTGTTGAGGTGCCCAAATTCATGGAAAAGGGTTCACAGGCTTGGTTCTTGGAAGTTTCTCTCGAGTTCTCTTTGAAATTGAGTACCCTAATTCAGCACAACACAAGAAAATGGCAAATTGCAACCTGATATGCATAGAGGACACAAAGAGATTGTTATATTAATCCTAAGCTCAGAAGTGCTTTTTGAGTGTATCAAACAACAGTGGGTGCGTCAATGTGATCCAATGTGTGTACAAAATATTGTCAAATGCAAAACTTGCCAACAATGGAGTGTGCTTCCAAACCAATTCTCATGTAGAACTGCCCTTGAATTAGGATTGTTGCCTTCAAAACTGCTTCAGTCACCCAACAAAGCCAGATGCAGGATTGCCTTTAATCCTTACATCAGTTCCCAATCAGCTCCCAACTAGGTCAGCCAATGGGCATCACTCTGACAATTACATTCCAGCCTTTAACTAGTCAAGAAGGCAAGGCTTAAGTTGCAGCTGCTTTGACCCTTGATTGTGCCTGGGACCCTGCATCACAGCAGATGTACTTGTCAAAGCAGGCAAAGTAGATCATAAATGTTTCTCAAGTTGAATGCTGATGGGCTTTCTGCCAATGGGCATACTCCCAATGAGGTCACTTGCAGCATGTTCCTGATTCTGTTGCAAAATTGACAACTCAAGGAGGAATGGAATTGAGAGATGATCTGATAAATGGGTAACAGAGACTGCAGTTCTAACAACAAACCATGACATACATGCACCCAACCGTAGAGGAAGAAAGAAAACAAAAACTGAATAGCAGTTTGAAAAACAGCCACAGTTCAGTGTGAGCATAGAGACCTTCAATATCTACAATATGCATGGCACTGAGTTTTGGTCACAAGAGCAACAGTACCAGGATGACTGAGTCACAATGCAGGCTAGCTCAACAAAAACCATAAAACATAAGGGGAAGACAAAAAACCCAAGAAGAAAGAGAATAAGAAAAAGACAAGAAAAAAATGACCCCAAACAAGAAAAGAGCAAACAAAAAGAGAGAGAAACAAGTGACAAAACTTTTACATAATCTCCATACTTACAATTTAAATCAAGCTGAATAGAATTAAGAGGTCAAGCAAATGCCATATTAGGTTAGAGAGATTGCAGATCCAACTATACATCCACAAATGGTAAAAAGAGGAAAGCTGAAGACTCTAAAACACAACAAAGCTGAGGAGCAATGTGAACAAATACCCACAGTCTAATAAATATCAATGGAAATCCACCAGCTACATCCCCACTGACTTCACCCATGAGCAAAGGGTGCAGATAAATGACAGACAGTAACCAACATACTGAGTTTCTGTTACAATAGAAGGAGAAAGAAGACTCACCAAATGGCTAGCTCAGCAGAACATAACGGAAGAAAAGGGAACTCAGAGAGAAGGGAAAACCCCATATGAAACAAACAAGAGAAAGAGAACAGAGAAACAAAATGAAAAGCTATTACAGTGTTATTGTTTCAGGATAGCATCCACTGAAAGCCCATATGGCATAGGTTTGCTGTATATAAGACTCAGTGACCCCAAATTACAATATATAAGAGTATGTCACCAAGCCCTCTATAAAGGGTGACCATAAACCTACTTGCACATGCCAACAATTCTCTCAACAAACTCAATAGTCACAGGAAGGGTATCTTGAACAGTACAGAGAATGAAAAGCCAAGATGTTGAAACTCTCCAGCTTCACACAGGCATTTCATGTTTCTCTTGCTGTGGCATTGAGCCCTTTGAGAATTCTGGAGAATCTAGATACTTCATAGCAGTGTCTGCACTGACATAACTATCCAACCATCCCAGTGGTACATACTTGAAACCTTTCCACCTGCATCACACAAACCCACAGTTGAAAGATCTTACATTTTTTTCATAAAGTGGATATAACAAAGTTTATAAATCACCTCATAACAAGGGCTCTAAACTCTGATGTTATTCATGCTCGAGGTAACAAATTGTGTCATCAGTGTTGCCACTACTAGGTACAAATGATAATGGACCATAGGACACCCCTCACCTTCCAGAGTTTATTCATGGTAATGCACCTCCTAAAGTCAATCACCTAATGCAAATCCAAGTGCCATGGATGAGGAAAGCTTGGGAACAATATTACCGTGGTATGTAAGGGAGGCTCAAACAATGTAGATGCATGTGGTCAACACTACCCTGCCTGTGGAACCCAAACCTGCATGAGAAACAAAGACCTGTTACATCTTTTGAGAGGAAGTCTTGCTGTCATTTAAACCTGGAGCTTCCTAGACAAATCCTAAAGCAATGATGATAAAACTTACATCTGTGTAGTTCAAAACTTACATCTGCTAGACCAAACTTGTCTTAATACTATTTACGTATGCAGGCCAAACAGGCAACGTTTAACAAAACAATCTAAAAGCCAAAGCCATCATCTGCCCTGCACTACTGTCTTGCTTGTGCCTTCTCAAGAAAAATTTGTCACTCCAAACATGGTGAGTCCAACGGTCGTCTTTGTGGATCCCTTCTGAGCAATTGCAAGCTCTGAAGTCGCTACCATGCCTGCGGCAGCTCCTGCAGCAGTAGCCAATACCACCCAACCCACTCAACACCAATAGCACCTGCAAGCTTCCCTCCTGACTGTGATTTCTTTAGAAGATGTACAAGAGCTAAGCTCACAGTTGCAATCGCTTCCCCTCGCTCAATGGGTAGTGAAGAAATAGATCGATTGTGCGCTTTGCTCGTTCACCTCAAAGACTCTCTTTCGGTCGTTCACAGAAACAGTCAAAAAGAAGTCGTACCGTCAGTTGGATTTGAGACGAAATTGCAACGGAACTTTCAATTTCGATCGAAATCATCTCTGAAATTTGTCTAGGGACAATCAGACGATCGGAATGATAGTGTAGAAGCGACACATGAATGTTTTCTTTGCAAGCCACCCCATATAATCCAATTCTCATGTCACTCGAATTATTCCCATTTTTTCCTCACATTTTCAAATTGAAGGTTCAATTCACTTTTAAAGATTTATTTAACTATTAGAGTACATTCCACACAAATCCATTGCTTTTTCCCTGATCCTGAGGCCTTTCTATGTTTACATATGCATTTGAATCTTTAATTCTTCCAAGCTGTTAGCCTCAATATTTTCCTTGCCCGCTTACATGAATATGAAAAGGCGAATTAACATGTGTCATATCATGTGTCCATGGATATTAAAATAATTTATATCCTACCCCTTTCATAATGATGAACATGGACATGAAAAGATATAAATTTAAAATTTGGTATATAAATAAGAATGATCTATTAAGAACCATATGCGGACATAAGAAGAAAACAGGGGGGCAGGTGGGGGAAGGGGGTGATTTTGCTGAATTTGAAATCTTGCCCTTTGAACAAGGGTATCACATTTGTACAATCTACCAAGTTTTAATGTTCAGTTTGACACATCTTTTATTTGCCCACTGCACTTTGCTTGTCTCATTAAGAGTAAAAACAAAACTATTTTATTTTTAAAAACACATGTGTCCCTTTCAAAATTGAGATAAAAACATTTATGTTTACAAGATGATTATCATGAGTATCCAAGGGCCTTGGACATTCATTAATTCCGATTTTGTATGCTAAAAATGTAAAACATTTTCCTGGATTTTTTTGCCAAAAATGAACCCACATCCTCATGAAGCCTATGCAATTCCTCAACAAAGTAATACCTTGTATTCCTGTAAATGTGTTGAGGAACTTGATGGCTTTGAATTATATTGAATGCATGGTTTTTGTAAGGAAATGTGAGATATCAATAGATATTTATCAACTAGCTACCATTTCTTCAAGTGGTGTTGAATCAAGAGTTGGAGTAAACAGAGGACTACTAGAGTTTGATGCAACTTCGCTTGTAGTTTTTGCTTCTTTAATTGTTTCATTTGCAATATCGTTGACCTTTTCAAGGGCTTCAACTTGCTTCGGAAGTCCATGATCTCCTTTCAATTTTACTTCAATATCTATGAGCCTTTTCAAGAGAGTCTCATAATTGGATGTGATGGTCCCATTCATAGTTGCAATATCCGCCTAAACAACTTGAAAACATTGATACATCACATGTGCATTATCAGTTGATCTTCAAGCACATCTATTACGCTTTTATGTGGAACCAAACTAGTTTTAGGGTTAGAAGAGATTAAATGCTTAGTTAGCAAGGAAGGAGAAATATGTGTGAATGGTTTCTAATACACCACTTCAATGAATTTTCATTAAGTTAGGATTTGTTTCTTTTTGGACCTTTTAAGATTGTGGATTGCTTTGGTATCCAAATGTTGCCTATGTCAATGTAAAAATTTCAAGCAAAGTTTTTGTTGTGATGATATCCTTTGATCAAATTGGTCTTTATTGAATTGGGTGATGCTAAATTAGAATTTGAAATGGTCATATTGAAAATCACATGACCCTAAAGATTTAAAATAAATTGCATCATTTATCCATGGATTTGTACATGGTTAGAAATGCAAGGTAGATTTATCCAAGTTAAAGATTTCAAAACACCCTCAGACTTTGATAATGTTATTTGTATGATTTTTTTGAAATGTGAATTCTTTCCCCAAATGAGTCGACGTTTTTGTAATTCACTTTTGGAACAAATTTTGCATAAAATTCAATTTGAAACTTTCATTTGATATATTAAGAATTCCTTAATTTTGCTTCATTAAGTGAATTTACGAATGAGGTTTTAGAGTAGATCAAAACCAATTCTGCATCATGTCCAATTTGTTATTCTTAAACCATTACTATGTAAATCAATTAAGCATTATGACATGTTTAGTTGTACACCAATTTGTTTGGCCATGAAATTATGCATTAGCAAATTTAAATAATGGTATCTTGGAAAAAGGAGGTTGTGTGAAGATTGACTTGTATTTTTGTTGTTGTAAGAATCAAATTATCAAAATTGTTGGCCATGTATTTTGCTTCCTTTGCTAGTTGGATTTGGTTGTCAGAAAGGAACTTTGTTTTTGGAGCTTCCTTTATTTCCTTTTCTTCTTCCAATTCTTCTTCCCCATCTTGGTCTTTTTCATTTGACATTTTCCCTACTAATGTTTCTTAACAATTTTTAAATGATGGATCATAATCAATGCAATAAAAGTCAAGTTTCTTACAATGTTTCTAACTTTTATTTGTTTGTTTTTTGGATGGAAAAACTTGTGTATTATTTATGTTTTTTCTTGAAGTTCAACAAAGGCATTAATGTTTTTCATGTCCTTCCAACTTTCATATTTTTAGTCACCACCTTTATGCCCCCTATCTAAATGGCATAAATTGGTTAGAAGTCGTGTGATAATTCTCTAAACCTAAATTCTAGGTTTAACAAGGATATTTTTGTTTCATTTAAAATCTCTTGCTTTGGAGCTAATTAACCCTTGCACAATTCACACAAGGGAACAAATAAAAACAACAAAATGAGATTATTTTAATCCTACCTCATGTTAGATTAATCAAACAACTTGGGGTTCACATTACTTCACAATACAATTAGCAATCAATTAACATATGGTCAAAATATTATAATATGATTTACAATTATTTAATAGACATTGGTAATCCATGATCGTATAAAATGTTTATGAAATCATTTTTGCTTTCATTAATTCTAGAATTTGATATTTAAATTTCACCTACAAAAACATGAATATTTATTTATCCATAAAGTCCTTTTTGGTATCCTTCTTGCCTCAAAAGAATTCATTTTGGGTCTTTCCAACATCCCCCCAATGTCCATCCTACCATGTTTCCCAAAGACCCCTAGTTTGAAATATATACATAACATAAAATATTTTCAACCCTAATGCCCGCAATGTTCCCTATGTAAATCTTTTTGTCCTTCAAAATTTTATCCAACATCCTCAAACCTCAATATCTTGATGCCCCTTATTGCCCCAAAACAAAACAATTCATGTCCAACCCAACATGCCTTTTCAACACCCTTGTGTTAAGGGTAAAATTATATTCTTTTTGTTGGACAGACTAGATGGAGGTATTGGACAAAAAAAATTGTTGGCCCTATTGGATAGACTAGACAAAAGTAGTTTCAATGATTGACAAGGTGGACAAAAGTGGAAGATGAATGTGTAGGATTAAAATTAATGAGGCCTAATTCAAACTAGTTTTTTGGTGGAAGGGGGTTAATAGATTAGTTTTTGGAGGAAAATTAGAATATGATAAAGGAGAAGTAGTCTAACGATTTTTAAATCATTTCAAAAGTCAAAATTGTTTAGATTTGTGATTTGTAATGGATTTTTGGTTGAATTTTGTTTTTTATTTATTTAGTTTGTTATCAAAAAAAATAATAATATGTTAAAAAATAAAAATATAAAAAAACATAAAATATTAATGTTTACCATTTGGCAACCATCCCCATGATTGAACTTGGGTAGAAATGCAAGTTTTTATGGATTGTTTTTTTTCTTTTGTGATAAACACATAAAGTTGTTGTGATTTTATTTTATTTTTATCTAGTTTTATGGATTTCAAATTAGTTAAAAATTTATTAAGAATTAGATTTTTTAAAATAACTATTGTAAGGATTTAAATTTGTGGTAAAAAACTTCCAAAAAAGAATGGTAGAATGGTGTCAAACATAAATCACATGGTGACCCAAAGTCTGGATAGACAATCAAATCAAGTGGATGTAGTCACAATAACATGTACCATAATAAGTGTAATGCTTACGTGGTTTTTTCATGTTTTAAAGTTGTAATTTGATTTTATGTTGAAATCGTAAGATTTGTTTATATAATTTTATTTTTAATCTATCATGGGAACATGTGAATTAATTTGAAATTAATCCAATGAACAAATTTTCTTTAAAAAAAATTACCCATATTTAGTAATAGGTGACTTAATAAGTTGTAGATTTAAGAAGGTTGTTAAACTTAACATGTGACTTAATTTGTAATTTAACCTAACTTGTGGTATTATCCTAACTACTTATTGGACCTAATAGGTAATATTATACTAGTTTAGTAGACAAGTTGACATGTTAATCAATTAATAATATGTAGAACAAGTGGTAGAACATGTAGTTGAATAGGTAGTTAAATAAGGTGTAGTTTTTGAAATTTGGACTATTAGTTTAGGTTATGGCTAATGATTGTTTTATTTAAGAAATAGCTAGTATAATATTAGGAGGACATACTTGTTTTGAAGACCTTGATTTCATTTTGATTTTGTGTTTCATTCTTTCACTTTGGAACATGAATCATTCTCTTTTCAACCAACTTTTTTCAAGCTTCAAGTAAATTGTTTACATGTCAATTTAGGAATTGTAATTAGTTTTAATTTTGTTAAAGTTTGCATGTATTTGTTATAGTTTTATAAACATGTTGCTGAAAAAATCAAAAGTTTAATAACTTTATTGGGAATAGAAAAACCTATTAACATTTGGTGACAATGTTTGGGATCATAGTTAAGAAGCAATCATTGTTAATGGGGTTTTTTTATTCCCATTAAAGTTATTTTTCCACAACAAGCTCCTAAAACAGCAACAAGTACATACAACACACAAAACAAAACTTTAACTACTACAAATCTTAAACTAACATGTACACAAATTGTTCAAGCTTAAAAGAAATAGGTTGAAAGAAAAATGATCCATGTTCCATAATTGAAAAGTGAAACACATAATCATGAATAAAATCCAAAAGTTTTGTCAACAAGTTTGTCCTCTTAGTCTTATACTAGCCATTTCAAAATACAATAGTCATAATTAACCATTATAAATAGTCATTAGCAAGTACCTAGACTAACAATACAAAATTCAAAAAGATATGCCCTACCTAACTACATCTCCAACTACCAATTCTGTCAAGTACAAGTTTTACAAATTACTTGTTCACTAACCTCTCAACTTATCCTTTTTAGCCCAATCCTTACCTACCAGGTTTAGTAACTTGTAAGGTCAATACTATACGTTAGGTTAAGACACCAGTTAGGTTTAACAACCTACTTACACTATCAACCTATTAAGTCACTTATTACCAAATATGGGTAACATTATCCCCCTTTGAAACCCACATTTTGTCTTCAAAATGTTAGCACAAAATTCCAAGTTAGATTTAGCCTTTTGTAACTGGTTGACTGATGACTTTTTTGATAGATTTAACGGTTGTTACCTCCACATGTTTAACTTGACTCAAAATTTGAAGACCAATTGGCCTCAGTCTTCTATTCATTAAGTGTGTCTTCAAATGTTGCTATGGTGGTTGTAAATACCTCTAAGGCATGCGGGGTATTGGATATCAAAGTAACCTCATGACCTATGCCTATTTGATGTGGTGTCAAAGGTACACTAATAGATATGAATTCCAAATATTCTAATCTACTATTTAATATGGTGAATGAAGGATTAACAAGTTCATCATGTTGTTTATCAGATCTCTCACTACCTTCCACAAGTTGATTGAAAACAATGGTCATTGGAGCATGTATAATAAAATTTTAAACAAATAAAGGTATGATTTTTAAACATGTTCCACCTCTTAATGGACTAACTTGTCTAGTAACAAGTTGTACCATAGATGGCATTGTTGAAATTCTACTATTGGTTCCAATTTCCATATACACAAAATTCAAGGGTTCATATTTGAAATCAGGGAAAATAATCTAATAGAATTTTAATTCGGATCAATAACTTTGTTCATCAGAGCGAGCCAACTCCATATTGTCTTAAATATATTCCTTTGTGAACTCTTGAACAGTTTGCAACCATTCCTTCCACTTGGGATTTTTATCTCCCAAGACTTGGTTCTACACCTTGAATAAGGTGTTTTATAGCAGCAACTCCTCAAACTCCTTTCAAATTTGTTGTTCATTCTAACAAGTAGAATGGGGCCAAATTTTTTAATTGTACCTTGGCTATCTCATATTGACCTTTATAGTCTTGAATTTGAGCAATAAGACTTTTCTTCCTTGTCAAATTTTATATGGGTAGCTACATGTTATTCCTTGAAATCTTGATAGGTATGTTCCAAACCGGTTATGATACCATGTTGTTCCCAACTAAACTCCTACATTTTGGCATGGTCTAACCTCATCCAGTACAAATTAGCTTGGAGATTAATCAAATCATTATGATTCTTCCAATCAAGCTAGTTGAGTTCAATATACTAACATCTTATTTTGCCTCATTCAACTTATTGGATGTAATCTAGTTTTCATGTTGGACCCTATTCAATTGTCCTTTGATTGTGACAAATTATTTATCACGGTTCTTCAAAGTCCTCTACACTATTTCTAGCTTTAGGTTACAAGTTTACATGTGGTTATGGGTCTTAAATAGATTTTCCTTGACTTGCTCAAACATAACTTTAAGGTTTGAAAGTTTTTGTAATGTCCTTTACTAGGTTCTGGCATTTTGAAGAACTTGCTTTGAAAACATCTTAATATGTCTTAGAGTTTTTGTGGAATGATTGGAAATTGGGACATGTTGAAATTTATAAAACTATAGGTTTCCATTTGTATAAGTTCAATAGATACAACAAGTTCAACTTGAATGTTATTAATTACCTTATATAGGTTGGTTTTAGGTTATTCCTCAATGTTGCCTTGAGTAATTGTTACATCAAGCTCTTTTCCTCCCCTACCTCCAATCTCACCTAAACATGTTTTGCTCCTCATCCTTTTCATAATCATTAACCAGTGATCGAAAAGTAGTTTTAGATTTCTTTTGTAGTGGTGAGGTAACAAGTTCAGGGCTTAACATGTCCCTTGGTGTAAGCAATTTTGTATGCATTTTTAATCAATCGGACTAACGTGTGGGTAACGGTGATGTTGTAGTCAAGTGTGCTAGTCTTTTCTCTTTCAAGAATTGCTCCTTAGTAGCAGGTTTAAGTGAAACTTTTTGTTATTGTACAACATGCATCACAAACTTGCCCCCTCTTTGTATGAGTGCTTTTACAACACCTTAACAATATGTTCAACGTTCAATGTTGATACAATCATTGATATGATGTTAAAGTGACATTGTAACAACATGTCTTGAAATGACATTGATATAATATTAAAATATTTGACATCTTATCAATATTAGTCCAATGAAATTTTTTTGACCAACATCAGCACAACATACATTAATAAGTCATCAAATTGATGATTATATGTTGAAGATTCAATACTGATATGATAGTTGATACAATATGTTGATGGCATCATAACAATATGTATTGAGTTAACATTGGGATTGTTTTGACATAATTTACATTTTTTCAACACGCATTCAATGAATAAGATTTTGTCAATGCTGAGACAACACAAATTGATTAGCTATTGAATTGTCATTGTTACCACCTTCATAAAGGTGAATTTTCATATCACATAAAATCAACACATTAAAAATGTTAAAACAATGGTATTCATTATCACAACATTAATATAATCCTATGAAATGTTGCAATATCAAATGGGCAAATAACATCATTTCAATCCTGAGTTTTAACATTTGATGCCTTTAACATGGTCATTTATCATCATTTATTTCCACTCTTGACTTGGCACATGGGTTGAAAATTGGAACCTTAGTCAGTAAGCAAGAAAGAAAAAGAAGGACTTGAAGAAGACTTGAAGAAGAAGAAGAAGAGGGGTGAGGGTGTGTTGAGTGGTAATTATTTACGTTGTGTTTTGGTTTTTTGTTGTTGTTGTTGGTGTTTTCATTGGAGAGAGTGTCTCTTTTATGCATCAATTTTGAACAACCTTTGGTTACTCGTGGTAAGCGATTGAATCTTTTTGTTTGTGAAAAAGGTTCTAGCAAGCATTGGAGTTGCTCCACAAAAGGAGGAGGATTAAGAGAAAAAGCGGAAGATTGATTGAATTTCCAAGTGTTCGAGTCAAGCAAAAGGAGGAGGACGAGGAGCAAAAGAAAAAGAAGAAGAAGAAGAGAGGATTTGCTTTTGAAGAGAAGAGGAGGAGAGAGGATTTGTTTTTGAGGAGAAGAGGAGGAGACCTGCTTGTTGCTAGTAAAGGAGGGAAGAAGCAGGAGGAGGAGGAGGAGGAGGAGAAGAAGAAGAATAATAAGAAGAGAAGAATATAACCTAGTGGAATTTGATTGTGTTGGTGCTCTGCTTAACATATAAGGAAGCGAAATTTGTCAGGGATGCGTGCACTATCGAAGAGGACAACAACCGGACGTGCATAGGCATTGCATTGGAAACAAGAAGGTCATAGACAAATTTTCAAGAGTGGCTGCCTGGTGCCTGGTGTATCATCTAGGATACACTATCAAGGTATAGTAATATCGGTTCCTTGTTTTCCTGGAATTGCCAAACTCTAAGAATGTGAGAAGAGAAATGATATCTGAACAACAATAGATCCTCCTTTTCGGCATTGAACTCTTCTAGCGAAGAACTTTTTTCTGTTTTTTTTGCATAATTCGACTGTTGCATTGTGTTAGCCGGAGTGATGAGAAGTCGAGATGTAAAATTCTGTACATGCTAACTACGATGCATCTGGATTTATCAGATTTTGTTGCATGTAGACAACAAATCGTGTGAGGGCATGGCTACAGGAGATAGATCACCACGTGTTTCCTTGAAAATCTTGTGATGTCAAATGCCACATTGTGCAATTCCCCCCGTGGTTACACATTTATTTGATTCTTGCTCCTTCAGATGCTGCTGCAACGTCGCCTAGGAAGAGCATGAAGGATGCTACTGCAATCTGGAATTAAGTCATGTAGTCTGATCTTCAACGATCTGTGTGCTCATTGCAGAGACCTGAGGCTTCAAAGACGCCTGCAACTTAGTGTTACCAGAAGGAGGTTTGTTGTTGTCGACTGTGTAAGGTGGAAGTAGATTTCTTCGGCACATCTCAGATCGATCAATCGGTATAACACACGAGAGCTTCTCGTTGCGGATACCGCTTCGCTTTGTAGACTTGCACACAATTGGAGATATCAGAGTAGCGGATATCAGATTGCAGATTCTGGCGCCGCAGACACAAGAAGACTCCTTGCTGGTGATCAAGACAGTGCAACCACAGAAAGCTTCTAGCCCTCCTGCCACGGCTAGAGGAATTAAAACCATGGTAAGAACAGCTGCATGCCGCTTCTTTATCGCCTGTAACAGACATGCTCAGGTTCTCGCAAAACTGTTGTCTAGAAGCAAAGCTCTTGAGGTACATGGTAACGATGAGGAGCTGCACGACGGTGAGAATGCCGCACAAAAGAAAACATTTGAGAAGTGTCACTAGGACCGTGAAGCGCCAAGCCTTTCTGGCCTAAGTGAAGCTGCTTCTGCTGTTGTTGTTGTTGTCTAGAGTACTAGAAATGTTTAGAGGGCTTGTGTAAGTGCGGCCGATGCATTTGTTTCCTCATCCTTTCTCATGAGGAGCTCTAGAATTCAGATGCTACGAGTTGACAATCGTGTTTGCAATCAACAAGGCGGTCCTATAAGGATCGAAGGAAACGACGGCCAAATTCATCCAGAGGGAGAGGAGCCACGGTGGCTAAAGCCATTGTCGGCGACGAAGTTCTTTTCCTCGTGTTAGATTCACGGAGTCTCGCACAAAAAATGGGAATGCAATCTTCTTTGTTTGGAATGCACTGGCTCCGACGGCATTTGCTCCCTTTGCATGCCGCAACACAAGGACCACCATGCTGTGCAGGTGTGCGAACACACACACACACACACTCTCTCTCTCTCTCTCTGTGTCTCTCTCTTTCTCTGGCCGCGCCCGAGACCTCAGGTCTGCGTGAGAAGGCAGTCCTGTTAACGATTCTCTTAATGTGTTTCTGACCAGAAACTACGTGTTTGTGGCAGCATGCTGTAGATTCGACGTTCGTCGTATCACGATGTGATTCGAGTGTCAGAGATTCAGAAGGTGTTGGATATCACAGGCGTCCAAACTTACATCATCAACAGCGCGCACGTGGTGTTTCTGAATGAACGGCCGCAACCCAGGCCGGCCAAAAGAGATACCAATACCTGCGAGTCTTGTGAGCACAGCCTGTTGGACACCTTCCGCTTCTGTTCCTTTGGTTGTAAGGTACGTACCACTACTGCAACAACAACCCATTGTTTTTTTAAACAAGGTCCTACATCACCTTCAACATGTGCAGTTACACACTTATTTGGTATGCACAGAGAAACTAATCAACATATGGTGATGACTGGGTTGTTGTGGACGGAGTAAGAGTGAAGTCAGCACCTACTGTGGTGTCTGTGAAGGACTGTCGCCTGGAACTTGTCATTTATCATGGCATGAATTGCCTACCTTCTCTTCCACTTCTGATACTATGATCTTCCTTCAAGAAAAACAGCAATAGCCTTAGATGTTCTACTCAATCATCTCAAGGTCAACATTTTAGAATCTCCTTTGTATTGTGTAACTGCTTGTTTTTGTGACCTTGTGATCCAAAACTATGACAATTTAAGAAGGCGTCACAATTCTTGCAACCAATGGCGCATATGCAATTTCTAAATGCTTTTGTTGTGGTGTGCCTATAACACATTTATAACATCATAACAAACATGAATACAATATTGATTCACTATTGAATATCCAATTTGCAACTGTGTTGCAACATAACATCACCTACCTTCAACAAATACAATGTTGGGAAAGTATGATTATAACATAGATACAATATGACGCACTCCTAAGTTCCTTGTTAGACCCCACTTGGAGGTCTAAGTGTGGTGAATTGCGGAAAGTTAGAATTTGGAGTCACTCCCGACTTCCAGCACTAAAAGGGGTAATTGGGGCGTGCTAAAAGTCCTGAGATTAGACTAGGAAGAGGGACAATTATGTTGTTATGCGATCTTGCATCCAAAACCAACCACAAGTTGGTTAGAACTCATTATACACCCTTTTGGTGTTGGGACAAGCCACGGGTGACCTTGGACTCACTTGACTCACCACGGCTTGGACTCGGGAGAAGACACCACCTTCCCCCATATAGTATTTTCTGCATTGCTCCGTGAGAGCCACATCCGAATGGCACTTTTTCCCGGGACTCCCAAGGAGGAATCCCGAAACTGTCCTGAGTTGGACTCCTGAGACTTTGGGAACTCGTATCTCCTAGTTCCAACCTCTGATTGGAGTGAGGTCTAAACCAAAGTTGTATCTTTCCTCACGAGCTTTCCAATGCCATGTCGCACTCCTTTTGCAAACGTTGCAAAGAGGTCGAATCCTGACTTTTTAGTGGTCGATAGTCAAATTGTCAATTTGACTCCCAGCCCTTCTTTTGCCCATAACTTGGGCTGTAGATGTTCAAATGGTTCATGTGAGGCCATTTTGGACATTTGCACTTCAAGATATTTCCATTGATATAAAGAACACCCCAATGAAAGGTGTTCTGACCCCTGTGATCAAACTCTGAGTTTTTGGGAGTCCTGCGGGACTCCAAGTTCCCACTTTTGGGAGTGTGAGTTTCATCCTCACACTTAGCCCAAAGTGGGGGTGCGACACAATAACATAAACAACAAGAATACAACATTGAGTCAATATTGCATATCTAGTTTGTAGCTATGTTGTTGCAACATTGCATCCCCTATGTTCAACAATGCACATGTAATGCAAATACAATGTTGAAAAAATATGAGTACAACATAAATACAAAATATAGACAACATGAATACAATATAAAATCAATAAAATAATAGAGTTTGTAACCATATTGTGACAACATTGTATCATTTACAACTAAAAATGCATATCCAATACAATCATAATACTAATGCAATATCATAACAATATGGACATATGCATATCCAATACAATCATAATACTAATGCAATATCATTATAATATGGACATAATGTGAATACAACATGGCAAACAACATAAATACAATGCAAATATGATGTTACGTCAATTATCATTGAGATAATACCAAAATTAAATTAATACAATCTAAATTGTTTCAATGCCTATTTTACACGAACAAAGCACTAAACCTTGGACATCTTGTAAAAGTATTGTGAAAGCACTTAAACAACACTAATACAAAGGGGTCCCCACTTTGTAATGTGGTGCTTTTAACTGGTTAGTGATACAAGTTTTTCTAGAGTATATGTTCTTAGTGAAGGCACCTTAGATAAAAGGAACCACTTCCCAAACAAAATGTTTAAGATAAGCCTTGAATAATAATTATTTTATTTGGTTTTGCTAGAAACTAGATTAGTTGCTGTCTTTTTTTTTATATCCAGTCCAACGAGTTAATTCAACCAATAATTGCATTAACACTATAGAACACTAGTTAACAAGTTGCCCCTTGTTGGCTAGGTAAAAAATAATAGTAATTCAATTGCTGAAATAAGCTAATTTTTGTTTCTTCTAAAGAATTTAAAGAACAGTTGCATATTTTGCAAGAAATTCTTCTTTCATGTGCATTACAGTCCACTACTCGTTCTCAACAAAAGCATATGGTCCTACAATTATTTTGAAGGCAATTTCAACATTTACTGCTCCTTCCTTGGAAATTCCAAGTTGCTCATGAATTATTACTTGATCAATGATAATTTCTTGACCACGTACTCACCCTATAATTATTCCATCCTCCATTGCTTCCCAAGTTTGTAGGAAGTTTCATAACATGTCTTTTCTTGGCGTTGTCCATTGCAAGTTGAACAAGTTTTCCAAACCGGCTAATCTAGCCCACTTGAGTTCATTGGAGTCCACCTTCATCCACTGCAACATCTTTTCGCTCTCCTTCGCCTTCGACATTGGTTTCTTTTTAATGGGTTTCTCAACATGTTCTTTTATAGGCACTTTGCCTTTTTGTTTCATCATAGTTCTTGTTCTTGATCTTGGGCGTTGAGGAATAATGCTTGAAATAGATCCCTTTTTAAAGAGTTATTAGATAAATGCTTTTCCATTGTTCACAAGTTGTTGCAACTCTTTCTCCTCCACATGTCTTAATACAAGAACTAGTTGTGGTTGTTCTTCAACAATAGGTTGTTGTAACTTTTCGTCTTCCACAAGTCTTAACATAGGAACTAATTTTGAATTTTCCTCAACATGTTGAGGTTTAATCTCCACTTCTTCCTTTGAATTTGAAATAACAATGACTTGTGGTATTGGTTTTGTTGAAGACATAGTGGTTTTCGTTAGAAAGTTTAGTGTTGCTTTTAATTCCTCTTCCAACTCCCTACTTTTTTGTTTTTGTTAAAAAAAATCAATATGTTTTGTTGTAGTTGCGTGTTAAATAAATAGTTTTACATACTAGTTAATTGAACTTGTTTTTCTCTTTCTTTTTCAATTTGTTCCCTCCTAAAAGCTTTAGCTTTTCTTTCAACCTCTTTTTATTTACTTTTCGTTTTAGCCTCTCTAAAGCACTCTCATTCATGGCCGTTGCTAATATGAAAAAAAAATGAAAATGAAAAGACAAAATGAAGAACGCAACGATTCTTTATAATGTTTTACATAAAAATGATTTTGTGGCTATGCATGGACATAATTTTTAAGGTTATAAACTCCTAAAAGGTAGACATCAATAACTGCCTTTCCAAACATGTCATTTGGATCATTACTCACCACTACATTATTGTTGTGAACATGCAGATTATGATAATGACGAACAAGCACATTTGTTGTTTTAATGCTACCAAGTGTTGAATGATTAGTAGCCGGTTCAAATTCTATAGGTTGAAAATCTTCAATTTCAACTAATAGTGGTACATGTTCTATGGATTGAATAGGTTTGTTAGTGACTAAGTCACCAAGTTTAACCAATACATGTTGCAAGGTTTTGTCTTCAATGAACATGAATGGGTTCAACTTGTTGATCTTGACAAGCACTAGGTTAGGATCAAACTTATCTATGGTGACAAGTAAAGCGGTATTATTAAGCAAACAATATTGTATCCAACAAATAATTGTCTTTGAAATTTGGGAGCATGTTTAAAAACAACCCTTGGAAACCAAAATACATAGTTTCCAAATTGAAACTTGGTTTCAATGAACATGTTCTATGACCATAATGATATATTCCACTAGTTAAAAGCAACTCGATATTGTGCAGTCAACATGTTTTCATGTAGTTTCTTTAATTCATATAGTCAATTAATTAGGACTTTAACATGTTGTGGATCTCTATAGTCACTAAGTATAGATGGTGACATGTATTCTATAAGTAGTAATGGACGTAACCCATACACTAGCTAAAAAGGTATGACTGATTCCAACTTTAGAAGTGGTTCAATATGAAAATAAGACAATGGACAGGTGTTCATCCCAATCATTTCTATTTTCATTAATTAGTTTAGTTAATAAGGTTCCAAAAACCTTATTTGTAGACTTAGCATCTCCATTTCCTTGTGGATAATAAATAATAGAATTGGTTTGTCTAAAGATGAAATGTTCAGTAAGGTATCTGATCACATCATTGATAAAATGGATACCTTAATAAGTCATAATGGTTAATAGACATCCAAATCTCGTAAGAATGTGCTTGTATAGAAACTTGGCAATTATTACAACATTGTTAGTGCAAAGTGCTCGGGCTTCCATCCACTTTTTTGCATAATCAGTGGCTACTAGAATGTACTAGTTGCCTGACAATCTACTTGTAGTTTAATAGGTCCAATAAAATCCAATCCTCATTTCTAAAAGCGTTCTTTAGGTAATGTGGTGACTAATTTGGCCAAATTTTGGGTCAACAAGTTATTTTGTTCTTTGAAATTAGTCACAGTTTGATAGTATTCATGAACATTTTGATTCATCATCGACCACTTATAACTAGCATCAAAGATTTTTTGCACATTGATATTAAAAGAGAAATGCCTTCTTACAACGCCTCCATGTAATTCTTGCAAAACTGTGGACACTTTTTTGGTTGTAAAACTCGATGAAACTTACTATCTTGTCCAAATTTGTACAATTTTCCTTCTTGAAGCACATATGGTTTAGCCCTTTGGGTTAATACTACCTTTGGGATGTTAAGTTTTTATGGCATCACTCCCTTTAGTAGGTATTCATACACACTCTGTAACCATTAAGGTTATAAGGTAAACGAGTGAACATCATAGGTTTGATTAGGTACTTCAACAGGTTCAGTCTAATTGGGTAATCTACTTAATGCATCTACCATTAAATGGGATTTACTAGGTTTATAAACAATTTTGAAATCATACTCCAAAAATAATAAGAACCATCTAGTTAAACTCCCATAACATGTGGCTTGTTAACTAAATACATTAAAACCATATGGTCCACATAGAAAGTAAACATGCTGCTTAACATGTAATGCTTAAATTTGTGTAAGGCATAGACCATAGTTAAAGCCTCTCTTTCTATAGTAGTATAATTTTTCTCTATAGAATTGAGCAATCTTGATGAATGCATAACAAGTTGATCTATTTTAGGTTCTGGGTCAATATTGCCCCAACTATTAACTAAAACAAATTAGTGTGAACATGAAACTCTAGTTCCTAGTTAGGACTGATAAGTATATGGGCTTGAATGTACTGGTTTTTTATATCCTTCCAAGCAGTTTCATTCATCAATCGATTCAAACACTTTAGCTTTTTTGAATAACTTGGTGATTGGGGCCATAATGGATGCAAAACTTTTAATGAAAGATATGTAAAATTGGGCCATTCCTTTAAAGATTTGAATCTCTTGGGGTGTTTTAGGTATTGGCATTTTGATTAAAGCCTCTATCTTCTTAGGATCAAGTGTCTTCCCTCTTTGGAGACTATAAATCCTAAAATAGTTCCAAAAAACCATAAATGCACATTTTTTTAGACTCAAACTAATGCCATACTTTTTGCATTTAATAAAAAAAAATTGCGTTTTTTCAAATGAATGGATAGGTCATTAAAAATAATAAAATCATCTTAAATGATTTTCATGAACACATCAATTTACTCATAAAAAGTTTTGGTGATTGCCCTTTGATAAGTAGGTGGTCCATTTTTTACCCCTAAAGGCATTACAACCCATACAAAGGCCCCCTAATCAATAATAAAGGTGGTTTTATATTGGTCTTTTAATGCTATAAAAATTTGATTGTCACAACCCTAACCTTGGGCTCACAACCAATGCAAGAGCTTGCGAAGGTGTGAGCTAAGAGGGAAGCCCAAAAGTCACATTCCATGTTCCTGGGTGTGCAAGAGAGTGTGAGGGAATGAACCTTCACACTCCCAAATGAGCTCCCACTTTGGGAGTTGGAGTCCTAGTGGACTCCCAAATTTTCAGGGACTAATTGTAAGGGTCAAAAATCATTAAATTGAAGAGTTATGTGTCTCATTGGAAAGCTCTTGGAACGTAAATGTCCAAAATGGGCTCACATGACCCATTTGAACACTTAACACCCAAGTTATAACTAAAAGAAAGGTCAAGAGTCAAATTGGCTATTTTCAGTTCTTATAAGTTTTTTTGGCTATTCTATGTTATTTTTAATTATTGTAAATTTTTTCAGTTTAGACAATATGCAACCATTATAAGTTACTTTTGGTTATTGAAGGTTATTTCACCTTAGATTATTTTTGGCAATCCTAAGTATTTTTGAAATATGGCTATTGTTTATTATTTTATTAAGGCTATTGGTGGTTATTAATGGCTATTGGTACCTATTATATTAGTGGCTATAAATGCTTATTATTGGTTATTCTATTAATGACCATTAATAGTTATTCTATTAGTGCCTATTCTATTAATGGATATTGGTGGCTATTTTATTGGTGGATATTGGTGCTTATTATTGGTTATTATACTAATGGTTATTAGTGGCTATTCTATAAGTGGCTATTGGTGGATATTTAGTTATTGGATATTATTGTATATTAATGGTTATTGGTGGATATGGTGGTTATTAATGTTATTATATTAATGGTTATTGGTGGCTATCCTATTAACGATTATTAGTTAATATTTTATTGTGGATATTGGTGGTTATTAATGATTATTATATTAATGGTTATTGGTGGCTATTTTATTAATGATTGTTGTATTATAAATTATTGTTAGATGTTCTATGTTATAATATCATAGGATATTGGTATCTATTATATTATAAGGTATTTAAAATTATTTATCATAGGTTATTATTTTTTTATTCTAAATTATTTTTGCTTTAGGTCATTATATTACATTTTAAATCATTTTAAATCATTATATATAAAATAAAATACTTTATAATAACATAAAATAAAATGACGTTAATAATTTATAGTATAATTTTTTAAAAATATATTATTTTTAATAAAATAACCTAAGGTATAGCCTAAAGTTGGTTGAATAATTTAATTTAGAATGACTTAAAAACTTATAATAAACTTGTTAAGATACCTTAAAATAAAATAACATATAATAGTTTAAGGTACAATAATAGCATAAAATATAACTTAAAATAACTAAAGTAACTTAGATAATATAGGATATATCATAAGGTAACATAAATATAATATTTTTAAAAACATAAAAATAGACCTATTTATTATAGTAAATTATAATAGTGAATTATGTTAACTAATATTGAAACATGATATTTACATAGTGATATTATAGTGAAATCAGTAAAATGCAATGAAATTATTTGACTTTAAAAATCCCATACTGATTTAGGCTAATAAATTGCACCCCACTTTTGTAGTAATGATGGTCGTCCCTAAACAATTATATCTATAATGTAATCAATAGTTATAACTACTTATTGATTATTTTTTGAAAAATTTAAGGGAAAGAACACGTTTTTAATGAACCTTTTAAAGTAGTTCATATTGCTTACAACAAGTACATGGCCAAGTATGTTGGCAAGGATGCATTCCATTTGTGTGTCGAGTGCACCTTTTCCATGTGTTGTGGATTAACAAAATGATGACATGTGTTGGAGTTGTTGTTTGTAGACCGACATGAGGGGAACGTTTGGCAAGCCACAAGGTGTTTGTGCTCAAGTTGTAATAAGCCAAGTTATGTTGTTTGTGCATTATAAAGGTTGCTGCTCCACATGCACAAAAATCCTTGAGATGAACCAAGTTCAAATTCTAAGGTCGTTAGAAATACATCATTAGTAGAAAATGGCGAAGACCCACCCACCCACACACTTCTTTCCAATCCTCCACTCCATATTGTCCTCATAATTAGTCATGGAGAAAGCCAACCATTTGAAGAAAAATCTTGATAATATTTGACAATAGAATTATGGATGTTGTTATGATAGGGGCTTCATTTTCCTAATCATTTTATTCAAAATCAAGACATTATCACACCATATCCTGTGCAAATTTTGCAACAACAAAATTAAGATAGTAACCTTATCAATGACCATAATAATAGGGAAGTCTTAAAACCTTTAAATCATTTGCCTTATCAATTGAATCAAAATCTGGATATTATTGCACCACATCCTTTGCAAATTTTGAAATAACAAAATTAAGGTAATAACCTTGTCAATGGCCATAATTAATGGGTTGTAGTCCAAATGGGTTGTGAATCAATTGATTTCATGTTAAAAATTTTAAATAAACATTAAATATACTTGAAAGACATGTTCAAACCCATAAATGGTAATAATTGTGTAATGGACCAATGTAAAATCATTGATATATGTGAGGGTATCGCATTGTTGGCCCCATTGAAAATATCAAGTCTTATTTTAACAAAGTTTTGAAGTGTAATTGCAAACCTTCTTTTACTTGAATCAATATATATGAACATGGAACAATATATAGTATTTAAGTACATTTTTAACATATTTCAAATAATTTCAAAGATATTAAATGTATAGGATTGTTAAATCAATTATAATTTTATAGATTAATTAATGAAGTGCATCATGATTTCATATATTGTCATTTAAATTTTATATAAAATTAATACATTACATGGACAAAACAGACATAATATTAGGTATTTATATTTCAAAGTTCAATACAGATATTATTTTAAGTTTAAATTTGATATTTGTGCAACATTTATATTTTTGATTCATAAGTATCCATTCATTTATTCAAAGAAACATTACATGTATTTTATTTTAATGAAATATCCTATTGAACTTTGAATACAATATTAAATTTGAATATACTTTAATACAAAAAGGTATACACATTAAACTATCATAAAATCATCGCTTTTATAAACTAAAATGCTCTATATAAACATAAATATATTTAAAGACCAATATTGTAGCCAATATTATACATCATTAAAAAAATTACATAAACACTTGTGTTACATATTTATTATATATTAAATATTAACAATCTATGTTATAATTAATTTAGGTGAAAAATTGGTATGTATATTTTTTAAAAATATCAAATAAACATTCAATCATACATAGGATTAATATATGGGAGAGGTATCAATTATGTGGACCAATTTTAAAGGTGACATCATGTGTTGTAAAATTTCTTTTAACAACCATTAAAATCTTATTAAATAATAAACTTAGGTTTTTGTTTTCTTGAAATGGGTTTGAAATTTTAAGAGGGAAACATGTAAATGTGTACATTATTGGAGAACTATTCAAAATAAACTTGTAAATTATTGATTTAGAAAAAAGCTGAATTCCAACATTAAATTGTAAATTGCACATCAAACCCTAAACCTGAACCGCCTTTACCATCAATGTATGAATTTTTTCATACATATTAACAAAGAATTTTGAAAACATGAATTTCATGATATATTGTAAGAAGATCAATTATTCAAAAAACATTCTTATGTTTCATGGTGAATGCAAATATCCTAATATGGTATAGGTATTGCATTTAAATTCCATAACTTTGTTCAAGTGACCTTCTACCATCAATGTGAACAACTTTGCAATACCTTCATTTAATTGAATCAATATGTTTGGCATGATATAGTGAGCATGAAATTTATTTTTAAACATTTTTTTTTTCATGGTTTACAATATTGTTACGTGAGGATTTGGTTATTACTTTCCTTCTAGGTTTTGCCATGGCCATGCAATACCCCTCCAAATTCCAAAAAATGTTATGGAGCCCAAAGGATTTATAGGAATACCTTGAAAGGGGTAGTGCACGTGAATTGTATAGTGATGGGCATGAGTCATACCCTTTTGATAGTTCAAACCAATTAAGCCCATGGTGTTTGTAAACTACCCCAATAAGGGTATTGCTTTCCTTTTTTTGGTATGGCTATGCAATACCCCTCCAAAAGCCTAGACCAATATAATTCAATCCATGGTGTTTATAGATTTCCTTCATGAGGATATTTCATCCTTTGTAGGTTTTGGTATACCTTTGCAATACCCTTCCAAGATTCAATAGATATGTTATGGAACCCAATGGATTTCTAATATACCCCATTAGGGATATTGCAAAAACATTGACTAGTAATTATGGGCATGAACAATACCCTTTCAATAACTTGTACCAAAAAACTTTTTCCCATGGTATTTATAAAATACCTTTAAAAAGGTTTTTTTAAAATTTTAGTTTTGAATATTGAATTTTTAAAGGTAAATTTATTTATTTATTGTTTGAAAGTAGGATTACAATCATTTTTTTGATTTCATCAAGCATACATATAAGAACATGTGAAAATGTATTTAACCATTAACATAAGATGGTGTAAAATGAAAATAAAATGTCTTAAATAAAAAAGTATGGGTGACATGTGTTACAAAAATGTGCCAAAAATGCCCAAGTCCAACCCCACCTTAAAACGGAAAACATGTCATAATGGTAAATATGTGGTTGCTTCAAAGATAATAGGCTATTTTAACATCTTGAAGTTCAAAACAACACCTTAATCATAATGGGGATAAACTATGGGCTATCTATGTCATTATTAGAAGGGGATGGGATCCCATTGGCCCTTTTGTATCATGTTAATGTAACTTCTACATCTCAGGCATGCCAACACATAAATAACCCACGATTGGCCAAAGCTATCTCCACAACATTAGCCACAAACACCTCTGTAATGGTGCTTTAAACCTTAAAACAAACAACACAATATCATAAATATTGCATATGAAACCTAAAACCTACAATTCAAATAAATTTGAATATGGCATTGTTAAAACCTATTGATGATAAATCATGTTTTATCCATGGTATTACATAAGAAGACTAATTTCCTTACGTTGCATCGCTTTATTAGATGTAGAATTTATAATCTCGCTCCATCCAATGCCTATGAACACCTTTGTAAACTTGGTTTGAGTCACTTGAATCACAATTACAAGGTTTTCATTGTGCTCCACCTTAGCCTACACGTTGAAAGGGATGGACCCCACACCCCATGTAGTCATGCTAAGAAGCTAAAGAATGTAATTAGAGGCTAACTTAATAGGTGTGGGCTTAAGAACTTCACGCGTGACCCACAAAACAACCTAGAGTTTATCCAATTCCAAGTTCTTGTGCTTCTTAGACCTAGTAATTGCGACAAAACCAAGTTAAAAGGTTGCTCTAGACCCACGCATTCACAACCACATGATCTTAATGTTTTGAACCCTCTTCCCAAGTAAATGGGCATCTAGGCTTGCTCGGTTCCCTATCCACATCGTGGCATATCGCAAATGCCATACTAAATTATATTTGGGTATATAGGATGCATCACACCCATCAACCTTGCAACCAAATTGGGCCCATCCCTTGCCCAATGGACACCCTTTAGGGCAACCAAAAGGAAGATCAACCACATCTGAAATAAAAAAACCTAATGTGAAAATTAATATTTTGGATGACGTTTATTCCCTACATAATGAAGGTACTACATAGATAAATAAAATATTACAACACATGGTGATGGTATTACATAGAAAGATAAAATAACAAAAACACAAAATGAAAGTATTACAAATTTGCACAAAATGAAGCTAACCTTAAAAAGAACAATATCACCTACAAATTTTTAATGTATTGCCCAAAATTTAGACCAAAAGAAAAATGCCCCACCCACTTTTTCACATGGAGATGGAAGGTGGGGCAAAGGTTTTAGGACCACAATTGGGTGAATGCACATTACATTAGACCAAAAAGGGTGGGTGAAAGTTGATTTTTATAGTCCAAATTTAGTGATTTTTCAATATATCTATATAAATGATGTTGAGGTTTACATTTGTTCCATTCCAAGTTCAAATCATTATAACCTAAAATGTTTTTAGAAAAAATTGAAAATATGAGCCTTGAAATTTTAGATATTGGAATGGATTTTACAAATTTTCCTTTTCATTTTAAATTAAAAAATTTTTGAAAGAATTTTTTTTGCTTAATTTTTTCATCTTAAATGTTATGGTACTTCAATGTGTGGTGGTAAATATTTATAGGTTTAGTTTTCAATTCAATTAAAAGAAGATAAATCCATAATGATATTTCTTTTGGGGTAGTTTGGATTGTGACATTAGATGTACCATCCTTTGTAAACTCTATTTTGATTTGAATATTTATCCTTTTGGTATTTGTTTTTTTGGTTTTGAAACATTAGATTGTAAGTTTCAATATTTTTTCTCACTTTTGCCAAGTTTATCAAATAGATTTGAATATAATGTAACCATATTTGACTCACCCAAAAACAATTACCATTATAATTTCCAAAAAAATGCAATGTAATGTGTTTTTACCCAATTAAAGAGGGTATTGTAATCACAAATTTAGCAAGAAATTATAATAATGAGTGAAGTTCAATATGTCACCCCATCAATATGTGCATGAGGATCAACATCCTCATTTGCATTCTTCCACCCTACCATTAAAGTAGCAAGAACTACATTTTCTTGTTCCTTTATCATCAATATAATTCTCTCCAAATCCATTTCAATTCTATCAACATTTGCTGCAAATGTTTCCCCAACATTTTCAGCCACTTGCATTTGCTCCTCAATAATATCACTTGGCACCAATGCAACCACATCTTCAACACTTGCTTGATGTCCCATCACCTTTGCCTCCAAATCTTTTTCATTCATGACACCTCCCATGCCATCTACAACTTTTGCTGAAATTTGTTGATCTTTTCCACCATTCGTTGTTTTCTTTGAATTTACATTAAACAAAAACACAAACAACACAAAAAAAACTTAAAAATCTATAACACAATAAAAAAAACTAATTGACAAGCCAGAAATAGTTGATCGTGCTGCAAACCACATTTTTTCACACCTACAAGAGCACATTAGAACAATAATGAGTAGTTGGGCTACTCGTTGTCATTTTTATATTCTTGCAAAACCACATTAGAATGACGATGTGTCATTGTTTTTTCATGCATGTAGGACCATAGTAGAACGATGATGAGGAGTTGCATTTCTTGTCGTCATTCTTTTGCTCTTATAAAACCACAACAAAATGATGATGAACAACACTCGTTGTTATTTTTTCACACTTGCACACCACAACAAAATGACAAGTAGTTAAGTTATTCATCATTAGTTTTTTGCTCCTTCAAAACCTCATAAAGGGACGATGATAGTGCCTTTTCATAGTAGAAGACACATCATCATTGTCTTCTTTGCAACAAAAAGAAAAAAAAAGACAAACATGATGTCATTGTTGTTTTTTTTGCAACAAAATAAACAAAGAGAAGAAGATGATGATAGTGTCATTGTGTTCTTCACAACCAAAAAAGAAGAGAAGAAGACGACGATGGTGTCGTCGTTGTGTTTTTTGCAGCAAAACAAATAGAAGAAGAAGAAAACAATGATGCCATCATTGTTTTCTTTGCATTTAAAAAATTATAAAAATTAATGATGCGATGTTGTCTTCTTCACATAAAAAAAATAGAGAAAAGAAGACAACAATGATGTTGTTGTCATTTTTTTTGTAGCAAAAGAAGAAGAAAGAAAAATTACAACGATGTCATTGTCATTTTCTTCACAATGAAAAAAAGAAAAAGAAGAAGACAATGATGATGTCGTTGTCGTTTTTTTCACATAAAAAAGAACATAGAGAAGAAGACAACAATGTTGTCATCATCTTTTGTGCAACAAAAAAGAAAAAGAAGAAGACAATGATGATGTCGTTGTCGTTTTTTTCACATAAAAAAGAACATAGAGAAGAAGACAACAATGTTGTCATCATCTTTTGTGCAACAAAAAAGAAAAAGAAAAATGACAATGATGACATCATCATTGTATTCTTTGCAAATAAAAAAGACACGAAAAAAAAAGTAGGAGAAGGGAACTTACCTTCAAGCTCCCATTTCTGCCACTGGTTTGAAGTTCTTCTTGCCTTGTGTTTGCACATTCCTAAGCTCCTTTGCCTTTCATCTCCATGTTCCTAAGCTCCTTTTGCCTTGCATATTTATGTTGCATTTGTTTCGAAGTTTTGAGCTACTCAAGCTTTCCCAAGCTATGGTGATGGAGGCAAATGTAAAAGGAGGTGGGTGGGGAGGGGTGGACAAGATCAAGGAGGTAGGTGGGTTGGGGTAAGTAGGTGCTTCCCAAAAAAAACTTGGGGTAGAGGTGGGCCAAAAAAAGAATGATAAAAAAATTGTCCTTAGGTTAAAAAAAATTGAATTGGGAAAAAAAAACTAGAAGAAATATATATATACTTTTACTATTTAGTTAGAGTCCAAAAGTATAATACAAGACATTATAATGTATGCATTGTTACTCTATAAAATACTAGTGGGTGCCCGTGGCTTAAGGCCACTGTGAAGTAACAAAAATACAGCACCAGAATCCTGAGTTTGGTCATACACATGGTAAGATAAAATTAAAAAAAGCCTGCAAAAAAATACATTAGCATTCAACATGGGATGAAACTTAGAAAACCATCAATCCTGAGCGCCTCCACTGCTACTACATATATTTTGAGAGCATATTGAGTTAGAGGACAGATCATGTGTTTCATGAGGAAAGTTTGGCATTCAAGCTTAAAGAGAAATGCAACATTTTCCTTCAAGAAGTGAGGCAGTGCCATTGTTGGGATCCACAGCACCGAAAACCCAAGCATCAGCAGCGTTTCATGAGGAAAGTTTGGCATTCAAGCTTAAAGAGAAATGCAGCATTTTCCTTCAAGAAACTGCAGTGGCGGAAATCTCCAAGCTCGGCGCGGAAACGGACGTGAAGGGAGCTTGGAGATTTACGAAACGAAGGCAGTGAACTGCAGTGGCGGAAATATCCAAGCTCAACGTGAAAACGGACGTGAAGGGAGCTTGGAGATTTCCGGAATGAAGGCAGTTGTCCGTCTGTCCGTCTGTCCGTTGAGGTCCTGAAACTCAAAATCGACACCTTGACGGACAGACAAGGGAATTAATAAAGAAGATGTGTTGATCTTACCTTTTTATGAGTTCAAATTGCATGCTAATGGTGGAATATGGCATTATTTAAATTATTGTTGTAAGCTAGTTCAAAATACTCGTGATTTGAACCAAAGTAAATTAACTAAGTAAACTGACCCCCTAGGGGATAGTTTCATCCCATCCATGAAATCCTATAATGGGGATTTTTTGGATGGTGCACTAGTGGGTGCTAGGTCATTCAAAAGAATACCTTTGTGACAAAAAAGAAGGCAGAATCAAAGCGTTCCCTTCCTACCTACAAGTCTAATTGCATCAACATAACTTAAAATGAAGCTTTATAAAACTTCATCAATTCGTAAAATCAATTTCTACAAGTCTAAACCAACAAATGTCCCAATTTTTGCAACCATAAATCTATGAGTCTAAGGGGTTAAATAGCTTCAATCTTTCTTTCATGAACCTCAACAGACAATGCTTGGCACAACATAATAGATTCCGAAATCCCAAGAATGCAACTAAACCCAACAACCTTGACAACATATAGAGGTAGAACAAGATATTAAAATGATGCACATACACATAGGTCACAATATTTTGTACCAAGGATATAAAGGTAGTCTCCCAAAACGCTGCCAAACATAACCCATCAACCTTTATTGGAGTCCTTAATAAGAACCCATAACAACAAATACATTGTGTATGTTGGAAATCACAATAGAACTCCCCACCCTCATTTTTCAAATTTTCATATACACACCCCACATAGAACATACAATTGCCAAACCTTGTCACTTGTAAGACCCCTATTGATTTTCATCATTCCCCCATCATAGACTCCCACACCTAGTGTTCAATTGCATTAAACTAAAGGATGTAAAGCATAGTGGAAACAACTTATCCCTAAAAAATGCAGCCAATACACCTTCATGCATTCTTCCTTCTAGTGCCACTAAGCATTGCAGTTTATTTAAAACACTTATGCACAGAATTCTCATAGAAAATAAAGAATAGTAAATCATAAGAAACTTATCTTCTTCTTCCTCTACTCCAAACCCAAAAAATATGCCTTCTTGCACAATCGCTCTCCTTATTTATGCACGGCTCCTCATCCTTCCGAATTCCCAAGCACCAATCAAAGTCACCTTCACTAAAGGCTTGATGAAAAACAAAAACCAACCTAGATGAGCTTGCAAGCTCACACCCTAAAATCAAGAAAAACAAAGCACCCGCCTTCTTCCTCCTTGAATGCACACCTGCAAACATAAAACACAAAACAAAACTACATACCATTTTGAGCATCATATGGTTAGTGTGCTCGTGAAAGTTACTGTTCCCATCAATTGCCATTTTAGGGCAATAAAAGGGGCAACCCTTTTTCACTTTAGGGCTCCTTTTAGGTCACACCTTTACTTCGTGTCTTCTCCTCGCATCATGGTCACTTCGCTCTTTGTCCTTGCAAACAAGGGTGACCTGGGTGAGAAGGGTAGGTATGTGAGTGAAAAAACAAAATGACGATTAAAGGGGTGGGTCCAAAAAAGGTTACTGGGATGAGGACTAGTTCATCCAAACAGAACTGGTGCAGTCGTGATGCTGGGTCACTGAGGCATAAAACATTCAGGTTCCAAATGGGAAAGCAAATTGAGGAGATTATACAAGGGATGTGGATATTATCTGTACACGAATGTCCTCCGTTTCCCCTTGGCGGGAGAACAAGCTTTGCTTCCGTTGGAGACAACACCGTGCTTTTTCGAAGGATACAGATAGCATGTTCTCTAAGCCACAGTAATCTCTTCGGGTTCACGTTCTAAGATAGCGATGTTGAAATCTCTGCAGCGGATCCGAGTCTTACTCACGCTCTCTGCTTTGCAAGTGCTGTTATGCCTGGCAGATACTTTTCCAGAGTTGCAGTCTAAATTTGCGGGACGCAAGTACCTTCCGAGCCGAATCCAGATGGAGACTGACCAAGTTGAGGAATTGAGATCGGTGCATTTTTCTGTCCCAACAGAGGCAGATCACCATTTCGTGATATTTGGGTATGTCTTCTGCTCCGCTCGAGAAATAGTACCCTAAAATGACTGGTTAATTCAGGAGATCTTCCCCCGTCTCTCTGCTATGCTCATGTCTGTGCATTTTGCATGACCAGTTCGATTTTGCTTTCGTTGTCTGCATCCGAAAGGAGTTGATTAGTGAGCCTAGTGGACAAGGAAAGAGTGGTTGTTTAGGGCAGCATATGCCTGGGGATTAATGGCGTATGGGAAAGCTATTGCCGCTGCATTGGATGAAGAAGTATGAGACAATAATTCTGCGACTCTTCTGTCCAGGTCTTGCGACAAATATAGCATGTGAGAAACATTTGCGAGCATGGCTTCCAGTCTGCATTCTGACCTTCAATGCTTAGATGTTCTAGAGCTCCTTGTGCAGAACGAGTTTAGTCGTTTAACTTATTTCCAGCGATCAAGTCATCGGCTCAGTCTTTAGGGGCTGGGGACAGATTACAGGACCAAAAGTAAGAAATATTTAGTTAACAAGTGAAGGCCGTTTCCGAAAGTTGAATCTTTCCAGCAGCATGTTAAGGCCAAGAATTCAAAAAAAAGCATGCTACAGAGCTGCAAAACATTCATTAAGGGCATGCAGTTGTCGATTGCTGGCTAAGGGAATCTGTCATTGCAAGCTTGCGATCAGCTCAATCACGGTCACTCCTTCATATTCCTACTCACCATGTCCTTCATGTGTTTGTAAAGCAAAGTTATGTTGTGAAGGGGTTGACCTGATGCTTTTATTATTAAAAGTTTTTTTTATTTTTGTTCTAGTGGACCATGACTTGCCCCAATATCTTTCTGATGCATACAAATTCACAGGCACCTGCAGTTTTTGTCTGAGGACTGGAGTACAAAAGATTGCATGTTGGAGATATCTGTTGAGATTGAGGACCATGTAAGTTGCATTAATTGCTGCCGACCTAAACAACAAGAAAGCACTCGTTCCTGTGAAGAGAACTCAACACAGCCTTCTGTTCTCACTCTGACCCCAATCTCTCTTGACATAATTTCACTCATGACCACAAACCAAGGTTGAGCTCCTGGTTCTTACCTTGCTAGCCCCCATGCATTGTTTTCAATCTATTTTGCAGGTATGGAGGCAACAACTTCAGCCTATGTCCTATGCTTTCCAGGTTCCAATGGACGCATTTGGTGGGATGTTTGGTGTGGTATGTGTCCATGATCTTGGAGAGACAGATTGCATGAACAGCCGATGGCAACGTTTTTTCTCTGTGCAAGGTCAATTGGACATTTCCTTTTTCCTCATGCTTCCAGAATAGAAATGTCTTTAAGGAATACCACAGATACATGTATAAGAGAATATCTGTGGTATATAGTCTACAGCTTAGCCTTCTTGCTGATGAACAGTCCAAGCAAGGAACCTATAATTGAGTGTTCAAACCTGGAAAACATGTGCTTAAGTTTTTTGCAGTGGATTTACTTTTCACCTTATTGAACAGTGCACGGGTGATGAATGATTGTCTAGCAGATTCTGGAGCACAACAGCTTGATGCTACAATAGATGCAAACTGTACCAAAATGCTGCATTCAGGTATTTGAAGCTAGTCAGTTGATCAAATCTGTCACTTTCCCCTAGTCTAATTTAACTTGCTATGGTGCATGCTGTTATCTGTGTGTGTAAGTTATGTTGTTAAGGGGCTCACTTGACCTTTGTTTCTCATCCTGCAGCCAATGGTTTGGATAGGGGGACAGGAACTGAACCACTTGCATTGTTGTTCCAACAAAGCACTTCCATGAAATTCTGCTCTCCCCATATGATATCTGAGGAAGGAATTTGCTCCATCAGGGCAGACTTGGGTATGCAGGAAATTTCCCCACAAACTTGTGCTATGTTCATGTCATGTAAAAGACATCGAATGTTAATCTGTGCAGGTAAAATGAATCCACATAGAACCTATCTGGATTCAATAGGGTTCAGGTTAGATGCCATTGTATCATGCAAACAACAATTTGCTGTGACACAGCCAGCACTCATGTTTGCCAAAAGACAGAGAGGTGCAGTGGCATTGCTGTAATATTTTGATAGAGCAGGTCCATCCTCAGGAAGAAGACAATCAATACCCACAGAATCGTTCTGTCCTTGCAAATAATGTATATATGTTCCAAAATGCATATCACTTTGAATTTTTGGGACTACTGCTAAGTGAAGTGGATCCTCTGTAGATTTTGTTCATGATCATACTGTGTGATTGGGATCTTCTGCAGAGCTTTTCCCTGTACAGCAATATGTGAGCATTAAAGAAACAGAGGACCTGTATAGAACTACCTTCCCAATGAGTAGTCCTTGTCGAGGAATCCTGTACCTTGGTGCATTTCAAGACCGGAGTCATAGATCTTGCGAGCACCTTGTATTTGGAGTATTTTGCCTGCAGAGATGGCATCTTATCTGGATAATATCTCTCTTTCTCATGATAGAGTCATCCATAGCTGTGCTGAGGAGCTTTGAGATGATTAATAGCCAGCCCTCTGATCAGAGTTGCCTACCCACTGAACAGAATTCTGGAGATGAACTCTTTTCCTGGCAATTGCATATAAGCTGCTCCAGTCCTGGGAGGAGCTTGTGGGGACATTCATCAAGTTCAAAACAAGGCAGCAGTGTGATCCTCTCTGGCAAAGAGTGCTTTCCAGATGCTTGGCGAAGTGCAGAGTATCACCTACTTACTGCCACTGATGCTCCAATAATAGGGTCGTGCTTTTATTTTAACTGCACAGGTCAGTACTCAGCTGTTGGTAAGCTGGTAGTTGCACCATCTGGGAGATGGACTCGCAATAGTGGCGGCCGGCTCACTCGGCATCTTGATCCCTATGACTCCTGCATGCATTGATAACTTCACTGCTCACAATTCATGTTGATCTTACTTAGATCATATGCTCAGAAATTTTGGGGCACCTGTTGTCTGGGATGATGAAAGTACATATCTTGAAGGTGTGCTCCTCTTGTCAAATCAAGATGAACTTTGGTCTGATCAATTTGATGTCACATCAAAGTCATCTGGCACATATCTCGGTTTTACATATGAAATGTTTAACATATAGTTTCTGTGGATGATGAGATTTCAATTGTAGGTCAAAACATATCTTTGAGAAATGAGAGCAGGGAAGCAGGATATCTGAGGGAGCTCAGTATGTGTTAGTTTCTGTATGATTAAGATTCAATGGTCTTAATAAGACCTGCAAGTGCTTTGAGAACAACTCTTTTACTCGCATAAGTGTGTAGGATCTCTAACAAGCTACTCAAGGCAGCTGCAGATGGTGGTTGCAGTCATCGGAATCCAGGTTCTTAGAAGTGCCGCCTGGAATTATACCTCCCAGTCAATACCACCATGGACCCCACTTCTGGAAGTAGGCTTCTATTTACACTGTTATGGGGTAAGACAGTCAACTTGAAATCTATTTTGGGCATCAAAGCATTTCTATCATTTTATGTGCTATTGTTCTTTAATAACTCTTCATGTAGGTTAAAATTTGACGTTTTTCCTTTAGTAAATTGAGTATTATCATGTGAAATGCAAATATCAAAGTGATTGGAACATGAATTGTGATTTCACTTGAGCCAACACTAGACTGTGAATTTTTGTCAAAAGACATTCTAGGAAAGTCTTGTCAGAAAATGGTAGTTCTTTCCATTTTGAGTTTGACTTGTGAAATATTTTACCAGATATTGATTTGGGAATTACAAAAATAAATGTAACTTGACAAACCTCTTGAAAAACACCACCTAGTAAGAAAAAGCATGTGCATAATCATCCAAACCCTTGTATTAGATCATCCTTCAAAGGTTAGCTTGTCCATAAACATTATTGATAGATTGTTACTAACATGAAGATGATAATCTAATATACTAGTGTTTTAAAAAAAAAATGCAAATAAGAAAGTTCGTGAATGTTCTTTCACCTTTGCAAGCTCCTCGTTCACTTTGATGGCATGACAATTCCGATATTCTCCTAAATCATATAGCAAGATGTGTGCTTCAAACATCTAGAATTTGTGCTCAAGAAAGACATCTTTTATTTGAGGAACATCATGCAAAACAAGTTGCAAACTTGAAGTTTACTGCTACTATATTAAAGGATTATGCAAATCCAACTTGAAGCTATTAGTTTTTCTGATGTACATTTGCAATCTATGTGTTGAAAAATCCTAACATTTCAATAAATATTTTTGTTGATTTTGTTGTTGATATGGTGCTGATTGTAGCTATCATATCTCCCACTTGCTTATGTTTTTCTACGACTAACAAAGTTCCTAGGACTTCTTGTTCAAGATCAAATATATAATTTTTTGAGTTAATTTGACTTGAAAAAATGTTGGGTGTGGATCACTGTCAAACAATCTAAAACCATGTCAAACGACCAAAAAACTATCAATTTTTTCAAACATGTTCATGTAATGTCATGTTGATCAGGGAATTTTTTTCTAAATGATTTACATGAGTGTTATTTTTTTTTAAAGTAATCTAATTTAATAATTAAGTTTTGATTTTAGTAAAGGACTTCTGAACTTTAACACCAATTTTTTTAAAATCAAGGACTAGATTAAGGATTCTTTTAATAAAAATGAAAAAATATCAATGATGATGATAACCTACTAGTTCATTTGCAACATGTCATGATATCCATATCAATATTGAGATGGTGATAAAAAAATATTTCCCCCTAAGTTTATGAATAACTTGTGATAACCTCTTTGAAATTATCCATGTTCAACTCACCCCATGAACCAAATTGTAGAACGTGGTTCCACTAATAGTGTGACTACCTGTTCAAATTCTAAACATATTGCAAAATAAATTAATCAATTTAGCAATAGAAATGTGAAAGACTCAAAGGATGATCTACATGTATCATTAGTATTTGCTTATAGCAAAAAGATGGACTGATTGGTATTGGCCAATAACATTACCAATAATGGGGTGGAATAATTGAGTTCACCAACGTGCCCAAAAGAAGCTATGACAAATTTGGATGACATAATGACAAATTTAGAGGAACCCACACTGTAAGGTACATCAAGGTCAAAAACGGGTTCACTTGACAAGCACTAAACACTAATTGAACTTAACTCTACTCAATACATTCATAATAGATTCTTGTGACACTATTGATATTGGAAACAACTAACAACCTATCCACATTATAGTCATTTAAGGGAATGCACAACAAACTAACTCCGAATGTGGAAGGCCACTTTCAAGAATACCAAAAACGAAGTTGTTGACATTAAAAAGATAGTAGAATCAAAAGAAGGTGATAAATCTTTGGAAATAAAATAGATTGTCATAGTCATGGCCATGTAATGCATTAGCAACAATGGAATGCATCTTCCCCTCCTTATGCCCCGCTTATATCCCCTTATGCCCCTTTCCCAACATCTCCCCCCCCCCCCAAGCCCCTTTCCTCCCCCTTTTCCCTCCTTCTCCCAAACTCCAACCACCCATTAACTTCTCGCATTTCTTGGCCTCCTCCCCCAAAAATCTGCCGCCCCACTCTTGCCCCGCCCATGCCAAACATTCCCCCTTTTCCCAAACTTCTCCCCTCCTCCCTCCCCATTTACCCCCTCTACCCCGCTTTACCCTAAATGCCTATCGCATTCCACCCCGCTTTACCCTTCTCCTTTAAACCTATCTTTCGCTTTACGTCTGCCTCCCTCTTCCCCCTTCCCGTCACTCATACTTTATAATACTTCTTCCACCCTAATTTACGCGCTTTACCCTCTAATTCTCTCTTTGCCTTCCCCGCCGCCCCTCTCTTCCGCCCACTCCCCCACCATTTTCCCCCGCCCCAATGTTCCCTCCTATCCTCGCCCTTTTCCTCTATAACCCTAATTTAACTACCATTCAATTAATTCAACCAACCCTAAACACCCCCCCCCCCCCCCCCCCCCATAAAAATAACAACCCCATCCCCCCTTCCACGCATCAAAACAAAACAAACTCTAACTCCCTCCCTACCCGGTCCACGCCTTAAACCTTACCCCGTTCCACATCTCCCAACAACGAGGAAAAATAAAAACATTAACCTCCACCCCCTTCCCCCTCAACAATCCCAAAATATATTATAACCACTCACCTAAACCCCCTTCCGTACTCTTAGAAACTTGAAAGGACAGAGAACATAAAATCTACCTTTTTCCACAAATTATGCAAGAATTCATAGAGGAGCAAACCTAGGAAAGCAGGGAGTTAGCCCAAGCTGATGAATAGGTCTATCTTGTGGAGCTATAAACTTATCATACCATTTTTCTAGTTTTCAAATACATCTCACCTATTTCTGTACATGTTGAAATGGGAACTAGCCCAAAGGTAACATGTGCAACATCATCATCAACCTTGGGATCTGAAAACCAAAGTGAACAACCTATTGTAACCATCAAACCAACAAGTTTAATAAAGGAGGAATTGGTTTAAAACTGGTACCTTTTCCTTTACTTGTTGTGACCATTGTTGTACATGTTGGTTATTGTTGAGCCTATTGTTACCCCATTATTAATGGTCAATATTATAATAGGGCCATTAAAATTATTATTTGTTATTATACCCTTGACTCCACCTTAAATATGTGTAGGTTCAAAAATCACTTGGATTTCTAACACACTTCACACATCACAAATATTTGTTACATCGACAATAACCTTCATCGACGCACTTGTTCAATTGGTGTGTTGTAGCAAAAATTGGTAACCAACTCATAGACAATGTTGAGCCCATGAAAAAACTTAATATTAAATGAACTAAAAAAATTACATAACAATTTTTTTCTGCAGTAGTTAAAACAATAGATTAGACTTAGGGTTAATATTTCAAGGATGAAATATAATTTTAAGGAGGGATAATGTTACTTAGAATTTGTTTAGAACATGTGAAAAAATGTGATAGGTCAAATGTCAACATGTAGATTAACAAAACATGTACTTGATAAAACAAGTAGTTAATTTAAACTCTAAAAATATTTATGTTTATATCATCTAGTTATTGTTTGTGTGGTCTAATTATATTTTTTATTTTGATTTAACATGTATACAGAGGAGGAAGGAAAAATTTATAAGACAAAGAATTACATTTTTATATTTCTTTTCATATTTGTAACGGAGATTTATATTCTTTTATTTTTAGACGTGTTTTGTGATTTTACAACTTGAATACAATTTTTATTTGAAGCTTTTCATTCATGCATAAAATTTATGGATTTTCTATTGAATGTACCTACTTCCAATTAACTAAAGCTTCTTGTGAGATTAGAAAGATCTTCAACGAATTTGATGGGAGATAGCAAAAATCCCATTTAACACCTTCAAATGATGTTATTATTGAAACATAATTAGTGCATGATACCCATTTAGATTATCTTAAGCAAATTGGTAGTTTCTTTGAACAAATAGCTTATCATGCCCAAAGATGGTCATAGGTTCTAAGAAATCTTGCTAATTTGAGTATTAAGAGTGATTATACGAAGAGAAATTTGTAAGAAATTAACTAGCTATAAACCCATAATCCATAACTATTTATTGCCCAATAGACCATGAAGAATTGGGACAAGGAACTTGCCACAGTGAAAGGGCAACCAACAAAGATGCATATATGCAAGGGTGAAAGCATGGTAAAGTATGCCAATGAGGGGTGGAAAATATTTCTTGGTGGAAAATATCCATAAATTAAGCCTACATACATTGAACTCATGAATAAATTTTATTTTAATGATCAATAAAGGAAGTTCTTTGATTTCATTCATGATACTAAAAAAAAGTTTTAATACACATTTGTATACATTTTTTGAAATATAAATATAAAAGAATATGTGTCCCACTTTTGAACAAGTATATGAAAGTATGATGAAAAATACAATTGTACTTGAATTTTTTATACTTTCAAATGGATAAAGCACTAATATTTTAAATTTTTTCATATTATAGTCATAATATATAAAAGTTTTCATATAAAAATACATTTGAAAATTTAAAAGCCTAAATAGTTTAGAACATATTTTCCATGCATTTGTCTTGTATTAAGTTTTTTCACACTTTATGTGTAGCTTACTATAAACTCAATCAAGTGCACCATGGCTGCGTACTCTGTGCTAAAATTACATTTGAAAATTTGAAAGCCTAAATAGTTTAGAACATATTTTCCATGCATTTGTCTTGTATTAAATTTTTTCACACTTTATGTGTAGCTTACTATAAACTCAATCAAGTGCGCCATTGATTTCATAATGAAAGTTTAGAAAGTTTTAAATAGGTTTTCTCATATTTATATTATAAATGTGATTGTGACTTCTTGGTGGATACTTTTTTGACATATTATTCTATGCTTTCACCCAAAACCACAATTTGATTGTAAAAGCTACCCAAGCTAAATAGGTTGCTAAGAAGGCACAAGTTTTGTGATAGGAATACAATGTTTTGAACCAGTTGAATGGGAAGAATCAAGACAATTTGAAAACATTGCAAACTGAACATTACCAGTTGATTAGAGGCTACGAGAAGATGGAGTAATTGAGTTGTAATCAGGAGAAGACCACAACAACTTTGGAGCAAACTTGTCAAAAGTAGAAGGAAGATATCAACATAACTAACACTGAGTTGAAGACTCAAACTCAACAGTTAAAGACCCAGAGCTAGGACCTAAAAGGACAGCTGGAGGTTATGTGAGTTCAATTGAGGGTAAGCCTATGCAACACTTACCTATTCAAATGGACAACAAGTGGAAGGAATTTGAAAAATTGCTATTGAATACCACCCTATTCTAGTTTGAGAACTAAACTTTGGGAGATCAAAACCCAAGTGGAAAGAGTGGTGTCAAAATGTGCAGGAATTCATGGATGAACAAACAGAGGAGAGTTTGGAGATCCTCAACGCATTTCTATACTAAAAGAATATACATTTGTATGTTGTACCTATTGATCCTCAAACCAGTGCAGGAGCTATTTGCACTTCTAGACCAGTCTTGATTTCAACCACAGAGGCCAGTGAACAAAACGAACTGCCATCAACAACCACTGAGTCCTTTAACGCCATATGAGGAGGATCCAACTTGGTACAAATATGGGTAGACATAGTTGTTGTATCTAATGCTGAATTAGTTGCAACTCCAACTTTGGTAATCAGTAGTAGTTCTGATGTAATTTTCACTGCTACATTACCACAAACACCTTTTCAGATAGGTGTAGGACCTGAAGTGAATATGATATGTTTCTACTCCTCACGTTTCAAATAAATTCATTACTCCTGTAGCAACCTTGGCTGAAACACTTGTCCAATTAAATCCACCATAGATAAGTGTACCAGTAACGACCACTACTGAGTTGGTTGTACCTATTGATATTGAGGTAGATCCTAGTATTTAGCATTTCAAAGACAAAATTTAGTTTCATAAAGGGGATAATATTACCTAGTTGCTCTTGAAAACCAGTGAACCAGTAAATCACCTAGATATTAATTATTGAATAACTAAAACAAAAAAACCAATATGCCCTAAATATAACTTACACAATTGTTTCAAATCTCAAAATTTTGACCTTAATACATAACTCAATTTTTTAAAAAAAAGTTTGGAGCAAATAATCAAATTTTTTGACATTTTAAACACAATAAATTATTATTGAACTTTAAAAAGTTATTTATTGTTAATGCCACTCGATAATATCCCAGGCTTTGTGTATCAAAGAAATAGGAGCAAAGGTGAAATACTTGCAATTTCACCTTGCTTGCAACTTTTAAAATGACAAACAGTCGAGGGCAACAATTGTTCAAATAGACTATTGTCCTTTTAAGTGAAAATATGTGAAACAAACTTAGAGAAAATCCGACATTGAATGTTGTCAAAACAAATATAAGTTCAAGGAAAGATTCCATTTAAAAACGAATTACAACTTCAACAAAAAAAAATACAACTTTGAACACAAAATTGCACACTTCCCATATGATTTCAAAAATGTGCTATTTGTAGAATACTTCACATAAAAAATTAACATACAATAAATCTCCACACTTTGAACCTGAGCATTAGCCTTAAGGTCTTAAATAGATCAAAGGTAGCATAAAGATCACAAAGATGATCTGATGAAGTTAAATAAAAAATCTCAAAATCTTTTTAGAACTAATAAAAAAACATATTTTGCTTTTAGAAACCTAATTTGAAACTTGAGTTAAATAGCTAATTTATTAATTAGAAAATATAAACTCATTTTGGCACTATGTTTTCAGTAATTTTTTTGATAGAATAATGTTTTCAATAAATGCTTTTGTGATAAATTTATTTTCAATGACTACAAGTTGCATCCAAAAGTACTTAAAAGTCTGTTATAGCCTTTAATAACTATTAATATAATCAAGCTTAGTAGTTTATTGCATTATTCATAGAAAAGCCGCAAAACAAGGTCTTTAGGCTGACGAGGTGCATTTAGGGATTATTTAACACTTCTTGGATAACCTGACTGGAGTTCACATGGGTATTATTAGTTTTAAATGCCAAAAGTTTACAATTTATTTTTACCAAGTAACAGCCTCAAATCTCTGACATCCTAGTACCCAAAAAAACCGTTTGCCTAAACCATTTGGCACCATTTGGATAAAGCCATATTAGGTTTTTAAAAAAAAATAGTAACAATACAAAACTAATCAACAGTTTGCAAGCAATAAGCAATTGACATGGAATTATAATTTGTTTACACAGTTTGTACAGTGTACACCTAAAAGAATCAATATACAAAATGGTTCCCACAAAGTAGGTTAAAAATGAAAACTATGTCTTGAATTGTTTACTAAAATTAAAATCTGAAAATCCTCCCTTTTTTTTCAATATGCAATTGATGGACAAATCTGCATTCAAGATTTTATGGATGAGAAGTGATTTAACATCCAAGAGAACTGGAGTTCATCCGTAAGGAAAAGGGTTTCGTTAATGAGAAGTGGAGTTTCATCCATAATGTGAAGAAATCGAGAAATGAAAGAGAGAACGGGGTGGGGATTTGGGAAGATTGAGAAGAGAGTTGCCGATAGCGGATGCATCCGATGCGTCGCTGCAAGGATGGTCTGCGCGAGTGGAGGATCTGGTGGATAAAGATGATCATGACGGTGCGCCATATAACTTCTTGAGGAGGTGACTGAGAAGCCCAATGTCGTGCAAAACCCTGCTTCGAAATTGGCCCTGGCGGCAGCGCTGCAGGACTTAGGAGGCTTGTACGTGACGTCAATGTTTATCCCTCTCTTCTCGTTAAGCTTTGCGGGGTGTTGCCTCAGGTTAGCCGCCGTCGGGATTGAAGATCGTACCGGAGCTGATGATGGAACCTCCGAAAGAGCGGCTGACCTGCCGCCGGGAGTTACTGATCATGGTAGAGCCAACAGGGATGGAGAGCTGACCACAGCAGGGGAACATTACAATGAAGAAAGATCGTTTGATGTCTATCTTCTCCTCACACCTTTCAATTGCTAAATTGTGAGATTTGATTCTAATGAGAGACTTGCACTGTTAGCATGCTCAGTGCAGTATCGCTGTCCCCATTCCCTGAAATCATCAGGTTGGAAGTCTAGGATGGAGTTCAGCATGGAGTGATAGCAGTTGCATGCTGTGCAATCTTGAATTTGGAATCAGATTGGGAAGCTGTTCTACCAAATTTGTTGGCAAAGCCACCTGCTTTATCAACTCAGGGTCTTCTGTAGACAAGGCTATTCGGATGCAGAAGCAGCAGGGGTGGAGGGGTTCTACATTGGAGGTGCAGGCTTGTAGAGTGATGTAGCTGAAAGATGTGGTACGTTGGAGGATTCTGAAGTGGTCGAATGTAATGAAGTTGCTGGAGGAAGTGATCATTGTAGGTACCTGCTACATTTCCAAACATTCCAGACTAGATGGTGTTGGTTTAGGCCATTCTGCAGGCTAACTTCTCAATGAGGACCCTACTGATCAGCACATAACTCAAGTGTGCTTGATTTGTTGTTGCAGGCTGTTAGCATGTGATTTTAACTGAAAATTCAAATCTCCTTTGATGGCCACACAGATCTGCTGTCTTTCAATAAAACATGTTTTCCTGATTCTGAAGAGTTTTATGCTACTGGCAGGGGATGGAGGGGCTGACCATGTTCTTGTAATAAGTGGGTTTCACCAATGATAAAGACCAAAGACCTAGAGTATCTAGTAAAGCCACATTCAAGTCAAGGTGTTTCAATACGTTGCGTTCAAACACTTCTTTGTCTGTGTTTTGCAATCGTGCTCTGGGTATCTCCACATTTTCAAAGGTCAATATTTACCATCCTAGAAGCAACTTATGCATACTCTGCCTGCAAATATGTTGGCCTCCATTATTTGCTTATTATTCTTTTGAGGTGTTCAGCTCACCAAGCACTCACCGGCATTCATGACCCACATTTTAAGCTCCAGAGATATAGTGAAGGAAGTGTGTTAGTTGGTTAATATATGCAAAATGCTTATTTTTGAGCAAGCCTCCGTACTGTTTATAAATCTTGTTGTTTTGTTTAAGAGGTTGATCAGACACAAATTTGCTTGTGCTTGTGGCTCTTGTTTGATCATAATTGATGTGAGTGGCTGTAATCAGATAGTGATTAGGCTAGTTTGGTCTTGGAAGATTCTTTCAGGTAGATAGTAGGAGAAAGGTGAAGTCTTCTCTTTGGTAATGGAAAAACTGTTGACTGTGCTGCCTGTGTCTGTTGGGCAATGGTCTAGATGTGGATCCTCATGGCCTGCTACATCAGCACAACTAGCTCAGTGTATGATAGCTGGTGCATGAAGTAAGCTAGGGGTCAACAATAACCTTGGGGGCAGTGACTTGAGCAAATGAGAGCAAGCCCAGATACAAGAAGTTGAAAAAAAGCACTAATTGCTCACTAGGCACCAACTTCATGATGAAGCTTGGGGTGATGATTGAGATGTGCTTTTTAATCATCCTCCTGTGGCCTACTTTGCTGCATTGATTGTTTAAGGGATTTTAATCAGAGAGTACATTTTTCGTAACCTGTATGCTCATATTCAAACAAGATCATCACCGTTGCTCTTTCATGAGTTCCTTGTTGTGTTTTGGCCAATGAGTGTTTCTGTGTGTCTTCTGTAGTCAACAGCAATTGCATGGGCTTCAAGGTGTCCAGTCAACAGGAATCTTCAGAGCAGGTCTCACTATGCTGACACACTATCCCTCTTTAGTCTATGGCTTGTGTGCAAGCTCTACAGAGTTTTGGTCACAGTCACAAGTTCACACTAAGCAGAAGCAAGATGAGGACACTAAATATACAAATCTGAAGGCTGTACTTGTATGTCTCATCTGTGCCACTTCTCATATCTGCTTCTTCTGACTTCAAATTTACTGTGTAGCATGTCTTAGACAAGCTCAAGTTTGGTCTCTTCATCCCCCAGGCAGAAGCAGGTATCCTTGTACTGTACAGACTAACAAGCACATGCAAATCACAGAAACTTTTGTACTTTCTAATTTTCTGTCAAGCTACATGGAGGATTAGCCAGAGTTGGAGGCTCTCTTGAATGTTGGAGGTGTTTTGTAATTTGCTCTTCTTGCTGTTGGCACATTCGTGTCAGTTACAGTGTCACTGGAAGGGTTAGTCAGGGAAGAATGAACACCATGGGATAGCATTGCTGAACCTGGTGAGGGAGGCCCTGGTTTGGTAATACTAATACTTCCTCGTTTTTGAATGGTAGGTTGATGTTGAGAACTTCCTGATGAAGATTGGGGAGGATTTGCTGAGGTCTGCGGGCCCGAAGTTGGGTGTTGCACTAGTTTGGTCTTGGAACCAGAAATGCTGCTCCTTGTCCATGGCCTGCCTTGATCAATGTTGAGGTGGCTGCCATTTGTCAACCCTCTGTTTGTGGACACTGCTTTAGTGGTATGTCGGGTTGTGCTTGAATCAGATAGCAGTGTTGAAAGATTGGTAGATATTGAACGACTTTGCTCAGCCCCAAGACCTCTTTTGAGATCCAGCTTAAGACGGTGCAATGTCTCATCCAGCTTTTGTTTTTCTTCCTGCCAATTTTTTTGAGGGAAGTTTGATTCTTGGCACCAATTTTCTACAACAGGTGTTTTTGCTAAACCAAAATGCTATCTCAAGGTCGCTGTTGAGAATGCCCCATGAGAGTATTTTAAATCTGTAATGTTTCTGTTTAAACACTGTCCTGTCATCCTTGACTCTGGTGGGATGTTAACATGATTTTTTGTTTGTTTCTGTTTGTCTTTCTTGAGCCTCTATGTTTTCCTGTCATGCAATTTTAATGAGTTTTCTTGGTCCCTGGTGTAGTATGGGCACCTGCTCGTCTTTGCTAAGCATGTGCCACTCTTCCTCCTCTCGATGCTTGTCCTCTTTCTCATACTCATCCTGCATAGCTAAAACCACTCTCATCACTGCAACTGCAGACTTGAAGAAATGGAAGGAGTGCAAAGAAATTGTTGAACAACCATTGCAGGTTCTGTGTTTGCATTTGCAACTTACCATTGTGTTTGTATGAGACTAATCATGCAGAATGATTAGCAGATGGGGTGAAGGTCAGAACCTGTGAAGAGACATGATCATTGGTAGCTTCATGGTCTTGAACAAAGACTCGTTTTTGGTTGTCTGCAGCAATGCGTGCCGCAGCCACAACCTCACGGTCAGTGTCATTTAACCGTTGGGTGGCCAAGTGATTAATTCTCTCAAGTGTAGACACATCATCTGGTAACTTTATGACGGCTCTTAAAGGGTTTATAATCTGACAGGCTCGCATGCGGACACTGGGGACTGCGTCCTGTAGGCACCAGGTTATCTTTTGCTTATTGTCTTGCAGGTGATTTTTTGAATGCTAGGCAATCAGATAGGAAGGAGTGCTGTTCCAACACAGTGATGGAGAATGGCATTGGTGGTAGTAAAAGGAGATTTATAATAGGGAGCCTTATTCAGGTTGATAGTTCACAGTGCAAATTAACCTGGAGGGTGAGAACTGCAGTATCAAGAAAGCTGTCTTTGAACATGCGGGAACTTGCAATTCTGCAACCCTCTGAACACACCATTAGGATGTTCATTCTGTTGTCAGGAGTATAGAAATAAGGAACCATTTGCACAGTGTGTTCAAAACTTACAAAAGCAAAGGATTGTCCTCTTAAATGGCTTTCATGTTTAGCCCTTCTGCCTTGCAAAAAGAGGAATCTCTCACCTGATCAGATGTGGATTGCTATAGTGTGTCCAGAGTTCATACAACAATTGAGGGAGGGTGTGGTTGGGAGCATACTTGAGCATGTGTTCACAAAAATCAATATAGAGCAAACGTAACCAATAGCTGTGTGCTTGTCCATATTCCCGTACTACTCTCTGTGACAACTCGTAGCGCTGAACAGCCCTGCAGTTACACCTGAGTTCCCATTCCAGTCCCAAGGAAACATGGAAATTCTCCCTCATGTCCTTTGAAGTACTGGTATTTGGACAATTAAATAAGTGTTTTGATCATTTTGCAGTGGAGTTGTCTACCATGTTATACAGAGCTATTTTTTGTATATTCTGGGCAGAGAAGGAGATTGGAATCAACTCAATGCTATTCAAATTTCTCAGATTGCATAGTGAGCTTGCTTAATATGGTGCAACTCTGCAGATTATGTCATCTGCTGGTGAGAACTGTCTTTGATGATGTGAGGTAAAAGAAATGGTGGAGTTGGTACCTGATGAAGACGGCAAGGGCAAGTGCAGCTGCTGTTCTCACAGGTAACACATTCTCTGTCATGTATTGGAAACAGAGAGGCAAAAAGTTGTCATAAATCTGATCACTAGATAGAAATCCCTGCACATTCATGTGACCATAGCATCAATACATGCAATCTTGTAGAGTACTTCAGTAACATGATAATATATCAATTATGGAATTCAGAGTTTGAAGTTACAGATTTGGTTGAGGGTTTATGATTTGGGTATTTCCTGATCTATTATTATGGTTGATTTTCTTGATACTTAGGAAGCATGGTCACCTAACTGGAAATTGAGGAAATGCCTGGAGTAGAGAGAGCTGGAGGCGCCAGTGGGTAGTGCAACTGATGGTATTTCCAGCATTTAATAATGCAGGGATAATAGCAGCATATATTGCTATCTTTAACTGTGAATTTGCCACACAAAAATGCCCTGTATCCAGATATGTTTGATGGTAAGCTGGCAGCTGGATTGGTTTCTCTTTCAGTTTTTATATAGACGAGAAACTTTGACACTGATCCTGTAACCCTCAATTTTGCCAATTTAGCATTCCCTAACCTACAAATTCAGCAAAAATTGATACTTAACCCTGAACATACTGACTTTGTGGGTTTCCTGCATATCTGGGATGGCCACTTGCAGAAGTATGTGTAGCATTCTCTACATATGGACTCTAATCTCATTTTGTAGGTACTTATCACAAGTCCATGCTAGAGCAAAAGTCAAACCCAAAACTTGTGGGAGAATGCCAAATAGTTTTGTTTGGACAATGATTGTGTAGTCCTTGAGCAAGTGAAGGAATGTGTCCTTCAAATATGTGGCTGTCCGCTCCTTTCCAAGCATTTTGGACACCTACAGCAAGCTCAACATCAATGTTTGACTGCTTTATTGGAAACATGTAAGCTCTAACCTGTAAGTGATATGGCAGTGGCATAATTTTTACGCTTTCTAATTTGTGTTTTGTGTATCTGAAGTCTTCTCTTTTGTGTTGAGGCACTCTTATCTTACATCAGAGAAGTTGCTTGAGCTCATGCAATTTGTAGAACTTAAGTCAGTTTCTCAAATGGGCTTGGATGACTATTTAGCTGACATTGCCCTGTAGTTGACAATGGATCATCTTATTTACCATCCATTATCTCTAGTTTAGTATCAGTACATTTTGCTTGGGGGTTAAGATTTGAGGATGACCTCATGGAAGGAGGCCGCTATGGTGCTCCGCACAGCTGGAGCGATGTCTTGGGCAAGCTGGACATATGTATGGTGCAACATTATGAAGTATTTACGAGTGCCAATTGCCTTCAAAATGGCTGGGAAATTGTATGCACATAACTGCTTATTGTCCCCAAACATGCCAAATATTTTGAATGTCACTCATTTGCCTTACATCTCTCTCTCTCTCTCTCTCTCTCTCTCATACACAAACACTCCCAAAGTCTTGGGCTTGCTATGGCCTGGAATGGTTTCATTGATGATCTTCAGCAAAGAGATCAAAATCCTGGCAGCTGGTCCTTGAAAGCTAGCCTGAAGGTATTGGGAAGATTTGTCTACCACCTAGAAAAAATTCTGTGTTTCTATTTTGTACGGCTTTATAGGTATGTTCGGATGGATCACAAAAGTTTAGTCTTCTTATTAACTTTCTGATTTGTCTTCGAAGAAAGATTTATTATTGTACTAGCTCATCGATATGCAGTAGATTTGTTCATTTCTTCAATTCTGAAAAAGGGTAAAGTATGAATGCCCAAAACCATCATGTGTAGAGAAATTGCCCTGAGAGGGTGGGCACTCTGTAATTTGAAGCCCTGATGCTGAGGGTGATAGCCTGAGGCTCAGGGCTGAAAATTAAAGAATGCTGGACATGCAGGGCATTTGTCTGCATAAAGAAAGGGGCACATCTTTTCTTTTTCACCCTCATTTCATGGGAAAGTGTGCATTACATGGGAAAGAATGCATTACTCCAGTGAAATTCCCCCTCCTTGTTAAGAGGTTTATTCTTGATAAGTGTGGAATTCAGGCTCAGTGCTTTATAGACTTTGAATTGCCAATTACTATAGCCTCCCATCCATTGTTCAAATATGCTTATGAATGTCAGGTTAAGTTATTGAAAAAGTGGTTTAAGATTATAGTCCAACCCATTTCAATATATTCAAATCCAACCCATTCCATGGCCTATTTTGGGCACATGTGATTTCAGTTTTAGGATCATATTAAAGCCTATCTTTGTGAGGATTTTAAGTGCTACACCCACCATTCAAGGGGAGCATGTTGACAATATAGGGTGTACTCTTATCACAATTCTTTACAAATTCATAACTGATAGAAAGCAACTAAAAAATCATCTTTGACTTAGTTTGAGTTTTAAGTCTTGTCTTTAAGGGGAAAACGAGTGTAGGAAAATTAATTAATTAAAAGAATGAAAATTCTGATTTACTGAATGTGCTTACTCCGACGGTTTTGGGTGGGTTCTTCTACCTGAGTAACTGAGAGAAGCTGAGAATACTTTGTTTTCCATCTTCCCTAACACAGTTATTGTCTTGTGGAGATGTTGTTCAGGACAGGGAGGCGAGGATTTAGCTTCAACAAATAAATGTGTCTGAGTGCATATGATTTCTTGCCCAGACTGCAACTGGTTTTCAGCAGACAATCCTTATCTTGGTTTTTATGAAGTCAGAATTCTATAATTCAAAAATTGAATCAGTCTTTTTGATGTTTTGCAGCATTATTGTGAACATGTGAATGCTGGAAATCCTGTATGGATTTCTTTAGTAAAATTGGTCAGTTGATAGTTTAACTTGTTGATAATGCTTGAAGTAGTGGGGTAGTCTTGCCTATAATGTTGTCAAAAGCATTATATGTAAACCAGGATGAAAATTCTCTGAAATAAGTTTTCTTTGTTTCATTCAGAGGGAATGCAGTGACTATAGGTGCCTCTAATGCAAAAGAGGATGGTCCCCATATTCGAGGTGGTGATGAAAATGCATACCTGACGAATTTCCTCATTGCTATTCTGAGCAAGTTCTTTGTATGAATCCACAAGACTCTGTACGTCCTCATCAGACATGTCTAAAACCATCTGCAAGAGCACAAATTTCTTGAGTCATTCACATGTCCCATTTTGATTCATTAGCTAGACATTCAAGATACACAGCTTGATTCCAGTTTAGAGTGGGCAGTGCTGGTTGAAACCTGATCTTGGATTGTATCACACACCAGATCAATTCAACAATATATACTATAATGACCCAAAAGGTTTGAGTAGTGTTATGTGGTTGGATCACTACTTGTTTGATCATTGCTGACCTTAAGCGCAATATCACCAAATAAGCGAGCCAAGCAAATCAAAACAGGGGTATTCTCTGTTGGGCATAGTCTGTGGTCAAGAAACACAAGGGAGTCAGTCACATGATTGTTGTTTGATAGTCAGCAGACTTGTTTGTAAAAGAGTAAAGTAGCTACAAATCATTGCTGGCATAACTTGTGAAGAGGATTCTTTTACTCATTAGTGTGCTATTGGTATGTCAAAATGTTAAGCAGCAAGACACATATGTTTCACGATGTGCAAGAGGGTTGAGGAGCACACGAATGGATAAATGGTAAGACATCAGCAGTGTGGATCCTAGAGGGCAGAAAGTCAAGCAAATTCACTAGAGCTTGAACAGCTGCAACTTGAACCACCACTTCCTCATCCTTCAGCAGTTCATTAAGCTCCGGAAACACAAAAACCTGTGTTTGTATCACAGTATTAGCAGCATCAATGAACCCAAAATATGATAGCATGAGTTTTGTCTAAGCACTTCCACTGCTCCTATAAGGCATAAGCCATTGCTATTCCATTAGGTTTTTGTGAGAGGGGAGTGGCCTGGGGTCTTGGGGTTTGTATTTGTTAGGAAAATGATTAGTTTTGAACCATGAAAGTATCAACACCAACGGCACGAGATATGGCATTCAGCTGCTGACACATACATAGTCGCACCTCCAAATCTGTATCCTGTGATAACATTTGCCAAACCTTGCTTTTAGAAGGGTGACACTGGGTTCACATGCAAAATGTATTTGTTCATGTGCTTGGGAAATGATGATTGCATTTGTTCATCAGCTTGAGAAACAATTTGGTGATATTGAGCCTTCTCTGAAGCATCAAGGTGAGGGTTTTGTGGATGTGGGGCAACACCCAGGAGTGAATGATATGATACCTGGCAAAATCCCATGGTTTTTGGAAGGAAATTCTGGATGATGTCCTTGGCCTCCAGCATAGGAGCTATGGCTCCTAACATTGTGCAGCACACCTTATGTGCTTGCACACTCTCCTCCCCCTCCCCCTTTGACAATGCCATCTTCATCACATCACCAGTCACCACCTGCCTCCAACGGGTGATTAGATTCCCCACTTGGTTCAATCAATTGCAAGGGCAACATGCCACAAAACCTGTTTTGGTGAGCTGTTCTGTTATCAGTGGCACTTGATCAAACAGTTATCTGAAAGTGGTGTTCTATTGTTTGCAGATAGTGCAAGCATTTTCAGTGTAGAACTTCAGAACTTGTCTTTTTTCAACAAAGTTAGATTGAAAGTGGTAAGATTTGCAATTTACATATTGTTTATTTGTGCATCAACTTTCCTCTCTGCTAAGAAATTCAATATATCCAAATCATAAATTGATCCTGAACTCTGATGCAATAGAGGCATTACCTGAAGGGGGAGCAGTGGTATCAATACTTGGAGGGTACATAGCCAGGTGTGCAGTACTTCATTGCTACGAGGAATTTTCACCATGTGTAAGACCATAGGCAGCAGCCTAATTGCCACCTAAGGTTCCCTTATCAAAGCAGAGGGCACAACTATTCCCAATGAGTGTGAAGCTCTCTAATGGTGAGAAAAAAACTATTTTTTTCAGTTCCGTTTTGCTACAAGTTCATGTTAGAACTACCCTGCTGGCAAGAACATTATCATAACTTGGATATGTATGTCAATAAACCAATTGAAGTACCCAATAACATTGACTGCTTCTCATCATATCAGACTCCTTCAAGTCAGCAAACACTGGTCTGAACTGTATAAGATGATGGGAAAAGAAAAGAGAGGGCTTTAATTCACCTCTTTTGGCATAGATTTGTCTTGCAAAATGAGAGTGAAAGCTTCTCCAGCTGCCACCTATTGTTCCAATTCATTCCCAAAAATGTCTCAAATTCTTAGGATTTTCATGTGATATGCACTTCCACATTAAAAAAGTTCTTTAAGGCCTTTTCGGCACAAACATTTTCATGATAAGCTTGAGACCCAAGTCTATTTAATTCTGTTGCAACACCAAGAATGTTGGGAAACATATGCACTGGAAGTTCAAACTTGACCAAATGAGCATATATGTAGTGTAACAAGAGAAATCACCTGACAATGGTAGCTGAAACTTTCAACAGAGCTGACAAAGGCAGGAAACAGGGCTTCAACTGCAGCCAGTCCATACTCTTTAAAAAGCAGCGGTAGTCTTCCCAATGCACAACTCTGTTGAAGCTGTCAATCCACATGTAGAGTTAGTGTAACTGCTTGTAATGCTTCGATTGAATTTTTATAACCTCATCAGAAGCACTGTCATAAGGTATTTGTTTGGTTTTCCTTTCCAATTTCCTCTTGCCTACATACCATCCTTCAGATGCTTACAGGAGTAGGAAGGGGTAGTTTTCTTATACCAAATGAGCTGTTGGGGACAAGAAAAGTTGAGCCCTTTCAATGTCACTCAAATCTTCATCCACTGTCAGATGTTCAATTTCCTCCCTACTCCGGCCTGCATCTTTTTGATGCTGCCATGCAGGACTATATTGTTAAGTTCCAAGGGGGTTGACAAGCAATACAAAGAGAAGAGCAATGCCTCTACATCTAAGCAAGAGAAGAGCCCAAATCATGTTCGTAGGGTCTTTCACCTGTTCTTGACTAGTATGCCAAACCTACTCTTCTTGTTCAGTTCAAACAAAAATACCAAGCATGAAAACCACAGAGTTTCAAGATCTTTGGGACTTTGAATCTTCTGAAAGCTTCACAGTGGTCTTTACTGTTGATTGACTCCAGATAACTTATTGGAAAATAGTGTATTGGTCATACCTCTTTTATGGAGTCCTCAAAGGGATCGATGTCAGTGGCATCCTGCACATGAGCTGTCCACATTACTTGTTTGTGGGCTGAACATCTACTTTGCCCCGGTGGCTTGAACTTTCCGACCATGATGGAAATTGAAGAAATTGGCAGAGTGCAGATTCTTCACATGCCATGGCTCCCATGTTCAGAATGCCAATTCCAATGGAATTTCCCTATCCATGCTCAAGGGGGTTGGAAATATCATCATCTTCTTCACAACTTTTCCTCAGCTTACTTCAAAACCATAAAAGAATGAAAGGGTTTTCCCTCTTGCCTGATCTTCAACTGTTAGCTAACTGGTCACTTTTGGTGATACTGGCTCATCCAGTATCTTTAAAGGCAGAAAAGTTGTCTGAAAGTTTGCCAGACATATGCTATGTAATGATAAAACACATGAGATAGTTACAGCAAAAATATACATGTCAATGACCCAATTCTCTCTTGAGATAGGTATAAGAGGTCTGAGAATTCCATTGGAGCAAGGGATATGTCCTTGCGAGTCAAATGAGGCAAGAAAGTTGCTTGGTTGAATGGTTGAGCTGAGTTGTGATGTGTGTGATTTGTTTTCAACAAGATTACAAATAGATCTAGGGCCCACAACACAGCTCCAACAAGCAAATGGTTTACTGCTTTTGCATTAGAGGCCAAACATATAACATTCCGATACTAAAAAAATCCAATCTGAGCAGAGTACAGAAGAATGTAGGCCAGGTTTTGGGCCATAGAGAGAGGAAGAGAAAAATTAGCAACAATACATTAGTGCTCACAAAACCCTTGCAAAACCCACATTGAAACAGTTTTAACTGCGCCACAAAATGCACATAATCCCAGAGCAAATTCCCACTAATAAATCAATCAAGCTATGTAAACCCAGTGCTGTCAAAAGCTTAATTTTGAATAGCAGGTGTACTTTTCAGAAACAAATACACTCTTATAAGCTGCCAGGAATCATCTCATATGGTAGAGGAGATGAGAGAGAGAGAGAAGACAAGGCCTTTAACCCTAATCATCCAGAGAGATTGTTTCCTGGCAGTTATGTATAACTGTCACTCTTCCATGCCTAGCATTTCTATGCACTTGCTCACTTTGTTATGCATCACTTGCTTGTAGTATTGTTGGAGTCTGTGTAGAGGGATGATGAATCCATAGTACACATGCATTGCAATTCTAGATAAAACAGAAAGAGTTGTTGATTGTCCACCAGATCAGCACAAGTCAGAGCACAAAACAGACAATGGTTTTCACACATTTTGGTGAGGAATTAGGAGTGGTGATTACCAGAACTAGATTGGTAGTAAAGCAGTTTGTGAGGTCAGGCGAGGATTGTAGGGGTACGATACTGTGTAGTGTGGTCCTTAGATGCAGATGAAGTTAATAGCCATGGAGCTTTCTCACTCTCCCGATCAACTTATTCCCAATTTATCTCTTACTCCACACCCATGGGCTCTGTGTCTGTGTCCCTCTGTTTCCCTGATCCTGATCAGAGGATTTAAACCAGATGCAAAAATGATTACAGAATCTTGAGGTGGGTACTTTAGTTTTGACCTAAAATTGTGGTGCCAAGGTATTTCACTTTTAAGAATTGTTTTCGAAGTTGGGTTGCTGGAAAGGTCTTTATGTATTCCTGATTTAGATTCATGGAGTTGGTTTTTGTTTCCCTATGAACCTCTTTACTCCAGGGCTTTTCTTGTGTAAAGATCTTTGGCTCGAATCTTTGCTCGTTTTTAGCTACTGATCTTTGAGCTTTGGCTAGTGCAAATCAGAGAGTAAGATTGCCAATCTAAAACTGAAACTATAGTTTCCTGCTGTTGCAGTATCACATGGAAAATAGTTTGATGTAGAGACCGTTGCTCGAGATAAGACCAGCAGACCAGCATTGTTATATGATTTAGATGCTGTCTACAAAGCTCATGGCCAGACAGCAAGAGAACAGGTGAGGTCGAGGTTGTAAAGAGCTCACTCCAAGTCGAGATCTATGCAGCTTTCAGCCATGCAGAAGCTCGTCATTAACCTTGAGAAGTTTAAAGCAAAGCTTGCAAACTGCAACAGTCCATCGTTTTGAAGAAATTTCAGGAACTATGAGCAATATGGCTGTGATGATCAGAATGCTCTGAGAACCATTGAGAAGCTTGTGGAGGATTGCAATGATGGATGGAATAAAGGTTCAACGTCCAACAATAATGCAGCAGCCAGGAGGTCTGCAGGCGCAGCAGACGTACATAGTGCTACGAAAAGTGGGTCGAAACAACGCTGTGTCGTATTGCCCTTCCACAGAGGAGATCTGTGGCATGCAATCTTCGACAAATCATGCCCCAACCCTGCCCAGTTCTGTGAACAGCATCAGGCTGGGCACAGGTGCTGATTCTGGGCAGACCAACGCTACTCCCGATGTCGTTACTGCAGGCTGCTTGCACTTTCCTGATGCCAGTGTTGATGAGATGACGCAAGCTCCCTGCGAATTCTGTCAGGGGGCGAAGCTGATTGACGACGCAACCCGAAACAGTGCTGCTTTATTGTCCCTTAGTCTCGAAGACATTCTTGTACCTTTTCTTCTTCCCACTTTCCGTGATGAATCTTGTGGAAACACGAACTTGCCAGATTTTTCTTATATTCGTTACTTTCTATGATACTCAAGGTTTGCCTGAATGTGAACCTTTAAGAATTTGATTCACCATTAGAGATCAGAAAAGGCTTACTATGCTAAACATGTGCTTTAAGATTTCAAGAGTTATACTGCTGTGTGTGCACTAGCTGTCAGATTCTTTTTCCCCTAATATCGCACCGGTGCCTGAACTCCCTTTGTGAAGAGCAAGTACTTGATACCAGAGCAAGAGGCAGGTCAGGACAAGAGGATGAGAACTGCGCCGAATATCGCCATGGCACCCAAAACATCATGGCAGCTCGATTTCCTGAACCCTAGAAAAGATGTAGACAGTGCTAAAACCAATGCATCAAGCCAGGGGGGTCTGTCGCCTTCAGCTTACTTCTCTGGCAGTTCAATTGGTGCTTGTCCTGCATCTCCAATGACGGCATCAGCCTCTAAAACCGCAGCCTGCTCCTCGTATTTAGGTCAGTTAAAAAATCCTGGTATATTCTGCTATACTGCTGACCAATTTTCACAGAATTTCCAGTTCCATAGCGGCTTAGCGATCTTCAATCTACTCCCCTTCCTAGGATACCGAAAAATGTACGTTGCGGAATTCGTAAAAATCGTAGAGAAGCTTATGTCCCTAGTGCCAAGAGTCACTGCATTGTGTGACTCGTGAGATGTGCAGATTCTGTGGAGTATGAACGGATGGAGAATTTGGGCTTGTTCACTGACCGCCCTGACACCGCCGCATCAGAGCAGTGTCTCCAGATGCAAGATTTGTCAAAGCCGGATCAATCGACAAACTACTTGCCCGCTGCGACCGACTCCGCAGTAGCAGCTCTGTATGCGCAGGCCGGCTCCACGAGCAGCGCCACTCCTAGAACCAACAGCTCCAGCACCAGCACTACTAACCGTGCAGATTACAAACGACCAGCAATTCGCTCACCCTGGGAGTCCAATCTAATACTCATTCATCAACCGGCCGCGTGTCTTCATATCCCGCCAGCTATAGGCACAGCACGGGGCCGCAGCAACAGCACCTCTCGCTGTAACTTATGGAGCTTCGAACGCAGAGCAAGTCCCATCCAGGATCACATACCGGAGTAACATCAGCAGCCGCAGCGGACTCTCTGAGCAGGACTGGTATAAGTGGCAGCAGCAGTGGCAGCAGCGGCACCCGCAGCTACATCTTCCTTCATTTTATAAATCCTCAATCATTAGGCGCAGCTGCACGAAGTCGAGTACAACAGGAAATTCCACCAGTAATGTACAATCACCGCAGTGCTGCAGGAACTAGCACAACAGCGACAATTCTTCGGTGCGCACATCGACCGCAGGCAGCCGCGGCTCAGGATCACCGTCATCAGAACCAGGCGAAGCCGCAATCAACAATGAACAACAGCAAAAGAGCTTTATGGTCCGTGTGTGTCGAGAGGTGTAGGCGAGAATGGAGCCGGCCCTGATTCAATTGCACTTCATCATTACTGACCTTTTACTTTATTTGGCTGCTCCTCCACCTTCGTTCTCGAAACTACTACAGTGCTTAAACATATATAAAGCTCAAGAGAAGAAGAGAAGAGCCATCGTATCGTGGTTTCTCTTCAACACCAAGTTAAAAGCGAGAGAAAGAAAGAATATACACATAGGAATTTGGAAGTTCCATCTAGTATATTAATGTTGACAATGTTTCTATGTAATTCTTGTTCTTCAAGATTGTATCCAACATCTTCAACCCTCAACATCTTCAATCATCATGTTCACAATGTTTCCCAAAATACGAAAAAATATCATTTCCAACCCACTGCCCATAATGTTTTCAATATGCTTTTCAACACCTGTACTATTGCTTATTGTTATTTTGTCATTCCTTGTCAAAACTCTTTTTTTTTTGTTGTTGTTTTTCATCTTTCGTCATTCTTGGTGTTGTTCATATGTGTTTTTGTTATTAATCAAATTTAGGTCATTCTTGAATTAAAAACATTGCACCAATTTGAATTTTAAATAAGGATGTTTGCATATGAAAATATTTGTTAAGTTAATGTCTCATCTTGAAATGTCACTTTGGCCTACCAACAATCATAGCGATACAATCAAAGTGATATAAAAGTTTTTAAAAAAAATTAATAATCAAGTCTTCATTGATTTCAAAAGAGATTGAAGAGGGAATATATATTTGAAAACATAAAACAATTAAAAATGGGGAAACATGTTCACCTATTCCAAGAAAAGGGTGGTTAGAAGAGGCAAAATCAAATGTCCGCCTCCAAGTCATGTATGGAGGTGATATTAAAAGATTGTTAGATATCACTTCCCACTAAATGTTATTAAATCTAGTTTTCAGAATGAGTTTATTGAAATTAAATAATTTCATAAATATAACACTGAATTAAATAATGTAGACTTTTTGAACTTTGACTAAAATGTTTTGATGGATATTTATTTTCTATGTTCATTTGAATATGTTTATAGTTTTGATTATTAAAAGTTGTTCATTAGAATAGTAAATTTTTTTAAAGATGAAACTTAAAGGTTTTATATCGTTACATTTATTTATTTATTTAATATTTATTATAATTTTAAAAATTGATTAAAATAATTGAATTAAAAATACCAATATTAGTTATAAAATGGTCAATAATTTAGTTTTAAATTATAATTATTATGAAACTTTGTATCGATTTATTTCTAAATTTTATTTACAAACCAGAAAATATCATCATGTTAAATGAAATGTTACCACTTGAATTATGAACCTTATGAAAATTAATCAATGTCAAATTCAATAAAAAAATGTCTAAATGTAAAATGTTGTGTAATGGTTTAAAATACATCAAGACATGTTTTATCTTTCATATGAAACATGTTGACATTTAAGATATCTAAGACAATTTGCAATCATGATCTGTAGGTCAAAAAAACTAATTTTAATTGTTATTTTCATGATTCAAATGACATAGAAGTTTATTACAACATAGATTCATTACACAAAAAGCTTAACACAAAGTAACAACAACAAAAAATTATGCAAAGCAAGATGAGCTCAAAGCTCCACTCACAACCCTTTATATACTTAAAGAGAAAATTAAATAAATAATGTTTTTCATTCACCTATATTTATGAAACATTCTCATTAATCAATTACAAGTCATTAATAGTATGCTCCGTGTTATTTTTTTAGATTGTCATCCCTCGTAGTGAACAAGTCACTCAATTACTTTAAATCTTCTTACTTAAGATCTAATCAAGTCCACATAATTCATGTAACAATTATATTTAAACCCAAAATAATGAACTAAGTTAATCATGTGACTTCAAACTTACATTCCCAATCAAAGATCCTCAAGGTGGGCCTCTTAAATTAAATTATTTATTTCCATACTTACCCATCCATTTATCCATAAGCCACAATATTATTTATTTATAACTTTTACTTTGAGTAACCAAGTTGGACAAAGACTTGCTCCTCCACTCTCCATTGACGGGTAGAGTGTTACTGAAATTTGGCTGAATCTTGTTATGGATGATCACTTACTGCCTGAGTTAGACATCAAAAAAATTGGCAAAAGAAACAAAAAATGTTGAGAGAAAATATATGGCAGAATTCCTCAACTTTTCTTGTGCAGTTGCAGGGAAGCAGACCACTGAATGCTTGTTCAGTTCGACAGTTGCATTTACACAATATAAATATTAAAAAAATCATATTACCTAACAACTTTACAGTTCAGTGAAATGCTGGCTACGCTAATCGCACCTGACTCGGATGTCGCGGATTCGAATCCGGTATTGCGGTCTCAGAGGAAAAGGGCTATGAAATCAACAAGGTGGAGTTTGAAGGGCAGACCTGCCCCTCGCATCTGAAAATAGATGTTTCACTGCCTGACGAGCCCTTGGTAGAAGAGACCCTTTGAAGGAAAGACTAGATTTAAGTCATTCTTTTAGGCTCTTCTTCTGTCAATTAATTGTTGTCAAAACTCACATTTGCATAAGTTATTATTGAATCGCTCTCAGCAGCCACAGCACTTACAAAGCCAAAGATATACTCCTGCATCTTGAATATTGAGCTGATAGAAAGAGTATATATTTATATAAATCATTTTAATGGCTTCTAAACAAAGATGAAGTTCAAACATTAAATTGAGTTTGCACTTGAAAATATGCAAAAGGGCCATTAAAAATAATAATAATATTCTTTGTTATATTCATACCATCTTCTGCAAATTGTGAATTTGGTTATAGTCATGCCCTTATAACATGTACTTATATCATTGTCATATTAATTTCCTTTGGAGATTTCAATATCATTATTATTGTATTCAATATACAATAAATAATGTAGTCGCCCAACATTGGTTTTGACTTGTAACCCTAACCCTTAAAAGTCTAAACATGCCTAATGACTTTCATTTATGGTCACATCACATACCATGACTTTACAATTATAGTCACATCTTTGATGTTTAACATCAAAGATGAGATTATCAATGTATCATGAGCACATGGGCACGAGTCATGAGCACCATTGACCACACTGCATCATGTAAATGGAAACATGGGATGGAAACAATATGAGAGAAAAACATAGGCACACCAAAACTAAGAACCCTAGAATGCCATGTTTTACATAGTTCCGTAGATTGCACAATGTAGTGGGCATTTCAAAAAAGGCTTCACCTTTAAGGACCATTTGGAGTGTGCCCATAAACTCCAATTGCAAGGAAATCCATGTCATTTGAAGAGGGTTTAAATGAAAATAAATTGCTGGAAAACTAGTCTGAGACCAAGTTATTTTGTTTGATGAAATTTTGATTCTCAGATACATATTTGATGCCCTATTATGTCGAAACTGACACTTTTCACCCCCTAATCACAGGACTTTACGAATAACCCTAATATAACAAGGATTGCAATTCATATATTTGGGAATGGGTAGGCCAGTACCCATTCCCAAATATACTTATCATGGGTAATTTCACTTTTCATTCTAATTGATGTTCTTATTAGATGAATCAATGAATTTATAAATATATATATATAATCTAACCAATTGTATTATAAGTTGACATTTAAGGTTTTAAGTTGTGCAAACTATTTCGCATTTTAAATGTGAGTGAAAGCATGCTAAAGTAAACCAAAAAATAGTGCACTCATAGTTTAGTTTTTAAATATGACAATTTTCAACATAAACACAATAAATAAATTCAAAACATTATAGAATCTCATAAAGAGAGTATCATCTCTTCTACTGTGCTTAATCTGGCAAAATATCCACTTGCAAGTTGCAATTGAATGTGACAAGAATGCAATTTGTTTCATTTGGTCTCTCTCTTTATGTATCACATCACATTTTTCAAGCTATTTTTGCCTGTATCTTTTATTCTGTTTGTGAATTATTGTCCAGATACGACCCCACAAATCTATCTTTTCATAGTAGATCTTCAAAAAATTGCTGTTTTCCTTATTTCCATGATCCATTATTCTACACCTAAAATCTCCACATAATTTTGAAGCCGACATCTAATAAAACCATGACATTATGTAGAAGAATTGATATCAACACACTAACTCACTCACAACCCTATAACCTGTATGGAAATGGTTTGTTTCAATCATCAAGTAAGTTGCTTGTCAAAAGATAGGAAAAAAAGTTTAACATGATTTCAGCATTGCACTATCTCATCCTTGCATTCTCCTCAACACTTGTAGCAACTTCAAGATGCCAAATGGCATCCCATGTGGCAATCATTTGGCAGTCATTGTTATGTGGGCACCATGTGACAATGTGCATATGTAGTAGACCTACCGCACCCAATGTTGTTTGCACCCCAACCACACACCCAAATAGAGAGCATGGCACAAGTGTTCCTGGATCCAGCTCATGAGCTTGCACAAAATATAATGGACAATCTAGGCTTCCTTTAAACCCAAATTTGATCACTGTTTGCACAACATATAATATATTTATGTATGCCAAACTCTACTTGATACCAAGAGGGCATATTGTGGATCAAATGCTTTTCTGATGTCACCAATCTTTTGAGGGTAGACTTGTGTGTCTCTGAGAGGCCACTTTCTGCTAACTAACATCTCAGGGAGCATTGAAGTTTTGAGAAGAATTTGGTGTACAATTTCCATCTCCCAAAGGATCTGGAATTCTGTTTATTTGACCTTTAGGTCAGGTCTTTCTACAACTGCCTGACAAATGGTAGTAACTTCCAGCCCTGTCAATCCTCTTGTTAGTGGCCACCAGACCAGCCAAAACTTGAAAAGGGTCTATGGATCACAGGCTTTCAAAGAATACTATGTCAGGGAACTTTCGTTCTGATATAGTTAAGTCTCCTAGAGTATATGATACGGAGTTGGATTCAGATTCTGAGCTAATAACCAAGTATGATCAAAACCTTTTTCTTCGGTTGATTGAAAGCACAGATCTCGAAACCAATTTGGAGATTTGTTGTTGCATACCCTTCTAGGATATAATGAGTGCTACCCATTGCAGTGCATTTCCTCGTTGAAGAAAAGGGCTGCCCTTGTTATATTCGCCTCCTCACTTATCGCCTCTGATGCCACCATCGGACACCTTGTGAAACCATGTCCAACATATAACTATTTCAATACTTTTTCAACATTTATATAACCTCATCATTTTAAGCCGATTTTGCATCAAAGTTTTGTCCCACAGCAACTCTCTATATCTAGTAGATTCAATCCTGTCTTTACATAACTAAATATGGATTCTAAGGTCAGTTCTAGAGTTTGTGTTGGAGCAAAGAATTAAATCTCCAAACTTGTTAAAATTTTGTTTGTCATGAGATGGGTTTTACTCATTATAAGGCCCCCCTTCAAAGAGGTCAGTTGTGGATCAGAATTTGCACCAGAAACTTTAGTGTTTCTGCACCTTCATGCTCAAACTGAGAATCACAAAAGGATTGTTTTGGGGATTACCTAATGGTTTACTTAGTGTGATACAGCTGGTGGGAAAATTATATGGAACAAAGTACCACATTAGTCATCAGTTGGGTGGCTTTTATATCTCGACTATTGTTTACATCATTTTCTCTTCTGTACATGTGCATCCTTTTTTTTTTTTAAACATGATTTTGATGGCAGCAGGTCTTTTCTTAATAATAACAAGAAGAACAAGGCTTTTCCAGGTGTCCAAAAGCTCATCCTTCACCTTTCATGAATAGGCCTGAGAACCCATGTGGCATTGTAGCTGGTGGGAACTCTTCTGCTGGCATAGCAAATGGTCGAACAAGCTTCTCCAACTCATCCAATGTTACATATCGTCCATCCTCCTGTAATGACACGGGCGGCAGTACAGGAAGCATATGGTCCTGGATCTGAGGTGTCACCTGCCATGCATCACAAGCATATTAATTAAATGGACAAATAATATCTCATCCACCCACTAACAATATCTTAAGCAAATTTCCTTAATTCCACCTTACTATTATTCTTTGTGCACAATGGAAAGAAAACATGGATTTAGAGCATTTTGCATTAGGGTTTTGAATGCTATAAAAACATCACTACTACTAGGGCTGGTTTTGGAAGACTTAAAATCATCAAAATTAGAAAGCCAAGAGAGTACCTCAAGTGGACTCACAGCAGCTCCATTACTAAACATTAGCTCAATCCGGAACCTTTTTGGGTCTTCCAACGGCACCTATAACATTCAAAAAAACCACAACCATTTTATATAAAGATACCAAATTTTTATGGGAAATGTTAAAGTGATGATGAAATTTAAGTCAGGTAAATGTTTTTTTAAAATATAATTTTTTTTAAAAAAAAACCAACTGCTAAAAACACTTCGATGATCTGAATGGTTTGAAGAATTGTTTGGTTTGTCCAGGGTTGGTAAACAAGAGTGTAGATGACTTGGTCTTTCTTACCGCAATGTTCTCAAACATACGCAAGACTATATGTGTCAAGTAGTCAAGTTCCTTGATTTCTGATAGATGCTGTAGCCCTTCATTGGAAACAAGGCCCAGTTCCCCTTTCAAGGAGTCGTCCAAATGACAATACCACAATATGTTGATCAATGAGTGGATGTGCGACTCCTGCATAGGCAAACATAGAAACCATTATATCAACCCACGGACATTGTAATATAATGGGTGATCAACAACACAGTTTCATCACATTCACACAAGTCATCTGGTTGCTACTTTGTACAAAAAACTCTTGGAAATAAAGGGTACAACAACGGAGTGACACTCACAGATGTGAAGTAAAGCCGTGTACGAACATGCCTCTCTGGGGTTCTGACATTTGCATACCTGTCAATCATTCATCCATACATCTGGCTCAGTAACAACATCCATAAAATTTTCCCATTTTGGAATTTCCTATCTTCCACAGAAGTTGACATGTAAAAATACTGACTGATGTGATCCAGAAGAAAAACTTTAACTGATGTGATGCATGAGAACTTCAAGCAATGACCATTAAGTCTCATTACATACACTGCTTGTGGTGCATATGGTAATTAGCCCAAATTAACCAACCACAGGAGTTTAGCACCATGGGATGGGAAACAAGCATCACCGGCAGCTGCGGGATCAATAATAATGCCCCAAAAATAAATTGAATTTTCTAATCCCAAATGCTCTGTATTATAAGACTCTGATTGGAGAACCAAGTTCATGGGTTTTGGGGTGGTACTTGGGATCTAAACGGTACTGAGTCTCTTTTTCAGTATCTTTGTCGGTCACATTCTCAGTAGAGCTTTGTCGGCTGCTTCCCAGTTTTGGAACATGTTTGCCACTGCTGCTTTTCACCAGACTAGGGAGTGTCGCAGCAGCATCATCAATCTCCTGGTTTTGCTTCAGTTCTGCCACACTCATTGTCTCCTCTTTGGTGTTTCGAAGGTCGATTAGTATCTTACCCATCAACTGGTGTGCAATCTGCAACATTGCACACACAATCTCCAACATCTAAAGGTGTACAAACTTTTGACTAGATTTTAGATCTGCCAAGAGGAAAAACCTGAGATCCACTTGCAAAAAAGGCCCCACAGGTAGGGAGGGTGTCATAAAAGTAGTTAAGAAAAAAATCTAGGTTTCTGGGGGAAATCAGAGACTAATATACATGGTGTAAAGCCCATGTGGGGGACATTCCCAAAATGCAGGGCCTGGACTCAGCTACCTAAAGGGTGGGGGCATTCCCAAAACAAGGGGCCTAGGACAAGGTAGCAAGCCCCACATTTTTGGAATATACCCCACCCATATACTTTACCCATTGTGGAGCATGAGGTGAGTGTTATCATGAACCTAAAAATATTACATCATGAGGTCTAGGAGGGGGAGGATTTTTAGAGCATCTCCACCAACACTCAGTATGTGACCCTGCACTGGAAATCTTGGATCAGTTTCATCAGTTGAATACAGTGAATCCACTGGAAGACTGCTGGCATGCTGAAAACAACCACAGCTTTCAGAGCCCTGGAAGAGTCTAAAAAACAGCCAAATCGCACTTATTGACTGCTCCCTGTTCCTGATTGGCTAGATAGTTTGATTAGTCCAAGTGGGTTGCTATTAGTAGTCTCATGCCTACTTGCAGTCCCAGTTTCAGTTTTATGTGTGGGGTTGGAAAAAGGTTGGTAACTAAAAGTTGGATGTGAAAAATATTTTTGCAGGGTCACATACGGAGCAGTGGTGGTGATGCTCTTATGTGGTGATGCTCTTACGCCTACTCTTTAAATGAGGTGAAAGTTACAATGAACCTAAAAATACATAGATCATGAGGCTTGGGAGCGAAGTGGTTCTTATGCCTACTCTTCTAAGAGTGGGAGAGATCTTACACCTAGAAGGAGGTGTAAGATCCCTCTACTTTTCTAGGAGGGATATTCATGGATGTAACTTGCCCTCCAAATACACCCGATTGTGCAAGAAATGATGCGTTTGATAAGGAGGAGTACCTTTGCCCCTATGACTAGCTTGTGCTTTGGGTTGATGCCATACTCATTTGGAATAACCCCATCTGCTAACACCTGTCAACAAAAGTCACCATAAGAACCATAGCTAAATCACACCAAGAAAATGTTACCAAAATGCTCGAAATCTCCCTTAATTTCCCAACCAAGACTAGACCTAGCAAGTACCTATCACTACTAATCACCTTAACTATAGCTAAATCACAACAAGAAGATGATGGTACCCACATGCCTAAATCAACCCTTAATTCACTGTGGAAATTGGAATTCACATACAAGAAGATGGTACCCACATGCCCAAAACAACCACCCTCAAATTCACTATGAAAATTGAAATTTGCATTTATGGTTTACATGCATAGTAGGAAATGGGTGTTGAAAAAAACCCAAACTTCACCTTGGCCACTTTGTAGAGCTCATCAAGACCCTTGAGTTTCAAATGTGCATTGTGTAGAAGATCGTATCTACATCACAAAGATAAACAAAGCAAACATACTTGATTAAAGCATCTAAGTTCACAGACTTAAATTAGGGCCTTTTTCTAGGAAGTCAAATTTTAAAACAAAACTTCTTCCGATAAAAAGTTTACTCTCTCACAATTTCAGAGCGAAAACATAAATATTATTGCTTTAGAAAGTGTGAACAAATAACATCAACAAAGTGAAGAAGGGAAAACAAGTCACGAGAGAGAAAATTGGCCTACTTGGCAGAATCATAGATGTCAGGAACTTTGCTTATATCATAGTAGCTGCAATTCACACAGAAGCCCCAGTCCCCACCACCCAAAAACCATAACCAAAGAAATCTTAACAAACAGTTTAATTAAAACATTTTCTCTACATAACCAAAGACAACTGAACACATGGTTTAATTATAACACATTCTACCCTTTACTAATGAGGACTCCAAAAAGGACTTCGATTCTTTTTTGATGTAAAATATCCTTCTATCTCCTCATCATTAAAAAAATCTCAGATTTTATCAGGTGAAAGCCCAGGGACTGAAGATAGTTTACTTAAATGGGCTAGCAATCCAACATGGGCAAAGGGACAGAATATCCTTAAGGATATTTCCAATGCACTTTTAGACGGCATATCCTTAGAGATATTATGTGTAAAAGCACAAAGGCAGCATATTTTACAGCATCACAGACTGAAACCCAAAAAGAAAAACTTTAAAATTATATAAACAATTGAGCTAACTACAATGAATAAACACCCCAAAAACCCGAAAAACTTATGAATGATTGGCATTCTCATTCATATTGGTTTGAGGGCCCAGAGCCATTTGAGGAACTTCACACAATTTCCGTGAAGAAGGGGGAAAAAAAAACACGAAGCCATGGCCCCAATGAGGTTTTGTTGGCGTGCAAAGGTTTCTTCCCACACACAATCTTTGACAGACTTCAAAAATATGCACAAAAATCAATCAAGGTATTTTAATATACTCACTTTCTTCGTTCACTGTAGATGTCATCTTCCAGCTTCTTCCAGCGGGGGCACACATGAGAAGGAAGTTTTCGCTGCCACATGGCAGCCCGGCTTCAATTCGTTCCACATCTATGGTCGACTTCCCTAAGGCATAAGCTGGGTCATACTGTGGGAGCTCTTGCTTCGATGTTTGTGAAGCTGATTGCTCTTCTTCCAATTCCCACAGCTTGTTCACTTGCTCCCCAATCCCCCTTTTCAGATTCACCTGAACAGCCACAAAATCCCATTTCAGTCATTTTCATTTTTCCTTATAAACCCCTAATTATTAAATTTTTAAAAATTAAATTATCCTCCCACAAGAAACCAGTTGGCATTTGTTGTTAAATTACTCATCTGCCGATTCCATCAAATTATATATTAGAACTAAGGAATGATTGGCACCTAGGCCTCAAGGACTAGTGCTGCTACCCCACATCTAGCAGAATCAAAGCCAGATTTCCTGGCCAATGCCACAGACTATGTAATTTCAGAATGAAAATGATCTAAATTGGTAAAAGAAAGACCCTGCCTTTGACTAACCCAAGTGGCTAATAATATCATATTGTATTATATTGGGTGACTTGAGTTGGTGCACTTTTTCACGACAAAATTCAGCAGACCAAATTCAACGGAGCGTGAACTTGGGAGATTCTTTCCACTGGATGTTGAACAGTTTAAAAATTCATCCCCCATTTTTAAAGGCGACATTCTCCCGGTGGACGGGCAGTAAAGTTCCAGACAATCTGACTTGAATATGCCGACTATTACAAAGAAAAGTTGTTGGGCAGTTAGAAGGAGCAGAGGAGGAGACAGGAAATTGAGATACAATAATGGGGTGGGGGGGAGGGAAGGAGAATAAACCAGTTTTTTCATCAAGTCTGATGAATTTGTGGGCATGCTATTGCTGTTGTGAACACGCCATGGTAGATTGCCATTGGAAAGGGTAGGACATGCCTCCATTTCAGATGCTGTCAAAACCTCATATAACTTTTCCTGTATCCAACAACCCACTCCAACTCAAAGGGCTTATGCTAAATTGGTTATAACATTGAGTACTTACATCCCACCCCTTCAATGGATGACTAAAATCTTATAAACCTCCTCTTAAAAGCCTTTAATCAAAATGGTTAAATGTTTAAACCCTTCAACTGTAAATCAACACTAATCATTACTATGGTTGAATGCTTAAAGTGTTTAAACCTTTTAAATCAACATCAATCAACATGAGTAAAGGTCTAAAACGCTTAATATCATCATGTTAAATGAAATGTTACCACTTGAATTATGAACCTTATGAAAATTAATCAATGTCAAATTCAATAAAAAAATGTATAAATGTAAAATGTTGTGTAATGGTTTAAAATACATCAAGACATGTTTTATCTTTCATATGAAGCATGTTGACATTTAAGATATCTAAGACAATTTGCAATCATGATCTGTAGGTCAAAAAAACTAATTTTAATTTAATATTCATCTTTCAAAACATAAATAGTGAATTATTTAATTGGCCATTGAACTTTAAAATGTAGTTGTTGAATGAAAAGGTGAAACACGAATGCATTTCAATGTGAATCATGCACTTTTGAATAACAACATCCACAAAACAATCTCAAGGTTTTCAAGACTTTAATATGACTAGTGGGTAACCCGTGGCTATGCCACTCCAGCCACCTTGAACGTTTTTTTAAGCTCTACTGTCTGTTTGGTTGTTTTTTGGTTCGTCTTCACACTACCAATCCAATCACAAAGCTTTGTTTTCGTATCAAAGGTCCTCCCTCAAGGGCAAATCGTGGTCATATTAAGCCCAAAAGATGTTAGATTTGAACTCGGAGACCTTGACTTTAGTCTCTAGCCCAGACATTTAGAAATAATTAAATGGATTTTGGGAAAATCGAGCACCCATGTTGGGTACATTTACCTTTTTTAAGTGAGGCCTTTTAGTGGTTATACCTACCTATTAAGCCCCCAAAGATGTTAGATTTGTACTCCGGATACCTTGGATTTAGTCTAAAGCATGGGACATTTACAAATAATTAAATGGATTTCGGGATTTTTACCATGGTACCAACATGGGTAGCTGGTTCAGCCCAGGCTCTAACCCAACCCACCCACTTACCCACCCACAATTGGTTTTCTTTTATTTATTTATTTTCTTTCTTTTCTAGGGAAAGAGAGGGAGAGGAGACGGGATGAAGTGAGGGTGGGGTGTTTTGGGGGGTCGGGGGAGGGGGGTGTTTTTTCAAAACCTTCCATTCTTGCTGACCCATGTCTGCAGAATTTGTGACGAACACATAGACAGACACAAACACACCACGTTTGCTTTAATATATAGGATGGGTCTCATAATTGCTAAGCTCTATTGTCTGCACGATCATGTTACAACACCTCTGTGTAAACAACATTGCGAGTGTACACACCAGCAGGTGCATCTTCATGAGCATCTTCCCACCCATTTGTAACCAGCAGTTTCACCCCCTCGGGGCACCCAATGCGCGACATGGCCACATACAACTGGCCATGTGTAAATACAGGCTTGGGCAGAAAAATGCCAACCATCTTCAATGTCTGCCCTTGCGCCTTATTGATGGTCATGGCATATGTAGGGCTCACAGGGAACTGGCGACAGCGCAGAGTGAAAGGCATTCGTTCTGTGTCTGAAGGTGTGATGCTTAGCCGTGGAATGAACACTCGTTGGCCCTTTGCAGGACCTGTTGCCACCTCTGCTTCAATGACATGCTGCATGAGTTGAATGACAATGAACCTGGTACCATTAGCCAGGCCGCTGGTCATGTTGCGTAATAATATGATGGGACAGCCCTCTTGCAAGTGCAGTTCATGGGGTGGTACGCCCGAAAAACTGAGTGTGTTCAAGAACTCAGTGGGGTATATGCCATGTTGCTCCCCATGCACTACAAAATCCGCGCTGTAATACATGCGGTGCTGTGCGGGCGAGCCATCGTGTTTTGTGAATGCATATTTGTCATTGATGAGTTTATTGAGTGCATCCACATCTTCGTTCAAAGGTGTAAGAATTGCACGCTCAATGATGTATGCAGATCTTACAGCATACTCAATAATAGATGACAGAGCGCCATACACTTCTTCAATCAAATTTGCCACAGTAGGGCCATTGCAGCACATGTCATGAGGAATAAGAATGGAGTCTTCACCAACAGAGCGATACACGCGCTCTGCGCCCTCCCCCACACGTTGTAAGTAATCAGCAAATGCCTGCTGCCGTGTGGCATCTGCCTGTGCATGCGCCCCACTTTGAGCCAGCAACCTCTGCACGCGCATGTTGGTGTGCAACTTGAATACATGCACATGTTGCCATCTGCTATAACAGTTCAAAGCTGCAGCGACGACATCTCCCCTGGTGTCGCGGGGCACAACAGGCAAAATTTGTCGAAAATCGCCGCCAAACACCACAACCAAGCCGCCAAAGGGCAGGAATTTGAATGTTGGGTTAATGACAGCCATGATGTCCTGCAAAGACCTGTTGACAGCCTCAAAAACATGCATGTGCATCATGACAGCTTCATCCCACACAATGAGCGTAGCCGCTTGCAAAAGTGCTGCCAACTTAGAGTCCTTACTGATGTAGCATGTGGACGTGCTATTGAGGCCTTGCACAGGGATCTTGAAACGTGAGTGTGCAGTGCGGCCTCCGTCCAGCAACAATGCAGCAATGCCAGACGATGCCACAACAATAGCGACCCGACCCTGTGCGCGCACGGTGCTCAGCAAGCAATTGTAGAGAAAGGTTTTGCTAGTGCCGCCAAGGCCATCAACAAAAAATGCACGACGGTCGACAACGGCCATGACATTGTCATAGACAGCCCGTTGCTCAGGGTTATGTTTCGACATGTGCTCATCTCGCATGACTGCTTGCGTTGCCGCGTCATACTTGGCAATTGCGTTTGCCACCACAGCACTCGCAGGCTGGGCCGCAAGCGTCGGCAAGCCAAATGCTGCCAAGCCCTGGTTGTTGTTGAGGTGTGCCAACTGCAGCGCCAACTCCTGCAGCACCATGTCCCGGATGGCAGCATCGAGTTGTCGCGCTGGCTCGCCCTGCACGTTATAGGAGCACACACACAACATAGTGAGCATTGAGCGCCAAACAACATGCAAACCATGACCATGCAAAGTTGCAAGGCAGGTTGATATGCAGAGCCATACACAGGCAGAGCTGAGCACCAACCTGGCGTGCTTGATACAGAAAGTTTTCTACCATGTCTTCCTTGAAGCGTTCCCACAGAGCCAATGGGTTTGCAACATCATTGAACACCAACAAGGCAGCAAACAGTGCCCTGAGACATGGGGCACTGGCCATGTTTGCAACCTCTTCCATGCACTGGGCCCACTCAGCATCGTCTTGTCGCAAACCATGCTATTGACATGCTTCTTTGAAAGATGCGTGCTGCGTGGGATGTTGTGAGTGCCTGGTGGTGCACGCTAGGTTGTCAAAAGACGTAGCCCCAGCACGTGATGTAGCAAAAGATGCAAGAAGTACCTCTCCCCTTCGGAGGGTTGCACAAAATACATGCGGCCGACAGGCGGCAGACCTGGCGTCCGTGTGCGGAGTGCCCATTGCTTTTCCTTCTTTTTCCATGTGGCAATGCGTGGAAAGTCATGGTAAAGCGTGTTGAGAGCCAAACGCAATGGTGCACATGGATTGAGATGTTCCCGTGCTGTTTTGTTAAATGCAAACCATGTAGTCAAAGTTGTGTGAGGGTTCCGGTTAAGTACAGTCGTAGCATTAGTGCCCTCTTTAAACATGATGGTCTGAGGCCCTTTCAAGTGCATAGCAAGCCGAACGACATTGGGGTGCTCCTTGTGCGGATCAAAGCCATACAGACGGTGGCTGGCCTCAGAAGCCGACACATACCGGTCGTCTTGGTAGATCTTGATCTCATCTTGCAAGCGTGGCTGAGTGGGCGTAGCACCATCAGGTGCAACAGCGTCCATCGGGCCAACGTCCACATGTGCACGGTCGTGGCCCTTGTAGACGTACTTGTAGAGGTATTTGACAGCCGCGAGGAAGGTGCAGACCTCCACGTTGATGTGGCAGTTGAAGAGCAGGGACAGGTACGGGTTGTAGGGCACCACCCACCGGTTGTCAAAAGCAAACCCACCCCTGCAGCAACAGCAGCTAAACAATAGTTGTTACATGAGCGGTGTCATAGGTCAATGAGCGTAAGCATGGCAGCATAGTCATGCATGTTGTCAGTCCAAATGCATGGTCCTACTGCTAGCACACTTACCCCTCAAATGTGTGGCCATCATCCCGGCGGCGGTATGTTGGGTAGGAGTCGGTGGTGTCGGTGGTGTGCTTTGTGAAGGCCTTAGGGTAGCCTTTTGAACAAACGTCGTCAGCCATGCAAGGGCAATGTGGGTTGATGGTGCCACAAAGGCCATGCAGCATGCAACTTGTAACGACCTCAAAAAGAGTGGGGTGTGCATCCTTATCAGGCAACTCTGCAGACACCATGCGGTCGTACTCATCGGGCCCTTGTGGTTTATGATCAGAGTGCAGAATGAGCAGAATGTGTGCAAGGGGTAGGCCTCTCTTTTGCCACTCAATGACATGAATGTTAGCCACCACCTCGCCAAAAATGCCCTTCTTCAAAAGCTCGTCCAACAAGTGCTGTAATTTGCCAACAAAAACGCGTGTGACTAAATCAGGGCAGTCATTGGCAATCTCGCCGGGCTTCAGCACGCCACTTGGGGTTGCAGGTCATGGTGATGAACAAATCAGGCTTGCCATATTAGCGGACAATGGCCATGGAATCTTGGTACAACTGAGCCATGTGTCGGTGACCACCAATGAATGAGGATGGCAATACAATGAGCCTGCCCAGGTTGTCGATGTTGACGTCGTTATTGGCAATTACATCAGCCACGCCACCATAAATTATAGCACGCAAAGGGCCTTGGTTGTTGCGTATGTAAAACAACCGTTGTGATTCCACTTTGCTATATTGGTCAACAACCCACTCTTGATACAAACGTTTGCCAGACACAAAAAGGGCGTGCGATGTCGGGTTCCTATCGTGCATGTGATAACAAGCCCACTCCCGTGCAGTGATTTTTTTGCTTTGTGCAGGTTGTGCTGGCCCTGCATCTGTTGCAACATGCTCAGCATCACCTTCCTCCTCGCTACCATCATCCTGTGTAGGTTGTGCTAGCTCTGCATCCGTTGCAACATGCCTAGCATCACTTTCCTCCTCGACGCCAGCAGCCCGCCGACGGACTGGGGCAACAACAGCATGGGGCATGCCTGGTTGCCAACCGGGCTCACCATGAGGATGGAATAGCACAAAGTGGAGCGGATCATAAGCAGGGTGTAGGTCACTAATCCTCCATAGCTCGCCACCACGTGCACGCACTCCGATGTCCCTTCTTGTAACCGGCTCGTCACCGCCGCCTGTGCAGGAGCAGCAACATTTATGTCAATGAATGAAGAACATTGCATCATATGTACAATAGCAACAAATAAACAACACAGCAGTACACATTGCTGAAGAACCTCACCTGGCAGCAGCAGCCCAGTCACTTCGGGGGCGGTAGGAGTATTGTAACGTCGCTTGTCAACGTTGTCGTCGACCCTGATGACAACTTCCCATTGAGGCAAGTCGTGTGCGGGCATGTCCATGACTTGTTTGAAATGCTGCACAAATGTGTTGTGATCATGCAACATCTGTTGTAGCCCCGCCAAAGTTGGCTGATGCAAAGCAGCGCCCGTAGCACCCAAAGCTGCAAGGCATGCTGTGACTTGTGCATCCATGGAATCAATGATGTATAGCTGGGCGAATTGTGGCACATCATGCTTGGCGGGCTACAAAGGCCCCAACAAGTGATGCACAGCCCCTTTGATGGCAATCATGCTGATCCCTTGTTCAGGGGAATGGATGTGCAGGCCCGTTGAGGCCATCTGCAATGCAGAGTTGTATGCACGAATGTTCTGTCTGAAATCCTTAGTGGCAGGTGGTAAAGGCTGGTGCTCACTGGGCACACTGGTGAGCAAATCTCTGAGTGGCTGAGGTGCAGGGGAAGGGAAAGCATTACTCAACCCAGACATCTTGCCATCGCCGCAACACAAAGTGGTGCGCTTTTTCTTGTGCTCAAAGCAAAGTGCATTACAGTGTGTGCACCTATATGACATGGCACCCCATGAGTGTACCACTAACCCCTCCACCTCATCCATAGTGTGCAAGGCTTGCTTTCCAGCTCGACGGGCACAAGCCCCTCGCTTGGCTGCTTGCCGTTGTTCAGCACGCTGGGCTGCCCTGGCAGCACGCCTGGCAGAGGCATCCCGTTCCCTGACTGCCTGTTGTTGAGCAAGCTGGGCTGCCTTGACAACAGGCCTGGCAAAGGTTTCCCATTCCCTGACTGCCTGTTGTTCAGCAGGCTGGGCTGCCTTGGCAGCACGCCTAGCAGAGTTGTAGACAGATCAGGATCGACAATCCTTGCTTCACCATCTATGAGGATCCCTGAGATACCGTCACTGATCAGATTCAGTGATTCCTTCTTGTATTGGCTAAAAGGTACCCATGCCTTGCCTTCTGCACCATCCACATGCACACATGCACTTTTCCCCATTTTAGGTCTACAAATCATCACTGAAAATACCACAGCAATTTTGCCATAGAAGTTCTACATGGTTTTTTTCTCTTTCTTTTGTTCTTTATTTTGTTTCTTATTTTTTGTCATCTATTTTTTAATTTTCTTTTAAGATTATTTTATTGTATTTCCCTTTTTTGTTTCATGTTTAAATATGTTAATTTTGTATGTTTTCTTTTTTTTTCTATTTTGAAGTGCTTAAAAAAAGTCTCTAATTATTAAAGTGTTTTTCTGTTTATCTGTGTTTATGTATGGATCTTGAACAACAGTTTACCTCGACTCCATTGGGTATGAGAAGGAAATCAATTCCTTGAACAAAAATCAAATCTGTTGTAGACAGATCAAGATCGACAATCCTTGCTTCACCATCTATGAGGATCCCTGAGATACCATCACTGATCAGATTCAGTGATTCCTTCTTGTATTGGCTAAAAGGTACCCATGCCTTGCCATCTGCACCATCCACATGCACACATGTACTTTTCCGCATTTTAGGTCTACAAATCATCACTGAAAATACCATAGCAATTTTGCCATAGAAGTTCTGCAATTTAGATTTTCACAATGTGGAATTGGTTGTGCACTTCGACTTGCAGAAAAGTAATTTCAGAGCACTTGAGGTTTGCATGATCATGTATGTGTAGCCAACTGAAGTTTGCAAAAATTGAGAAACAGTTTACAAAAAATCAAATTGAGAGTCAATGAGGGTTGCAATGAAGGTCTGATCTAAAACATGCAATAATGATGATCATCGTCTGTCCCTGGCAGCAAAAGGAAAACCTCATTACCCAACAGGTGCTTCTCACCTTTTGTTAATGAGGTAGTGGTGTTGTAGGTATATGCACCATCAACAATATGATACAATAAGATGTCTCAAGTAACAATTGCATTATCTGCAAATTCAAGACATTCTTAACCCTGTTTGCAAAGCAAGAATCAAACAAAAAAGTTTCAAACTTGCAGAAAAGTAATTTCAGAGCACTTGAGGTTTGCATGATCATGTATGTGCATAATATCCATAACCTCATGTGTCAGAGTTCAGAGCTTTGAGGTTTGCATGATCATGTATGTGTAGCCAACTGATGTTGTCAATGAGGTAATGGTGTTGTATTTCATCAACAATATGATACAGTAAGATGTCTTGAGTAACAATTGCATTATTTGCAAATTCAAGACATTCATAACCCTATTTGCAAAGCAAGAATCAAACAAAAAAGTTTGAAAGTTGCAGAAAAATAATTTCAAGGCACTTGAGGTTTGCATGATCATGTATGTGTAGAAATTCTGCAATTTGGATTTTCACAATGTGGAATTGGTTATAATCTCCATAACCTTTATCTGCAAATTCAAGACATTCATAACCCTGTTTGCAAAGCAAGAATCAAACAAAAAAGTTTGAGAGTTGCAGAAAAATAATTTCAGAGCACTTGAGGTTTGCATGATCATGTATGTGTAGAAGTTCTGCAATTTGGATTGTCACAAAAAAATAATTTCAGAGCACTTGAGGTTTGCATGATCATGTACGTGTAAAAGTTCTGCAATTTGGATTTTCACAAAAAAATAATTTCAGAGCACTTGAAGTTTGCATGATCATGTATGTGTAGAAGTTCTGCAATTTGGATTTTCACAAAAAAATAATGTCAGAGCACTTGAGGTTTGCATGATCATGTATGTGTAGAAGTTCTGCAATTTGGATTTTCACAATGTGGAATTGGTTACAATCTCCATAACCTTTATCTGCAAATTTAAGACATTCATAACCCTAATTACGAAGCAAGAATCAAACAAAAAAGTTTGAGAGTTGCAGAAAAATAATTTCAGAGCACTTGAGGTTTGCATGATCATGTATGTGTAGAAGTTCTGCAATTTGGATTTTCACAATGTAGAATTGGTTATAATATCCATAACCTCCTGTGTCAGAGTTTAGTAAAGCCATGCCCTGCCCCTTGCCCCCTGTCCTGCCCTGCCCCCTGTCCCCCACCTCCTGTGTTAGAGTTCAGTAAAGCCTTGCCCTGCCTTGTGCCCCCCTGCCCTGCAAGACAGACAGACAAACACCACTGTAGCTTTAATATATAGGATACACAATGAAAAAGATGGAATAAAACCCAACATGCATATGTAGGAACTTCCTCATCAATTGAATGGATGAGGCACTTTAGTGTTGGCAGAGCAGGTTTTCCATGTACAACAAATAAGTGAAACACAAAACATGAAGTGAGAGAACAAACCAATATCCACAAAATCTCCAAGATGGTACTCAGACACAAACTAAAATAATAAAACAATAATCATAAGGAAAATACATACTCAAATGGAGCTTGAGGTTCGCCATGGTAGAAGCTAGATAGAGTTCAGGTTGCATTTTTTAGCATCTAGATAATTTGGTAGTATTTGTGAGTTGTGCCAACATAATCCATTAAAGCGCCATGATTGAATACAAGATCCTTGTATTTTGGAAAGTCACCAACCACATTTCCCAAAGCCCAAACAACCCACAAAAACAAGGTAAACATTTTTATATCTAAAGCCCGATCATAGAAATCAAATGTTATAGGAAATAATTAGATGACATTCTAGTTAATTAGGTGTGCAAGAAACTAATCAAATTAACAATCCTCTAAAGTTTGAACAACAAAATGTTCACATGATGTTAAAGCTCAATTAAACAACCAACTTATAAAATCAAGGTTTGGTAAATACTTGTTCGTGGACATCATTGATAGGTGAACTAAGCAGTTGAATAGAGATTGCCACAACCCCATGATCAATGACAACATAGGTATGATCAAAGATGTTTGATGCAATACTGGTTAATGTTAATGTTATTTTGAATTGCATCATAGACAACAATGAATTTTGGTTATTGTGCACAATTATGTCCAAACATATGACTAGCAAGTATTTTTGTATTCATCATAAGGTACAAGTTTAGGCACCAAACATCATTGATAGTTATAGGAAATCCCCATGTGTGAAACACTTTAGAAAATGGGGCACAACACTTGATGTTATAACCTCTTCTATTGGGGGGCTTTGTTTTGCACAATATATTTGCAAAATGGAATGACCAATTACTGACACTAGTAGAAATACCTTGATTTACGATTGGTGTTTACGACTAATTTTTAGTCGAAAGCGACATTTTACAACTATTTTGTTGTCAGTTGCATAAGACAAGTTACAAACGACAAATAGTCGCAAAAATCAATTACATCAGCATGACATCATCAAATGGTGAATGGAGCCTAAATGTAATATATACGGTTTCATCTGATGGTATCTTGATCATGTGGGTAAGGAGTGACCATGTTTTTTCCAATTAACTAATGGGTTATTGCCACATGGCATGGTTTTTAGTATTTGGGAAACTAGATTGTGATCCTGAATTTTCTAAATCAAATGGTCAAAAAATGGCCACGTCTTTTGTGTTTGGCTAATCGAAATGTGCCACTTGTCTCAATATGAGCATTTTGAGAGTTTGAATCACCATGTCACATGGTCCCACTATTAGGGTTAGGGTTAGGGTTTAAGGTTTAGGGTTCATCTGCTTTGTTCAATGTGCTATCTAGAATTGCCAAGAGTGCTTGTCAACAACAGATCGATCAACAAAACTCTACAATCACTGAGAAACACATGCACAAGGCGAAGAATTGCATATTCCAAAAGGAAAGTTACAAAATTGTGGGAACATTTTCCAAGGTTCAGCAATAGCAAAAGAGCATTGTGCGACAGAAAGGTGCTTTTCAGGCCTCAACTACCAATTGGTGCCAAAGAAGAAAATGTCTGCAATGGCCTGGCTTGAGTGCTATCCCTTTTTCCTTGTCTGGGTTCCCGAATTCCAGAACACTCTGAGATTCTTGAAGACTCCAGGGCATAAGACTGCCCCCACATGTTCCTCTCTTGCAAAACCCTGAGCTCAGGTGATGCTTGATTGCGCATACCTGATCCTCCTATGTAGTTGCAAGACGAATGCTGGGCAAATTGAGTCTGTAGTCTGTGAGACTAGTACTTCCTACAGTTTTTCAAGTCAGCCTGACCTATACTTGTTGGAAACTGCCTGTGCTTTTCTTGAGCCACCTGATGTGAGGGTGGAACAGGTATAATTCTGGGGTGTATGAGTTGATGCACTGTTCTCAAACTCTCCGGTGTTCTCTGAAGTGTCCATTGAAATGCATTGAGAGCATTGTGCTGCTCTGGACAGAGCACTGAAAGCAGAGCCTGCACAAAGATGAACACAAACAACTTATCAAAGATGTTTCCACTGTAGACTTGTGTATAGAGCATTGGACAAACATATGAAATTGCAGCTGAATCTATATGAGACATCTTCACAGTCAGACACAAGTACCCAGTCAGACACCTGTGCAGAAAACAAGAATTCAGAAAGCTACAGCACAAAGAAGGAAAGTCTTTTCCTGCTTTATCAGACCAAGCACACACACAAATCTCACATGGAAAAGATACAAACCAAGCCAAGGTTGAAAGAAGCAGGAAAGAGAGCAGCCTAGACCTCAACAATGGAGCATAAGCATAGATAAAGTTAAGCTTACAATTTTAATGAATCGAAAACCACCTTCAATGCCAATAGTTGCTGCCAATGCTGTCTTACCACTGCAGGCAAGTAAAAAACATGTGACAGTATACATGTTACTTCTTATGCTGAAACTGAAAATGATTGCCACTTACTCTGATTGCATGAAGCAAGTCAAACAAGCAAAACTGCCTCTTCACATATGGATATTTGCAACTTGCTCATTATGAAAGATGAAGGAAGGAGAAAACACATTTGAAGCATGACTCTGTCCTTGATGCTTCAAGCATTTTCTGAGCAAAAGCACCAGCACAGAACTCATAGCAACTGCCCTTAGCATGGAACTCTTGCAGCCTCTCACAATGCATTGAGAGGACTGCACCCAAGAAAAGATATGTACCTGCCACCAGGTCCTTCAAGGAGGCAAGTGAGCAGAGGTGTTCTCTCACTTTGAATGATACTTGCTCCACAAAAGTCATGACTGTTCTTTGAATATGTGCATGTCTCTCTCCACAATCCAGCATCCCATTCAATCTGTAATGCCCAAACTGAATGAGTAATCCTGCTAAGGTACAGTGCTGCAGTGTTTACATGACATCCCCCCAAGACAAATGAGAGTGCCATAAGCAATAAAATCTTTAATGGCTGTTAGACACAAAACCAATCTGAAAGCAATTTGTTTGGAAACAGTCAGGAAAGATGAACCTGCACATCTCGAGAGTGTTGATGGCTGCACCAAATGCAGGTTTCACCTCATTGAGAGCTGACATGAAATCATCCATGGTCACTTTGATGTTGTCCTCAACTATTTCCCTTGAAAGGTCTGCAGCACTCACTTGCCTGAAGCAATCACAAAGCAGGAACTGGGCTTAGCAGAACAGAAAGCAACCATGAATTCAAGAGTGTCTGCAACTCTTGATTACTTGCTTCTTTACATTGTCAGACTTAGTGTATAATACAGGCAACCAACTAGCTTAACACATGAGAGGTGTGGTAAAGGTAGCATGGACTAGTCTGCTTCTAATTTCAGTTGACTGGGTTGTTGCTGGTACTGCTAAGCTAGAGCAAGATAGGCTTGGGAACGCATTCTTGATTTTGCCAAAACCTAAATTTCCCAAAATAGAAAAGGATGTCACTTGAAAGTTACAAAACCTGTTGAGAGCAAAAGATGTTGCGCTTTTAACCAGCCCTTCCAACTCTGCTCCACTGAAATTCTTTGTTTTTGATGCTGCACAAACCATAATGCTTCATAACCAGCTCACCACTTCCTAAACAGCAATTGCACAAGTATAGAGGCCTCTGAAGAAAGCATCAGCTTGATTGAACTAGCTTTAATTTGGTCTAATAATTCCTTAACAGTGTGCTAGATGAAACAAACCACCTGTAGTCAATGAAACAAATGCATTGAAATTTCAACCCACACAAAATTGCCAGATTGACCAACAGAGGAGTCTACCAAGTTCTTTCAAGTCAACATCAGCACTGAGAAATGAGTTCTCTTTCATCTTGTTAGAATGGATGCTCAGGATCTGGAACCGCCCTTTCTCATCTGGCAGTCCAATCTCAATTTGCACTTCCATATGACCTGGCCTGCAACAAAATATAGGCTCAAACCAAAACCCAATGTTGCTCTACAAAGCAATAACATCTTTGAATTCATGTGGATGCCCATCCCTGTTCCATTCAACATACAGCTATCCTGTTGCACAACAGTAATGCTGTAGAGTCTCTATCCATGAGAAATGAAAACTCAAATAAGCATACTTACCGTAACAGAGCCTCATCAAGGAGGTCCTTTCTGTTTGTCATTCCAATGAGCAAAATGTTGTTGAGGGCTTCAACACCATCAATCTGTCCAGCAATTCCAAGATTTGAACACTCTGCCTTAAACTTAGCAAGTTTGAGCTCAGGATTAAGAAGACCTGAACAACCAGCACTTGAAGATTCTAACTGACCAAGGGGTCTCCTATAATGTAGCAATGGTAACACATGTCCACATTATGTGTGTACCTTTGTAAACAGCCGATTGACAATGCTGTCATACACTCCTGTTCCATCCCTTGTAGAACCTCTAGACTGTGTCCCAAAGAAATGTGCACATCAGTTTTGGCAACAAGATCCTCAAAATCGCCAACTATGTAGGGGAATGAGTACCAACAATTGACTCTCAACTCTATGACTTGTAATATGTCCAAAACACCAACCAGAACCATGATGCCAGTGTTACTACTGATAGAGGGGTTGGAAACTTTACCCAGCCCCAGAAACCAACATTCACATAATTTGGTCAGGACAATGTCCAAGAAAACCATGCTATACATTTTACTAGTGTTATGAAATCCTGGCATTGCACGAAATTAGAGACTTGGATTATATTATCTGGGGGAAAATAACTCATTGCATCTGAGTAGGAGATCAGGAGCTTCAAACTACAGAGGTGCTAACCAGGAAGTGATTGCTGTAACAAAACCATAATTTCAAGACTGCAAAAATTCAAGACTAGTGTAATTCTGTGCAACTGACTGTTGACAAATTGTTGAAAAAGAAAATGCACTGGAAGAAACACCTACAGAGCACATCAACAAAGTATGAAATACCACAAAATTGTGCAAAACCAACCTAGAGAGATAAGGCCAACAGCAAATGCAATACATGAGACTCAACAAAGTCCACAGCACACTTGGAAGGTAGAAACCTGGAGAAAAAGTGGATGTCATTCCCATTCTTGTGCACTTGGATGCGATCACCATCAAACTTGCACTCCACCACAACTTCCTTGCCCCTCAACTGTGAAAACAATGTCATGCCAAAAGGTAATGAACAACAGTCACTTACCATGCACACCACTTTTCATTCTTCTGCTCAAATTCTTTTCATTCAAATGAAAAGAAAGACAGATTAATTGGACCTCAGAAAGCACCACACTACAATGTCCACTAAAAGAAATGGTTGTATGTATGCTGCACCTTTCCTAATTGCAGTTTGTCAAAGAACTTGTCAGCTGCCTCTTTGAACATGGTTGCCAGAATCTGTGTTCCCTGAAGAAAAGTTTCATTTGACAAAAACATAAAGCTTGGGCCTTAGTTACAAGGAGACAATAGAGATTGCACATAGCGACAAAAGACACGAAAAAGAATGACGTAGGGGCATACATCTTCATCAGTGAGCTCCACGTTGAACACATTGCCTGCCCCTCGTGCATTCTTGAAGGAGCGCAGAGGTCCTTTACTGGTCACCCGCACTTTGGTTGTCCAGTTTCCTTGATATGGATTAAGAGATAGTGTTGTGGGTATGTTCTCCTTGAGATACCCATCATCGAAGCAGGTGCAGCACTACAACCACCAATAAAATTCACATAAAAGCACCACCCATTGTTCAATGACAGATCAGCACTGCTGCAAGATTGCAAAGGTACTTCCTGAGAGACATTTGAATATTTCAACTGGAACTCTAACAGACAGTGCATCAGCCAAACAAAATGGTCAATGAAAAAATTCTTACTTTCCTCGCTGCTCCTGCACAATCTGGCCAGCAGATCTGAAATTGTGGTTGCCCTTGCCTGCCTTGGATTCTACTTGGAAGGTGGGCTTCACCTCCAATCTGATAGTAGGCTTCACGTCCATCTCTTGCTTGATGCCATGCTCAAACTCTAGCGTAGGTCCTACAACATCTCCTTTGGTGATCATCAGGGCACTACAGCAGGCAGATCACTCAAACTTTCAGTTATACGACTTCTGAGATAGAGATTTTTATGGCTTTTTCCGGGAAAAAACAAATACCAGAGACAGATCTCATCAGGGAAAGAGAAACTCGGGGGGGGGGGGGGGGGTACTTGGATACTTACAAGACCTCCAGGTTTGGATAGCCTAGAACATCTGCTGGAAGTTGGCCAATAAGTTGCAGTTCTCCATTATTCTACACATAAAAAACATTGCCATCAACAGCTGCAGCAGCAACACATACAGTGTGATGAAAGAGCTGGAGGATTTAACCAATCAACACTGGTTCAAGTGCTTTCAAGAAGCAAAGGCAGTTCTACTCACATTGTTTCCAGCTTCATTGTCTGGTTAAGCCAAGCTGGATAAAGCTGTTGGGAATATGGGTTATTGCTGAAGTCACTGCCATTGTCGAAAAGTAAAAGAAACAATCAAAACCACACAAAAGCAAATGTATGCTCAAAACTAGGAGAAGGGTCTGGCTTTAGGCCCTTCCAGATTGGAGGCTCGTGTCATGGGGCCGGTAGGCTTAGAGGAGGGGCTGGAAATCTCAAAGCATCTAAAGCTAGACCACATGTAAACAAATGCCTGATTTTTTGTTTCATATTTTCTTTAAGAAAGGAACTTCCAAAATCTGGAAGGCCTAGTTGACAGCCTGTGGGGACCTTCCAGATTTCAGAAGTTCCTATGACATCTTTGGCCAAGTGAGCATCCCCAAAATACAGTAGAAAAAAATGGGTGGTTCTTTACATCAAAGAAAGGATTCAGAGCAACAGAAGGTGTTATTAGGATTGCTATATTGGTATATGGTATGAGAGGCAAGAACCCTTACAGCTGCTATAAGGTGCCATTTTGTGAGCCAATGTTGGTGAGGTTTGATGGGATGGTGCCCACCAGCTGGTTGTTTGAGAGAGATCTGTTGCATAAAGCCACCATTAAGATACACAAGCTTGTGATAAACAAGTAATGGTAGCCATGATGATCCAATAATTTTCATCAATATAATTCCATAATTCTAATAAGTCAATACAGATTGCCACAGGACAACTTACAAGATCTGAAGAGCTTTCAAATTTGCAAGTGTGTTTGGGATTGTGCCAGTGAAAGCATTGCTGTCAAGCAACCTAGAGGTGTGATAGCAAAGACCAAGTAGTCAGGGTTTTTTGTTGGGAATCCTTCAACAAACTCTCGAAACAAATCAGACTTGTCAGGAGGACCCACATTCATTTGCGTTCTTTGAAGAAAAACAAACGAAGAAGGTAAAACTTACAAGTGAACCAGATTTGTTAGCGTAGGACCACCAGGCGTGCCTCCCAATTCTGGTGGGATTCCACCTGAAAGCGAGTTATTGTTGAAATGGCTGCAAGTCAGAGTGAAGACATTGTAATTAGCAAGCCAATCCACCAGTAGAAGCTGATGAAATTTGCAACCTGCAATAAGTACTCAGCACAATGCAATGTCTCATCCACGATTTGGGAACAAATCCTCACTCACAAACAGATCATTCCACAAGGGCTACAACACATCTAAAACAACACTCACAAGTGCTGGGCAGACTTCATTTGGTCAAGGCCGGGCTGAGTTGCACTCGAAATAGGTAGTGGGCCAGAAAGATTATTGACATTCAGATCAAACCAGATATAGCTTTGAAAGTTGACCCATTCCTGGAGGGATGGAACCAGTCAGCTGATTTCCATTTAGAGCTTTGTACACAGTGAGTCAGACACAAAACAATGTTGCTTCTTTTCAGTGGCCAATAGAAGAAGCAGCCCAGAATCTTTTCTCACAGGTCTTGTAAAAAACTGACAACAGGGTGAATAGGGCAACAATGAAACTCACAAAAAAGTAAGGTTTGTCGGATTTGACAGAGATGCTGGAATCGGGCCAGTGAAGCTACACGACTGCATACTCCTGTAAGAACTAAAATCCATAGCACACTACATTTCAAATCCTTCTGATAACATTTGCCTGAATTGCATGGCAATCATCCTAAACCCTAAACCTGGGCAGACTCAGACAGGGGACTTTCTGAACGGGACTCTTGCTCCGGACGGCGTTTTAGGTCTGGGAACGGGAAACATTTCCATGCTAAGCACACTGAAGAGAGAACTGGGGCTGCTGGATTCTTTCTCCATCTGCACCAGCTTCAGTGGAACAGGCAGGATTGCATTCGGAGACAAGGGACCCATCACTCAGCAAACCACTCCATTCGTAAGCAATTCAAGGTGAGAACTTCTTATTTCTCGTGAACTTCGCAGTTTTGCCCCAGGCCCCCTGCCGCTCGAAGAGCTTTGTTCACGTAGCTAGCAAGCAAGTCTTCATCGGATCAATTTGTACCTGCTGTTGCTGATGCAAGTCTCCCATTGATCTGCCGGCAGCTTCAAAGTTCTCACTCATCATGAAATCCTGAACCGATCAAAACTGCCATATCCAAATCTGGTTGTTATTGTTGTTGTTGTTGTTGTTACAGCCAGGAGAATCTGGTGGAGATCACAGCGCTAGAGGTCGGAAACAAAAGTATTCCTGTAAGACTGAACGCCAGCTTGGACACTCTGGTCTACTACACTTACTTACCATCCGCCATCTATACTCAGTTTGCGAACACTGTGAGTCTTCTTCGAGCTGCTGCTGCTACAGCTGCCTTGATCTTGGGATCTTCTTCTTCTTCTTCTTCTCAAGCTGCAATATTACAACCTGATCCTAGCGCTAGGTCACATGCTGAGATCTCCGCACACGAGAACAGCAGCAGCATGTGCTTATCATAGATGTTTTTGTTGATTAGCTGGTGCTGCTCTCTAGCTACAAGGCCTTCCTGCAGGCCACCAGAGAGTTAGGGTTTAGGGCAAGCTCGAGCTTCAAGAATAAGTTCCTAATCCTGGAACTTGTTTCTTGTGGTTTTTGGGTTTTTTCTTTTGGGTCTCTGCAGTACAGGTCGCTCATCAACTTACCAAATCTCAATTTGACTGCACTTGGTCTAGGACCTCTTGATCTTGATCTTTGTTTCAAGACAACGTAAGTCATCAACATTATCACACTTATGTGAATCACTAGAATTTGTTGTATATTCCCGTTGCTGAGAGATCAGCTCAACACAGACATTGACATAGTATTTCATGTTTGCAACAAGTCCTTATTGTGAAAACCTTCTTGTTGGATTCTTTGTGATCAGTGCAGCAGACAAGCGATTCTTCTTTGGTGGGTTTTGATTGAAATCATGTTTGTACTCACTGATCTTGAAATGGGGACTGTGTTGTTGGATTTGTGCAAATTGCTGCTGCTGCAGCAATCTCAGTATTGAGTTCACAAAATCAGTCTGCTAGTGGCAATTTTATAACATGTAAGTTCTGCCTTTGTGAAGCTTGTCAGCTTGTTCACTTCAGTCGGTGTTCTTGCTTGCTCCAGCCTGGAGCAAGAGATTTCATGGAAGATCCCTGGAGGCTCTTTATAAGGCTCCTAGGTTGTTATGCCAAGGAAGGCACTGATGTCAGTGCCTTACCCTCTACTTTACACCTTTGCATACATTTGGGATAGTTTGGAAAATTGTTCTTCCAGTAGCTTTATGTGCTGCACCAGACTCTCTCTAAGAAAGGAACTGTAACTAGGCCCTTTTCCTTTTCTCTACTCAGCTTGATTCAAAATCTGTAGCTGAACACAACCAACAGGTTAAATCAAGTAAATGTTTGTAGGACTGCTAAGAATCATATTCCACATATTCTCAATGTGTATGATTCTCTATCAGCAGCTCAGTTCTTTGCTTCAGAGCTTGAGTTCTATTGTGGTTTCATAGTGATCCCTCATCAATAAAGTTCCGCCTAGCCCATTGCCTGGACATATTGTTAGGTCTTGATTTTATCTTCTCATATGTGTCTATGAGTATGTTGCCTTCAAAACTTGGAGGACGAAGGAACAAAACTCAGAAAGGTTAACAACACCACCCGGACAACAACAAAAGAACAACACAAACATATATATCACAAAAATCATCCAAAGGTTGGGATGAAGGTGATCATAGTTGCACCATAGTTGCATCCACACCCAAAAAGGGGGCATAGTTGCAAAAATAGTTGCATGCGACAGGTAGTTGCATCCCAGTTGCATGGGGTGTGGTTGCATATGACAAAATTTCTAGTAGTGTGAGGAAATATATTCCAAAGCAAAATCAGTCACCAAGATGAGAGCAAGGTAATAAAACCTACCTACAAAAAAAAGGTTTAAAAAGTTGTAGAAAAGTATGTTAAAAAAAACTTCATGAACTTATATGTTCAAAGATCTAAAAGATCTACTCCTACAAAAGCTAGATCAAACATTTCAAGAATATTACATGAATTAGAGAAATTATTGTTCTAAACATCACAATGCCCCCAATTCTACATCAAAGTCTAAAACATGAACAAAGCTTAGAAAATGGTGCTCTTACTACAACTTTACTTTGATGAACTAAATTGCCATATTTCAAAAACAACATGTAAAAAAGCTTTAATAAGGTATGGAAGCCTCTTCTTCATCGTTGTGGTTCCACTCCTTGATGTTTTTTGCAAAATATGTCGCCATTTTTTACTTTTAGGATTTATAAACAATAACATAAGGTTTAGAAGCCAAGAATTTGATCAAACATTCATCAAACAAATATGCTCTAAGTTAGGTTTGAAGACACATGAATTGTGTTTGTCATAATGCAATAACTTTTGTGTTCATGACTAAGTTTTCCTACATTCTATATGTGGCACAAAGGAAGTCATCGCTTTATGAACATTTATTCTAGGTCAAAATAGGTGTTTTGATTCGAATGAATGTCGTTGGGCTAAACTTTTACATGGATTATTTGAGGTCAAAACAAGCATTTTGATAGGCATGAATGACAAAACATAAATGAATGTGGTTGGACTAAGCTTCCACATGGATTATTTTAGGTCAAAACAAGTGTTTTGATATGTATGAATGTGGTCACTAAACTTTTACATTCATTTCATCAACAATGTTTCTATAAGTTTATTGGGTTCGATATTTTGTCATGTCTGCTAGTAGATTTTGCACTAAACACCTTACATATGACACCTTTGATTGGGGGATGTGCAAGTCAAAGGATAATATGTGAAGTGTTGGTGAAGGTCAGGATGTTTTGCTTCTTGTAGAAAAGAAATGTGAATATGAACTTGCTAGAAATGTATGAATTCTCATAGCATACATACTTGTTGAAGTCTCTGAAGGATGCAACTGCAAAATTATAAGTATTTCATCTTTGTTAATGCCTTCTCCAATGAACATGTTCTTAGATGCAAATTTTAGATTTTGGTGGGTTGTTTTGAATTTCCCACCTGTTTTATGTCAATCAATGACTAGTGTCAACATGTATTGCATATGTGAGAACTTACTTACATATATGCATGTAGGTTCAAGCTTCTCAACCAACCTTAATTGAGTATTTTTTACATGTTTTTGCAACTTTGTTCCTTGTCATGTTTTTGTTGTTCTTTCTTCACAAACATTTGTCATTCATTACAATAGAAATAAGATACTACATAACTTTTTACCTATGCCCAATGTGCCCCCACGATGAAACACGAGGTTGGTTGTTCGCCATAACACATCAACCACAACAAGTTTGGAGCTTATAAATAAAACTTGGACAACATGAATGAGGAAACATATAATAAGACAAAAACAAATGATGATGAATACATTCCATGTGGGAATTTAAACCCTAAAGTTTTGCATTTTCATGACATTTCTAAATCATTCCTAAAACATGGCACCTTCAACAAGTGTCTACTGTTTTATTCATTTAATTAAGCCATTATCCTCTTCATCATACATTCTTAATAGGGTTGTTTAAAGGACAATGAAAACTTATTAAGTTAGAATGCCTAGGTCTAAGCTTCTTCACTATATATGGTTGTCAAAACCATGGAATCATTGAAGCTTCTATAAAATGACATTTGAGGTTGAACTAAAGTCCAAACACTCATGAAAACTACTCTAGTCATAGTTTAATGTTGCATGTGTTCCTTCATATGAATAAGTGGTAATAGCTTTAACACAATGCCATTAGTTTACACACAAATGTGAAACTTTATTGATGTGAATGTCACTTCTTCACACATTGAATATGTTCAACATGTTTTCTTATTGATATGTTCATTTATGAATTTGTTCACCTCGTGTACATGAATGGATTTCTTCACAGTTATTCAGGAATATGTGTTGCATTTGAAGTTATGCCATGATCTCCAATTTCAAGCATTAAAGTGTTCTCAAAGGGGGCCTAATGTTTTGAAATGTTACAATCTTGAAATGTTGAATGTCTAAAATGAATTTTGATTTATTCAATGTAATGATAAGTTTTGTTCAATATAAATTGTTGAATCGGAGTGCTTGGGTCTAAGCTTCTTCATTATTATTGTTAAACATATTGGAATCACTAAAGCTTTTGTCATGACATTTGTGATTGAATTGAAGTCTAGGGAATAATATTTGGAGAACTTAACACTTGTAAAAAAATTATGTTGCACATGTTCTTTCATATGAATAATAGGAGGTAGTAGCTTCAACACAATGGCACTTTTTCACATTTAACATAGTGCCACTTTTTCACACATCAAATATGTTCAACATGATTTATTTTGGATATGTTAATTTCTAACTTTGTTCACATCATGCTAATAAATTGATTTCTTCACAATTGTTCATATGCATGTTGTGTGTTTTAAGTTATGCCATGTTCTCCAACTTTCAAGCATTGAAATGTTTTTAAGGGGGCCTAATGTTTAAAATGTTATAAGCTTGAAGTATTGAGCATCTAAAATGATTTTCCATTTATTCAATGTAATGACAAGATTTGTTCAATACATGTTGGAGTTGGTTTATGACAATTGCATCTAGTTTGTGGAATGAGTCCACTAGAAGATCAAAACAAATATAACATATTTGTTTGCAATGCATTGTAAGTTATGGATCTATTCATCATGATAACTTTCAAGAATGATTTCCCATATGACATTTTTCACCAAGTTAGCACTGGAATCTTTTCACCATGGTTAATAGGTGCATTGTTTGAAAATTTTGAAAGGTTTTGAAGTTTTGCAATGTTGTTTTGAGTTTTCCAACCATAAAAAAACTTAAAGTGAATTCATTTGGACCATATTATTAAATATAACATGTGATTTGCATGGACCTACATGGGTGAATACTTTATAATGTTGTAGTGCATTTAATTAATGGTGCAAGTATTTGCCAAAGGTTATAGTTCACATTTATAAAAACCTGATGATAATGAAATATTGGGTCAAGGGTAGGACTTGGCCAATTGTTTTTTGAACCTAGTTTGGAGTTGCTGCCATAGATTTTTCATTTGTGTTTGGAATTTTTGTTATGTAGGTGTTCTAATTCACCTTTATTTGAGTTCACCTTGCAAATTATATGGGCAAGGTATTAATGTAATTGAAGATTTTCCCTTTTTTTTGCAGGTTGGTGTTTGTTTTTATGAGTGTAAGGGTGTTATTAAGGATAGATGAGGACTTGGGATCTGTCCATGATGTAGCTAAAGTTATAGCACCTAAAGATGTTGTTGCAAATTCATTTGCAATAAAGGTGGAAAATCCTATGTGCCATTACCCAAGACCCTTCAAAGCAAAATGTTCAAACTATTTTACCATAGGTTGTGGGCTCCCCCAGTCATCTACAAGAGACTATTTCAACCCAATGGTAGTGGCAACCACCATGTGGGTGGAATACGCAATAGACAACTTGTCCAATACATCCCCAACTATGGGGGTTGGGACCGACGAGGGCAACACAATACCCTGGGCCTTGGATATAGATGTATGCACTAACTATTGGTTGGTGTATTAATTAACGCACTACCTAAATATTGGTCAATTCATTAGCCAACCTAGTGCAGCAAGTATTAGTCAATAGATTAGTTAAGCCGTACCATTATTCCCCAAATTAAAGTAATAGTTGTGGGTGGGGTGAAACTAAAGAGTGTGGCTAAAGTAGATTAAAGAACATATAAGAAGGAAAAAGATGCCACATCAAAAGCAAGACAAGTTCTTGGGAAAAAACCCCATCATATTTGAATAAAAATGGGAGGTGATCTAAATGGAGGGTGTGATGGGAAGCATGTTTGGGATGAGGTGGTAAAGGACACTAATCCTTTGAATTTTGGATGTGAATGTCATAGAATGGGAGCACCATGAGCCCACGTCATTAAAGAAGTTGAGGGAAACTCTATTTATAAGGAATTTGAGTATGTAGACAATGATCTTTCTATGGTGGGCTTTGGGAATGTGGTGAGAAGGTGGTTAAAAACATAGAGAAGTAAGTTGAAAGCAAGGTTCATGGCAAGGAAGAAAGATTGCCATTTCAATATTGAACTTGTGCATTGGGAGAGGTTGAAGGAATATTGGTCAAAACCTGAGACAAAAAAAAGGTTGAACAAATGTCAAATGTGAAGAGCCAAGTGATGAACTTAATGAATGTGGGGCAATTAGGAATAGCAAGGAAGGAAGCAAAGCTAGTACTAGCTTGAACTAAACTCATAAATAACCTTTTGAAATTTTATTAGTGTTCATACAATTTGGCTACTAATTCATATTTGTCCCATGAATGTATTTTCATCTTGTGATAAAGAGGATGAAGAGGCAATGGAACTTGGGTTTGACAAAATCTACTAAGGAATTTCAAGGGTCATAATAGATATGTTCAAGATCATTAAGTTGTCAAAATGTTCACAAACTTTGTTACAAAATCCATTAGTTTTTTAGTTATTTGCAAATTTTCAGTTTTTTATTTTTTTAAGAGAACCATAGGTAATTGTCATGTTTGGAAACCAATTTGCCTCTTGGTTTTCAACTTGTTCGTTCATTTTGTTTCTTGCTTTTGATCATGTACTGGGCAATTTTTTGTTGATGGGAATGTTATGAAGTTAAAAAAAATTGTCAATTTAATCTTTTAACTCAATGCACTAAATGTCAAAACATATCATGTAAATTTGTGTACATGTCATCTAACGACATGGTGTGAAAAATATTGAACATGGATTATTTGGCAGAATGTTTGCTTGAATGACAACTATTGAAACAAAACAAAATGAGTTAGATGCCAAGTTCATATCCATGTTGGATATTCAACACATTCAAATTCAAGCACTAGTTGATACAAAAATGGTATTTCTTGAATTTTTGGGAACTCAAGTGGACCGTACTAAACATGTTTTGTTAATAAAACCCAACCCTACCTCTTATTAGCAACAACAATCACATGCCATGCTCCTTCAATATGATATTCTTAACATCAAAACATCAGATCCCGTGGACACATCAATGGTGGGTAGTGGTAATGACATATCACAATCCTTTTCCTTGGGTAAGATTATTTTGGAGACAAAGGAAAAATTAGGTTCACCAAGTCACAAAGGGCCACAAAATTGTGGTTTATAAAAAAAGGTGAAAGAATCACCGTTGGTGAATGCAATAGCATAGCTCAAAGTGTAGAGGGTGAGGATTGGGTTGTTTAGCAACCAAGAACATCCCATGTGAAGAAACTATTCAAGAAAATCTCCATCAAAATTTAGTGTAGTTAGATCCAACTTTGGAGTTAAAAGTGCAAAAGTTTTGAGTCAAGTGAGTTGGCTACTTGGTTTGGAACTAACATTTTTTTCCTTTATTTGCACCTATGTGCAATTAGGCTTTCATTTAATGTGTTTGTGTGAATTTGGATTGGGTTTGCAACAATAGATGCTTAGGAAAGAGTTAAAAGGGAAGGTGATTGAACTTATGCGGCCCAACAAAAGGAAACCAATTACATTTTCAAGGAGGAACAAAGAAAAGGCAAATTTTCAATAGGTACCTTTGATCTTTTACCTTTGTTTTTTTATTCTTTGTGACATAGTGATGACATCTTGGTGCGAGAATGTTATGGAAGCCCAAAAAATCAATAAAATTTGTTAAAATTCATGCCGAAAAATGTTATGACAAGGTGCTAAATGAAGAATGTCATCACTAGGCTTTGTGATGAAAGTGGTTATATAAACTATTACTTTGTTTGTACATATATAATGTGATTATGTGCATTACACTTAAAATTAATTTCAATGCGTTTGCTTGTTGGGTGGATTTAATTTGCTATTGGACAATCTCTGGTATTGAGGAATCCAAAGAATGGGTGGGTGGGTGGGTAATAGGTAAGTAAGTAGCCAACTAGGTAAATAGGTGGGTGAATAGGTAAAAAGTACATACATGGGGTAATAGACCATGTCACATTTTATTAAAGATCATTGATCATATTGACTACATGTTCCACTTGATTAAATACCATTGGTCATTTTGTTTTAAGGTCATTGGCCATCTTGACTAAATGTTCCACTTTAGTCTAGAGCATAAACTTGCACCTACCATATTTCAATTGCTAATTTTGTGAAAAGGGCAGAGGAACACAAAGAATGGTTGAGTAAGAGAATGAGGGCAACAAATGAGAAAGATGACCTAGTCCATACACATGGCGTGAAACACAAGAGCATCTTTTTCAATTTGCCGTACTAGCATGTAGGTTTTTAATTTTATTGTTTCAATAGTTAATGAAGAAAGAGGTGTACGAGAATGAACTGTCAAAGTGATATTACATTAAATTGTTAAATTGTTATACCACTTGCCCCGTAGACATTAATTAGAGACTCTATCACATAGCTACCTATTAAGGGGGTAGGATTTTTACATGGTTTAGATGAAGAAGGCATTTAAGACATGGACTACTCATGGAACTTATTTACCTGCCTACCTATTTATATATACCTTCTCACCTACCTACTTACTTATCCACCTACATGCATATTACCTACATCATACCTATCCACCCACTTACCTACCTAAGTTTAACCACTAGGTGTAGCCATTAGATTTAGACATTGTGTTTAACCATTAAATTTAACCACTAGGTTTAATTGCTATGTTTAGCGATAAAATTTGGCACTAGGTAGCTGAAGTTGAACCATTAGATTTGCCACTAGGTTTAGCCTAAATTCAACCACTATGTATAGCCATTAGGTCTAGCTTAAGTTTAGCCACTATGTTAAACCATAAATTTAACCTAAATTTAGCCATTATGTTTGGCCACTAGGTTTAACTTATGTTTAGCCAATGTTTAATCATTAGGTTTAGTCACTAGATTTAGTCATTAAAATTAATCAAAGCCAAAATTTAACCAAAATTTAGTCGTTATGTTTAGCCACTAGGTTGAACTTCTGTTTAGCCAAGATTTTGTCATTAGGTTTAGTCACTAGATTTAGTCATTAAATTTAATCATTATTTGAGCTTCTTCTTGTTTGTCATCCATTGGGACATTTTGGACAATTGCAAGATATGGATAGAAAGTACAATGGTCATGCTTGGTATAAGTTACAAACCATTAACATTAAGAATTCATTTGGATTGGGCTTTAGAACGATGAAATGTCTTGGACATTTGTGTTGTCAAAATGATTCTTGTCCTTTGTTTCAACATTCTTCTACACATAATGAAGGTACTTGGAGTGGCAATTGTTTGCAACTTCCAATATTTGGGTAATGTTTTGTGAAATCCTTAATCTATACCATCAATTGTAAGTTTTGTGATACTTTCCCCACATGTCTACAAACTTATAGTTGTAAAATGTATTATGTTGTTCACAAATTTCCAAATCTCTCAGGAGTTGCAATCCATTTTTGCATTCATGCCTATCCAATCATAGATGGCAAATGTAGAGACTCTTCTACGAGATAAAGAATATGGTTGTAGACAAGGTCTATTGCATGCTAACTGCTACAACTTTGGCTATTGTTTTGTTTGTGAGTAAGACTTTTTTTTTTCATCATTTGTTCAACAAGGATGGAGAAGGTCCTATGGAGCTTTTCAAAGGTGACAACTTAGATCAAACGTGGTTAAAGTTCGCTCATTTGTGTTTCCCTAGCACATGTAACCTTGATTGCTTCACTAAAGCATTGTCTCAATAACTCAAGCTCCATGGATTATATCCTGAAATTACAAGCAATGTTTGGTGTAACTATATTCAAGACAATTGTTTTTTTAGTCAATAGGCCAAGTAAAGGTTTATTTGTTCAAGATATCCATTGATGGAGTGATATTCAAATTTGATTTGGTCCAACAAATGGAACCGAATGGTGATTTGTAAAATGCATGGATGATGTTTGATCACATAAAACATGATCAAGGATGGACAACCATAGCCTATCACGTTTATGACCCAGTCTATTGTAAGGTCATGGCGATTGTGGTATGTGACATGCAATTTGAGGACATGGAAGCTCAATGCATGATGTGGAGGAAACTAGACATAATTGTTCAAAAGAAAGGGTTGGGTATGCCTATTTTCAAAGGGTTCATGGTGGATAGTGCATAAGCAAATTGGAATGTTGTTCATATTATTTATGGGATTGGAGATCTTATGGTCAAGACGGTGGATGTGTTTTTTCCATTTGGCTTTGTCTCTTGACAAACACATTAAACAACTGATTACACTAGAGTTCCATGATCAACACAAAGCCCTTTGTTATGAATACAAAAAAACCATGTCCCTGGAGGAAGCTAACCTTTGATATGCTATCATTTGGTCTTAGTGGTACTCATCAAGAGTTGCTAGCTAGGATGCCATTCACAAGTTCAACAATTGGCTTGGCCATAGGTTCATGTTGGATGTAAGTTTTTCCAAAATATTATGTTCAAATTTTATTTTCCATATGTTGTTCCTAAATTTTAACTTCATTCGTTTTATGTGTTTGTAGAAATTTTCTTTGGAGGAGGGAGTTGACATGTCGACTTGTAATTTATGTGATTGTCCATAACACTTGGTTCCAATAGTTTAGCAAGAGGGGTATTTGCCTCTTTGTTGCAATGTTTGACAATTAGGTGCGAAAATTCAAGGAGTCGTCATTATATTATGCCTTTTTATAGGGTGTGCATCTAGGATTGGTTCGGACAAGAATGAATTACAATCACATAAGGCTAGTCAATTTGGGGACCCTATCCAAATTGCTACTACAATTGCCAATTACATTTCAAGCTCTAGTCTTTTCGTTAGAATATTGCATTTGGAAGGTGAGGAAGTGTTTGGATCAACTAAATGCAAGGTAGACCTTCCACTTGGTTAGAAGCAAATTCACATCGGCATGATTAGGTGAACTTCTCTCATCAAAAAATGGCTAATACAATAGCTCTAATCAACTAGTTGTTAATTGTGGATGTGAAGAAGACTAGTGGCATAGTGCATTTTGTCACCCACAATGTTGTGGAGGTCCTTGAGTGCCTTTGTGGTGATAGCATTTGGCAAATTGAACACTGCCCCCCGAAGTCTAACACTCGTTATTGAACATTGCAAAATGCCACTAAATACTATTGCAAAGCCAAAATTATTTCAAAACAAATAGATTATGGTATTCCTACTCCATGTTATGTTAATTACCAAGGTCTATGACCAAAGGTGTATTAATTGCTCAAGGTATATAAGTTTTGATTTTTTCATGACTTTGATTGTTGTGTGGGAAGGATAAGCCAAAAATATGCACTTGATAGGCCAGCCTTGCTTTCATTATGTGATGTGTAAATAGGGACAAATCTTTGTCAAATTGAGGTGGTGGCATTAGAGGAGGTTGGAATCTTGTTTTTTATGAAGCCAAGATGTCCCCTCATCAATCAAATTGAGGATGACATATCTTCATTTGTAAATTAGCCTTTGGCATGTGCCCCTTGGAATCTCTTTGGCAATGGTACTTCTGCCCATGTCTATAAGCATTGAATTTAAATGTTTAGTCCAAATCAAGGATGGGAAGAAGATTTGTTGTCCCAACATGTTCAAACTATCCATTATGCAATAAAACAAGTCAAAGGTGGGATGAACTCTTGAAACCACATTATTAACTCCATAAAACATTCATTTTTTGAGATATGGACGGATTTATTGCTTACTTTTACGACCCCATAAAAAGAAAACAATATGAGGTAATGATTAATGATTATTTCGCTTATAGTTGCATCAATTTTTCTTCCATGATATCTATGTCCTATAGCAAGCAAGGGCTATCGGTGCAATGTAAACATTTATATTACATTTTGCAATATGTTATGTATTTTGGGATTAAAGAACCATTCATCCACTATCCATCTCAGAGCTAGAACGAGGTTCATAAATTAATAGTTCATGCCAAAATCCTATAAGTAAAGTAGCTTGCAATATCATCATACAACTGTTAAATATGATTGTTATGGGTTATGTTGTTTTAGAATAGATTTTACTACAAAAATAAAAATATTCTTCGATATGATGTGTGTAGTGCACTTATTCACTCATTTTTCAAGAATTTTCCCACTCCATCATTATGTGGATTTCCTATCTTGGACTTATTGTGTGATTTAACTTAACTTACACAAGTTATTATTTCACCCTTTTACACTATAATGTAGGTCCTTCAAGTTTCACCTTTGACACCTTTTCCCATAATTGAAATTTGACATGAAAATTATGTGAATCTAATAATTTCCATTCGTCATAATTGTTTTGGAATTAGTTTCATCGTACATTCAACTAGTCAAATGTTTCATTGAAAACATTAATCTACTTCCAATTATCATCCAAAAGTTCATTGATGCTCCACGTTCATCCAAATATTCCATCCATTTTGTTAACTTTCATCCATGTACATTTGGTTTTCATCTAACCTAACTATTTGGAATTAGTTTCATCCATATATATTAACCTAATAGATCTTTCATTCAATTTTTCTAAAATTTCACATTTATCATCCAAAAAGTTCATTTATGTAATAATCATCCAATTTTTTCATCCATTTTGTGATTTTCTTCCATGTACATGTGAAAAGATTTCCATGTCATTCTTACATGGCATGGGGATATTTTTAAAAAAATTTGTCCCCATCATTAAAATATTCCAAATATATTCATTCCTACTCATAAGCTCACGTTCACACTCACATGTTCATTGCATAGCATCGTTGATTTGATTTCTTGTCACAGTACCCTTGATTATATAATCATCAACATACTTAATCCTTTAGTGTCACCTTTAACATGTTTATGTAGGTTATTTTGGTTTCATTTTTTCACATCATCAAGTTCTCCTAATATAAGGAAATATGCAAGTTCATTTATTTCACCATCAAATTTTTTGTCAACATCGTAACATATTTAATCATGTTAATTCATTTTCGACTCTTCAAAACGAATCACATTCTATCTAAAGTTTACTAAACAATAGGTGGACTTATGATTTATTACAACCTCTAAAAAATCTTATTATGTGGAATTACCAAAATGCCGCATTGATTGGATTGTTCAATGTTTCACAACACCCTTGCAAACTCATATTTAGTCCATACTAAGTGCTTTAAAAAAGTTGAATTCACATAGGCTATGTACATGTATCCATTTAAAATGAAGCCTTACATTATTTTAATTTCCAAACATGTGTTTGTCCAATTCATCTTCCATAAAATTAATTCATGTCAAAGATTCATAATTAGTACATTGGGTAACCTCCAACTTTTGCATCAAAATTTTGATGAAAATAGCTTGTTATTATTTTCCTTTGGGTGACTTCCAATATAATACTAATTTAGAAAAACACCCTTTCACTTCTTAAGCTTTAACATCTTCTGTGCTAGGATTTGCCAATTGATTTCATTGCCACATCATGCAAAAATATATTTGGATCTCATGGATGGATTTCTCTTGCAGGTCGATGAACATTGACTTGTAAGAAACCAAAAGTGTTACATAAATAGCTAATAAAACCAAATCCAATTTCTTTATAGCCATTTCTCATGAGAGTGAATAATAATTAGGGTCCCCATAACCTAATCAATCAACATGCACAATCTAACAAGACTAATAAGAAGAAACCTTGATAACAGTTTCCCTAAAGCAAGCATGATTAAAACTCTCTTCGCTTAGGTTTGCCATGGGTGGCCACAATTAGTGATCTAAATATTTGGCAGTTGGACAAGTGACAATTTGCCTTTGGACTCTTAGATTTTTTGTTTTCACCTATCAATGAATCAAGGATGTAATGTTCTTAAACCCTTTGTGGGAACTTGATCTCCCCCCATTAAGTATTATTTGACCACTAATATTGAAGGCCATAACTCGCCAAGACTGTTAGAGGCAATTGGTTCAGGTGTATCAAGTCTACCCCATCACAACATGGGAGGAGAAAATCAAAGTATTAAGATTCCTTCACAAATACATCCATCTCCATTGCACCCAAATGTTGTTTTGCAAGACTTGCACACATTTAGAAACATTGAAGGTGTTCAAAATCATTTTTTGAAACTTGCGAAGGCGAAAGTTGATCAACATGTCACAGTCCCATGGGGATTGCTTGTACCTCTACCAGTCAAGGTACAACTTGGCCTATTTCACTTGCTTCCATACATCTTGAAGTATTTTGATTGGGAGAGTTATTCCCTAGATGATTTCAAGGGCATGCTTGCAAGTTATCGAACTTGTCTGGAAGGATGGGATGAATGGATTGGCAACATGTTTATGGCATCATTTGGTCTTTGGACTCACAAAGATCAAGTAAGTCCTACACCTTTCTACTATTGTATAAATATTTGATTTGTCCTACCATGTATATAACATGGCACATGGTTGTATAAAACATGTGACATGAAATCCATTATCATCATTCAAACTCCAAACTCTAAAGCTTTGGTTGGACTTGTTTTAAACAACATTGTTGCACATACTCCCAACAAAACACAATCAACTTTGTTGTTAGTCATGTGTTGAACCCTACAACCTCAAACAATGAATTCAACAAATCAATTAACTATATTGAGTACAAGTTACTTGAATGAGATAATAAGAACCTTGAAGCTTGATGGTGGGAGGAGCATGAAAAGATGATTTCTACGTACATGGACAACAAAATGAAAGACTTTGATGGAATTGTTGTGAGCTGGAAGTTGAGTGAAGAAAATGGGGTTGGCACTCATTGTTGACATCTTCATAACAATTCCTTCTTTGTGGGTCCATGCCCCCACCTTCCCTTGGACACATAACAACAATGAAGCCATAACCATATGTGATAGAATCTATAACATGGAAAAAGCTGGTATGTTTTACCCAATGCCATGGTGTGTAACGTTTCTTAAGTTTTACACATTTTCAAGAGGGATAAACATTCCCCTAGTCCACCCATTGCACGGTGATATTAGAAGAAATTGCAAACCATGGTTTTCTAAAGGGTTCAATAATAGGCAATGCCAAACAATCCTTGCAATGATGCAAGAAGAGGGGCCCATGTTGTTTGTTGGTGAGGTGGGGTCATTGATTGAAATGGGTTGGCAAGCCCAAGCCTAGGAAGAATTCAAAAGCTAACAGATTGTTCCAATTGGAGGCCAAGATTTTATACATGGTCACAAAACATCTAGTTACAAGCCATCCAAGAATTTGTAGTGGGCAATAGGAAGGATTTTTTTAATGGTTGGTAAATTCATGCCTAAAGTGCACTTGCCAATTCCTTTGATTCCACATTCACAAAATGGTTGATGCTTGAAAAAGACATTGATCTTGTGTGAGCCATGGATTATAGCTCAACAATTAGTTAAGCTTTAGTTCCTTAAATTTCCCTAGTACTAATGATTTGAATGCTTATAAACCTTCAAGTAGCAATTATTAAAAAGTTGAATTAATTTTTGTGATATTTCTAGGCATAGAATAATTCTTTATTTCAGTGGATGAAACGCTTAATTAGTTTAGGACCTAGTAAACCTTTTAAAGTACATTATCCTTTTTAGTTTGTAGAGAACGGAAAGGGGATGTAGAATTAGATGTGATTTATTGATATATAGGGAATACAAGCCCATAATTTAACAATATTTCGCATGACAAGGTTGAGTTAGTCTGTAGAATGATCTTCAAGCACCAATGATGTACTTGTAGGATTTTTAGGATGTAGTCCTAATACATTTTTATTTAGTTTCACTTCTATGAGACTTTGAAATATAATAAATATCAAACTTAAGTAGCAACAGTTTTGCTTGAGTATCGTCAAATGAATTACAACTGAATAACTGACTAAAAGAATAACACAGTTATAAAAATTATAGGATGCGACGAATAGTGCGAGCGAGGTATTCGACTCGATGCTCCAGGGGAAATGGGTTGATCGGGCCTCGTAGCCAACGATAATCGCCGTCACCGGGAACCCACGTTCGACAATGGAGACGGACATCATCAGCTTCGCACTAGCACTCTTCAAACCTTTCTAGCGCGGCTCCACGAGCATGTTCAAACTCTAGGTAAATTGCTAAGGCATGTGGGTTGGGAGAGAGTCGACGAACCCATACCGAACGAACAATTCGAGTGCGCACCACTCTCCTGGGTGATTCTTCTTCGCGCGGCCGTTGAGAAACATCTAAGTCGAGCGGTGCTTCTTCAAGCTTTTCTTGTTGTACGGGTGCGACCAAAGGATTTGAAGGCGTAGCGTCGTCGTCCGCCATGACTTGTTGCGCCTGCATCAACAAAAACCAAGAAAGTAGTATGAACAAGGTGATATTGGCGTTTAGAAGGGGTCAAGGCCTTTTTATTTAACAAATTAGGGTAGGCGTAAGGTGTGGGAGTGACGGCGGAACCTCATGAAAACTCGAACACCCTAGATCCAATGGATTCATCAAACCCTAAATTCAACAGTGGATTTAAAAGTATGTGAGTTTTTTGTGATGCGAATTGTAATTCCGAATTACTATGTACTACATAGTTAATTAGTGCATAGTAAAGTAAATAGGTAGGTACTATCAAAGGAGTAAATGGTACATGGAAATGTTATTTCAACCATTGAAGTAGTCAAGTAAGAATTCAAGGACTTTTCTTTGTTACTACCGATAAATTATCCTAGTAGTAGTTAATTACTTGAAGTAATTAGGATGAAGAAGTAGGATGTGAGGGTCAACGGACGGAAAAGATAAGGATCAAGTTCAAAAGGCCTCATCAAGATATCCAAGATAAGGGGGAGGATGGATCCTCGAATCCCATTAGTCATGAGGATTGTCATCCTCTTTGATTAGAAGATGGAATCTCTCTTATGGTTCATTGGGCCCAAGGATTCTCATCCTAATTTCAATTGGATGGCAATTCATTCTCAATTTCATTGACCTTTGAAGGATGAAGAAGCCATTGATTAGTGCAAAAGGATTTTGAAGCTCTCATTGGAGAAGGGGAACAAGCTCAAGGGGTCATGGAGGCTCACCAAGGAAGAAGGCATTGTGTGTATGTGGAAAAGCAAGAAGGAGGAGGAGGAGGAGTGTGAGGAAGATTGGTTGTTAGTTCTTATGTGTGCAAGAATCAAGCATAGAAGGAATGTGTGCAAGAATCAAGCATAGAAAGAGTGTGTGTAAGAATTAGGCATGAAAAGAACTTGTGTAGCAAGTACTTGTTGTGAAGCCTCTGGACTTTTGGTTGATTAATTGTTTCTCACAAATCCACCGTTGGATTTGTGTAAAAATTATATCAGTCTTAGTTCAAAAGGTGTGAAAGGCTCTCCCCAAAACTCAGCTCGATCTATTTTTTTGTGAGGGAGTTGCAGGTGTTGGAAGTAGAAGGTGTTGAAGAGGGTTTCATGGAAGGATTTCCATGGTGAAGCCTCTGGACTTTTGGTTGATTAATTGTTTCTCACAAATCCATCGTTGGATTTGTGTCAAAATTAAAGCAGTCTTAGTTTGAAAGGTGTAAAAGCTTCTCCCCAAATTTCAGCACCATCGGTTTTGCTGTAAGGGAGCTGCATTAGTTAGAAGTAGAGGGGGTCGAATTGGTTATTTTTTTCCTCAATCTAGGCAAGTGGTTTCTAGTTTCAAGGCTTAACTCTTAATCAAAAAAATGAAATAAAATAAAAAATTATGAGATGTTGTCACATGTCTTGTTTATTATTAGCTTTCCAAAATTCAATGCATGTAGATTAAGAGGTTGTTGTAGATGTCATGACAAATGAAACGGAAGGTTCCAACCATCAAGCACGACATGGAATTGAACACCCACATATGGCTCCTTCATATCCCATCATGGTAAGTTACGATTCTCTCACCTTATCTTTGTATCTTCACCTTGGACACAACGCGTTATTTCATTAGTGAATTCATTACGTACTTTGAACCACTTACTTGTTAGACTATAACTACATAGTAGTTCCACTTCCAACCGGGTTTTATGTGAGTGCATATCTTAATGGTGAAGGTGTGCAAATAATCCTCACATCTTGGTTGGGTTATTGTGAGAGCAGGTTTGTATGTCCTACCACTATTACAAGATGTGGGTGTATTTCACTAATCCCCATTCATTAAACTAGTGAATTCACTACTTTCCAACTAGTCCTATTTATTACAACCAATGCATTCATTCAAATTCTAGTGAAAGCACGTGGTGTACATGGACACATTTTGTTATAATGTACCCACCAACACAATTGTTCCAATAATAAAAAATATGTTCTATTCAGCATGGACATTTGTGTATTCAAATGTTAGATGAAACAATAACACATTTCCATAGCATGATATATGATGGCAAACATTTAGTTCTTCAACTATTGTTAAAGGGTATTTTTCTTATTCCCATTAAGTTTTCAACTTATGATCTTTTCCAACAATTATATTATCAAAATGTACAATTATATTATCAAAACAAAAACTATCTACAATTTTTAACTAACATGCATTCAATTTGCATATAACTTCAAGAAAGTTGGCTAAAAGAAAATGTTTCATGCACTACTACAAAATGTGGGTGCAGTTGTCTAGTCCCCGTTCACTAAACCAAAAAATTCACTACTTCTTCAATGGTCCTCATTCACTACAACCCATGAATTCACTCAAAATCCAATGAAATCACTTAGCGTACAAGGACACCTTTTGCTATGGTGATGTTTCAAATGAAAAATAAACACAAAAATCTTAATAAAATCACAAGTCTCCTTCTCAAATAAATTTATCCTCTTAGTCTTATACTAGCTAACTCAAAAATTAAACAATCACAATTGACTATTTAAATAGTCATTAACCAATACTTATTAATAAACCAAAATTTCAAAAAACTACACCCTGTTTCACTACTTGTTCAATTACTTATTTTGTCACATGCTTTGTAGACTATTAGTTGACTATCCTATCAACTTGTTTATTAACTTAGTATAATACTACATGTTAGGTTTAGTAATTGGTTACATTAATATTGCAAGTTAAGCTAAATAACATGTTAAATCACCTATTAGGTTTAACAACTTGCTTAAATTTATAACCTATCAGGTCACATTTGACTATATATAGGTAGCATTATCCCCCTCTAAAAATTGCATTTCATCCTCGAAATGCTACCTCAAAGTCCTAGGTTAGATTAGTCTTTTACAATTGGTTGATTGATGGTTCCTTTGACAAGTTCAACACCTGTTTCCTTTTCATGTTTAGCTTGATTCAAAATCTGAAGACTTGTTAGTGTTGTAGTCCTCTATTGATCATGTGTTTCTTCAAAGGTCACTATGGGTGTTGTGAATACCTCTAAAACATGTGAGGTACTAGAAATCAAAGTAATTTTTTCACTTATACCTATCTTGTGCGGGGTCAATAATAAACTAGCAAATAAGAACTCCAAGGGTCTTACTCCACTACCTAGTACAATAAATGAAGGATCAATGAGTTTAACTTGTTCCTTAACATACTTTTCACTACCTTTTACAAGTTCAATAGTAATAGTGGTAACTTGAAAATGTAGGGTAAAAGTCTGAACATGTAAGGGTATGATCTTTAAATCTATTCCACCTCTTAGTGGACTAATTAGTTTAGTAGTGGCAATAGGTTGTACCATAGATGGTGTTGCTAGTGTTTTGCTATTGGTTCCAATTTCCACAAATATGAAACTAACGGGTTTGTATTTAAAGTTAGGGAAAATGGTTTGATATGCTTTCACTCTAGTTGGTAACCATGTTCATTGAAATGGGTTAACTCCATGCTTGTCGCAACCCTATCTTTGGGCTTGCAACCAAGGCAGGGGCTTGCAAGGGTGCGGGCCAAGGGGGAAGCCTAGGAGTCAAATTTCATGTTCTTGGAAATGGAGGAGAGTGTGAGGGAATGAACTCTCGCACTCCCAAATGAGCTCCCACTTTGGGAGTTGGAGTCCTGATGGACTCCTCAACCTTTAGAAAGAAATTTCAGGGGACAAAACCCATTGGATTAAAAAGTTATTTATATTATTAAAGAGATCTTAGAACTTAGATGTCCAAAATGGGCTCGCATGACCCATTTGAACACTTCAAACACAAGTTATGGCCAAAAGAAGGGCTGGGAGTCAAATTGGCAATGTCGCAACCCCACTTTGAGGCAAGTGTGAGGATGAAACTCACACTCTCAAAAGTGAAAATTTGAAGTCCTCTGGGACTCCCGCAACTTCAGAGCTCAATTGCAGGTGTCAAAACACCTCGCCTTGAGGTAATCTTCATATTTTTGGGAAGGCCTTGAAATGTAGATGTCGAAAATGGCCTCGCACAAGCCATTCAAACATCTGCAGCACACGTTATGGTCAAAAGAAGGGCTGGGAGTCAAACTGGCAGTTTGACTCCCGACCACAAAAAGTCTGGAATCAACCCGACGTCGTTGTGTGCATATAGAGTGCAACACTCCATTGGAAAGATCTTGAGGAGAGCTACAAGATCTCTTTAGAGCTCATTCCAATCCGAGGTTTGAGCCAGGAGTTATGAGCTCCCAAAGTTTTGGGAGTCTAAACCGGCACAGTTTCGGGACTCCTCCTTAGGAGTCTCGAGAATAAAAGTCATTCGGATGCGGGTGCCACAAAGCAACTCAGAGAATACTATGTGGGGGAAGGTGGTGGCTTCTCGTTAATCCGAACTGTGGTGAGTCAAGTGAGTCCAAGGTCGCCCGTGGGTTGTCCCAACACCAAAAGAGTGTAGAATGAGTTTTAACCAACTTCTTGGTTGGTTTTGGATGGAGGACCGAATAACTAAGTAGCTTGTCCCTCTTTCTAGTCTAATCTCGGAGCTTTCAGCATGCCCCTCTCACCCCCTTTAGTGCTGGAAGCTGGGAGTGGCACCAAGTCCCATCTACTTCCGCCTTTGACATAATTGGACTCCTTTGAGTCTAACAAGGGACTTGGGGGCGCGTCAGGCAATTTGGTTCCCAACCATTAAAAGTTAGGAATCACCTTGATTTCCTTGCATGTAGGTGGCGTGCCACATACTGTTGAAAAACTCTTAATAAGGGCTACAACTTTGCTTTAGACCTCATTTCCATCAAAGGTTTACATGCAAAGTTATGGGCCCCAAAAGTCACAAGAGTCCCAGTTGTGGGAATTTCAAAATGACATTTGGGTGCTAATCCCGTGGCTAGGCACAAAGTATAATAGAAGTTTGAGCCATGGTGAATCTTGTGAGTTCGTGTTTGCCCGTGATTCGTCTGTGCACTAAAGTGCTTCAACTATGCACTAACCAACTTGTTGTTTGGTTTGTGCAGGTCCGTGTGAGTAAGTAAATTGCTTATCAATCCTCCTAATCCCCATCCCAGAGCTCTAGCACGCCCCTTTACCCCCCAAAGTGTTGTGAGCCAAGGAACGTGCCCCAATTCTTTACTCTTCCGTTATTTTCACTTCAAACTCACATTTGAGTCTATCAAGGAGCTTGGGAATGCGTCAATGCATTCTTGAATTAGCTCTTCCATGAACTCTTGAATGGTTTGCCACCATTCCTTCCATTTGGGGTTTTTATCTCCCAAGGCTTAATTATGCACTTTGAATAGCGTATTGTACAATAATAATTCCTTGAACACCTTTAACTTATTGTTCATCCTAAAAGGTATAATGGGGTTGGGTCTATTCAATTGTATTTTAATTGTCTCATACTAACTTTTCCAGTCTTGGATTTGTGCAATCAAAGTTTGTTTTTCTTTTTCAAACTTTATATTAGCAATTACTTGTTGTTCCTTGAGCTCTTGACAAATTTGCTCCAAATTGATTGTGGTATTCTATTATTGCATATTTGACTCTTCCATTTTGTTGTAGTCTCACGTCATTTGTTCAAAGTCAGTTTGGAAACACTTCAAGTCGTTGTGAGTTTTCCAATCAAGTTGATTAAACTTGGCATTATTTTTGTTGTAGGTTTTCAATTTTCCTAACATCCTATTCTACCTTTTTGGACTTGTTGGATAGGTTTTGGTTTTCATGTTGGACCTAATTCAATTACCCTTTAACTATGACCAATTTTTTTTCACGATTCTTAAGGGTCTGTTGCAATGTTTCTAGCTCTAGGCTATATGTTTATAGGTGATTGTTGGTCTCAAATAAGTTTTCCCCAATTTATTCACACTCAACTCTAAGGTTGGAAAGTTCTTACAATGTCTTTAATCGAGTTATGGCATTCTAAGCAGCTTACTCAAAAGACATATTAACTTGTTTCAGGTTATGTATGGAATGACCAAAAATTGGGATATGTTGGGTTATGGAAAATTACGGGTATTCTACATAAACATGTTCAACTACATGTTGAATTGGTTGTGATACTTTTGTAGTTGCAACTACATGTTGTTCAGGCTTTGTAATAAGTACCACAAGTTCAATAGGTTTAACTTGGATGTTAACGATTACCTGGTCTAAATTGGGCTCAAGTTCTAAATTGATGTACTAATAAAGGCGAAGCTATGGTTGAACATGTTGGTCTTCTTTACTTCAAAAATTGTTCCCTTGTGACAAGTTCAAGTGAAACTTGTTGCTCATAAGCAACCTGTCATTCTTGACTAGTTGGTGACATAGGTTCTTATGGGGTTGTTGTTCTTAGTGAAGGCACCTCAAATAATGGGAACCATTTCCTAAACAAAATATCTAGGATATGCCCTGAGTAGCAATTATCTGCCTTGGTTTTTATAGAAGTTGAATTAGTTGCTAATTTCTTCTAACATTCTGTCTAGCAAATTAACTCAACCAATAACTATTCATCAACACTATAAAGGAGCATCAATTAACAAGTTGCCCCTTGTCAGCTAGGTCAAATGAAAAAACAATCATACCATTAAAATACACTGACCTCTTTCGTTGGTAAATTATTTGCAAAATGGCTACAAATCTCACATGAAATTCTTCTTTCATGTGAACTACATTCCATTGTTCATTTTCCACAAAAGCATGTGGACTTATAATCTTCCTCAAAATGGTTTTTTCTTTTTCAAATGTTGCATTTGTAGCATCTACTACACCTTCTTAGGAAATTCCAAGTTGCTCATGAATAAATACCTAATCAATCAAAGTTTTTTAACCACGCACTTGTCCTTGGATTTTTCCATCCTCTAGTTCTTCCCATGTTTGTGAAAAAATCTTGTAACAAGTCCTCTCATGGCGCAATCCATTGTATGGTGAACAGGTCCGCCAAACTGACTCATCTGGCCCATTTGAATTTGTTACTGTTCATTTTAATCCATTGTGGCATCTTTTGGGTCTGTTTCACCTTAAACATTGTCTTCTTTTTAACACATTTTTCAACATGTTCTTTTGTAAGTTGTCGCAACCCTACTTTGGCCAAGTGTGGGGGTGAAGCCCAACACTTGGAAAAAGTGAGGTTTTGGAGTCCTCCGCGACTCTTAAATGTTTAGGGCTCAACAGAAGGACCCAAAACACCTTGCATTGAGGTGTTCTTGGTGTCATTGGAAAGTTCTTGAAGCGTAGATATCGAAAATGGCCTCACATTGGTCATTTGGACATCTGTCGCCCAAGTTATGGGCAAAAGAAGGGCCGAGAGACAAACTAGCAGTTTGACTCCCGACCACTAAAAGTCGGGAATCGACATCTCTCTGACCTCCGAGAGTGCGATATGTCGTTGAAAAGATCTTGACGAGGGCTACAAGTTTGATTTAAACCTAGTCGTAATCCAATCTTGGAGTCAAGAGTTATGAGCTCCCAAAGTCCCAAGACTCCACCTGGGACAGTTTCGGGACAATTTCGAGACTCCAACTTGGGAGTCTCGGGAAAAAGAGCCATTTGGATGTAGCCTCAGCGGAGCGTCGTAGAATATACTATATGGGGGAAGGTGGTGGCTTCCCCCGAGTCCGGGCCGTGGTGAGTCTTGTGGTTCAAACTGTCCGTGGCTTGTCCCAACACCCAAGGGTGTCCCGGAAATGTGAACTAACCACTTTGTGGTTTGTTTTGATGCAGATTCAAGCTTGATCAACTAATACCTCTTCCTAGTCTAATCCTTGGGCTCCCAACTCAACCCTCTACCCCCTTTCTAGAGTTGGAAGCCGGGGGCGTGCCTCCAAGTCTCAATTTTCCGCAACTTGACTTTGTAAAACCTTCAAGTGGGTTTCACCCCGTGACTTGGGAGCGCGTCATAAGCACTTTGCCTTTTCTTTTCATCATGTCTTTGGTCCTTGATTGTGGGCATTGTGGAATAACACTACAAACAAGTTATTTTCCAAAGAGTTATTGGATAAATTCTTCTCCATTGTCTCTATTCATAAGTTGTTTCAATTCAACTCTTCCTCCACAAGTTTTGATTTGGGAGCTTGGGGTGTCTACTCCTCAGCAATAGGTTGAAAGATTATTTCCACCTCTTCCTTTAAGTCTGAAATAACTATAACTCATGACTTCGGTGTTGCTATAGAAGTAATATTTATTTTAAGAAAAATTAAAAGTTGCTCCTAATTCTTCTTCTTAATCCTTACTTTTATGTTCTTATTCAAAAATTATAAACTTTTCTACTATAACTTCACACAAAGGTAGAGGTTTGATGCAAATTGCTCCTATTAAATGAACCTATTTAGCTTTTTCTTTCCACTTCTTCTCTTTTAGCAGTTTCAACTTTCCTCTCTCTTTCTCTCTCAGTCTTTCTTGCTTCTATTTTTAACTTTTTAAAAACACTTTCACTCATTGACTCTAATAACAAAAAGCATGAAGAGGCAAGACAAGGGATGCCGTTGTTCTAAACTTTCTAGTTGATAACAGCTCTACAATGGTGAATACTAGATGTGACTTTTACGGTTATGGACTTCCAAGACATAGATGTCTATAGGTCCTTGACTAAATGTGTTATTTTGTACACAATCAAATTCAATAGGTACATCATTATGATAATGAGCAAGTAGATATGTTCCAATAATATTGCCATGTGTCAAATAATTATTAATAAGTTCAAATTTTGCATTTTCAAGAGGTTCCTTTGTTTGAATATGTTCATCAGTAACCATATTACTAGGGTCAGCTAATACAAGTTGTAAAGCTTTATTTTCAATAAACTTATATGGCTTCCACTTGTTAATGTTAACAAGAACTAGGTTAGGATCAAACTTATCAATGGTGACAAAAAGAACAATATTATTGGGCAAACAATATTGGATTATGTATGGCCCAAACCATTATCTTTGAAATTTTGGAGCATGTTTAAAAACAACCCCTAGAAACCATAACACGTAGTCTCCAAATTGAAACTTAGTTTCAATGAATCGATTCTATTATGATAATGACATGTTTCGCTAGTTATAAACAACTAGATCATGTGTGAATAGCCCGTTCTCTTGTAACTTCTTTAGTTCTAATAGTTGGCTAGTTAGTATTCTAATAGGTGTTGGATCTACAAGTTCATTAAGTGTGGGTGATAACTTTGTAGGCAATAATGGATGTAATTTGTACACAAACTGAAATGGGGTATGACCTATTCCAACTTTGTACCTATTCCAACTTTGTAAGCAGATCAATATGAGAATAAGATTGTGGATAGGTGCTCATCCTAATCATTCTTATTCTCCTTAACCAATTTGGTTAATAAGGTTCCAAAAACCATGTTTATATTTTCAACCTGTCCATTTCCTTGCGGATGATAGATTCGATATAATTGGTATGTCTAAGGATAAAATTGTCAATAAGATATTTGATTGCATCATTGATAAAATGGGTACCTTGATTGGTCACGATTGTCAATGGACATCCAAATCTTATAAGGATATGCTCATACAAAAACTTAGTAGTTACTACAAGAGTGTTATTGCGAATGCTCGTGCTTCCCCCACTTTGTTGCATAGTCAAAGGCCACTATAATGTATTGGTTTCCTAACAATCTACTTGCAAGCTTAAAAAGTCCAATAAAATCCAATCCCCATTTTTGAAATGGTTCTTAAAGTAGAGTAGCAACCAATTTGGCCAAGTTTTGCATTAATAAATTACTTGTCTTTTTACATTGATCACATGTTCAACAATATTCATGAACATCTCAATTCATCATTAGCAACCAATAACTAGCAACCAAGATTTTTTCACATTAATGTTAAAAGAAAAATGCCTTCTTGCAACTCCTCCATGCAATTCTTGCACAACTGTGAGTACCTATTCTGGTTGCAAGACTAAAAAAAACCTATTATCTTGTCCAAAATTTTATAATATTCTTTCTTGAAGCACAAATGGCTTAACTCTTTGGGCTAAATATTGTTTTTGTGATGTAATAAACGTATCTGGCATCATTCCCTTTAATGCATACTCATAAACACTTTGTAACCACTCTAATTGTAATGTGAACAAATGAACATCACAGGTTTGATCAAGTACTCCTATAGGTTCTGTCTGGTTAGGTAACCTACTCAGTGCATTTGCCTTTAGATCAAATCTACAAGGTTTATAAACAATCTTGAAATCATACTTCAAAAATAATAATAACCATATGGTTTACATAAAATGTGAACATGTTGTTTAACATGTAATGCTTAAACTTGTGTAATGCATAGACCATAACTTAAGCCTCTTTTTGTAGTAGTATAGTTTTTTTCAACATAGTTGAACAATTTTAATGAATACATAATAGGTTGATCTATTTTACTCGTTGGGTTTTGAGCTAATATTGCCCTTACTATTAACTAAGATGCATTAAATGAACATTAAATTTAATGCATAATTAGGATTTATGAATACATGAGCTTTAATGTACTAGTTTTTAATGTCTTCCCAAGCAGTTTGACATTCAGTAATCCACTTGAATACTTTAGTTTTCTTGAGTAACTTGGTAATTGGTGCCATGATAGAAGCAATTTTTTTGATGAAACATTTGTAAAACTATGCCATTCCATTAAACACTTGAATTTCCTAAGGTGTTTTAGGTACTACCATTCTGATTAGAGCCTTTATTTTCTTAGGATAGGTGTTTTCCCCTTTTAGGAGAGTATGAATCTTAGAATAATTTTAAAATAGACCATACATGCACATTTTTCTAAATTCAAACTAACGCCATACTCTACAATTAAAGAAACACTTTATGAGTTTTTCTAAATGAGTGGACAAGTCATCAATAATATTAAAATCATCTAAGAGGATATTCATGAATACATCAATGTATTCATGGAAAGTTTTGGTGAGTACCTTTTAATAAGTGGATGGTTCATTTTTGACCCCAAAAGGCATTACAACCCATACAAAAGTCCCCCATCAATAACAAAGCCAATTTTGTACTAATCTTTTGGTGTTATGGAAATTTGATGGTATCCAGAAAAACCATCTAAAAATGTGTAAACCTCATGTCCAACTACAATATTAATAACCTCATCAGTAAAAGGTAATGAGTATGGATCTTTCTTTGTGGCAAACATTAAGCTTTCTCAAATCCACACAAATTTTGAGTTTATCATTTTTCTTAGGCACTACAACTATAGGTTATAGCCAAGTAGGTTTTTCAACATGTTTAATAAAACCTACCACAAGCAATTTGTCAATATCCTATTTGATAATGGCTATGTAATGAAGATTCAACTAATACCTTGTTTGATGAGCAGGTGGTATTGATGTGTCTAACTTAATTTGATGTTGAATTATCTTAAGTGGTATGTCATTCAAGTCTTTGTAAGTCCATATCAAGATGTCTTTGAACTCCTTCAATAATTCAATCAATTAGGAATTGATAATAGGTTCCAGATCAACACTAATTTTAACTTGTTGCGAGTTTTTTTCAAAACCTTGCTTGATTTTATTAAGTTGTTTTTCTTTTATGATTGTCCAACCAATAATGTAAATATTTTGAACTCTAATCCAAGTAGGCATCTTGTCAATCTCCATTCCTCCTACTTCAGGTTGAAAGAAAATCTTTGGCAAATATATGATGTTTAAAAGTATCAAGAGGTATAGTTATTTGAATAGGTAATATAGTACTAGTTTGACAATTTTATCAAACAAAACAAGTAACACAAATATGGGTTCAACAAGTAGATATACATGTTCAACTAAGTTCAAACATGCTAATGAAATCAAACTAACGAGTTACTACATAGTTATGACATTCTTGGTGCGAGAATGTTATGGAAGCCCCAAAAATCCATAAAATTTGTTAAAATTCGTTAAAATTCACGCCAAAGAATGTTATGACAAGGTGCTAAATGAAGAATTTAAAAAAAAATTATTTTGCAAAATGAAGGATGTCATCACTAGGAGTTACTATGTTTTAACTAGTGTAGGAACATATATGGTCCCTATTGAAAACAATCTTAATTAAGTAGCAAACATTAAATCATTTTCCTCATCATATATTCTAGAATGGAAATCATAACATACTAACACTTCTAGATGTTTAATTGATATTCCAAGTTTTTTTGTAATACGTAAAGTTTTAACTATACCCATTCCTTTGTATAGTGATAATATTGTTGCCCCAATCATGAGACACTTTAACATCTCTCAACCAAGGACATCCTAACAACATAAAATAGCTAAATCCAAGACATTATTTTGTTTTATAGTAAAAGATATTACATAAGGTATTCCATGAACAAAAATTGTAAGATCTTTAATTAGACCTAAAGCTTTAGCAATGGTTTGATCAACCATGCATAAGTTGTATGGTGTTGGTTTTGGTTTTGATAGACCTAATTGCACTCTCAGTTTCTCCATAATGATATTAACTTTACAACCACATCTAGAAATGCATTTTCTATTGATTTTTTTCCTACTTGAACCTTTATCATTACTATTTTACGATCAATGGCAATTGAAGCAACTACCAATTTTGGTAAAGTAGGTTTTGATGGTACCAAGGTAAGTATGTAGCATTTGATATTAGGTATCACTTGCAACAATTGTCCCGAGTTCAATGTATACTTGGTTTTCAAAACTTGTTTACTAACTCATTTAAAATTTCTTCCAAAGTCTTTTTTTATTGTAACCTGTTCTTTTATCACAATTGGTACAAGTTAATGATAATTTGGCTATAACAATAGGTGTTACATGTTTAGTTACTATATTAGCGTCTTGTGTAGTTAGTAGAACATTTTAATTCAGACTAATAAGTCCAGTTTCCTCACATACTACAATAGCTTCCTTGTGCTCAATCAAAGTATCTTTCTTCACACATGTGGTTGCTAATTTCAAGTAAGGTAATAAATTTGCTTTGAAAACAATGGTGAGGAAAACATATACTGCTTTAACTTGTAAACAATTAACTAATTTCAATAAGTGTTCATAGGTTGTTGAAGTTAGCTTCCATTGTTTCACCATTAACTTTAATAGCCTTCTTGAACACTCTGATGTGAACATCATGATTAGTGTCTTTGACATAGGTTGGATATTGTAACTTTTGTATGGTAGCTTAGTTGTTGGTTTTGATACAAGTTACACAACATAAACATGCATGGTTCAAGTGTTGGCCATCCATATGATCCAACATGTGGATTAAGTGGTGGTCTTCTAGGCGGATCTCCTCTGGGTGAACTTCTTCCAGGTGAGTCTCCAACTTGTCCTCCATCTCGTGGTCGGTGAGCAAAACCTCTAAGTACATAAGTTGGTAAATTGGTATTAACATGTATAGTGGTTGGTACTAATGCAGTAATAGGTTGATGGACATGTGGTTTATCCTTGTTGGTCACTAGTTGAACCACTATAGAAAATTAATTTCTAATAGAATGTGGTGTATGTGTTGGTGGTACAAGTTATTCATATGTTAGGTACACATACCTAGATACATATCATGTATAATTCTTAAAGATTGAAAGATTAAGTCCTTTTGTTCTAATTGGGTATATTGGATACAAATTAGGATTTAAAGGTACAGAAGGGGGTATGACATTATACCACATTGGGTATGTTGAAATAGGTAACATGTTGGTTTTGCCTAGTAGATTGATGTAATAAGTTGTGACCAAGTTGTATGATAGTTAATAGGTACTATTGTATGACTTGTACTAGGATTCATGGCTTGAGTAATTAATACAGACACATTGGGTACAATTATTGTAGTGGTTGGAAGAATAGGTTGATGAACATTCATCACCTTTTCCCTTAATAATTGCCTTAGTTTATCATTAATAAACAAGCAACAATTGAACATGTGTCCCACTTGTCAACAATATGAACAAGTTATAGTTCCAGCACCTTAGTTTCCTTTTGAAATTAGTCTATGGTGTGCAACTTGTGATCTTTCACCTTGACCACGTACTGATTTCATTAGTGAAATGCCTTGTTGGTACATGGCTTCTTACCGAATAATCATTGGTCTTGCTCAAGGTTTGACAAGTTTTATATTTGGTATGGAAATTGATCGATCAAAGGGTCTTCAATCGATGTGACAAAGTTGCACCAACCTATTGAATAGTTGAAATTGTTCCACCTCTGATTTAAGGGGTACCAAATTGGTATTTGGTGGTTACTTTTGAAAATAAATATATGTTGCAATTAGTGTAGGTGCACCAATTATGGGCAAATAATAACTTGGGTTGCAATTCAACATGGTTGTTTTGTGGAGATACCTTCATCAAACGACTGAACAAGTTCATGATTATCATGATGAACACTCATTGCCTGTAGTTGGGTTGATGTGTGTGGTGTTTTTTTATGAATGGTTAAAAATGCGACTGGGTCTTTCTACCCAACCAATTTGATTGCATTTTAATGTTGTTCATTAGCTTCCCCCCTTTGTGTTGCATATGTGTTTGGTGCATTCATAGGTTCGTTTCCCATAGGTTGCATTTATTGTTCATCTTGCTTTTATGCAGGTTTTGGAATAGGTTGATGTGTAACCAATTTTAGTTTTTTTAAAATACTTTTAACAAGTATTATTGACATTCTCTAAAATTATAGGTTCTAGGAAAACCTTTGCATTATCTTTTGACATAAGACTAAAATGACATTTCCTAATAATAAAAAATTTGTAAAAAAATCTTTTATAGTTTGGGTGCTAATTTCCTTCAAAAACTTCTACACTAACCTCACCCTATTTCCTAATGCTTCAAATGAAATCAAGAGACAACAACTTGAATTCTAAAAATTAAACAAAACAAACAAACATTCTACAAATTAGAATTTCAAGTATGATTTCTTTTCAACCTAATCTACTAAAACTATTGAATTTAACCAAAAAATCTAAGCATGATTATTTTTGAATTCCAATCCATTACGTGGTTGCCCAAGTTCTATTCCATTAAGTTTTCAACTTCTTATTTTTTAGTAACATGTTTTTAAAACAACAAACAAATATAATTAAAATATCAAAATAAAAAATATTTATCATTCCTAGCTAACATGTACTCAATTTGCATATAGCTTCAAGAAAATTGGCTAAAAGAAAATGCTTTGTGTTTCAACTGAAAGAGAAACACAAGAATCTCGATAAAATCACAAATCTCCTTCTCAAACAAGTTTATCCTCTTAGTCTTATACTAGCTAATTCAAAAATTGTTTTGCCTTAAATTTGGTTAGGGGGCATTCCAAGTTTCAAAAGTAACATTTAGATAATTATAAATATTTCATGGAAAATGTTTACCTTTATCAAGTGTTTTGCCCTAAATTGGGTTAGGAGGCATTCCAAGATTTGAAATAGTGGCATGTGAGTCAAGGATAGCCAAGTGCAAATTCTTTAAGGTGTACCAAAATTTTGGCACATCACCAACCTTTTTTGTCTTTTTCACCTAGTTTTTTTCTACCATCTAAAGACACATTTATGGATGATTACGATGGAATCTAAAATTTTAATAGTTTAAAATATAATCCTTCTGAAATTTTTGACAACTTTTGATTCATTCTTTTTTATGGGGACCACAATATAAAAGGTAAAAAAGGATTGTGGTAAGGACTAAGCCCTTTTCATCATGTGTGGTACACCTTAAAAGATTTTCACCCATCCACATGAAGCAAGATGAGGGATTGTCACATGCAATGATTCCTTGTTGGGGAATGACTATTTGTGGGTCAAGATGTTAAAGACCTTGATTCTATGAAACTTGTTTCTCATGGTGATGCTGAAGGTTTGAATGCCAACATAACCAACAATGCCAAGCAGGTGCACCTTTACCTAGTGGGTGGCGAAGGTTTACCCCAACTTCCACACCTAACCCTCCACACTCCACATAATTGCCCTCATCAAAAGGGTAAGTAATTTGCATTGGTCAAGTCCCAACAATTGTTGTCAAATTCTTATTTCAAAAGTAACCTTCAATCCCAATTTTAACTTTATGTTGTTTTTCTAAGGAATCTCTAGTCCGGTCTTGAGATCAATTTTGAAAATATTCAGTTTTGATTATATTCACAAAGAATTTAAAGTCAATCTAGTTTTAGACATGTTCCAATTCCATCTCCATTCCACACAACTAAACAAATTGAGTGTGTGAAGTGTCCATCTGTTCAATTAGCCCACATAATTCAAAAATAAAGATTATGCAGTATTAATTATGTACAAACAGTCATACAATATTGGCCTCAAATGTAAGGCTAATCTTATATTATTTTCTCCCTACAGCTGAGCTTATCTACTCAGAGACCCTGAACTTGTTCAAAATGAGATAACACCCCCATTTACATTCTCATTCAATTTTGAAAAGAGACCAGGTTTCAATTGCAATTCTGACAAACCTTGAAACCTCCAGTCCAAAGCCCCTATAACCTCAACATGGGTAAATCCCAGAACCTGGCAACTCTAGCCTCATCCCCTTGCTACCAAATCTCTTCTCTGGTAATGGAAATGCAACAATGGTGTCTTAAGGGGCATATTATCCAAGAATACAATTTCCAGTTTGGTTTTCAATACATAAAATTTTGGAATTTAGTAGTTTCATTTTTTCTGGAAAAAGAAAATAGAAGCACCCTGACTTTTAGAACAAGCAGCTCATCACATAATGCCTCTGCCCCTGCTGGCAAGTTTAAACTAGCAAGAGTTAAAACATGAAATGTTCAATGAAATTCCCAAAAAATGAACTCGGGGACCAGTAACACTAGATAAACAGTCCTCAAATCATGGGACCAGATGTACTTCAATTCATAGTCTCTTTGTTACAGGGAGAGCCAACAAATAAATCAATTCCAAAAGCGTCATGCAAGATAAAAGGTGGGGCCAGGGGCCTCTGGGCTAACAGGGTTCTATAGCAATATCTCCATGTGGTGATCAGGAGGCACACAGTGTGATGAAATGACAAAGACAAATTTTCCAGTGTTAAATTACAATCATTGAGTGAGGACGTGCATTTTGGTCACTGGGTACAAAGGAATTTACTTTCACACCTGAAGTTAGATACAGTATCCACTGATGTGCATCTAGAAGGTTTCTAATGTACATCTTTCATGAGTGGGGTTGTGGTTGGGGGCTGATTTGTGAGTGGATTCTCAAGCTCTTCATAATGGCTGAAAGGTGGGGGTGGTGCTGGTGCTTTCATCTCAATTGCAGCTGCAACAGCAGCACTGGAAGAGCCAATGACCAAGCTTGGGCCTTGAGCTTCACATGGGCTTGCCAGCTCTTTTTCCACTTCTTCAAATTTTGAAGTTGCCCATGGTGCTACACCTACAATTGGTGTTGCAGTATTGAGAACAAGAGATGAAATTGCTTCCCTTGATGAATACCATGAATTCCCACATTTCAAACATTCCAGCTGCACAGAGAGCACAGATTTACAGATGGTAAGGTTATCACCACAGAAAGCAGCATTCAATTTGAGATGGTAAACCCAGATTCAACTGGACCTGCTGCAATTTCAAGCTATGGCATGTTGGATCCAAGCTAAAATACTCGGAATAGCCTCAAGAAAGTGAGCATCAAGCCAAGAGCCTAGTAGTAGGAACTAGGATCACTACCAGTGGGCTAAGCATCTTGGTCATCTTGCATGCAATTATGGGTTCAACATTTAAACCCATAGTGTTTTTATAGCTATCCTGGACTAATGGGGGCTTGCAGTAGGCATATTTATCCGGTGTGAAGGGAAACCCAGGGCCTCTCAAGATGGCTGTCACCCATTTGGCAGCCTCCACATCAAAATGACAAGCAATGCCCAGGATCCAAACTCACAACATGCTGCTGGGCACATTGCCCTTCTATTTTCTCAAGTCCAAAGAACTACCTTACAAATATGTGGATAGCATTTACCTGATAACGATCCCCAAAGCCAACATGAATAATATCTTTAACAGCAACTTCACGTTCACCACATAATGAACACCGCACATCTGCCATCTGTGGAATCACATGGTTGTAATAAGCCTTGTTCATCACCTGCATGCTTCTTTGATAGCCTATGAAACCTTGAATGTCCCATACCTATTGGCAGATGCTTCACAATCAAGTGAAATAGCAGCAGGTGTCTAGCCCAATTCAAACTGGAAACTGTTTTGAAGGTCAGCTGGGACAAGACAGCAGGATTCATTACTGATCGATCTTACTGGAAGAGTAAAACGTGCTGTGCCCAAGTAACACAGTCAATGGCTCCTGGTTGGAAAAGTTGGTCCAGATGGTGGTGTTATTCCCACAAGGAGCACTAGGAACCATGAGAAGCAAGGAAATTTTCAAAAAACAATACCTGTAATGTCCGTTCTTCTGGTGGTTCTTGGCCACTCTTTTCAGCAGCTGTAAAGCCATCCTGTAGCAAACAACGATTTACTGGAGTGAACAATTTTTTGAGTGAAACAAGTTGTGGCCTAGGTCCATAGGGGTATTACTCAACTGTACAAATGAAGTGCAAATCAAACAATACAAACTTTACTACAGATTTGACAATGCTCTTGGCATTCTCAAAACTCCAGGACCAGGCAAGTTTGGGAACCACACCTTTAGTTCAGCAGGACTCATGTTGATAACTGTTGCAGGCTCCAACTCTTTACTTAACAGGCGTTGTGCAAGGACTTTATTATTCTGCAATTTCACAAATGATGCTCCACAGTTCAGCTATAATGTACAAAAAGCTCCAGAAGATGAAAGACATCCAGGTAAAACATGGATAATTTTGTCTCCACAATGGTATATTCATAAGGAAGCAACAGCCTGATTTCTCAAAACATACCAATGCCCCACTGTGGCTGAATTGCACACCTAACATGCACTGTGTGGCTGGCTTTGAACAACTACTTGCAAGGTGGAAATGAGCCCTAACACTAGGCTGTTGCATGATGCAATCCCTAATCTAAAATTATCAGGCCCTTCTGTACAGCATTTACTTGAATGTGGAATTCAGGTTTTTGCAGGAATGCTTGATTAGCATGACAAAGCCTAGGTACCTTGACATTAAAATCCAGTTGACGCATCTTGAGATTGTACTTGTGAAGGTCTGTGCCAAGCAAATCATGGCTGAGCTGTTCCAGAGCACGAACTACGGCCATAGCAGCGGTTGCAACCTCTGGCCAGGCCAATGACCCCGCACCCTGCACCTCATGACCCTGTTCAGACTTTTGGCTAGCTCTTTGCCAATAATACTCCAGGACAAGCCCATGCACATACAATGATAATGATCTTGACACTAAAAGCAACTAATGCATAAGTGCATAGTTCCACATCCCCCACACACACTCTTCAACATAGTTATTATCTCGTACTGAGTGGCATACCAAGGTAGACTCTCGATTCACTGGCAACTCATGATCTGAGACTTCACATCCATTCTGAGGTTTGCTTGCAGAACCCGCATCTGTCTCATTTTCCTTCATTGTGTTATTGCCCACTCCACTTTGCACACTGAGGTCTTTCCCACCTCCACATATATCCCGCACTGTCTGCACCAATTTTTCAACCCACCGATCACGAGCATGCACACCCAACAGCATATCATGGACCTGTAACAATGTTGAAACCTCAGCATCTGTCCCAACAGCACTTGGTGGTGTCTCCACTCGAGCAAATCTATCAGACTTATTACTTAGTGTTGGCTCAATCCGTGCCCCAACATCACTGGCAGGCAATACATTGTCACTCTTGACATTCAGAGGTGAGATGGTTCGTCTCACTGGACCCCGTCTCTTTGCCTTAATGTCTAGACTAACATCCTCTTCTCTGAGGCCCAAGATATCCTCTCCATCAATATCTGGCAAATCTCCTAATGCTTCCCTCGTCTTCTGCACAAGCAAGTCAATTTCCTTCTGCATCTGGTCTTCATAGTCTTTGTCAGTCAGGTTGAAGAGCTTCTTCTCACAAGCATCATAAACCTTACGGACAATGAATCCTGGGTGTTTTGCTCGTAGTGGTTGAGGAAATCGTTTGGTGTGAGGAATGAAATGAACTATGCACTTGTGCATTACTGACTCTGCTGGGACCTCATCCATGTGCAAGCTATAAAAAAGTTCCCGTGAGTCATTGGAACCCCACATGCCCCCACCCTTCTTCTCTGCTTCCTCTGGTCGGTAAAACCACTGTCCTCTCACTTGGACAGAGCCATCTTTAGCCTGCTTAATTTCCTAGAGAATAAAACCAGCCCCCAACACCACCAAATTAGTCCAACCTTGCCCTGCAATCATGTACTCCAAACAAAGATACTACAGCAGCTATGTTTACTGCCTAGCACCTCTGAAGAAAATGCACATCAAACAATCAGAATGTTGCCTGTATCTGGCCCCACTGGTCACCTCCTTGTACCTCAAAAAGAAACAGGCACAACTAAATGATGGATAGAGACCATGACTGTTTCATAGCTAGAATCCCAATTCAAAATTACTGAACTTTCTCCAAGTCAACCAGAGACAAAAGGTTCCATGAGACATACTTTGATAATTGCCACATATGGTTTCTGTCCTGTTTTCTCTGGTGTAACTAACACTGGATCGTCCTGCCAAGGACACAGAACTGTGAATACCTTATGTCTTGATCGAAGATTGAAATCTTCAAATCCATGGCAATCAAATAAAAAACCCCCTCATCTGTCAAAAAACTATGTAAAAATTGAAGACCTGGGTTATTGTGGAAGGATGGTCTGTCAAACCGGCATGATCCAACAAATTTTGGCAACTCAAAGATTGCAAGTTTCTTGACACAGTATTGACAAGAATACAATTTCAGAAGTGTTTACACAATTTCCATCAAATCCAGCAAGATTTTCCCCAGGTTTGCAAAACCCTTGCCACAATGCAAGAACACAAATTCAAATCCCTGACCACAATGCTCAAAAACACAAGTCCAGAGTCACAACAATTTGAAAGGACATGGCTTTCATGAGGAAACAAAAGCTATAGAACAAGATCATGGAACTCCCTAATCAGAAAGCAATTCACAGACCTTGAGTGTCTTGACACTAACAAGAGAAATACAATCTCAGCAATGGTCACAAAATTGCCATAAAATCCAGCATGATTTTCAAAGGCTTGCAAAACCCTTACAGCAATGTCAGAACACAGATAAAACCTCTCACAAGAATGTTCAAAACACAAGTCCAGAATCACAATTGAAAGCATGCAGATTCTGGAAATGGTTGTGTGAAGAAACAAAAGCATCACCGCACAGTCATGAAGCTCCCTAATCAACAAAGCAATTCACAGATCTCAAGTGACTCGAACAATTTAACAAGAGGAATACAAATCCAGCAGAAGTTTCATAGGTTTGCAAAACCCTTAACACGATGCTCAAACACATTTACAAATCCCTGTCCGGAGGAATGCGCAAAACACAACTCGAGAATCGCTATTGAAAGCATGCAGATTCTGTACATGGTTTCGTGAAGAGACAAAAGCATCAAAACAAGGTCATGACTCTCCTTAATCTGGTACAGATTTGAGGAAACCAAAGGCAAGACCAGCGATCCATTCACGAGGTCGGATTGCGTCCAGTACACGGAGAACTGCTTCAGAAGCGTCATGCCAGCCAAGTGATGGAGTTCAAGGAATTCTAGCAAATTTCCGTGGGATTCATCCGCTCAGACGAAGAAGCAGAAAAGTCCGTGGCGGTGTCAGAGAGAATCACGATTGACAATGTACTACAGGCAAACATTACTGAGTCTCTTCTTTTCCCTCGTCCATCTTCCCTCGGTTTAAGAGAAGCTTACAACATCATATCTACAGCCATCAACTTCAAATGCTTGGTAATGCTTCCGCTCCCCCTTTCCTTTCCCTCCGGATCGTTTCAAAACCTGACCGATCACTTTGACCTCCACAGCCGATTCTTCATCACTCACCGCGCCTTCTGGAACCGCCTTTCTGCTCTCTTCCTCCTCTTCGTCCCCATCCACATTCGTACCAGTCCTTCTCTTCCCCATTTTCTCACGGAGATTATCGCCGCCCTTGTCCCGAATTCCAAATCTTGGAAAATTTGAAGATTCCTGCGGAGAAACCAAAAGGAAAAAATAAAATGTCCGTAACGAAACAGAGCGCTAGAGAGAGATAGAGAGAAAGAGAGAGAACACGGGCTTCTTCGGCAACAGCAAAAAAACAAAGAAGCCCGCGACAAGCGCATTCTAGACATTATGCTGCCACAACATCACAATATAGCGCCCCCCACGCGTGAATTACAAATCCGGCCCCGCCAAGAAACTCTGATGAATCCCCAAACCCTAGTTTCAACGTGGGAATAACCGAAGAAGACACGATCGCCCGAAAGTGAGGGAGACGCTCACAGACAGAGACAGCGAGAAGGGCAGTGACGACTGATGCAAGCTTCAATACTCCTTTTGCGAGAGAACGGTAATCCGGGAGTTTTGACGACTAAATCGACCGCGAAATTGCATGTGGGAGAGGGAGAGAGGAAGGGAGCGAGGACTGAGGCAATTTCTGCACTATTTTTGCGAGTGACAATGGTGATCTGAGAGCCAACGACAAGATCAAACGGAAAAAATCGCACGTGAGAGAGCTAGAGAAGAGGGGAGTGAGGACTGAGGCGATTTCTTTGCGAGAAACAATGGTGATCTGAGAGTGCCTACGGCAAAATCGAACGGAAATTATGTGAGAGAGCGAGAGAGGAGGGGAGTAAGGACTCAGGCATTTTTTGTACTCTTTTTGCGAGAGACGATGGTAATCCGAAAGCTTTTACGACAAAGTCAAACGCAAAATCGCGTGATAACAATTTGTTGCTGCGCACAACAGAACCAAATTCATGGTGGAAATCACACTCTCTAAAATCTTGGTTACATATCTGAAAGTTCTGTAGCTAATCTCCTGTGCAAACTTAGACATCCCTCCTGGTTCTGTATCTGAAATCTCTGTTGTCTAATCTCCTGTGGAAACTTAGAAATTCTTCTTGGTTCCATATCTGAAAGCTTGTGTCCAATCTCCTCTGGAAACTTAGCAACCTCTCTCTTGGTTCTAGATCTAAAAGCTCTATTTCCAATTCCCTTTGGAAACTTCACCATTGATCAATTTCATCAATGGTGATGAGTGCTCTTGCAGAAAGGGAAAGAGAAGCAGAAAGATTTTGGCTGATTGTGATTGAAGGAGGAAAATGGACGGGGATACCCAACTCGTGAAGGAAGAAGAACGGCGACCTATCTTTTTGGTTTTGTAATCGGATTAGTGCTTCGTTTGTGTTCTTGTGTGTAATTGTTTGCAGGCGTTTTGAAGAATGACGGCGGGAATGCTTCCATAATCTTAAATGGTTCCTTAGAACGACATTAGAGATGATGCTCGTGCCTTCCAGAAACTGGCTTTCGCTACTTGAGGACGTGATTTTGTCTACTGCCAGAGTTTTGGTTTTATGGTGGAGATCCAAGGGAGTTCTGGCGCTGTCAAATCTTGTCTGTTTTTGCGTTATGGTGTGCAAGCTTGGTGTGAAGGTCAAATACTAGAGTACTGGTGAGGCGAAACAGGGAGCCGACTTGAAGATCTTCGCAGAGGCTAAGTATTCTAGTTAGGGGATGTGTAGTGCATACTGTTTTGAGTGTTGTGAGCTTAGTTTGGAGGAAGATAGTTTGACCTAAACACTTGCTGCTGGAAATTTTTCACTGCTCCCAGCTGCGCCCAATTGCTAGATTTAGGTCAATTTTTAAGGACCTTGTGTGATTTTTGCCATTGATAAGAAAATGGAATTGTCTTTCTAAGAAAAGGGTTGTGATCATGACATTGTTGAAATCCTGAAAGCAGGATTATGAGTTTTTTCCCTTTGATTTATTATGGTGGATTAGAATTCTTGAGCCCTTTCTTTTTGGTTACAGTTGGTCCTGTTTTCTCTCAAAATGCAAATTCACAGTATGCTTCAAATCTTGTGTTTGCCATGGATGCAAAAGCTCATAAAGGTTTTCAATGATATGCTTCCCAAAACCAACTATATCTTCTTCCATTGTGCAAACATCTGACTCTGTTTTGTCTCTGTGCTTGCAGAATACTACAGTGCAGAGACAACACCTCCATTACCTACACCAGCAGACACAGAATTGCATCTGATACGTAAACCCTTCACATGTGAAGAAAAAGAGTCATGCAGGTCTCCATTCTCTGCTATACTAGGCTTATGAAGTGATGAGAAACACACAGTGAACACTGATGATTTATAGTATTGGCAAGGCCCTACATTAATGAAGTAAGATATTATTTGCTGCATGGTTGGTATATCTACCCTGATCAACCACTTGTTGCTTAGATTGCACTTCCTATTTGCTCAATGGTTGGTGTACACCTCTCCTGATCAACATTTATACGACTACTTTGCTTTCAGTGCACTAATTAGTCTGCACCAAACCATGTCCAAGCACTAAATTCTATACAACAATGTTGGCTATTCTGTTTTCAGAGTGTGGTTTGTTGTCGTATTTATTTCTACACCTATCAAAACACACTTGGATGAAGCAATCAAAGATGGTACAACGAGATCATCTGCAGACAGTAAATTTAAGATAATGAATAATGCATTCTACCACTCCTCGCGCACTTCCAGTTACTATGTTACTCAACCAGCTCCTACAACTCCGACTGGTACGCTCCTTAACTAGCTCCACACACAGCTTCAACTGTTATGCTCCTCAACCATTTTCTTGACCAAATATCCTATATATAGTATTATAACTCTTGGAAGCTTCTTAAACCCATATCAAGCTTGCAGATTTCAAACTTCACTCTTCCTAGGGCTTTGGTCAGTATGTCTACTATTTGATCTTGTGTTGGTACATACTTTAGTCTTGGCATGAAATATTGAATTGTGTTATTTTGATACTTGACATTATATCATAGAACATTCAAATTGGTGTGTTGCTTGCAAAACTAAGTTCTTGCAATAGTCTTAAGCCAGACTAATTCCTTGGTGCTTCAGTGAATGACCAATATATACTTTGCCTTCGTTGATGAAAGTGCAATAGTGGATCGGCATTTGCTAAGCTAATCTACAGGCCCTGATCCCAATCTGAACACATAATCACTGGTTGACCTTCAGGTTTCTAAGTCCCCTAACTAATCTGAATTCAAATATCCTTGGATCACATTTTCATCTCCCTTTCTATATAGATCCCTTGGAGCATAGTTCCCTTAAGGTATTTGAAGATGTGTTTTATAATCTTCAAATGTGCTTCCTGTGAAGTAGACATGAGTCTACTTGCTACACCTACTGCATAGCTAATGTCAAGTCTTGAGTTTGTGAGGTATATCAAATTTCCTGCCATCCTTCACTATTTAGTGACATCCATTTCCTTTGTATCCATGACTACAATTATTTTAAGGGCTTGTACCATTGGAGTTTTCTTGCGTTTATAATCATATATCCCAAAGTCCTTGAGCATTGACTCAATGTAGTGCTTCTGAATCATAAAAATCCCTTGTTCAACATAAACAAAATCAACCACAAGATATCTACATAGGAATCATGAACTATAAATCTCAAAGACATTCTCTAAATAACTTTGGAGTTTCTTAATCCCAAATGTATTACTTCTTGTTATTAACAAATCATCAACATAAAGGACCAAGATAACACACTTCCCATTCTCATTTCTATAGTAAAGGTTATGATCTGACTTGTTCCTTTCTAGTCCATGTCCTCTTAGATAAGTATAAATCATTTTGTACCACACTATAGGAGCTTACTTCAGCTTGTAAAAAGCTCTTCTCAATTTGTACACCTTGTCTTCATCTTATGGTTTGCAAAAACTTTGAAGTTGATCTATGAAAACCTCTTTTTCAATTATCCATTGAGGAATACAATTTTTATGTCTAGTAGCCTAAGATTTCACCCTTCACGAGCTACCAATGCAATCAAAGTCCTTATGGTACTCCATCTGACAACACTAGGGCAAAGGTTTCTTCATAGTCCAAAACTTCCACCTATTGAAAACCTCTAGCCTTAATCTAGCCTTAATTTTCAGGGAAGCTTCTCCATATCCGAGCTTTATTTTATAAACCCATTTTGTTGTGATGAGTTGTTTTCCTTGGGATAATTCATTGTTTCATGAAAATTCAAAGGTTCTAATGTCAAACAATAAAAAAAGAAGACATAGTCATCAAACCTAGATGGGAATCTTTTTTGGCGAATTGATCATTTGAGTGATGTTGGTTCAACCATTAAATCTCCCGGTTCTTCAATGTGGACTTGTTTGGTAATGTGCCATTGGTAAGTTCCATACCATCCTCATCATGTTCCACTCCAGTGAAGTTATCCACGTTAGATCTTCCTCCTTTGGACCCATCAAATGGTATTCCATAATGTTTTCTACTTCATGTTGATGCTTCAAATCATAGTTATAACATTCTTGGTGCGAGAATGTTATGGAAGCCCAAAAAATCCATAAAATTCGTTAAAATTTGTTAAAATTCGCGTCGAAGAATGTTATGACAAGGTGCTAAATGAAGAATTTTAAAGAAATTTATTTTGCAAATTGATGAATGTCATCACTAGGCTTCAAATATTGCCACTTCGTGTCCCTATGCAATCTTCTCGCTCTCTAAAGCACTATAAATTTGACTAATCTCCATTTGATACTTTTATTCTTTTTTATTCTTTTTCAATCCATTCTTTTCTCATTGAACTTCATGTCTTTACCAATTTGTATGATTTTCTTATGAGGATTGAACACTAAGTTTTACTTTTGTTCATCAACCTACAAATAGGTATTTATGTTGTCTAATTTGCAATTTGTCTATTTCATATTTTTGATTGTGCACAAGAGCTTCACATCCCCACACTCTAAGATGATCAAGTCTTAGTAATTGACTAGTGTTCTATGAATTGGAGTCATATTCTAATTTGCCCTTGTTAGTAGCAATTGAATAATCAAATTTTTTAACGTTGATTACTTATATCTAAAATTGATTTGGAAGTTAGTTAGGGAAAAACATTTTCTTAACTCACTCCAAAAGGATATGATTCTTCCACTCTAAAACACCATTTTGATTCAAAGTATGAAGTTGGGTCAAGTTTTGTGTAATGCCAAGTTCTCCACAAATCTTATGAATGCCATTGAGATGTATTCTCAACCCCATATTAAATATTAGAGTTTTCATTGGTTCTCTAATTTTTTCTTTGTCACCAACTTGAATTCCTTGAACTTTTCAAGAGTTTTTTTTATTTCTTTTCTAAAAATAAATCCATGTATACTAAGAAAAATCATTTGTGAATGCCAAAAAGCTAATTCATTCCTCTTAAAGAAGTAGTGGGAAGAGGTCCACAAATATCATAATGCACTAGTTCAAGAGGGATATGTGCCCTTCAAATGCTTTCTTTGGGTGCACATTCTTTGAATTGACACCCACACCTACATGGTTCACAATTTTTTAAAGAGAAGTTCAAATGCTAATATCCCCACAAATAGTTTTCATTTAGACATAAATTGCATTTTTAAAAAACCCAAATGGCCTAATCTTTCATGCCATGACTTGGATTTAATACCAAGTAAGCTAATTTCTTCAACAACTATAACATTTGTCTCTACAAGTTCAATATTAAATTTATAAAGGTTAATGTCCATGTCTCTAATTCCTTTAACAATCATTATTTCATGCCCTTTTTGGAATCACCAAACACTTATGAAAATACAAGATGATTGTATTGTAGCTATTGAAAACAAGCTTTTGGTGAGGCTCAGCACATACACACCTCATCAACTTTGTTTACTCTAGCAAAAGTTAGAACCATAGCCTTTCCCTTTCTTTCCACATAATGGGTCTGGCCTCTAGTTGATTTGACATGACATGTTGCTACTTTCTTCTCAAAGTCATTCAAACAATTGTTTTCACCAACGACATGTTTTGATGCTCCCAAATCAAAATACCAAGATGCCTTGTTGCTTCAGTCTATTTCTAATGATGTTATCAATGTTTCAAACATGTCATTGTTTTCCACATTCTTTTTTTGTTCATCACTAAATTCATTTAAAACAACGTTAGTTATTTCCTTCTTTGTCTTTTTGTTGTTGGAATCTTTTTGTTTTTTTTTAAAATGTGGAACATTCAAACAACTTCCAATATCTTGATTCACCGCAATTGTGTAGTTTCTTAATTTGGGTTTTGCTTTTCTTGAGCTTTGCCTTTCTTGTGCGTCATCTTCTTGAACTTCATCATAAAGGCTTTTTCTTCAATTCTTTTATTTCCTCTCAACTTTCGATGAACCTCCTTGTGATGAAACTACATTGTGAGCATGGTTGTCACAATGCTTGTGACTCTATCACAACATGATGGATACATTTAGATGCAAATGCACCCTTGCATCAAATTAATACATGGTTAGCATAGGTCAACCTAGGGTCAACTTAGGCCAAAGGAACTCTCTGGTTGTTCGGGGCAAGTTTATGGGCAACCAAAATTGGGCTTATTTCGATCATTGTAAAGCTTGTAATGATGAAATTTTTTTGGTCAACCTACGCTTGGTGATGGAAAACTTTTGGTCACTACACACTTAGCAACCAAATTGTAGCTTGGTGACCAAAAAATTTCAATTACCAAGCCTATGGTGATAAAATTCGATGTTCGATGTTGACGAAAGTGCAAATGAAAACAACTCATCAAGGGAGGACATCGGAACGTCAAATGGGCTAGATGAGGATGAAGTCAAACATGACCTTTTTGAATTCCTTCATGATCATGAGATTCCATTTTCAAGATTGTTGTTTGATCCAATGGTTTGGTACGTTCAAGGATCTAACAATGGTGATACAAATCCAAACATACCATTATTAGATGATGATGTTCCAATGTTTGATGCATCCCCCCCCCCCCCCCCCCCCCCGCCCAATTAACATGAACACACCATTAGATCAAATCATCATTCCGCAAATCGACACACAACAAACACTGAATAACATTGAAGACATATAAATGGACCCATTCATCAATCCTCCCAATATTGTAATTGATGACATTGGGGATATTACATTGGAGCCAAGTGTGGGCCCGTATCACTAACACAAATGCATGCCAAGTTGTGATCCAAGTCCTTCAAGTTTTAAAGTTACAAGACTTGAAAAGTCAGCAAAAGGTGATTCAAATTCTCACCACACACCAATTAGCTAATACTTACGATGTCAAAAACCCCCAATACCCAAAGTTCCAATGGGGTCAAGATTAGTTGTTGCGGCAACTTCCATGAATTGTTTTTAGCCACCTATTGAAGACTCATCCACATGTCAAGTTACTCAAGGGAAAAGGCCCATTATTCAAATAATAAATGTTTTTATAAAACTTGAAATAAGAATCCACATAAAAAGTAGAAGTGTACCATGAAAGACTATTGAAATTGGCCAATAAATTTACAAAGTGCTTATTATTGGCAATTTCTTAACCATAGTATTTTGTTTTGGACTATAATCTTACTTACGCATTACTATTATGGGAATGAAGCAAAAGATTTTACAACAACACAAAAAATTAACGTTGATACGGGAAGAAGGTATTTTTGTATATGAAACGCAAAGTACACTTTATGTACCATAAACCACACAGACAAGGAACGCAATTGTTGGAAACTAGATAGTTACAAAGCCAAGTATGTACTATACCAATTGCCATCACATAAACCACAACATGGAGACCTACACAAGCAAGAAGAAAGAAGAGCCTACTATAGCTCCTACTAAAGCCACTAGACATGCTCGTAACCCTCTAAAACCACTTAATTACCCTTGTCACATTTATGGAATAGTGGGTCACAAACTAAAAAATTGCCTAAGATTTGGTGAAATGCAAAACATGTTCAAGGATAAAGGAGGTCAAACCATATAATTTAAGCAAACAACTAATGTCAAAGTTGTTACTGCCTCAGTTTACATCGTGCATGTCAATGTTACCACTCATAATAAGACAAATGAAGAACATATGTTCAAAGGTTAAAAGCCAAGGAAGAATAAATCTCTAGCTAATTGGGAAGTTGAAAAGAGGTTGAAGAAGTCTATGGTGGAATAGATGCAAATAATTAATCTATTGCCATATTTATTACTCCTTCTTCAATAAAATAATGGACCACTAGTTGGATTAGGATGTTAAAATCAATAGAACATGCAAAACCAACAAAACTCTGAGAAATATTTTCTACCCCTCCAAGTAAGATCATTTTTGTGGAAGAGATTTTTTAGGATATAAATAAGCATCACAAACTTACAATATCACAAAATTTCAATAAAATTCGTGTGAACATCGTAAAACAATATGTTTGTGTAACATTCATGGGCTCCAAAGTGTAAAAATGGCATAAAAAATATACATATTACTTTAATACAAATGGTTTGTCTTTTCTACTTATGATTTTTTGATGTGAAATACATACAATTTACATTTTAACTAAAGCCGTGCAATTATTGTAATGTAATTTTGGATAAAACTACATAACTTTTTGTGTATTATGCATGAACATTCATGTATGTCATTCAAAAGCAATGTTTCATGTATTTGAATATTTAAGATATTAAATGCGTATAAATGTCATTCATATTAACCATAACATGAACTTCATTCAATTTTTGTACAAATATCAGAGAACCAAATTTTGCACAAAATTTGTACAAATTTATGAAGCTTGGTAAGTTTGTGATGAAGCAAATTTTTAAATCCAATTGTAATTTAAACCCTAGTGATGACATTCTTCATTTTACAAAATAAAATTCTTTAAAATTCTTCATTTAGCACCTTGTCATAACATTCTTCGACGCGAATTTTAACGAATTTTATGGATTTTTGGGGCTTCCATAACATTCTCGCACCAAGAATGTCATAACTATGATTTAAACCTTGAACAATTGATGAAAATAACACAAAATTTTAAGAAATACATGTGGCATAAATTGAAAGTTGATCAACCATAAATTTGCAATATTAAGCCAATGAATGAAAAAAGTAGTTGCATCTATAGTTATTAATGTTAACACAACAACAATTGTTATAGACAATCACATGGTTGTGATCCAAGTATAAATAGGTAGATTCATGATCAAATGATGTACTTGTCACAACCCTAGCCTTGGGCTTGTGATCGAGCAAGGGCTTGCAAGGGTGTGGGCCAAAAAGGAAACCCAGGAGTCACATCTCATGCTCCCGGGAATGTAGGAGAATGTGAGGGAATGAACCCTCACACTCCCAAGTGAGCTTCCATTTTTGGGGGTTGGAGTTTCGATGGATTCCCAAACCTTCAAAGAATAATTGTAGGGGTCAAAACCAATTAGACTTAGGAATTCCTTATATCATTGAAACCTAGATGTCTAAAATGGGCTCGTATAACCCTTTTGAACACTTCAAACACAAGTTATGGCCAAAAGAAGGGTTGGGAGTCAAATTGGCAATTTGACTCTTGACCATTAAAAGTCACGAATTGCCCCAATTTCCTTACGTGCAGGTGGCGTGCCACATATTGTTGCAAAGCTCTCAACAAGGGCTATAACTTTTCTTTAGACCTCATCTCCATCAAAGGTTTGCACACAAAGTTATGGGCCCCCAAAGTTGTGAGAGTCCCAGTTGTGGGAATTTTGGGACTCCCACTTGGGAGTCCCAGGACAAAATGACATTTGGGTAGTAATCCCATGGCCAGGCACAAAGTATACTATAAGAGGGAAGGTGGTGGTTTCCCCCAAGTATGTGTCGTGGTGAGTTTTGTGAGTCCGTGTTTGCCCGTGGCTCGTCCCTGCACCAAAGTGCTTTAACTATGCATTAATCAACTTGTTGCATAATTATGACATTCTTGGTGCAAGAAAATTATGGAAGCCCAAAAAATCCATAAAATTTGTTAAAATTCGTTAAAATTCGCGTCGAAGAATGTTATGACAAGGTGCTAAATGAAGAATTTTAAAGAATTTTATTTTGCAAAATGAAGAATGTCATCACTAGGACTTTGTGAGTCATACCGACACAACCATGTGCGGTAGTCTCGATTTTTTAAGAGTTACTTCGGGGTTATTTGAGTGCGGTAGAGTTATTAAGGGCTTTTAGCAACTTCACAAGGAGTGATGCATGTGCTTGGTGTGAAGGGGGTTTTGTTTTCTGGAATGCGTTATTGGTGGGTAAGGAGAAAGGTCAGTTCTTTTCTTCAACAGAGGCTAATAGCCATAGTTTTAGAAACCTTGTTGCGTAATTAGGGGTGACAAATCTCTAGAGGGTTGGGGGTAGAAGTAGGCATCAAAACTTGCAATGTTCAACACTACATTTGTCTTGTTACGGTATGTAGGAAGTAGCAAGCATATTAGAAATTCTTGAAGCAGTCAAAGGGATGTCGATGAAGGGGTTAATAGAAGTAGTGCAATCTTCAAGTCGTTGAACATGAGGATAACTCGAGACAATTCAACAATTAAATAAATAGTATGATAGTGTGCCAACAGCAATAGGAATCTGATGATGACTGAAAACTTTATTTATGATAAGGTTGAGCTCAGCAAGAAGCTGCAAGTACATGTGAAATCAGGAGCTGTGCCTTAGTGATAGTTCACAACTGCAAGAAGTCGAGGATGCGTCGGATGGTGCGAACTAGGTAGTCCGCCTTGCTGTTACGAGGGAGGCGACAAATCGGACCGCGCAACCAACGAAGTGTCCAACGCCGGGAACTGAAGACCAAGCGAAGATGGAGGTGTCTTTGGTTTCATAACAACCTTCACAAACGGTTTCAGGTTCGTCACCAGAAGCAGGATCGACTTGTAACAAGATCACCAGGGTGCGGGAGTTTGGCAAAATGCGGTAATACCAAGCTCGAGGAGGTTCAACTTCGAGACGAGCGCGCACCTCTCGAGGTTCGAGTTCTTCGTCACGGGGATGCTGCGTTAGAGTCAAATCTAAAGACGATTCCGAAGGCGGTTCCTCGTTCACTTGTGCGGCTTGGGGCCCGTAGGAGGTAATTGTGTGCGACGCCATGCTTGCAAGGAAGAGAGGAAATATCTTCAACAAAAAAAAAAAAAAAGATAAATAAAATCAAATTGCAATGAAGGTGGAGGGGATTTGTGACATCAAGTCATGTGTTCGTAATTTATACGCAAGAAAAGGAAGGGAGTGGGTAAAGAATGGCCTAGGACCATGGTAAGGTTAAACCCTTATGTCAAAGGATAAAAAATGAGGGTTAAGGTAAATTTGCTTGGGGGGAAGTGGGAGTAGGTGCAAAGGGATCTTCTCCTTCACCTTCCATTGGCCACCAAGCCAAGAACCTTCCATTGACCACCGAGCAAAGGGATCTTCTCCTTCCATTGGCCACCAAGCCAAGAACCTTCCATTGACCACCGAGCAAAGGGATCTTCTCCTTCCATTGGCCACCAAGCCAAGAACCTTCCATTGGCCACCAAGCCAAAAACCTTCACCTCTCTTTAAAAGGCGGACTTGGGTCATGGGAGCTCTCTTCTTCTTCTCCCTCGAAAAAACAAAATTGAATCGAACCTTGAAAGTGTTTGTTTCGACAAGGTTTTAGAGGAGGAAATGAAGGATCGGCTTTGGAGTTGAAGAGAGGAAGGAGAATAGGGTGGAGATCTCGTGAGAGTTTGTAAGTAAGGGATGTGAGTAAGGATAGATTTGAAGGTTAGGATTTAGAGAAACTTCACGAAACCCTCTCGGGTTTAGTGGTGTAACTCCTTGCTGTTTTAGCTGTAGAACCCAAAATTTCGTGGGTAAATGCGTCTACTAGTTAGCTTTCCAAAGAGCTATAGCAAGTTGAATTTGGACAATCAAGGTGGGAGAAACAATTCTCCAAGTGACTGGTGGTCTGCAGTTTGGTTGAATCAACTACTTCCTCAAAATCCTCTCGGGTTTTATAGCATGGTTTCCTAGTTATTTAGCTGCAGATCTTGACACTTAGTAGGAAGGTGCGTCTATTAATTAGCTTTCCAAAAAGCTATAGCAAGCTGAATTTGAACAATCTGGGAGTGAGAAACAATTCTTTAAATGATTGCTGGTTATAGCCATGTTGAAGGAAGTGTTGAGTTCACAAAAGTTTGTTTAAAGAGCTAGTTGTTTAACTTAAGGTTCTAGGATCAGGGGATTGTGGGGATCAAAGTAATAATAATAATAATAACAAAATAAAAATAAAATAAAATACATGGCCATCAATGTTAAGTTATGAAAGATGCATAGGCGGTAGAGAAATTTGAACTTCAACTACAAACGCAATCTAGTATCTAGAAGTACGCTCGCTTTGTCTTTCACCGGTAGTATTTATACTTTCAAGTATAGTCACCTTGTAGAACCGGGGGTAAAGGGACAAAAGTTTCCTCACAGACTTGTTGTTTGGTTTTTGCAGGTTTGTGTGAATAATTAAAATTTATCAATCTTTGTAGTCCCCATTTCAAAGCTCCAACACACCTTTTAACCCCACAAGTGTTACGAGCCAAGGAGCGTGCCTCAGTTCTTTACTTTTCCGTTGTTTTCATCTCAAACTCACATTTGAATCTATCAAGGAGCTTGGGAGCACGTCAATACTTTTGGATGGGGGATATGGGGTAAATATTATCACATAATAATTAAAATCCAATTTAAGATCATAATTATGAATGGCCACACAATGATGATGGCATTTTGGATATTGAAAATTTTCACCTCATTAAACAAATTGTGACAAATTGTTGAGGTCAAAATATCATCAAAACCTTTTGTGGGACAAACATTTTAGAAGTAGAAGAAGGGTGCAATGTTGAGAATTCAAGCTCAACTAGTTAGGTTTCATTAATTACTGGAGTAGGAAAGTAACTAGGTTATTTTCACAAGGTTGAATTATTTTCTTTACTTATATTAATTTGGTTATTTATGGTTTAGTCTTGTAGTTAAATACCTTGGTGTTGATGGTTTGCTTCTTTTTTCTTCATTACATAAGTTGGTGTATTTCATGTGACAAAAACCTTAAGGAGTTCTTGATGTTATGTTTTATGTTGTGAGCATTGTGTTATAGTTTCCTTTCAATAAAGTTCTATGTTTATACTTAAATAGATCTCCTATTTGTTGTCATGGTATTAAAGCTTAGGTTGTTTGATGAGAAGGTTGAAAGAGATATAGAGCTAGAATGTCTCTAGAACTAGAATTTGAGAGTCTCTAATAAAATCATAGGAGTTTGTTAAGTGCAAAAGAGAAACATGGAAAGGAAAGAAGTGAAGACAAAGAAAAGAAAAGAAAAGAAGTGAAAGGAGATCCACACATCAAGGGTTGTGGAAGTCAGATCTTTAAATCTAAATCTAGATCTATTGTGAAAAGATCTTAAAGTGAAACTTGGAGAGATTATAGAAGACTATAATATGCTCTTATTCTCAAATTTTCAAAAGATTAGGATGTGTTTTGTGAGAGTTATGATGTCGCAACCCCACTTTGAGGCAAGTGTGAGGATGAGACTCACACTCCCAAAAGTGGGAATTAGGAGTCCTTCGGGACTCTTGCAACTTTAAAGTTCAATTACAGAAGTTAAAACACTTTTTTTTGGGGTGTTTTTTATACCGTTGGAAAGGTCTTGAAGTGTAGATGTCGAAAATAGCCTTGCATGAGCCATTCAAACATTTGAAGTACAAGTTATGGTCAAAAAAAAGGTCGAGAGTCAAACTGACAATTTGACTCCCAACCACAAAAAGTCTAGAATCGACCCGACCCCGGTGTGTGAAAGTAATATGCAACACGCCGTTGAAAAGATCTTGAGAAGAACTACAAGATTTCTTTAGACCTCATCCCAATCCGACGTCTGAGCTAGGAGTTATAAGCTCCCAAAGTCCCGGGAGTCTAAATCGGGACAGTTTCGGGACTCCTCCTTGGGAGTCCCGAGAATAAAAACCATTTGGATGCGGGTACCACAAAGTAACGTAGAGAACACTATATGGGGGAAGGTGGTGGCTTCCTGCGAGTCCAGGCCACGGTGAGTCAAAGGAGTCCAAGGTCGCCCGTGGCTTATCCCAACACTAAAAGGGTGCAGAATGAATTCTAACCAACTTGTGGTTGGTTTTGGATGGAGGACCAGATAACTAAGTAGCTTGACCTTCTTCCTAGTCTAATCCTGGAGCTTTCAACATGCCCTTCTCACCCCCTTTAGTGTTGGAGCTGGGAGCGGCATCAAGTCTCATTTACTTCCGCCTTTGACATAGTTGGACTCTTTTGAATCTAACAAGGGACGGGGGTGCGTCATATGAGCTTTTGAAGATTTTGTATCAAATTTGATTTTTTGGTCATATTTCCTTTGTTTGAACTTTTTTAAATTAAAGCTTTAGGATTTTATAGATCATAAAGGACTAAATACATGAGGGAAATTTCAAGTCATTTGGATATGTATTGAAAGATATTCAAATATCTAAAGTTTCACCCTCAGTTTCAAAGTCAATTTCTTTTGAGAGTGATGACTCTTTGTGATCATCACCAATAGAGTTGAAATTATGAATAGATATAAAAGACATATATCTTATGTGTCTTTCAAAATTTCAAGGAGTTTGAAGTCACTAAGAGCAAGTTGTAAATCATTTTATGTTCAAGTCCCAGTTTGAGGTGACTTCAAAGAAATAGCAAGATCTTTTATTTTATGAAATCAAATGAGCTGAAATTTTGAGGTGGGCAGCTTTTCATGTTTCAACAAAATTTCAAAAGGATTGAAGGTCATATGTTAGCGGTGTAGCTTCGTAAAGTTGTTATGATAGAAGTTTACATTGAGAAGACATCAAAACAAAATTTTGAAGTGGAACAAATACAACTTGGGAGAACTTGAAAGGAGTTTGAAGATTAGGAAACGCAAAATACATTATCAAAACCTTCATACAAAAGTTTGGTATGTAATCATGCATTTAATACCATACAAAATATTATACGAGATACATACATATACATAAAACCTATGTATAATATAAAATTTGTATAATACTCGATACATACATACATATGCAGGGTCCATCTTGTTCAACCCTAACCTTAATCCTAGAAACCTAAGGAAGGAAAACCCTAATTCTAATCCTAGAAACCCAAGAAGACATTGAGTGTTGCCTTGAGAGGTGGCGGAAGGTCTTTCTCAAATTGTAATTGAAAAATTAGACAAAAACAATTTCCAAGTGTAGAAATTTAGGATTATGAATTTCTTAATGGGGAAAGGTTATTAGGATTTTCTAATTGGTGCTAAAACAGAACCTCCTTTCCTTGAATACCCCACACAACAACAAATTCAAGCCAATAAAACTTGGCATGAAAAACAAAAAAAAATTTATATTAACTTTCTGTAAGTGTGTCCGATTTCGTGATTATGCATATTCAAGATGCAAAATCATCCAAGTAAGCTTGGGATACATTAGTGAAAATGTATAACACCAATACACAAGCCTAGAAAATGCAGCTCAAGTAAGAATTGCATAATATGCAGAAAAACAAGATGAATATCAATGACTATTCTACAAAGGTGAAAAACCTTGTAGATGTTTTTGCATCTATAGGAGCCCCTATAGATGATGAAAATCTAGTGGCCGTGACCTTGAATGGTCTTGGAAAAGATTATAGCTAGTTTCATACTTTAATTGCCGTTTGAAAAACATTTCCTAATTTCCAAAAATTAATAACCCTACTTATAAGTGAAGAGATGAGAATTGTTGGTACTTCATCCAATGGAGGATCACAAGAAAATGTTTTCTACTCAAATTCTAATAGAGGTAAAAGTAGAGGTGCTAAGACCTCATTTCAAAGCCGACATGGAAGCTCGCATGGTGGACATCATCAACATGAAAGTAATCTCATGGAGGTGGACAAGGAAACTTTAGAGGAAGAGGAAGTAGTGGAGGTCGTGGAGGTCGTGGTGGAAGTCATCAAGATCAACAACCAAATAACAATTCAAATTGCTACTACTATGGGAAACCTGGCCACATGGCAAAGAATTGTTATCAAAGGGAGCATGATGCACGAAAGGGAGAGCTGCAACAAGGGAGTTATGCATCAATTAGTAATCAAGGTGATGAGCAACTGTTTGTGATGCAGCACATGGCAAATTCAATGATAGGAGGTGTATCAGATAACAATGTCTGGTATGTGGCTTCTGGAGCTTCAAATCACATGACTAATCATGAGGAATAGTTTAGAGACACAAAGGATTTGAAGACACCAAGGTTTGTGGAAACTAGTGATGACACTACACACCCCATCACACAAATTGGCAGGGTTCCATTATCCATGCAAGATGGGCAAACAAAGTACTTAAAAGATGTATTTCATCTTCCAATTATAATAAAAAAATTGGTCTTTGTAGGCCAGATGGTGGAACAAGGTTTACAGGTGACATTCAACCCAAATGGATGTTTTGTGGAAGACATGAAGAACCAAGGCAAATTAATCGTAAAAGGGGAAAGGAATGGACGAATGTTCACTTTAGATGTGAACATGCCAGAGGTGAATTCCATGTTATTCACACATGGAAAAGGAGTTGGAGACATTGGAATTTGGCACAAACGAGTTGGCCATGTTAATCTCCAATGTCTTAAGCTGATGGAGAAACAAAATCTTGTTGGAGGTCTTCCCAAATTTGGAATAAAAAAGTTGATGTAAGAAGTTTATGAAGCATGCCAATTAAGGAAGCAAGTTAAACATCCATTCCTAGTTCAAACAATTCATGTAAGTTCCAAACCTTTGGAAATGATCCACTTAGATGTGTGGACCACGAAGACAAAATCCATTGGAGGATACAAGTACTATGTGAGTTTCATTGGTGACCACACAAGGAAGGTGTGGGTCTACTTCATGAAACATAAAGGTGAAGTGTTTCAACATTTTTTGAATTTCAAGACAATGTTGGAGAAGGAAAAGGGTGTGAACATCAAGTGCTTAAGGTTCGATGGAGGGGGAGAATACTTTTCAAATTAATCAATGAGTACTTGAAGGAGCATGGAATTCAAAAGAAGTACTCATGTAGTTATTCCCCACAATAAAATGGAGTTGCTGAAAGGAAAAATAGGCACATTGCAGAAATAACACGTGCCATGTTGAATGAAAAGAATTTGCAAACTTACTTTTGGGTTGAAGCGGTAGCAATATAATCTATATCATGAATTGAACACCCACAACAGTAGTTCATGGCATGACACCTGAAGAAAATTCACAGGTAAGAAATTAGATTTCTCACACTTCAGAATGTTTGGTTGCATAGCATATGTGCATGTTCGTGATGAAAAAGATCAAAACTAGATCCAAAAGCTAAGAAGCGTATCTTCATCGGATATTCCTTAGAACAAAAAGGATATAGATGCTTCAACCCTTTCACTCGGAAGTTGCAAGTGAGTAGAGATGTTGTGTTTGATGAAATGGTTAGTTGGTACTCACTACTAAAGATAGTAGAAGATGGAGAGGCTAGAAATGGTGATGTTTCATCAAATGTGGAACAAGAATCACAATTAATTAGTGGACCACAAGAGTCTTCAATTAGTGGGTCCAATAGCACTCCATGGAAAGGAAGATTAAGATCTTCAAACATTGTAGATGGTAGTTCTCAGACATCATTTATAAATCCTCATGTAGATGATGATTCAAGTGATTTAGAGAAGAATGTGGGTGAAGAATCAAGAATCCCTTCAATTACTACTCCCATAATTCGGATGGCCAAGAAAGTTTTGAAAACACCTAACAACAACAATGGAGTACGAAAATCCACACGAGTCAAGTACCTCCTACAAAGACTCACATATGATGGCTTTGTAGTTCATCATTACGCATACATGGTGATAGTCAGACAAGAGGTTGAACCCACTTGTTTTGAACAAGTGGTTGGAAACCCTAAATGGGATAATGTTATGGATGAAGAGATGGTGGAGTTGGATGCTAATGTTATTTAGGAGTTGATAGTTTTATAAAGGACAAGAAAGCAATTGGGTGTAATTGGGTGTACAAAGTTAAGCATAATGTAGATAGATTTGTGAGCAGATACAAAGCAAGATTGGTTGCCAAAGGTTATGCCCAAACTTATGGCATAGACTATGAGGAGACCTATAGTCCAATTGCCAAAATGACAACTGTAAGAGCAATCATTGCTATGGCAGCAACAAAAGGATAGTCTTTACATCAAATGGATGTAAAGAATGTTTTTCTTCATGGAGATTTACAGGAAGAAATGTACATGGAACAACCATTAGGTTATGTGGACCAAACACGTCCTAATTTGGTTTATAAGTTGAAGAAAACTTTGTATGGCTTGAAGCAAACACCTAAAGCTTGGTCAGACAAGATAGGTCAATGTCTTGTCCCAACTGGATTTTAAACATCCAATGCATAATTTTCACTATATGTGAAAAAAACAGGTCATGGGATTGTTGTCATAGTCATCTATGTTGATGACTTGATTATCACAGGAGATAGTGATGTAGACATCGTCGATTTGAAGAAACTTTTGAAGCAAAAGTTTGAGATGAAGGATTTGGGAAAGTTACGTTACTTCCTCAACATTGAGATAATCCATAATTATGACATTATTGGTGCGAGAATGTTATGGAAGCCCAAAAAATCCTTAAAATTCGTTAAAATTTGTTAAAATTATTTAAAATTCAGGCCGAAGAATGTTATGACAAGGTGCTAAATGAAGAATTTTAAAGAATTTTATTTTGCAAAATGAAGAATGTCATCACTAGGAGATAATCCAATCCCCGAAAGGGATATGGTTACTACAAAGGTAATATGCCTTGAACAATTGTTCAAATATGGGATGACGGGTTGTAAACCCATTTTAATTCCATTGAAGCAAAATGTGAAGTTAAGTGCAGGTGAAGGAATCCTTGTGGAGGATACTATTATGTACAAACGCATAGTGGGGAGTTTGATTTACATGACCATCACAAGGCCAGATTTGAATTATGCAGTTGGAGTGTTGTGCGACCGTTGAAAGACATTCATGTCAAGTGGTGCATCTTCAAGCTTTTCCTTTTCTACAAATGGAACTGGAGGATTCGAGGGTGTAGCAACATCATCCGCCATGACTAAATTTTCACCTACATCAACAAAAACCAAGAGGGTATTAAAAACAATGTGGTACTTGCGTTTAAAAAGGGTCGAAGCTTTTTTATATAACAAATTAAGGTAGGCGTAAGATGTGGGAGTGACGGCGGAACCTCATGAAAACTCGAACATCCAAGATCTAATGGATTCATCGAACCTTAATTTTGATGGTGGATCTAGAAGTATGTGGGGTTTTTTGTGATGCAAATTTTAATTCCAATTTATTGTGTATTACATAATTAATTAGTGCATGGAAGAACAAAATAAGTAAGGGGTATCAAATGAGTAAATGGTACGTGGGGATGTTACTTCAACCATTGAATTGATTTAGTCAAATAAGGATTCAAGGATGTTTACTTGTTACTATCGATAAATTGTCCTAGTAGTTAATTACTTGAAATAATTAGGATGAAGAAGTAGGATGTGAGGTTCAATGGATGGAAAGGATAAGGATCAAGCTCAAGAACCCCATCAAGATACCTAAGATAAGGGAAAGGATGAATCCTCCAATCCCGTTAGTCATGAAGATTGTCATCCTATTTGATTATAGGATGGAATATTTTTTGTGTCTCATTAGGCCCCAAAATTCTCATCTTAAAATTGATTAAAGGGCAAATCATTCTCAATTCTCATTGGCTCTTGAAGGATGAGGAGGCCATTGATTGAAGGGGAAAATTTTGAAGCTTCCATTGGGCAAGGGGAACAAGTTTAAGAAAAGGTCATCGAAGCTTACCAAGGGAGAGGAAAGTCTCTTGGGTTGGGAAAAGGAAAAAGGAAGAGAAGGAATGTGTGAAAAAAAAGAAAAAAAAAATTAGTTCTTATGTGTGGAAAAGTGTTGTTCTTGAGATAAATGTGTGCAATAATTAAGCATGGAAGGATTTTCATTACAAAACTTCTGGAATTTTATTTCAAATAGTTGTTCCTCCCAAATCCATAGTTGGATTTGTGTCAAACTTAAAAAAGTTCTTGTTTAAGGTGTAGAAGGTTCTCTCCAAATTTTAGTATCATCGGTTTGGTTATAAGAGAGCTACACTTGCCGGAAGTAGAGGGGGTTGAATTGTCTGTTTTTTTTTCCTTTAATTTAAGCAAAGTGATTCTTAGTCCCAAGGCTTACTTCTTGATCAAAATAATAAAAACTTATAAGATTTTGTAACATGGTTCCTTTTATATTAGCTTTTCAAAAATCCAATGCATGTTAGATTATGAGGTTATATGTAGATGTTATGACGAATGGAACAAAAGGGGTTCAACCATCAAACGTGACATTGAATGAACATCAACATAATGCCCCTTCACATTCCATCATGGTGAGTTATGATTCTCCCACAATGTCTTTGTATTTTCCAAGTGGACACAATGCATTAGATTCTTAGTGAACTTCATTGCATTACATTAAACCACCTTCCTTGTTAGACTACAACTACATAATAGTTCCACTTCTAAGCGGGTTTTGTGAGTGCATATTTTCAAGTTGAAGGTGTGTAAGAATGCCTCACATGGTGAGTCAATTCATACAAACACCACGAAAGCCACATTTGGATGCAATGAGGCGCATGCTGACGTAAATAAAACATACTTTACAGTGTGGAATTTTTTTATGAAGCCAAGAGCCAGTTACAAGTACATGGATACACGGATGTTGATTGGGCTGGCAAAGTTTCTAGTAAAAGATTAACCAGTGGTTTCATGTTTTTTTTTGGAAGTGGTGCAGTTAGTTGGAGTAGTAAGAAACAACCAACAGTTGCATAATCAAGCATAGAGGTAGAATAAGAGGTGCAACAATTGTTGCATGTGAAGTAATTTGGTTACTAAAACTACTTTTAGATTTGGGACAGTCAGTGGATGCTGCCATTGTCATTTATTGTGATAACATTAGTAGCATACTACTTGCTAACAACCTGGTCTATCATGCTAGGAAAAAGCACATCGAGGTGCACTACCACTTTATTAGAGAAAAAGTTATAGCAAAAGAAATTGACCTTATTCATGTCAGTACTGAAGATCAAGTTGCTGACATTTTCACAAAGGCTTTAGGTACATACAAGTTAAAGAAGTTTCAAACAATGTTTCGTGTATTAGAAGTGGATTTGAACTTGAGGGGGAGTGTTGAAAATTCAAGTTCAACTGATCAGTTTTCATTAGTTACTAGAGTAAGAAAATAACTAGGTTACTTTCACAAGGTTGAGTTACTTTCTTTAGTTTTATTAGTTTGGTTATTTATGGTTTGGTATTGTAGTTAAATACCTTGGTGTTGATGGTTTGTTTTTTTTTTCTTCATTACATAAGTTTGTGTATTTCATGTGACAAGAACCTTGAGGAGTTCTTAATGTTATGTTTTGTGTTGTGAGCATCCTGTTATAGTTTCTTTTCAATAAAGGTCTATGTTTGCACTGGAGTAGATTTCCTATTTGTTATCATGCAACAATGATGATGATGATGACAATGACACATACATTCTTGATGAAACAATTAATGCCCCAAATGATAATGAATACCATGAACTTTGACCCCAACATCCATATTCTACCATTAATCATCTACCTAAGTCATAGATCACAAGAGTTTCACAATCATAGGCATTTGGCATTTTGCGATTCTTACACATAGGTTGAACATTATATGTAAATCCACATGTTGGCATAAACATATTTTCTTCCAACTGTAAAATTGTAACCATATGGTTTGGGACCCTATTTCAAAATTGGTGTATTTCATGTAGAATAATTTCATATCCATAATCCAAATTGGAAACTTTCAATTCCAAAATCACTCAAAATGCTTTGCAAGGCAAAAAGAAAACAGCATTTAGCTATGACTATCATAATTAAAAGAGAATGAAATTTTATAGAAAGAAAGGATATTTAATTTACTCAAAACAGATCACTTGCAACATTTATCAAAATATGAAACCTTAAGAATACATTATCAAATTGGTATCTCCAATGGTTGTTAAACAAATCGAAGTGGCAAATAGTTTGTTCCTTTTTAAATTTATGAATTCAACTAAAAATTTAAAAAAATCATATTGTGTCAAAAAAATCATGTAAACATGAAATTCTATCGGAATGTCTTTGTACAACAAGTCCTAAGGCAAATTGGAGACATCCAAGACATAAAATCCTTCAAATGCACATGGAAGATATTTGTGTTAACAAATAGAAGATCTATTCAAGTGTAAACAGAGACCTTTATTAAAAAGGAACTATAACACGATGCTCACAACACAAAACATAACATCAAGAACTCCTCAAGGTTCTTGTCACATGAAATACACAAACTTATGTAATGAAGAAAAGAAAAACAAACCATCAAACACCAAGGTATTTAACTACAAGACCAAACCACAAACAACCAAACTAAAATAAGTAAAGAAAGTAATTCAATCTTGTGAAAGTAACCTAGTAACTTTCCTACTCCAATAACTAATGAAACCTAACTAATTGAGTTTGAATTTTCAACATTCCCCCTCAAGTTCAAATCCACTTCTAATACACCAAGCATTTGTCGAAACTTCTTTAGCTTGCTTGTACCTAAAGCCTTTGTGAAAATGTCAACAATTTGATCTTCAGTTCTGACATGAATAAGGTCAATTTCTTTTGCTAAAACTTTTTCTTTAATAAAGTGGTAGTGCACCTCAATGTGCTTTGTCCTAGCATGATAGATCGAGTTGTTAGCAAGTAGTATGCTATTGATGTTATCACAATAAATGACAATAGGAACATCCACTGATTATCCCAAATCTGAAAATAGTTTCTATAACCAAACTATTTCATATGCAACAATTGTCGCGCCTCTGTATTATGCCTTTGTGCTTGATAATGCAGCTATTGGTTATTTTTTACTACTCCAACTAACAACACCACTTCCAAAAGAAAACATGAAACCACCGGTTGATCTTCTATTAGAAACATTACTAGCCCAATCAGCATCTCGTGTATCCATGTACCTGTAATTGGCTCTTAGTTTCGTAAAAAATTTCACATTGCAAAGTATGTTTTATGTACCTTAACATGCGATTCACTGCATCCAAATGTGGCTTTCGTGGTGTTTGCATGAATTGACTCACCATTCTAACTACTTCACTGCATTCAAATGTGGCCTTATGATGGTCATATAAATCAAACTCTCCACTATGCATCTATACGTAGTGGTATCCTCCACAAGGTCTCCTTCATCTACACTTAGCTTCACATTTTGTTCCAATGGAATTGAAATGGGTTTGCAACCCATCATCCCATATTTGGACAATTTGTTCAAGGCATATTGCCTTTGTAGTAACCATATCCCTTTCAAGGGTTGGATTATTTCAATCCTTAGGAAGTAACGCAACTCCCCCAAATCCTTCATCTCAAATTTTTGCTTCAAAAGCTTCTTCAAATAAAAAATGTTTACATCATTATCTCTTGTGATAATCAAGTCATCAACATAGATGATTATGATAACAATCCTATGATCTGTCTTTTTCACAAATGGTGAAAAGTCTGCATTGGATGTTTGAAATCCACTTGTGACAAGATATTGACCTATCTTGTCTGACCAAGCTTTAGGTGTTTGCTTCAAGCCATACAAAGCTTTCTTCAACCTACAAACCAAATTAGGACTTGTTTGGTCCACATAACCTAGTAGTTGTTCCATGTACATTTCTTCCTATAAATCTCCACGAAGAAAAACATTCTTTACATCCATTTGATGCAAAGACCATCCTTTTGTTGTTGCCATAACAATGATTGCTCTTATAGTTGTCAATTTTAGCAACTGGATTATAGGTCTCCTCATAGTCTATGCCATAAGTTTGGACATAACCTTTGGCAACCAATCTTGGTTTATATCTATTCATAGATCCATCTGCAATGTGCTTGACTTTGTACACCCATTTGCACCCAATCGTTTTATTGTCCTTTGGTAAAGCTACCAACTCCCAAGTAGCATTAGCATCCAACACCACCATCTCTTCATCCATGGCACTATCCCATCTAGGGTTTTCGACCGTTTGTTCAAAACAAGTGGGTTCAACCTCTTGTATGACTTTCACCATATATGCATAATGATGAGCTACAAAACCATCATATGTGAGTCTTTGTAGAGGGTACTTGACTGGTGCGATCTTCGTACTCCATTATTGATGTCGGGTGTTTTCAAAGCTTTCTTGGATGTGCTCCCAAGTTCCTTCTTGGACCCAAGTTGGGTCCAAGTCAGTCAAACAACAGAATTATTTAGAACTCAGGGCACATTCCCAACTCTCAACACTAAAAAGGGTAAAGGGGTGTGCTAAAGCTTTGGGATGGGACTAGGCAGAGGGACAAGCTTTAGTTACTTACTCGAACTTGCATCAAACCAACCAACAAGTTGGTTAGTTCACATTCTGAAGCACCTTTAATCCTAAAATAAGCCACAGGCAACCTTAGATTCACAAGACTCACCATGGCCCAAACTCAGAGGAAGCCACCACCATCCCCCATATAATATTCTCTGCATCTCTTCGCGGCACCTACATCCGAATGGTTTTTTTTCCTAGGACTCCCGAGGAGGAGTCCTGAAATTGTCCCGGTTTGGGACTCCCAGGACTTTGCGAATTCATAACCATTTATTGAAACCTTCGATTGGGATGAAGTTAAAAGCAAACTCGTAACTCTCCTTGAGAGCTTTCCAACGGTGTGTCGTACTCTACCTGCACACACCAAGGTCAGGTCAACTCTTGACGTTTAGGTCGGCCGGTCTTTTTGCCATAACTTGTGTTACAAATGTCCAAATGGTTCATGCGAGGCCATTCTCGACGTCTACACTTTGATAGCTTTTTAATGATATAAGGAATGCCTCAAGGCGAGGTGTTTTGGCCCCTATTGATGCACTCCCAACTCTTGGAAATACTCAAATCTGAGCCCAAGTGAAAGACAGCGGAAGAGGGAGGAGTCGGGACACGCTCCCTAGTTCACAACACTTGGAGGGGTAGAGGGGCGTGTTGGAGCTTCGGGGTGGGACTAGGAAGAATTAACAAGCTTACTCACTCACACGGGCCTGCACACAACCCACACAAAGTGGTTAGTGCATGGTTGCAACACCTTTGGTGCTAAGACGAGCCACGGGCAAAATGGACACACAAGACTCACCACGGCCTGGACTTGGGGGAAGCCACCACCTTCCCCCCTTATAGTATATTCTGGACCTCTCCACGGGGCCCACATTCAAATGGCTTTTCTCTCCCGGGACTCCCGTGTGGGAGTCCCGAAATGTCGCCGGCCGGGACTCCCGCATCTTTGGAGCCCCATCACTTTGCAAACAGACCTCGGATCGAAGTGCAGTCTAAAGCAAAGTTATAATTCTTGTCGAGAGCTTCCCAAGGGTATGTGACACGTTGTCTGCAGCCAAGTAAATCGGGTCAATTCTTGACTTTTTCTGGTCCGGAGTCAAATTGGTTGTTTGACTCCCAACCCTTCTTTTGGTCATAACTTGTGTTTTAAATGTTCAAATGAGCAATGCAAGCCCATTTTAGACATCTACGTTCTAATAGCTTTCCAATGATATAAAACATGCCACAAGCCATTGAGTTTTGACCCTTCAAATTGCTTTCTGAAGTTTTGGGAGTCCACTGGGACTCTATCTCCCAAAGTGGGGGTTGCCTTGGGAGTGTGGGGGTTCACTCCCTCACACTTTCCTACACTCCCGGGAGTATGTGATGTGACTCCTTGGCTTCCTCTTGGCCCGCACCCTTGCAACCCCTTTGCCTTGGTCGCGAGCCCAAAGGTAGGGTTGCGACACCTATAGTCGAACTCTAAAGTTTTGGGAGTCTTGAAGGACTCCCAAGTCCCCATTTCATGAGTGTGAGTGTCATTTTCACATTCTTCCAAAAGTGGGGTTGCGACAACATCACCTTTCTTTGAGTGGGGCAGGGAATCATATAAAATGTACCACATCAAGTTGCAAGTGAAATAAAGGCTAAAAACTTCCAAGAGATTGTATCACGAACATATTGTATAAGTGTAAATAGGGTTGTCAAGTTGGCATTGAAGAAATTGAACTTTCTTGTGTAGGCCCAAATCAAAATCGAACCCCTATTTTGGGGTTAAGATAAACCTTGACCCCAAAAGAGGAGGCAAACAAGGTGAGCTAGCGGGGACATGTGACGCACTCCTAAGTTCCTTGTTAGACCCACTTGAGGGTCTATGAGGCAACTTTTGTCCCTCTACCCCCGGTTCTACAAGGTGACTATACTTGAAAGTATAAATACTACCGGTGAAAGACAAAGCGAGCGTACTTCTAGATACTAGATTGCGTTTGTAGTTGAAGTTCAAATTTCTCTACCGCCTATGCATCTTTCATAACTTAACATTGATGGCCATGTATTTTATTTTATTTTTATTTTGTTATTATTATTATTATTACTTTGATCCCCACAATCCCCTGATCCTAGAACCTTAAGTTAAACAACTAGCTCTTTAAACAAACTTTTGTGAACTCAACACTTCCTTCAACATGGCTATAACCAGCAATCATTTAAAGAATTGTTTCTCACTCCCAGATTGTTCAAATTCAGCTTGCTATAGCTTTTTGGAAAGCTAATTAATAGACGCACCTTCCTACTAAGTGTCAAGATCTGCAGCTAAATAACTAGGAAACCATGCTATAAAACCCGAGAGGATTTTGAGGAAGTAGTTGATTCAACCAAACTGCAGACCACCAGTCACTTGGAGAATTGTTTCTCCCACCTTGATTGTCCAAATTCAACTTGCTATAGCTCTTTGGAAAGCTAACTAGTAGACGCATTTACCCACGAAATTTTGGGTTCTACAGCTAAAACAGCAAGGAGTTACACCACTAAACCCGAGAGGGTTTCGTGAAGTTTCTCTAAATCCTAACCTTCAAATCTATCCTTACTCACATCCCTTACTTACAAACTCTCACGAGATCTCCACCCTATTCTCCTTCCTCTCTTCAACTCCAAAGCCGATCCTTCATTTCCTCCTCTAAAACCTTGTCGAAACAAACACTTTCAAGGTTCGATTCAATTTTGTTTTTTCGAGGGAGAAGAAGAAGAGAGCTCCCATGACCCAAGTCCGCCTTTTAAAGAGAGGTGAAGGTTTTTGGCTTGGTGGCCAATGGAAGGTTCTTGGCTTGGTGGCCAATGGAAGGAGAAGATCCCTTTGCTCGGTGGTCAATGGAAGGTTCTTGGCTTGGTGGCCAATGGAAGGAGAAGATCCCTTTGCTCGGTGGTCAATGGAAGGTTCTTGGCTTGGTGGCCAATGGAAGGTGAAGGAGAAGATCCCTTTGCACCTACTCCCACTTCCCCCCAAGCAAATTTACCTTAACCCTCATTTTTTATCCTTTGACATAAGGGTTTAACCTTACCATGGTCCTAGGCCATTCTTTACCCACTCCCTTCCTTTTCTTGCGTATAAATTACGAACACATGACTTGATGTCACAAATCCCCTCCACCTTCATTGCAATTTGATTTTATTTATCTTTTTTTTTTTTTTTGTTGAAGATATTTCCTCTCTTCCTTGCAAGCATGGCGTCGCACACAATTACCTCCTACGGGCCCCAAGCCGCACAAGTGAACGAGGAACCGCCTTCGGAATCGTCTTTAGATTTGACTCTAACGCAGCATCCCCGTGACGAAGAACTCGAACCTCGAGAGGTGCGCGCTCGTCTCGAAGTTGAACCTCCTCGAGCTTGGTATTACCGCATTTTGCCAAACTCCCGCACCCTGGTGATCTTGTTACAAGTCGATCCTGCTTCTGGTGACGAACCTGAAACCGTTTGTGAAGGTTGTTATGAAACCAAAGACACCTCCATCTTCGCTTGGTCTTCAGTTCCCGGCGTTGGACACTTCGTTGGTTGCGCGGTCCGATTTGTCGCCTCCCTCGTAACAGCAAGGCGGACTACCTAGTTCGCACCATCCGACGCATCCTCGACTTCTTGCAGTTGTGAACTATCACTAAGGCACAGCTCCTGATTTCACATGTACTTGCAGCTTCTTGCTGAGCTCAACCTTATCATAAATAAAGTTTTCAGTCATCATCAGATTCCTATTGCTGTTGGCACACTATCATACTATTTATTTAATTGTTGAATTGTCTCGAGTTATCCTCATGTTCAACGACTTGAAGATTGCACTACTTCTATTAACCCCTTCATCGACATCCCTTTGACTGCTTCAAGAATTTCTAATATGCTTGCTACTTCCTACATACCGTAACAAGACAAATGTAGTGTTGAACATTGCAAGTTTTGATGCCTACTTCTACCCCCAACCCTCTAGAGATTTGTCACCCCTAATTACGCAACAAGGTTTCTAAAACTATGGCTATTAGCCTCTGTTGAAGAAAAGAACTGACCTTTCTCCTTACCCACCAATAACGCATTCCAGAAAACAAAACCCCCTTCACACCAAGCACATGCATCACTCCTTGTGAAGTTGCTAAAAGCCCTTAATAACTCTACCGCACTCAAATAACCCCGAAGTAACTCTTAAAAAATCGAGACTACCGCACATGGTTGTGTCGGTATGACTCACAGGGTCCAAATGTGTTGAGTTGCAGAAAGTTGAAACTTGGGAGCCGCTCCCGACTTCCAGCACTAAAGAGGGGTAGAGGGGCGTGTTAGAAGTCCTAGAATTAGATTAGGAAGAGGGAGAATTATGTTGTTACACGATCTTGCATCCAAAACCAACTCCAAGTTGGTTAGAACTCATTCTGCATCCATTTGGTGTTGGGACAAGCCACGGGCAACCTTGGACTCACTTGACTCACCACGGCCCGGACTCAGGGGAAGCCACCACCATTCCCCATATAGTATTCTTTGCGTTACTCCATGGGAGTCACATCCAAATGGCACTTTCACCTGGGACTCCCAAGGAGGAGTCCCAAAACTGTCCCGGGTTGAACTCCCAAAACTTTGGGCACTCATGTTTCTTGGCTCCAACCTCTGATTGGAGTGAGGTCTAAACCAAAGTTGTAGCTTTGCTCAAGAGCTTTTCAATGCCATGTTGCACTCCTTCTGAAGACGTTGGGAAGAGGTAGATTCCTGCCTTTTAATGGTTGAGAGTCAAACTGCCAGTTTGACTCCCAGCCCTTCTTTTGCCCACAACTTGGGCTGCATATGTCCAAATGGCTCATGTAAGGCCATTTCAGACATTTGCACTTCAAGACCTTTCCATTGATATAAAAAGCACCCCAATGCAAGGTGTTTTGACCCCTACAATCAAGCTCTAAACTTTTGAGAGTCCTAGAGGACTCCAAGTCCTCACTTTTGGGAGTGTGAGTTTCATCTTCACCCTTAGCCCAAAGTGGGGTTGCGACAACATGTACATGCCTTAAGTGCATTCCAAAGGGTTGGTTGGTAGTGGTAGCCAACGCGGGAACTCATGACCTCGTTCGCATGATTTAATCGTGTAGTTTGGGACTTGGGTTTTTGCAAAACTCAAATGTCGATTCTTGTTCCTTGATAAACAAACCTTTTAATTAAGGTTTGATTATTGTGATCAAGTCGCAAGGTTGCGAAAGGAGTCATGTCAAGTAGCTTAGGTCTTGGCGTGGGTTCCTCATGAAGGGAAGCATGGAATAATTACTTCCCTTCATGAGGGTTTCGTTAATTAAGTTAGTTTAGGTCTTTTTGACAAAGCATTGGGAGAAGGTTTTTATGAGACTTTCTTAGACTTGTTAAAAAAATGTTGGACACTTGGGGATACTTAAGTTAGCTTAAGGCATGGGCCAGCCGCAAAAGATGGCAAATGATGGTCAAGGATCCAAAAGAAAGCAATTATAATTATTGAAAGAAATTATAAATGTCAATGAAGAGATTGACCTTTTCTTCTAATGGGGGAGAGTGTCACAGATGAGACTCACACTCCCAAAATGGGGACTTGGGAGTCCTTCGAGACTCTCAATAATTCAAAGTTCGATTACAGGGGTCAAAACATCTTGCATTGGGGATTTCTTTATATCATTGGAAACCTATCAAAGTGTAGATGTCGAAAATGGGCTTGCACAAGCCATTTGTACATCTGCATCACAAGTTATGACAAAAAGAACGGCCGACCCAAAAGTCAAGAATCAACCCGACCCCGATGCGTGCAAGGGAAGTGCAACATACCATAGGAAAGATCTCGACAAGAGCTACAAGTTTGCTCAAGACCTCATCCCAATCGGAGGTCTAAGCAAAGAGTTATAGTCTCGCAAATTTGCGAAAGTCTAAATCGTGGTAGTTTCAGGACTCCTCCTTCGGAGTCCTGGGACAAAAAGCCATTCGGATGTGGGTGCCATGGGGAGGCACATAGAATACTATATGGGGGAAGGTGGTGGATTCCCCCGGGTCCAGTTCGTGGTGAGTCTTGTGAGTCCAAAGTTGCCCGTGACTTGTTTTAGCACTAAAAGTGCTTTAGAAATTGTACTAACCAACTTGTTGGTTGGTTTGGTGCAAGTTCGAGTAAGTAACTAAACCTTGTCACTCGTCCTAGTCCCATCCTGGAGCTTCAACACACCCCTCTACCCTTTTTAGCGCTGAAAATTAAGAGCATGCCCCGAGTTCCTCACAATTTTGCTATTTTGAATAACTTAGACCCATCTTGGGTGACGCGCTCCCAAGTCACGGGGGTGAAACCCACTTGAGGGTCTCACAAAGTCAAATTGCGGAATTGAGACTTAGTAGCACGCTCCCGGCTTCCAACTCTAAAAAGGGGGTAGAGGGTCGAGTTGGGAGCCCCGGGATTAGACTAGAAAGAGATCAAGCTTTTAGATCACACGACCCTGCATCACAAACCAACACGAGTTGGTTAGAATCCATTTGCACTCTTTTGGTGTTGGGACAAGCCACGGGGACCCGGACTCACTTGGATTCACCACATCCTTGGCTCGGGAGTATGCCACCACCATACTCCCTATAGTATACTCTGCGCCACGTTGTGGGGACTACACCCAAATGGCACAAATTCCCGGGACTCCCGAAATGGGGTCCCGAAGTTGTCCCGAAATCGTCCCGACGGGACTCCCAGAACTTTGAACGGCCATAACTCCCGACTGCAGAGTTGGATCGCGATGAGGTCTGAATCAAAGTTGTAGCCCTCGTCGAGATCTTTCCAACAACGTATCGCACTTTCAATTCGGACTTCGGGAAGAGGTCGATTCCCGACTTTTAGTGGTCGGGAGTCAAACTGCCAGTTTGACTCGCGGCCCTTCTTTTGCCCATAACTTGAGCGACAAATATCCAAATGGCCAATACGAGGCCATTTTCGATATCTACGCTTCGAGACCTTTCCAATGACACCAAGAACACCTTAATGCGAGGTGTTTTGGGTCCTGCTGTCGAGCTCTAAAGATTCAGGAGTCCCGGAGGACTCCAAATCCCAACTTTTCCAAGTGTTGGGCTTCACCCCCACACTTGGCCAAGTTAGGGTTGCGACATTGGGTCTAACTAGGAACTTCGAAGCGCATCATAATTACTCCCTCAACACACAATTGTAGACAACAATATCCACTATGAAAGATGTAGTTGACTACTCACCCAAAGGAATGGGTGTTGTATATTTTTTAGCCACAATTTGTAGTTCAAAATCATAGAGATCAAAACAAAGCAAATGCTTATGCAGTACTTGAATAGTTGTAGGAAATTTCAAGTCCAAAGTTGGTAACCATCCAAATAACGGATATTATAAGAAATATATAACGCAGGTTTGTGTATCGATCTACATCTCTAAATTACTATGAACTAGTGGAAGACTAGGAGGTGGAAGAAAACACCAATATTGATGTGTTTAAGGATATTGAGGAAAGTTACCTACAATCATTTGAATATGTAAAAGCATAGGTGAATGTGTTAAATGAAGTGCCACAATCATACTCACATCAAGGAAATCCAAAGTTAGATCAAACAAGGTACATAACCAAAATACATGATCAGGAATATGTGGATTTGGAAGTAGTAAGGTTACTTTCAAGAATCTATGGGTTTTGTGAAGGACATGTAATTATTGTCGCAACCCTAGCTTTGGGCTCGCGACCAAGGCAAGAGTTTGCAAGGTTGCGAGCCAAGAGGAAAGCCGGGAGTCCCACAACATACTCCAAGGAGTGTGAGAAGGTGTGAGAGAATGAACCCTCACACCCCAAGGGAGTTCCACTTTGCAGAGTTGGAGTCTCGATGGATTTCCAAATCTTCAGAGGGCAATTGCAGGGGTCAAAACTCAATAGCTTGAGGAATTTTTTATATCAATGGAAAGATCTTGGAACTTAAATATCTAGAATGGGCTCTCATTGCCGATTTGGACATTTGAAACACAAGTTATGGCCAAAAGAAAAGCTGGGAGTCAAATTGGCAATTTGACTCCCCACCATTAAAAGTTGGGAATCGACCCGATTTCCCTGCGTTCAGATGGCGTGCAATATACCTTTGGAAACCTCTCAATGGGGGCTAAAAAAAATCTTTAGACCTCATTTCAATCAGAGGTTTGCACAAAAAGTTATAGCGCCCCAAAGTTACAAGAGTCCCAACCTTGGCAATTTCGGAACTTCCATTTGGGAGTCCTGGGACAAAAAGCCATTTGGATGTGGGCCCCATGGAGAGGTGCAAAGTATACTATAAGGGGGAAGGTGGTGGCTTCCCCCAAGTCCGGGCCATGGTGAGTCTTGTGTGTCCATGTTGCTTGTGGTTCGTCCTAGCACCAAAGCTGCTCCAACTATGCATTAACCACCTTGCGTTGGTTTTATGCGGATCCGTGTGAGTGAGTGAAGCTTGTCAACTCTTCCTAGTCCCATCCCGGAGCTCCAACATGCCCCTCTACCCCTCCAAAGTGCTACAAACCGGGGAGCGTGCCCCGACTCCTTACTCTATTGTTGTTTTCTGTTTAGGACTCACCTTTGAATCCCTCAAGGAGTTGGGAGTGCGTCAATGAATCCCCTAATAGACCATAAATGCACGTTTTATGGATTTAAAATAATGCCATACTCTTTACATTTTTTAAACCCCTTTAATTCTTAAAAAAAAGTGGACATGTCATTAAAAATAATAAAATCATCAAATAATATCTTCATGAATACATCAATGTATTCATGAAAAGCTTTGGTGATTACCCTTTGATAGGTGGGTGTATCTAACCTATAAATAGTTAGTTAATTTCAACATGCATTCATAATATACTTCAACACATTCGATGGTTTGTTGTTGTATGTTTTCCAATTGCATATAGACCTTTACATCATTCTTCACAATTTTGAATTGCTTGCAAAATGTTTGCTCCAACTTTTCAAAAGTGTAATTTGGATAGCTTATAATAAAGTTTTCACCCCATTCACAAATATTATCTTTGAAAGCAAAACTAAACATGTTGATGGTGTTAATTTCCATTGTTTCACCATTAGCTTTTATGGCCTTTTTGAACACTCTAATGTGGGCATCCAAATCACTGTCTTTGACATAGGTTGGATATTGTAGCTTCCTATATGCCAGCTTGGTTGCTGGTTCTAGTATAGGTTATATAATAGGTGGTTGATACCATGGTGGTATAAACATACATGAATTAGGTGTTGGCCATTTGAATGATCAAACAAGTGGATTAAAGGGTGATCTTCCGAGTAGATATCCTCTATGTGAACTTCCTCCATGTGAGTCTTTAGGTTGTCCTCCATATGTTGGTTGGTGAGCAAAACCTTTAAGTACATAAGTTGGAAAATTAATATTAACATGTATAGTGGTTAGTACTGGTGTAGTAACAGGTTGTTAGACTAATATTAACTAGTTGTTGGGTTTGTCCTTGCTATTCATTGGTTGAACCACTATAGGAAATTGATTTTGAATAGAATGTGGTGTATGTGTTAGTGTACAACAAGTTGTTTAGGTACTAAGTACACATACCTAGGTACATAACTTATATAATGCCTAAAGATTGAAGGATCAAATTTTTTTGTTCCAGTTGGGTATATTCAATATTAACTAGGATTTAAAGGTACAAAAGGGGGTATGACATTATACCACATTAGGTATGTTGAAGTAAATAACATGTTGGTTTTGCTTAATACAATTAGTGTAATAGGTTGTGATTGAGTTGTCTGATAATTAACATGTATTACCATATGACCTATACTAGGATTCATGGCTTGAGTTCTTGATATAAACATGTTGGGTATTGTTATTGTAGTGGTTGGAAGAACAAGTTGATGCACATTCATCACCTCCTCCCTTAATAATTGCCTTAGTCTATCATCACCAAATGGGCAATGGTTGAATAGGTGTCCCACCTATTGACAATATGAAGAGGTAATAGTTCCAACACCTTTAGTTTCTTCATGAAATCGGTCTATGGTGTGGAACTTGTGATCTTTCACTTTGACCATGTACTGATCTCACTAGCCAAGTGCCTTGTTGGTATGTGGCTTCTTGTCGAACAATCGTTGGTCTTGCTTAGGGTTCAACATGTTCTAGATTTGGTATGGAAACTAATTGATTAGAAGGTTTTCAATCAATGTGACAGCTGCTCCAACCTATTAAGTTGTTAAAGTCATTCCCCTTTTGAATTAATGGATACCAAATTAATATTGGTATCAAGTGGTTGGTTTTGAAAACTAATAGATGTTGTAATTGGTGTAAGTGCATTGGTTATGGGAAAAAAATAACATGAGGTTGCAAATTGTCATGGTTGTTTTACAAAAACATCAAATGATTGAACAGCTTCATGATTATCATCATGATGAACATTCATTGCATGTGGTTGGGTTGATGTGTGTTTCCCATTGATTACACTTCACTACTAAATTTTTTGGGTTTTGCAACTATCTTTTGCAACTAAAATTCAGTTGCATGCGATACATGCAACTGCAAATTTGTGTAATTGCATAAGACAAGTTGCACATGACATCTAGTTGCATGCGACATTACGTATGCAACATGTATATATGGTCTTAATATACATGTTCATACATACATACAAATCCAAATGTAGTTGCACCTTATGTGCAAGTTTCCTTGCAATTACAAGGCAACTAATCAAAATATGACACATGTGACACACTGACTTATGGACACGTGTCACTATCTCAATTTTTTGTGTTATCAAAATTTAAAATCCATTGGATTAATCTCAATCATTGAAGTTTTCGCCACTAGGATGATGACATGTGGCATACCATGGAATGTTCATTGACCATTTGACACGTGTTCATGTAAGACCAATTATATGGTGACATGTGGCAATCAAAACCCACCTATTTTTAAAATTTTAAATATTAATCAATGAAATCTAAATCGTCCAATATATGGTTAATAATATATTGACATGTGGTGCATAAGTAGGTAGGTAGGTAGGTAGGTAATCATCAAACCCTATTAAATATGTTTACTTAGGTATGCAAGTAGGTTAAAAAGTAGCTAGGCTTAGGTTATATAAATAGGTTTAAAATAATCCAATTTTATTTTCTTAAGTGTAACCATTTCACAAGGGTCAAATTTTTTCATTCACTCATCCCCAATGGCACTTAATATTTGGCTAATACATAGTTATTTTTCATACTTATATGTTGAGCCAAATAGGATTTGAAGCCAAAGGATATAGGTTAAAACATTCCATTGTAAACCTCATGAATCAACCTAGTTGCACATTACATGCAACTACTGTATTAGATTATACCAGCCAGGGAAGGGCTCTATTGCATTTGATGTTCAAAGAAAACTTGAAGCCGTCCTTTTGACGCATCTAATAAACTAAGAATCATTGAAAACAGATTAGAAATGAAAAAGTTATGGCCCCCCAAAGTAAAGGGGGTCAAAAACTCCCACAAAAAAACTATTGAACACTACAAAGGCCGGTTCTTAAACATCCAGAAAGTTCATTTTATGTTGTTTTTTTTGCTATTAGAGCTCCAATGTGATTTGTAGGACTTCAGGTGGCGTTCCTATAGCACTTTAAGTCGTTTAAAATGAGCAAGAAATAAGAAAGTTATGAAGTTTGAAAGTAGGAGGGGTCCAAAGAAAAAAAACAAAAACGTTTTGTAACTTGGAAAGCTTATTTTTCTTCTTGTTAGTTTTTCATTACTCCTTTTCTTTTGCACTTCAAAGATGATTATAGGATATTTTAAATAATAATGATTATTTAATGATAATATTATTTTAATATTATTATTTAGCTTAAATTAATAATTAACTTAAGATGTTTATATATTTTGTAGATTATTAGTGTAGCCTATTTAAATTAATATTTTAACATGAATAATAAATTTTTAATATATAGTATCTATTGAGTATATATACATATAATTGATTATCACTATAATTAAAATAAAATTTTAATTAATAATTACAATTATTTATAATGAAATTTAATATTATCATATTAATTGATTATGAAAAAAAGTAATTAAATCAAATTTACATTTTCTGAAAAGATATTCTGAAATAAAATAAAATAAAACATATTTAAACCATGGTTTAATTTAATTTAATTTAATTTAGCATAATTTAGCCTAACTTAGCTTAACCATTGTTAGTTTTAACTTGATTTAGTTTAGCCATACATATTTTAACCTAATTGAATTAAACCACATTTATTTTTACCTAATTTAATTTAGCTTAATTTAGTTTAGCCATAAATATTATAGCCTAACTTAATTTAACCATAATTAATTTTGCTTAATTTAATTTAACCATATTTATTTTAGCCTAATTTAATTTAGTTTAATTTATTTTAACCATAATGAATTTAATTTAATTTCACCCAACTTGATTCAGCCATAATTAGTTTGGCCTAATTTAATTTTATTTGACCATAATCATTTAAGCCTAATAAATTTAACCATGGTTAATTTTATCTTAATTTAATTTAGCCATAATTATTTTAGCCTAACTTAATTTAACTATGGTTAATTTAGCCTAATTTGATTTATATTAATTTATTTTAACCATTATAAGTTTGATTTTGTTTAATTTAGCCATGGTTAATTTAACTTGATTTAATTTAGCTTAATTTAAATCAGCCATGATTAGTTTAGCCTAACTTAATTAACCATGGTTAGTTTAGTTTTTTTGTTTATTTAGCTTACGTTAGTTTAGCCATGGTTATTTAAACCTAGGTTAGTTTAGGCTAGCCTAAGTTAGCATGGGGTTAACTTAGTACTAGAGGTACATAACACTATTGTATATAACCTATGTAAATATATTAAGTATAATAATTTAAGTATGTATAAGTTTAGGCCATTATTTTTATGACACGTGTCTGTGTTGTATAGATTTAGTTGCATGTTAGTTGCACACACAACCGTATGGCCCAAAATTTATACAATACCAAATTTGTAGTTGCAAATATGACCAAGATAGTTGCAATTGACAATTAATTGCATGCCAGTTGCGTAGTGACTGGTTGCAAATGACAAGATTTCTAGTAGTGCTTGTTGTTCATCTTGTTCTTGTGAAGGTTTTGGAATAGGTTGATGTGTAACATGTTTTAGTTGTTTTCTAAAACTTTTAATACCTACTTTTAACATTCTTTGAAATTAACACGTTATAGGAAATCCTTTGCATTTAAAAAAAAAATGAAACTAAAGCAACACTTCCCAGTATTAAAAAATTTGTAGAATTTTTCTTTTTATAGTTTGGGCGTTAGTTTCCTTCAAACAAAATTGCACTAATCTCACCCTATTTTTTAATGCTTCAAATGAAAACAATAAACAACTTGAATCCTAAAAATTACACACCAAAAAAACCTTATACAAATCATCATTTCAAGCATAATTACTTCTCAACAAAATTTACTTACACTATTGAATCTAACTAGAAACTCTAAGTGTGATTTTTAAAAATTCCAATCCACTACATGGTCGCCAAACGTTAATAGGTTTTATTCTATTCCTACTAAGTTTTCAATTTCTAAATTTTCCAACCATAGATTCCTAAAAGAGCAAACGAATATAATTAAATTATCAAAACAAAAATTATCTACAATTCCTAGCTAATATGTTCTTATTTTGCAAATAATTTCAAAAAAGTTGGTTGAAAGAAAATGCTTAATGTTTCTAATGAAAAAGAAACACAAAAAATTCAATAGAATCACGAGCCTCCTTTTCAAACAAATATGTCTTCTTAATTGTATACTAGCTAATTCAAAAATTAAGTAGTCACAATTAGCTATTTAAACAATCATTGAATGGTATTTAAATTAATAATCCAAAATTTCAAAAACACCTTCACCCTACTTCACTACTTGTTTTATCATATGTTTAATAGACTACCAGTTGACTATCTTGTTAACCTATCTACTAACCTAGTATAATATTACTTGTCAAGTTTAGTAATTGGTTAGGTTAATATCATAGATTAGGTCAAATAATTGGTTAGATCATGTGTTAGGTTTAACAACATGCCTAAGTTTATAACCTATTAGGTCACATTTTACTAAATATGGGTAATAATGTAGTATTTGATAACATCATTTATAAAATGGGTACTTTGATTAGTCACAATTGTCAATGGTCATCCAAATATTGTAAGGATATGTTCGTACAAAAACTTAGAATCTGCTACAACAATGTAGGTGTGAAGTGTTTGTGTTTCCACCCATTTTGTTGCATAGTCAATGGCCACTAACATGTATTGGTTGCATGATAGTCTATTTGTAGATTTAACACATCCAATAAAATCCAATCCCCATTTTTGAAATGGTTCTTCAAGTAAAGTGGTAATTAGTTTTTCCAAATTGTGCGTCAACAAGTTACTTGTTCTTTGACATTGATCATATGTTCAGCAATAGTTGTGAACATTTCAGTTCATCATTGCCATCAATACTTGGGAACCAAGATCTTCTTCATAATGATATCAAAAAAGAAATGGTTTCCTACAACTCCTTCATGTAGATATTGCAAGACTGCGGGTACCTATTTTAGTTGTAAGATTCAACAAAACCTATTGTCTTGTCCAAATATATATAGTACTCCCTCTTGAAGCACAAATGGTTTAGTTTTCTAAGATAAGTATTGTCTTTGAGATGTAATAAACCTTTCTAGCATCATTCCTTCTAATAAGTATTCATAAACATTTCGGTTGTAATGTGAACATGTGAGCATCACATGTTTGATAAGGTGTTCCAATAGGTTTAGACTAGTTGGGTAACCAACTTAATGGATTTGCCATTAGGTGTGACCTACTAAGTTTATAAACAATCTTAAAATCATGCTCTAAGAATAATAAAAACCATTTAGTTAACTTGCCAAAAACTTGTGGCTTGTTAACTAAATATATTAAGACCATATGATCAACATAGAATGTAAACTTGTTATATAACAAATAATGTTTGAATTTGTGTAAGGCATAAAACATAGTTACAAAAACCTCAAAAACAAAATTAAGTTTATACAAACCTAAACCAATTCCATACCACCTCAAAATGGCAAATTAGAGTATGACTAGGCCTTTAGGAATCATCAAAAATTTGAAGATTCACATACATGGTATACCATATGTAACCACATTTATTGTTTTGCAAGACAATGTGGTAGATTGTAGCTATTCCATGTTACTGGGAAGACCATGGCTCAAAAATGCAAAGGTTACACATGATTGGGGAAACAATGTCATTATTGTTCAAGGTAATGGAATAGTGAAAACAACATCAATTAACAAGAAATTGGGAGTAAAAAATATAAGGCTTCAAGTACTTATTTGTTATGACTTGTTGGAAGGGTTAACATATGAAGAGGAAGATCTAATCTTTGAAACAGAACAAAAGTTATTCTCAATTGGTATAATCATTATCTCAAATGATACAATTTCATTGTTGAGTATTGGATTATCAAAAATCATAATCAATGAAAAATATGACCTAGAGTAAGAGACATCTGATCAAGGAACAACATAAATGGTGCCTTGAGCAACAAAACCAAAAGACTTTTATGTTAGACCAAAAATATCATTGGAAGGTAAGGTTTATCAAAAAACCTATATCATCATATCCAAATTGATATTGAAGTGGATAAAACATCGACTAATATATAGGTACATAATCTTTAGATAGCAAGTTGGACTTTGATTAAAGAACAACTTATTAAGTTGAATCTTGGCATATAGACAAATCCATAATGCATAAAGGTCAATGCAAAGTTGACAAAGGAGAAAACTAAGGAGCTTCAGATGTTGTTCAAGGAGTTTAAAAATTGTTTGCTTGGACTTATAAGGATCTAAAAAAACACACTTCCAAAATTGGCTCAACACATAATTGAATAAAATACCTCAATATCACCAACACATCGAGCAAGGTATAGATTGAACCCTAACTATGTTATAGCTATCAAACATGTCATTGAAAAACTATTAGCGGTAGGATTCATTCAATTGGTAGAAGAGGCTACATGGTTATCACCTATTGTGTTAGTGCCTAAGAAGAACAAAATATTGAAAGTTTGTGTACATTATAGAAAGTTTAATAAGGCAATCCTTATCCTTTACTATTTTTTTATGAAGTAATGAACACTATAATGGGGTATGAAACATGTTCATTTTTAGATGGATATTCAAGATACCTTTAGATGTTTAAAGCCCTTGAAGATAAATACAAAACAACTTTTGTAAAAGACTTGGGAACTTTTGTTTGGATGGTGATGCCATTTGGTGTTAACACCAACTTTCCAAAGAGTAGACAACAAAGTTGTCAAAGAGTATTTAAACCAATTCATGAAGATATTTCTAGATGATTTCATGGTTTATAGTGATATGGAGAGTCATTTCATGAAGTTCAGACTTTGCTTTCAAAAGTGTAGAAAATATAAAATTAGTATTAACCCTTCAAAATGTGCCTTTATGGTATTTTTAGGACTAAATTTTTTAGGGTTCATAGTTTCAAAGAAGGAAAAATACTAGACCTTAAAAACATTCAGGCAATAGTGAATATGCTAGTAACTACAAATCCACAACATATTCAGGTCTTTAATGGTATGGCTTAGTTTTATAAATGTTTCATCAAGAACTTTACCTTCATCATGTCACCAATCACAAAGTTAATAAGGAAAACAAAACCCTTTATCTATACCATAAAATGTTAAGAAACTTGGGATCAAATCAAGTAGAAATACATGGATACATTAATTTTGATACTTTCAAATTGGTAGTAGTTGTAATGTTGGCACAAAATCCAACTAGTAAGTATGACCAGCTTATAGTATATGCCTCTAGACTACTAAATAAAGCAAAACATAATTATATTACTACATAAAGAAAAGCCTTAGCAATCGTTTTTGCTTTGCATAAGTTTAGACTTTTTTGTTGTGAAATAAAATTGTCTTTTATGTAGACCACATGGCTTTGGTATATTTGGTTAGTAAACCACAAGTGTCTAAAAGGAAAATTTGACGGTTGTTGTTAATTTTGGACTATGAATTCACATTAGTTTATAAGCTTGGTAGAACACGTGTGGTACCTAATGTTTTATTTGAATTGCCAAATAATTCAAAACTATTGGGAGTTCCAAATCAGATTATGGATGCATCATTATTTTTTGTAGAACCTATATGGATGTAGGAAGTATGAAGTTATTTAGAAATAGGTCAAATGCCAAAAATTCTGAACTTAATTAAAAAACAGAAGTTGGCCAAAAAGGCATAAACCTTTATTTTGAAAGAAGGAACAATGTATAAAGTGGGACAAGACAACAAAATGTGCAAATGTTTGACCACCTCATAAGCACAAATTATTCTGAAAGAATTACATGAAGGAGTGGCAAGAGGACATTTTATTACAAATTTATCGTAAAATCAATTTCGGATGCAAGATATTGGTGGCCAACTCTATATAAGGATATTCATGAATTTTGTAAAAGATGTGATAGGTTTCAGAAAATTAGAGGACTAAAAACAAAAAGTTTGGCCAAGTTGGTAATAACACTTCCAGAGGAACCTTTTATAAAATGGGGTTTAGATATTATAGGTTCAATAAACTAGTAAGACGACTAGCAAAAAACAAATATATTTTGGTAGCTACAGATTATGCAACTAAGTGGGTAGAACCAAAGGCACTTAGAACTAATACTATAGTAATTACAACTAGATTTTTATATGATTATATTCTGACCAAATTTTGATGTCCTTTGATCATAATTACATATCAAAAAGTACATTTCATCAATGATACGATAAAACATCTAACATATTAGTTTATGTTAAAGCATGTTATTTCAACTACTTATTATCCACAGCGAAATGGACAAGCATAGTCTATTAACAAAGTCATTGGTAGATTATTGACCAAGTTAGTCAATGAAAAAAATTAAAATGGGATGAACATTTGTCCACAATTTTGTTTTCATATAAGAATACTTGTAAGGTGGCAATAGGATATTCACCTTACCAATTAATCTATGGTTTGCATCCTCTAATGCCAACATAATGTGTTTTATTGGCTATTAGAAGGGACCACAAAGATGCAAAACCAACCAGAGTATTAATTGCCATAATTACATAATTGGAGAAGTTACAAGAGAACAAACTGGAGGCTCATAACAATGTTGGAACAAACCAATGGAGCATATTTTTGTGGAATCAACAAAAACACATTGAGAAAAAATTCCAGTTTGGAGATTATGTTTTTTGATTTCCCAAGGGAGAAAAGGCACACTTGGGCAAATTCAAAAAAGATGGTTTGGTCCATTTAAGGTACAATATTGCTTATCCAATAATATCGTTCTTCTTGTATATGTTAACAATTTTGAACTAAAGTTAATAATTGGTCAATGTTAACAAGTTGAAACCATACAAATCTGTAGATCATGCATTGAAGGGGATTATGAATTTAGAAAATCAGATGTTCTCAAAGTCCATAAATTTTAAACCACACGAAAGAGAAATTTGATGAATATTCCGCAAATTAAATAACAACAAAGATCATTGGTACTAAATAGATAGTAACATCATAAAAAACCTCAATAAATTAGATGAATCAATGGGTTATGATAATTGTCATAGTACATAATTACACATTTTCATAACCATTGGATTATAAGACAAATAGGTTTGTTACATTAGAACAAAACTTTGTCCATTTGATGACTCACCATGGAATAGAAAAAATTTGTAATGTAAACAACACCGAGTCATCAATTCTAAAGCTATCAAAAGAACAATTTAGTGCCATGCTTACAAAGTTGTTAGGCTAGTAGACATTAACTATAACCCATATTGCTATTAGTATGAACCTAAATAGATAAAAACATGTGTCAGAAAACAAGAAAAAAGGACAAATCACTAAGACACTAACCTTAAAGCAAAAAATGAAACCTCACTTCCCAAAACAAGATGATTGCATTTCAAAAGGTAGCAAACAAAAAAACACTTTTTCATTTTTGTTTTTTGTAAACAAGTTTTTATCATTTTTTATCCCCAAAGTGAGTACAAAAGTAAATTTTATTGAAAAATTGCAAAGACAATCTAAGGAAAGATTATAGAAGTTGATAACAATGTAATTTTACAAATATTTTCCCTTTGCAATTTAGGTTTCTAAAAAGAGGTCTACCATTTCCTTCTCTTATTTATTATTCTTCTTCTTCTCAAAGATCTTTTCCATTTTGAGAAAGCTTTTGAAGCAATTAGAAAAAACGATAAAGATTGCAAATTTTTTTTGAAGAGATATAATTTTAGGAAGCCTAGAAAAGAGGCAGGTATAAGTGAGTACATTGGTCCAATTTCCATTTTTTATTTTTGAAGAGGAAAAGCAGAAAGACGATTTGTAGTAACATCAAGAAGTGCCGTCACAACAAGAGGAGCCTATATAGGAGTAGACCCCTGAAAAAGTTCACATTCCAAACACGAAGTGCAGTAAGAGAATAAATCAACAAGAAATGATTACAAAATTGCGAGGGAGAGAAGGTGCAAACTCATGAAGATGATGAAGTTAGGTACAATTTTATTCCTACAAAGCATAATTATAATAACAATTTGAAGAATTTTTTCTTTCGACAAATTTTGGAAAGGAAGAGAGAACATGGGTGAATAAAGCTAGATTGGTAGGTTTGTTTGAGGTTGAATGGAAGCCTCCTTGTCACAACATTTTGGTTGAATTTTTGAGTAGTTGGAAATTAGATTATGAACATAATATAATCAAAGTTATGATGGGAGAAGAATAAAGAATTGTAAACATACATTTGTTGGCAGAAGCTTTAAACAATTGCCATATAAGAAAGAGAGAAGCAGACCATGCATAAATGTCAAATGCTAAAGTAGCATTAGCAGACATAACTCATGCAATCCTAGATAATTACAATGTTGATGAAGGGTGGGTTGTAAAGAAGACTAGGTTAAAGTATGTCAATAGAATTACTGTAATATTGCCCATTATCTATCAAAAAAATAAGGTGCAATATTTTAACAATAAATCTGCCATGATGATCTCCAAAGCAAATCATGGAGAATTTATCAATTGGGTTGCAATTATGTACTCTTAATTGGTCAAAGAGTTGATTAAATGGGAAAAGTGTCAAAAGAACATGATTGAGGGAGCATAAAAAAAAATAGCCAAAAAAGGATGTATGCCATTCTACTATTGTCTTAGAAGTTTTGTTTCAAAAATGGTTTCCACTTCAAAGAATGGTACCATGAGAGAAAAAGTAGACAAAGCAACCATAGGAGGACAGGAGGAGGAAGGAGACTCTAAGGGAGAAGCTTATCAAAAATAAAAGACCTCTGAACCGTACACATATTTCTCCTAAAAAGGAGAAACAACCAAAGACAAGGAAAACTAAAAGAGTAGTTTTGATGTCCCAATTTGATGATGATGAGGAGAGGGAGACTTTATTGAAGAGGTTAAAAAAATAAGAGGATACTACAATGAGGGGCAATGTAAATCCTCAACAAGTAGTAAAGTTGTTAAAGAAACAACAATAGCAACATCAAAGACAAAAGGAGAAATCAATATCTTTTAAGTCTGATCCAAGACCATAGATCTTTCCCAAGTAAGAGCAAATATCAAGTGGGTAGGAGCATTAGGGATGGCCTAAGAGGGAGCCAAAATCTCAAGCCCAACAAGCAGTAGAAGAATATATACATGACCTAGACTTAAATCCACAAGAAGTACAACAATATGTTCCAGTACCACAAAATAATGAAGGTATGCTATTGTCAAAACCAAATTTTGCAATAACAACAAATATATCTGGAGAAATTTGGATCACACACAAAAGTCTAAGTTTTTTTAGTTACAAGTTTTAGAGGTCATACTCCTAGGTTTCATACACTAGGGTTTGTGCTAGGGCTAGAAGTAGACTTGGATGAACATAAGAGAGCTACTAGTATGTTTCAATAGGGAGTATAGTATAGTGTACAAATGACCAATATTTTGCTTGATTTTTTAATTTGTAAATTTAAAAAAAGTAGATCATAGAGGAGACAGAAAAATCTATTTAGAATCTACAAGGGGCTTTAAATGTAGGGGCTTTAAAGAAGGAGCAAAAACTCAAAGTAGAGTTGCAAGTTAGGAAGAATGAGAACAGTGAAGTATTAGGAGAACTATAAACAACCAACTAAAAGATTAACAACATGGAGAACCACAACAAAGATATGGAGAACATCATAGTAGAAAGGGATCCTTTAGAAGAAACTTTGAAGCAAACAAATGCCAATTATTGGAAGTTGAGGACAAAGAAAGATTCTCTACTTGTGGAACACAATATACTTTAAAGAGATTATAGGAATACAGAGGAGACTTTCTTGAAGTAGTAGAATGAGCTAAAAAACCTAAGAGAAAACATTGGTAATGTATATCAAGCTAAAAATGAGATACAAAGGCAATTTGACCATAAGCAGGCATAGATGGACAATTTGCAAAGGCATATGGCTTTTAATGAAAAGTTGTAGAAACTTTTGGATGAGGCCCAAGGAATTAAGCCTTTCAATTATAACAATTTCTTTAAAGAAAACAATGAATTCATGAAGCATTGACGCACTCCCAACTCCTTGAAAGACTCAAATGTGAGTCCAAGTAGAAAACAACGAAAGAAGGAGGAGTTGGGCACATTCCTTAGCTCACATCATTTTGAGGGGTAGAGGGGCGTGTTGGACCTCCGGGATGGGACTAGGAAGAGTTGACAAGCTTCACTCACTCACACCAGCCTACACAAAACCCACACAAGGTGGTTAATGTGTAGTTGGAGCACTTTTTGTGCTAGGGCGAGCCACGAGTAACACGGCACACAAGACTCAGCACAACTTGGACTTGGGAGAAGCCACCACCTCCCCCTTATAGTATACTCTGCACCTCTTCACGGGGCCCACATCTAAATGGCTTTTTGCCTCGGGACTCCCAAGTGGGAGTTCTGAAATCGCCCAAGTTGGGATTCCCGCGATTTTGGAACCCCATAACTTTACGAGTAGACCTCGGATCAAGATGTGGTCTGCAGCAAAATTGTAGTCTTCATTGAGAGCTTTTCAATGGTATGTTGCATGCCATCTGAGTTCACGAAAATTGGGTCGATTCTTGACTTTTTATGGTTAGGAGTCAACCTTGCAGTTTCAATCCCGGCCCTTCTCTTGGCCATAACTTGTGTTTCAAATGTCCAAATGAGTAATGCAAGCCCATTTTAAACATATACGTTCCAAAAATATTTCCAATGATATAAAAAACACCACAAGCCATTAAGTTTTGACTCCTAAAATCGTTCTTTGAAGTTTCGAAAGTCCACTAAGACTCCATCTCCCAAAGTGGGAGTTGCTTTGGGAGTGTGAGTGTTCACTCCCTCACACTTTTCTACACTCCTGGGAGTATGTGATGTGACTCCTGAGCTTTCTCTTGGCCCGCACCCTTGCAACCCCTTTGCCTTGGTCGCGAGCCCAAAACTAGGGTTGCAACAAGTATCATACTTTTCTTTAAGTAAAATTCAAGGCATTAACAATGGAGTAAAAATATGTAGATCTATGGTGGGATACAATGTAGGATGTAATCCAAAAATATATTAGAAAGGTCTATAGAAGGTATGAGAAAAATGAAAGGTTATACATGCATAGGATATCTTAAATGGAAAAGGTCATACCATCATTTTAATATGAACCTTTTGTCTTCATTCCAAAACCATAAACCTCATATGAAAAAGAAGGAAGAGAAAATATTAATGGTGTAGGACTATCAAGCACAAGAATAAAAGAGGAGTAATTAGTAGACCTTAGAGGAGGCTGGAATTATGATATATGCATTAGAATAGACTCTAGAACCAATAGAATCTATTTTATAAGGGGTTAATTATCAAGAATATGCATTTGCAACCATAGAAATAGGAGAGCATATACAAACTAAAAGACACAAAACTCAAGAAATTCAACAAGATTAGATTGAGCTAGCATTATACTTGCAACAACAAGAGCAAACTTAGATTACATCAAAGCTACAACAACAAAAGCAAATTCATATTACATTAGATGCATAATCACATCAATAACAACGAGTTGCATCAAAGCTACAACAACAAGAGTAGACTCAAATTACATTATTTTTGTAGTCACAACATCAATCATAAGTCACATCAAAGTTGTATTCACAAGAATAAACAACAACACATCATCAAACAGCTACACGTGTCAACATAAGCACAATCAAAATAACAACATATTTTGTATACAACAAGGAATCAACCATTGGTTCAATTTAAAGTATAGCATGTATAGATTGATCATATTTGTATTCCTGCAGATATTTTCCTTTTGAGCCACACCAATACTAATACTCCTATTGTGACCCCTAATATAAGAGTAAGAATGGACAGAATAATCCAGATAAAACTAAAAAATTCTTTCGGGAAAGGTTCTCTAACTATCGTGGTAGCTCGTCACATGTATTCTATGCCTCCTTATCCATATTGTAGTACAACAATATTAATACTAAATTTCTGCCTCATAGGATTAGAATCAACATCAAATTTAACTTTCTTAACATATCTTGATCTAGAATTATGGGACATAATTCAAAGTATAGGTGGGGTAATGTTAAGGGAGTAATTATTCATTATAATAGTTAGTTAATATATTTCTACCTACTTGGTTATTCTTTTAGGAATTACTAACTAATTTACATAGTTTTTATCACCATTTGAATATAACATAAGATTTTTTTCTTTTTTCATGATTATCTTTGGGAATAAAAATAGAAAGATTCATTATAGGACATTGAGTTTTGATGGAGTATGAAACAAGAATGATTTTTCTTTTAATAAAAACTTCAATTCCATACCCAAATTTGTTGTTTCGATGTTTTCTCATACTTTCATGATCGGATTTAAATTCTAAAACTAGATGAGTAGATTCTATTAATATTAGTTTTATGACATGTTTTAGTCAAGATTTAACTCATAATATATGATAGGAATTTTTTATTTACCATTTGTATTATTTTGAAGAACAATTTACATTTTCCTTTATTCTTAAACAAAATTTCCCTTTCTTTCTTCTAGGTACCCATAATGCATCACACAACATCCATTTTTCAATTAAAGCATTGATGTTACTTTGTTAATTCTCCACAATCTAATTGTTTAATAATATGATATGTTTTGTAAACATTTTCAATTCACAGCAATATGAAAACATACTAGGATGGGGAGCCATCATCTATATTTTGTTAATTTGGATGCATTTATGATCAATGATTTATGTTGAATGCACCATGTTTTCATATGCCCATGTAAATTTTCTATGATTAATGCTTGAACATTAAATGGTAGTTCGCAAAAGAATTCCATAAAACTCACCCATGTTTCTTCTTCTGGTACTCTCTGGGGTGTATAAATATATTCCTTGTAGACCATCCAAAATAATTTAATCAACGTAAACTTTCTTGAACCATGACCTTTTAATTTTTCTTCTACCTGAGTGATTCTAGACATTACTCACCATTATTCATGCCAACCTTGATAAACATTATTATAATAACTTAGTTTTAATTTTGATTTTGCCATACATTGTTCATAATAAGTGATTTTTTTTAATACATAACTATGATTTATGTTTTTTCTATAGTCATTTAAAAATGAGTTACCCCTTATTTCCTAAATCGATCTATCCCATACAAATCTTTAATTCCATATGGAAAACAAACTATTCAAATGTGCAAATAACAAAACCTGAAATCAACTTCATATACCTCTATAGAAGTTTTTTCTTTCATTTATAGTAATAATAGTGTTAATTGTCTTTCATCAATGATTAATTTTTAAGTAGTAAGATTCATTTCCACAACTATATGTTGTACATTCCTTTATCCATCTACTCCATAATTGTAACAAATCAAGAAGTATCCAGCATTTCATTAATGCATTAGTATTTGGTTTTAAACATTATTTTTCATCACTCATACCACAATATGATTAGTCATTGTCAATTTGTCCACTCTTGTTAAAAGAAAAACACATAAGTTATTACTAGTAACCATTTTCTATATTGATACGATTTTGCACTATCAATGTATAAAATATAATTTTGTAGTGACCATAAAAATTTTGTCCATGTAATTTTTGTAAAATTAATTCCTAGATACCTATCAATAATAATTAAAACCTATCAACAAATTTCCTTTTTTGGATATGATCTTGGGGTATATAAATATGCTCGAATTGTCCACCCATATGTACAATGATCTCTAAGCATCTATTTTGCCTCCTATGGGTAATGTAAGTTTTTCCCAAGGAACAAGACTATACCTTTTTATCGTGTTTCCATACCATTATTTGAGTCTACGAATAAAATATTTTTGTGGACACATCTTTCTTACATTGTATTGTTACAAATTACACATTTGAAAAGTTGGAGCCAACGTTTTATAAATGATTCAAAACTATGAAGAACAATGAAGAGGTCTACATGCAATTGCAAAACATTCAACAACAAACCCCTAAACGTGTTGAAGTTTACTATGGTTCATTGAAAGTAACAAATTGTCTACAAGTTAAAATAACAAATGTTTTCCTCACCATTTTTTTTGGAGCAAGTTTACCTTACTTTAGATTAACAACAGTAGGTATGAAATGAGATAACTTGATTGAACACAAGGAAGCCATTATATGTGAAGAAAGTGAACTTATTAGTTTGAGTTATAATTAATGCTCTATTAACCAACTAGAGGCTAATTTAATAACTAAACTAATAGTACCTATTACTACCGCCAAATCAGTATAAACCTATATCCAATGTAGTAAAATAAATCATACACTTAAAACCTATCATAATAATAAAAAAAGGTACCAATAGTACCAATTGCCATAATCAAGTTTATAAAACCTATAGTAAAGACTAAAACACAACTTGCTAAATTGGTCAAAGTATCTATTTGATACCCCCATATTATATGTTCCAATGCTTAGCATAGATCTGGAGAATGTCCCAAAAAGACTAAAGTGTATAACAAGAGATAGTTCAACATCATATTGAGTTATACACATCGATACCACGCACTCATCATGCAAGGTACCGGTTGAATCTTAACTATGCAACCATTGTCAAACAAGATATTAACACATTACTTGTTACAAGTTTTATTAAACCTATTCAAGAAGCTACTTGATTATCACCTATAATGGTTGTGTCTAAGAAGAACGAAAAATTGAGGATATGTGTGAACTTTATGAAGTTTAATGTTACCGCAAAGAATGATCCATACTTGTTGCCTTTTATTGACGAGGTTATCAATATTGTAGCTGGACATGAGGTTTATACATTCATAGATGGTTTTTTTGGATACCATCATATTTCATAGGATTGAAAGACCAGTATAAGATTGCCTTTATTAATGATTGGGTGGCTTTTGTATGGGTTGTAATGCCTTTTGGAAGAAAAAATGGACCACCCACCTATTGGAAGGTAGTCATAAAAGCTTTCCATGAGTGCACTAATGTATTCATGGATATCATTTTAGATGATTTTATTGTTTTCAATAACATGTCCACTCATTTAGAAAAACTTTTAAAATGTTATATAAAATGTAAAAAGTATGGCATTAATCTAATTCCAGATAAATGTGCATTCATGGTCTACTTTGGAACTATCATAGGATTCATATTTGCAAAGAGGGGAAGACATTTAATCTTAAGAAAATAGAGGCCTTAGTCAAAATGCCAATACCCAAAACACCCAAGGAGATTCAATTGTTCAATGGAATGGCAAATTTTTTTTTTATGCTTCCTTCAAAATTTTGCCCATGTTCTGGCATTAATTACCAAGTTACTCAAAAAATCTAAAATATTTGAATGCACTACTACATGTTTAATTGCTTGGGAAAACATCAAGAATTGATGCATTCAAGCTCCATACTCATTAGTCCCAAATGGGAACTAAAACTTCATGTTCATAATGATGCATCTCAACTAACAATAGGGGCAATACTAGCCCAAAACCCAATAGGTAAAATTTATGATGTTTGCAATTGCTCCTCCATCTAACAAAACATCCTTAACAATGTTCTTGCCAACTTATATTTGGATAACTGCCATATGGTTATCTACATATGTAGTTGTAGTGTCTATTTCAAATTGTATCTCAACCACTATGGCTACACTAGGCTTTAATATCACTTTAATAGCTATATTGGGGTATTCTGGCTTTAGTTTTTGCCACATATATTTCTTTAAATTAGGTGTTATCTTTAGCAATTAACCTAACCTCAAAGTATAGGTGGTTTTTAGCATATGTTTATTGATATCTTGGAATATTTGTTCAATATACATAACTTTGTTGCTAGGAATAACAGACACTACAACAAAAGGTGTCCCTATACACCAAGTGATTTTATTGGATTTTGAGTGAATTCGTTAGTTGTAATGAACAGAAACCAGTGAAGAAGTAGTGAATTCACTAGTCTAGTGAATGGGTACTAGTGAACTGCACCCACATTTTGTAGTAGCGAGACAAAATTTGTGATGCAATTGGTTCTATGGAGACTTTGGCCTCTAGTAATCCTGCTCAACTTATACTCCATTATGCTTTCTCCTTTTAATTTATATTTTTTGGTGGGTCTTTTGCTTACATCTCTTATATAGTCTTGACAAAAGATTATTGTAGACTCTATTCCTTTTCCCAATCAACAACAAACTTCTTATGGATTAGCTCTTTGTCATTAAACATGTGTTATTTAATAACCTTTCTCTTTGATGATTATTTAATAACCTTGCTCCGATGATGGCCATGTTGACATTGATTATATGAACTAAGGATTTGCAACCTTAGACTTTACCACAACTTGTTTATTTGTAGTCTTCATTCCTTTGTTTTTAAACATATTTTGCATGTTAACGTACTTAGGACAATCTATGATCTTATGTCCAGTTTCACCACAAATTTGATAAGAATACCTCATAGGTCTCTTTACTTTAATCTATTGAATGGTAACCTCAAAAACCACAAGAACAAAATCTTCCTTTCTTTTGACTCTACATGTTTCAACATCATGATTTGTCTTGTGACAATTTGTGCAATACATTCTTGTTTTCTTTATAACCGTCTGAGGTTTATGAGATAATATTGTCTTACTACTTCGTTGTATTGATATATTGGTTATAGCCTTTCCTTCAAAAATTCCTTCTTCATAAACCAAAGCTACTTCCTTATGCTACTACATGGTTTTTCTCTTCATGCCTATTGTTGCTACATGTAGATATGGTTGTAATCCAAATCTGAAAACAACAATTTGAAAACTATTTGTTGTCATGTGTTGAAGATCATCAACTAACTTCAATAATCTATCATAATAAATTTCTATTATTTCATTCTTCTCCTACTTCATGTTGTTTAACTAGAAATAGATTTACTCGTCATTCTAAATTGTTCTATACCTTTTACAAAAAGCTAATTGTAATTTTGCAAAAGTACAATCTGGGTAACCTTTCATGTAATTGTTACACCAGTCAAACATAATATCTTTAAAGGTAAAAACAAAATAGATTACAATTTATGCATATTATGTTTCACCATTTGCTCTAATGGCAACTTTCAGAGCTTTGACATGAGCATTTCGGTCAGAATCCTTTACATACTCAGGGTAGTTAAGTGGTTGATGATAAGGCCTATTTGGTGGTAATGGTGGGCCTGGGCCACTTCTTCCTAGATTTGATGGTTGACCAACAAAAACTCTATTAACGGCCTTTCTGGGCATTTTTGCATGCACATTCACAAGTTTTGTTCCCCTTGGAATTTGTGGTTTGGACTTCATACCGACAACAATATGGACTAATGTTGTTATAAATGGAGCTTTAGTAATTGTAATGATATACTAAAGTAATTGTCGCAGTATAAATCTTACTAGTTCCATTTTAAAATTGGAAGTTTTTGCATAGGTAGTTCAACATTGTTGTGATGTAATAGATTTGGTGTAAGAGCTACAAAAATAGGTGCTACATCTACCACAATCAACACTTTCATTTCCACTTTGTTATCTCTTTAGATTTGTTCTTTGAGTCTACTTGGAATTTTGACCTTTTCATGGTACAAATTTTCTGGCAACATGTCCATGGTTATCTACTCTTGTAGGTTTTGGATTCAAATTTTGGAAATGCTTAACAAATCCTTGCCTCACATTATCTTCAATAAATGGACATTCATTGATTTGAAGTCCAATTTGATGGCAATATGTGCAACATGGAGAGTTAGGTCCTGGAACTTTGTTCACATTATGAACTCCTTTACTACAATCCCTTGGAACTCCTATAACAATGCTTCCATTTGATTGATTGAGTCTAGGTTCATTATATATTACTTTGACAACCATAAATACACCTTTTATTATTGTTAATTTTGCTTTTGGTAAGAATCCAGTTTCTTGTCTATTTATAAGTACCGACTCAATTCCTCTAGACATTCTAATACCATGAGTTGTGGCTTCTACCTCAACCACGTAATGAATCAAAGGTTCAAAATTCGAAGCTCTTTGTTCAAACTCTTCATTTTCATGGTCTACTTGATAATAAAGAGGTGAAACATATATGTATCTTGGTACTAATTCCTCCCTTTTTGACCTATTGCGTATTTATTTTTCTTCATGAATCAAAACATCAAAATTATGTTGTTGCATCAAACCTGTTGATTTCAACATAACTTTTTGTCAAGGTTCAAATTCTTGACTCCTTCATCTAAACTCAACCTATGAGTTTGCATTTTCAATTTGACTTTCTTCTCTCTTGGAATTTCATTATAGACTGCTAGTGTACCTTTATGCTTCACTACTTTGCACTTCACAAGGAATTATTGATGCTACTTGAAGCACTTTATGGCCTGAAGGTTTTTCTTTTGTCCACAAATGTTTTTATTCTAATTGAAAAACTCTTCAAGATGTTACAAATTGTTGATTTATTTGACTTACACTCAAATTGTTGTTGATGGCAATGCCATTTTCCACTTGTTCATATATTATAACTTGATCTAATTATCTCTTTCATCTTCTAGTTATGTTCTATTTTCCATCTCTCTACATTATAATTCAAATTTGAACAAACTTTTACGTTATAACAAAATCTTCGCATCTAGCTATTCTACTTAGAATTACTTCTCGAACAAAAACTTATGATCAATATTTGAAAAAAAATGCAAAAAATGAAACTTAAATTCACTATCAATTTTTAGATATAAAAATTCTAACAAGAAGACATAAACAACATTCTAAATTTCAATCTAAATTCAGGTTCAGGGATGGTTGCCAAATTCACCAAATGGTAAATACATAATTCTAATCCTATATTTTGATCTAAATTTGGACTAAAACACGTCATAAAACTAATACTAATAAAATTTGTTCATTTAGATCCATTCATATCTAGTTTTCGAATTTAAATCTACTCATGAAAGTATGAAAGAAAGATCAAAACAACAAATTTGGCTACAAAATTGAAGTTTTTATAGAAAACAAATCACTTTTGTTTTGTACTCCATAAAAAATCAATGTTATAGAATGAATCCTTTTCTTCTTCTTCCCAAAAAAAATCATAAAAAAAGAGTCTTATGTTGATTCAAATTCAAATGGTGATAGAAACTATGTAAACTAGTTACTAATTTTTAAAATAATAACTAGGTAAGTAAAAATATATTAACAAACTATAACAATGAGTAATTATTCCCTTAACAATGGAAAAACTATGTTAATACCTACTTTACTTATTCCACCTTTAACAAAAAGGACATAACCAAAAAATACAAGGGATAGAAAGGGTAGAGGTTGTACATTCACGGGAACCCATGACACATAAAAGGAAAAGTCGATAACAAGCCAATATAAAGTGAAATTTAAGACAAGAAATGAGGGAAGATCTTAGGAATGTTGAATTTTGGGTTAAACATTTTGATATTTATAATTGATGGAAAGAGTTAGGCATTTTGGGTAACAAGATAAAAAATTAACTTTGAAAATCGTTATTTCATGAACCATTTGTATTAGCTGCACAAATAACAGTTGAAGGAGTGCAGTCCATTGCGAGTGACATTGATGTGCAATCCACAACATTAACTACACCTAAAGAACATAATGAAGCTGAAACACCAACACGACATGAGGGAGTAGCTCAATCATAGTCGAAAAGTCTCATACTTAAACAAAAACCTATGAAAATAAGAATGCAATCCTTGCAGTCAATACAAGGGTTTTTCACTCCAGCCAAATATTTATGAACAAACTTATTCAATATTAAAGTCGAATAAGAATCAATTCCACACAAACATAGAAGTGCAACACCAAAAATAATCAATATAGTAAAAAATCCATTGTTTGAAATAGTTGAACAACAACCACTATAGTTAGAAAGACGAACATTTGTTGTGACAACAAACCAATTTAATTTCCCATTCATAATAGCCATCATACCTATGCCCCCAATAATGGTGGTAATGGCAATAAACATATTGCAAATACCATTGCCCAAGTTCCATGATAGCAATGATGCAATAATTCATATAGGAAGATTGGCCAAAATATGTGTAAGGGATGGCGATGATACTGATGCACATAAACTACAATATTTTCTTATAACATTACAAGTAAAAAGTGCAAGTTGGTTTACTCGTTATGAGACAACAAACCTTGCTACAACTTGGGGAGAGGTTCAATGTGCATCTATTTCAAGATTCATTGATGTGCATAGTGAAAGATAAATTGTGATGCACTCCCAACTCCTTGAAGGACTCAAATGTGAGTCCCAAATAGAAAACAACGAAAGAGTAAGGAGTTTGTGCACACTCCCCAGCTCACAGCACTTTAGAGGGGTAGAGGAGTGTGCTAGAGCTTCGGGATGGGACTAGGAAGAGTTGACAAGTTTCACTCACTCACATGGATCTACACAAAACCAACGCAAGGTGGTAGTGCATAATTGGAGCACCTTTGGTGCTAGGATGAGCCACGAGCAACACGGACACACAAGACTCACCATAGCCCGAACTTGGGGGAAGCCACCACCTTCCCCCTTATAGTATATTATGCACCTCTTCATGGGGCCCACATCCAAATGACTTTTTGTCTCGAGACTCCCAAGTGGGAGTCCCGAAATCACCAAGGTTGAGACTCCCACAACTTTGGGGTGCCATAACTTTTCGTGCAAACCTCTGATTGAGATGAGGTCTGAAATAATGTTTTAGCCCTTGTTGAGAGCTTTCCAATGGTATGTTGCACATCATCTGCACGCACGGAAATTGGGTCGATTCTCCACTTTTAGTGGTGGGGAGTCAAACTGCCAATTTGACTCTCGACCTTTCTTTTGGCCATAACTTGTGTTTCAAATGTCCAAATGGGTGATGGAAGCCCATTTCAAATATTTACGTTCTAAAATATTTTTATTGATATAAAGATTTCTTCAAGCCATAGTGTTTTGACCCCTGCAATTGCCCTCTAAAGATTTGGGAGTCCACCGGGACTCCAACTCCCCAAAGTGGAACTCCCTTGGGGTGTGAGGGTTCATTCCCTCACACCTTCTCACACTCCTGGGAGTATGTTTTGGGACTCCCAACTTCCCTCTTGGCCCGCAACCTTGCAAACCCTTGCCTTGGTCGCAAGCCCAAGGCTAGGGTCACGACAAACCATATTAGTTTTGAAAGAAAAGAAACAACGCAAACATGAAATGGTGGAAGATTATTGTGACATATTTTTACAATTATGTGTCATTATACCACAACAACCAAATGATGTATTTTTGAAAGAAACCTTCATGGAAGGACTATGAAATAACTTAAAACTAGCCATTATTGGAATGTTGAAGGCAACAATTGTTGAAGTAACTAACTTGGCAAGGGAAATTGAAGAAAAGATGCCTACCACATGTAGGAGTAAATAATTTCAACCACTATTAGACAATGAAGATTCATATGAGGATTTAACCGATGATGAACATAAGAAGGAAAGAAGGAAAATTGCAAGGAGCAAGATGTCAAATATCGACGTGGTGTGTTTTGTCAAAAATGTAATACTAAAGGTCATTTGACAAAAGAATGTAAACTTTTGCAACCAATTTACAACATTTGTCAAAGATAAGGGCATGAAAGCAATGATTGTCCATTGAAGGAGTTAGGAGGGTAGTATGCTAGAATAGATATATTGATCAATGTAGTACAACTTGAAGCACCGGTCGAACAGATTAAGCAAAAACAAAGTTTTTGAAAACAAAGTTTTTGATAATCAAATAATAATCTTAGCTATGACAAAGAAGAAAGGAGAATGAAGGATGGAAAAATAATTGACAAGGAAGAAATCAAGGATGGCAAAATAATCGAAGGTATTAACAAGATTGAGATGGCCAGTTTAACCAAAATGGGTATAATTGAAATAATTATAACCAAAATAATGGAAATTGACAAGGAGGGGATATGAAGTATTTCTATTGCCAAAAAGGACATTAGAAGAATGATTTTTCATTATGGAAGCAACACTTAAAAAATGAAAATAAGAATTTTCAGCCTAATGTTGGGGTCAATGTTGTTATTGTGGAACAATGTATACCCACTATACCAACATTTGTAGCCACTTGAAGTCAATGATTGAAAAAACGTTGGAAGAAAATATCATTAGCAAAAATAGTCCCATAAAAGAAAGTAGGATGAAGTGGGTTCGGAAAAGGGGAATACATAAAAAACTTGTAAGTGAAATACAACGAATACAAGCTGAGATGGATGTTCAAGCACAATTATATCCATATACTTCAAAGGATATTCAAAAATTAGCAATTGAAACTAAAGAAAGTTACGCGTTCCCAAGCTCCTTGATAGACTCAAATGTGAGTCTAAAATGAAACAACAGAACAGTAAGAAATTGGGGACATGTTCCTTAGCTCATATCATTTTGAGGGGTAGAGGGGCATGCTAGAGCTCCAGGATGGGACTAGGAGGAATGACAAGCACTTAATCACTCACCCAGACATGCACAAAACCAAACAACAAGTTGGTTAATACATAGTTGGAGCACTTTTGGTGCTAAGATGAACCACGGATAACCTTAAACTCACAAGATTCACCACAACCTGGACTTGGAGGAAGCCACCACCTTCCCCTTTATAGTATACTCTACGCTTCTCCACGACGCCCACATCTAAATGGCATTTTGTCCCAAAGTTGGGACTCTTGCAACTTTGGGGCCCCATAGCTTTGTGTGCAGACCTTCGATTGAGATGAGGTTTAAAGAAAGTTGTAGCCTTTGTGAGAGCTTTCTAATGGTATGCTGCACGTCACTTACACGCAAGGAAATTGGGTTGATTCCTAACTTTTAATTGTTGGGAGTCAAATTACCAATTTGACTCCCGACCTTTTTTTTAGCCATAACTTGTGTTCTAAGTGTCCAAATGGGTCATAAGAGCCCATTTTAGATATCTACATTTTAATATCTTTCCAATGATATAAATATTTTTTCAATCCCATGGGTTTTCACCCCTATAATCACTCCCTGGAGATTCGGGAGTCCATCAAAACTCCAACTCTCAAAGTGGACTCTTGCAAGCCCTTGCCTTTGGTCACGAGCCCAAAGTTAAGGTTGTGACAAAAAGATTAAAGCAAGATTGGAAAGTTTTACCCTACCATGAGGAAAGTAAAAATAAGGAATCATGTAACGATATAGGAATAAAAACAACCAAGGTTAACAAATAGCAATTTGGCGTAAAAAAAAACTCAATTATTCTTAAAGGGAAGTTGGAAGGAACGTTAAATGATCAAATTTTTAATATGAAAATGGAAGTTAAATTGGGGCAATTGATCAAGATTTGCCCCCAATCACAAAGAATATTAACGAAGTTTTTTTAATGATGCAAAAAGAACATTTACTGAATGTGAATGTGTGCAATGTTGGTACACACCACTAGAACAATTTTGATGAAATTATGCATCTTGTTCAAGTATCCATCAGGAATTGTGAAATCGTGGATGTTGTATTGGATGGTAGGTCTGGATTAATCACTATTTTAAAATATCTATGAAGGAAATGGGGCTTAAAGAAACCTTGGTCAGCGCCATTCATGGTTAGAATGGCATATCAAAGAAAGGTACAACCAATAGGTTTGACACCAAACTTTAAACCGACTTAACATGTTGTACATTTAAAATTGCAGTTACAATAGTGTAGATGGAAGATATTCCAAAAGCTAATTTGATGTTTTGAAGGAGACCATGGCTGAAGCAAACTAAATCTCATCATGATAACACTTTAATAATCATTATTAATACCAAAACAATGACATTGAATATAGAAAAACGGGTGATGGTACATCCTTCCAAAGACCTTGCAATTTGGATGATACTTTTGATTGGGAAGGAGGATTAGCAAATGGAGACAACAAACATTCATATAATATTTATATTAATATTAATAGATACCATTTGTAATAATTTTAAGAAGTATAATAAGATGGTTTAGATAAACTTGTAATATGGGCACAATATATTTACTAATATTTTACATAGATTTTTAATATACTCAAAATATACACTGATTAGTGTAACCATTATTGAGGTCATTTATGTTAATAATATTATTTGAATACACATGCAATATGGTTGTTCATATACATTCAAAATATACATTTATGAACATTAATACACCCAATTATATTCCTTACAATTCACAAAATACACCTTTGTATATTCATAGGGTTACAACTAATGAGACATAAATTGTTCTATTTAGATGAAAACCAAACTAAATGTTGTTCACATGCAAGGAGGAACACCAAAATAGTCACAAATTAATTGCAATGTAGTCACAAATATGTGTAACACAAGAAATAGTTGCAAAAATGTTCAAATGTAGTTACAAATAACTATTAGTCAGATGTAGTTGCAAATAGAGTGGTTACATTTTGGCTAATTTCTACTAGCGAAGATTGTAAGAAAACTTTGAGGAGATATAGTTTTAGGAAGCCTTAAAAAGAGGCAAGTCCAAGTGAGCAAATCAATTCGATTTCCATTTTTGACTTTGAAGAAGAAAAGTAAAAACACAATTTACAACAAGATCAAGAAGTGCCATTACATCAAAAGGAGCTTATCCAAGAGTAAACTCTAGAGAAGGTCTTCATTCCCAACAAAAAATGGATGAAGAGAACAAATCGACACGCAATGGCTGCAAATTTGCATGGGAAAAAGGTGTAAACTCACTAGGATGATGAGGTTAGGTATATTTTCACTCCTACATAACATAGTTATAATAACAACTTGAAGAATATTTTGCTTTGGACAAGCTTGGGAAAGGAAGAAAAAATCTAGGCGAATTAAGCTGGATTGGTAGGTTTGTTTGAAGTTGAATGGAAAACTCCCCATCACAATATTCTAGTTGAATTTTTGAACAACTAGAATTAAATTATGAACATAACAAAATCAAGGTCATGTGGGGAGAAGAGTAAAAAATTATAAACAAACATTTGTTGGTAGAGGTTTTAAAAATCTACCATAAATAAGAAACAAAAGTAGACAAGGTCGAGATGTCAAATGCGAGAGTAGCATTGGTAAACATAGTTGATAAAGTCCCATATATTTACAACATCATTGAAGGGTGGGTTGTAAAGAATATGAGGTTAGAGTATGTTAATAGAATTACTATAAATTTTCCCATTATTTATCAAAAAATAAGGTGCAATATTTTAGCAATAAATTTTCCATGATGGTTTAAAAAATAGATCATGGAAAATTTGTCAATTGGGTGCAATTATGTATTTACGATTGATCAAAGAGTTGATCAAATGGGAAAAGTGTCAAAAGAGCATGATTGAAGGAACAACCAAAAGAGAGCCAAAAAAGGATGTATGCCATTATCTTATTATCTTAGAAGTTCTATTTTAGAATTGGTTTCCATTTCAAGGAGCAGAACCACAAAAGAAGTAGACAAAACAATCATAGGAATACAAGAGGAGGAAGGAGACTTTGAAGGAAAGGTTTATAAAAAACAAAAGACCTCTGAACCTTGCACAATTTTCTCCTAAAGAGGATAACAACCAAAGACAAGGACAACCAAAAGAGCAGTTCTAATGTCCTAGTCTAATGATGATGAGGAGAAGGGGACCTTACTAAAAAGGTAGAAAAGACAAGAGGATCCTACAATGAAGGGTACTATAAATCTGCAACAAATAATAGAGTTGTTGAAGAAGTAACAATAGCAACATCAGAAATAGAAAGAGAATTCAATATCTCTTAAATCTGATCCACGACCACAAATCTCTCCCAAGCAAGAGCAAAGATCAAATGGGTGGGAGCATCAAAGATGGCCCAAGAAAAAGCTAGAATCTCAAGCCCATCAAACAACAAAGGAATAGATATAGGACCTAAACCTAGATCCACCAGAAATAGAATAATATGTTTCAATACCATAGAATATTGAAGGTATGCTACCTTCAAGACCAAGTTTTGTAACATGAATAAATATATTTGGAGAAATCTAGATTGCACAAAGAAGTCTAGGTTTTTCAAATATAGTTTTAGAGGACAGATTCCTTGGTTTCATACATTAAGGTTTGTGCAAGGGATAGAAGCAAACTTGGATGAAGATAAGATAATTGTTATTATGTTTCAATAGGCAGCAAAGTATAATGTACAAATGACCAATATTCTATTTAGATTTTTTAATTTAAAAATAAATTAAAAATAAATTATAAATGAGAAGGACATATTTATTCAAAATTACAGGGGGCTTTGGAAAAGGGGTAAAATTTTAAGTTAGAATTATAAGTTAGGAAAAATGAAAATAATGTGGTATTGGTAGAATTACAAACAGCCGAACAAAAACATGGAGAAACACAACAACGATCAGAATCTAAAAACATCAAAGTAGAAAGGGATTCTTTATAAGAAACTTTAAAACAGACAAATGCCAATTATTACAAGTTGAAGATAGAGAAAGATGCTTTAAATGTGGAGTATAATAAACTTCATAGAGATTACATGAATATGGAACAAACTCTCTTAAGTAGCAAAAGGAGTTAGAGGAGCTCAAAATAGACATTGGTAATGTATATCAAATCAAGAATAATATACAAAGGTAATTTAACTAGAGGTAGGCAAAGATGGACAAAAATTTGCAAAAGCCCATGGCTTTTATTGAAAAGTTGTAGAATATTTTGGAAGAGGCCAATAAGTCAAGCCTTTCAATTATGATAATGTTTTTAGGGAAGATAGTGAATTCAAAAAGCAACATACTTTGCTTCAGGTAAAATTCAAGGCATTGTTAATGGAAAAAAAATGTAGATCTGTGGTGGAATGGAGTGCAAGATATTGTCTCAAAAATTATTGGAAAGGTCTATAGAAGGTATGAGAGAAATGAAAAGTTATATACGCATAGGATATCTTAGATGGAAAAGGTCATACCGTCATTTCAATATGAACCTTTGGTCATCTCTTTAGAACTAGAAACCTTAAAAGTAGTCCTCATGGTGCAGGACCATCAAGTACATGAACAGAAGAGGAAGAACCAAGAAACTACAGAGGAAGGAAGGATAGCCCTCAAAAGGAGGCTAGTGATATGACATATGCACTCTAGAACTAATAGAATTTGTTTTACATGAGGTTAATTTTTAGGATTATGCGTATGTAATCACATAAATAGGGGAGCTGATATAAACTAAGGAACAAAAAACTCATGAGGTTCAAAAAGATCATATTGGATTTACATCAAAGTTGCAACAATAGAAGTAGACTTAAATTACATCAAAACTACAACAATAGGAGCAGACTCATATTACATCAGATATGTAGTTACAACAATAATTACAAGTTGCTCCAAAGTTGCAACAATAGGAACATATTCATAACATATTAGATTTGTAGTCATAGTACATTTACAAGTGACATTAGAATTGTAGTCATAAGAGTATATAACAACACATCTTTAAACAACTACACAATTGTCAACAAAGGCACAAGAAAAGTAACAACATATTCTATATACAACAAAGAATTAGACATTGGTTCAACATGAAGTATAGGAACCATGAACAAATCAAACTGTAAAACAAATAGTTCAAATTGTAGTACATCAAGATTAACAACAAATTTCTAATTCATTGGATCATAAATAACATTTGATTTAACTTTCTTAACATATTTTTATCCAAAATTCTAGGACATAATTCAAAGTATGGGTGGGGTAATGTTAAAGGAATGTTACACGTGGTAATACTTAATTAGTATATTTCTACTTACCTAGTTATTGTTTTAAGAATTACTAGCTAGATTACATAAGTTTTGTCATTGTTTGAATTCGAATAAAACATAGAATTACTTTATGAAACAAAAGTGATTTGTTTTTTTGGAAAACCTTCAATTCCATAGCCAAATTTGTTGTTTTGATTTTTTTCATATTTTTGTGATTGGATTTAAATTTTGAAACTAGATATGAGTAGATTTGAATGACTAGATTCTATTAATATTAGTTTTATGACATGTTTTAATCTAGATTTTGATCAAAATATAGGAAAAAAAGAAGTATTTACCATAGGTTGATGAACATTAACTGCTTCTTCCCTTAATAATTGTTTTAATCTATCATCAATAAATGGACAATCGTTGAATAGATATCCCACCTGGGTCAAAACATAGTCAAAGGAGCCACAAAAGGCATCGAATGTTAGATTCTATCATAAAAAACTAAACATTTATTTAATTATTCCCAATGAAAACCATGGTAATCATGGCACATTATTCCTTTTTCACTCACATGAATGTCAAGAAACTCAAATTAAAAATCAATTTGATCCAATTTTAAATTATGGTTTAGTTAAAGACTTTTGAAAGTGGTGCATCTACACCAATTATAATATCTACTAGTTTTCAAAAACACCCACCAAACACCAATATCAATTTGGTACCCACTATTTCGGAGATGGAACAATTCCACCTACTCAATAGGTTGGAACCACTTTGTCACATTGACAAAAAAATCGTTTAATCAATTAGTTTTTATACCTCATTAAAAACCTATTGAACTCCAAACAACACCCATAGTTGTTTGATAAAAAACGCACATACCAACAAGGCATTTGGCTAGTGAGGTCAATTTTTGGTCCAAATGAAAGAACACAAGTTCCACACCATAGATTAATTTTTCGAAGGAAAGCAAGGTGTTGGAAATATAACCTATTCATATTGTCAACAGGTGGGTCAAAACAAGATCAAAGGAGCCACAAGCATTACTTTACATTAATCATGCATGTATTTTTTCCCATTTTTTTTTGATATGAATGAATATTTGAATGATTTTTTTAGTAGCTTGTTATGAAAAATGATTAGAATTTCCCCAATAAGTCAAAAAAAAATCTTAATTATTTTTGAATAATTATGAATTTGTAAATGTTTATAAAATCCTTGAAATTATGTTTCATCTTGGAAAATGACGATAATTTCAAATCATAGCAAAAAATGTTAAATTCTTATAGTTGAATTTCATGTAATATAAATTATTATTTTAAAATGTATGATGTACATTATACCCCATTTATATGTGGTAGATCACTGAAGTTGTGAAATTCTGAATTTTCAAATGTATCTATTTTGAATTTTCAAAGTTTTATAATTCCACATTTTTGAAATTATGAATGATTTTCAAATGTGTTTAATATGTTATTATCATCTCATCTTTTTTATCATCAACTTGTTTTTATTATATGCGTCCTTCAAAAGTCCTTTGTAAAAATATCTTTTTTTAATGACAAATTTTTTTGGGTAAATTATAGCACATGGTTGTAGATCGCCATGGTTGTCATGTAGTTTCATCAAACAATTGAACTGGTTTATGATTGTCATCATTATGAACACCCGTTGCCCATGGTTGGGTTATTATTTGTGGTGTTTCTTGATGAGTAATTGAGAACATTATTGGGTCTTTTCTACACAATCGGTTTTGCTACATTTTGATGTTGTTCATTGATTTCTCCCCTCTTATGTTGCATTCGTGTTTGGCACATTCACAAATTTGTTTCCCATAGGTCGCACTTGTTGTTCATCTTGCTTTTGTGCAAGTTCTAAAACAGGTTGATGTAGGACTTATTCTAGTTGTTTTCTAAGAATTATAGTGACCGCTCTAGACATCTTCTAAAATCAATAGGTCCTAGAAAAGCCCCTGCATATATTATTCTTGAACATAATTTTTTTTAAATGACCTTTCTTAATAGTTAAGAGTTCATAGAAAAAAAAAATTCACAAATTGGGTGCCTATTTTACTTCAAACACTTTACATTAATCTCACCCTATTCCTAATGTTTTAAAACTAAATCAAGAAACATCAACTTAAGAATTACACAAAAACAAGTAAAACATGAAACAAATTAGAATTTCAAACATGATTGCCTTTCAAACCTAATTTGTTAAACTATTGAATTTAACCAAAAAATGTAAGTGTGGTTGCTTCTGAATTTTGATCCTCAGCATGGTCGCCAAGTGTTAACAATTTTTTTTATTCCCATAAAATTTTTCACTTTTTTGATTTTTTTCTAGCAACAAGTTCTTAAAATAACAACATGTACATCTAAACTATAACAATCTAAAAAGTAACACAATTTTTAAACTAACATGTACATAAATTATTCAAAGCTTCAAGAAAGTTGGCGATACTTAAACTAATAGCCCAAATTCTCAAAAAAATGCACCTTGTTTTACTAACTATTCTACTACTTGTTCTATAGACTACAAGTTGACTAACTTGTTAACCTATCTACCAACTTAGCATAATACTACCTATCAAGTTCAATAATGGGTTGGGTTAATGCCACGGTTAGGTTAAATAACATATTAGATCATTTGTTAAGTTTAACAACATGTTTAAATCTATTACCTATTAGGTCATTTGTTATTAAATATGGGTAACATTGAACCATTTGTAGAAACATCTAGAGGGAATACCCCAATGTTCTAAACACCATAGATATGTGGATCTTTGAGTCATGAAGCATAGGAAGATTTAATGATTGTTGAACTATTCCAGTATGTAACAAATTATAGTAAAAAATGGAAGCAAACTAGAATTGAGTTGTCTGGATTCAAATTGTTGCGTGAAAGGAATAGAACAAAGAAGCAAGAATTGGAGGGTAAAGCTATAGTTGCAAATAAGGAGGTGATAAATCTATAACGTCAAATTAATGCCAATGAAGCTCAAACCAAGAAGATACTTTAGGCCAAGGAAAAGGAGCTAAATAACTACAATTGGAGATCATTATGTTAAATCAAAGCAAGGGGAATTTGGAGTACAAGCACCGGTCTTATGACATTATCAAAGATGAGAGAGACGTGTTCAAGTTGAATCAAAAGAGAGAGGATGCAAGGTATTGGTCCCTAAAAAAACATGTAGATGATTTGGAAATTTAATCTACAACTTTGCAATGGCACAAGGATAGTCTACAAGGACATTTACAAGCACATGAAAAGGAAACCCTTAAGTTCAAGGAAAAGATTTAGGTCATTGTACATCAAAGAGATGAAGTTAATTGAAAAAAGGACAAAACTTAGGCCACCTACAATGGTCAACTCAAAAGTTACAACATGATACCAAGAGGATATGGAAGGTTGTGGAATCATTTACAACTATGGAACCATACTTGTCCAAACACAAGTTGAGGGGATATGACAATCTTTTGATGCAAAATACAATTTTGAAGACAAAATAGAAATCATTATGGTTACAAGCTTCTAAATGTGGAAGATTGGTGGAATCTATGCAAGATCAATTATTAAAGGACATTAAATTATGTTTGATAAGCCTAAGGCAAATGAAGCTAACTATAGGAGGAAGTTGAAAGTGTGCAGATAAACATATTAAAAATTTAGGTATGAATCACCTTTTGTGACTCCTGAAGATAATTTTGATACATTAGAGCTCAACTAGTATGGTGCTAGTCCATGGTAAAGTCCCAAAGGTTCAACCAAATGCACTTGTAAAGCTAAAACAAGGAGATACTATATAGGAGGTTATGGGGGAGTAGATAGTGACTCATATAGAGGAGCAAATCATAGAAGAAGTTTTGGCAGAACACAAGGTACGTCATATGAAACCTACACATACAAAGTCCACCAAGTATGCCACAACTCAATTATAACTTCTCCGTCAACAAAATTTGTCATAACAATTGTAATAAGGATAACATCACAAGATGAAGGAAATAATGGTCATACAAAGACCATTGATATGTTGAGTATCTACATGGTTTTTGTGGGATGGTTTTTAATAAAGAGTTTGGAGAATAGAGAAAAATCAAAAACCAAATTTGATGGGGAAGAACAAATTAATATTCTAGTATACCTAATTTTGTGTTTTTTTGGTGTGATTTTTTCCATACTTTATGTTTCTTTCAATGAATATGAGAATTGGAGTTGCAATAAACTAATTGTAGATAGATAAATGTGCAGATCCATTTTCTTTGAGTTTATTGGGCTTAACTTTACATAAATTTTATAATTGGGAATTAACATGTTAAAAGAATATATTCTAAAATTAATATGATGTTTGAAGGTTAATATTTATCAATTAATGTGTGCAAGGCAAAATCTTATTATGTTATCCACAAATTTCACACCTTTACGTGAGAATCAGTTCATTTTGGAATACATGATCATATAGTTAAAACGAAAATCTATAGAGATTTGATCGAAGAGATGGAAGGCATTGATTGAAAAGGAGGTTTGTCGCACACTTGGTGCAAATAATTTTACAATTGTGTTGTATGTTAGTGTATTACTTGTCTCAACAACTAATATTCAATGAAGATGGAACCTAGCCTATGGAGCTTTTAAAAGGCAAAGACTTGAACAAGGTGATGGACAACATTTGTAATATCATTGCGTCAATCAAACATTATCCTAATCATCAAGGAAACATTCACAACATTTTTTTGTTGAAGGTGATAAATTGGTACAACTTAATCCAAGATAGTTGCCTAGTGATGACATTCTTAATTTTGCAAAATAAAATTCTTTAAAATTCTTCATTTAGCACCTTGTCATAACATTCTTCGGCGCGAATTTTAACAAATTTTAACAAATTTTATGGATTTTTTGCTCTTCCATGACATTCTCGCACCAAGAATGTCATAACTATGGATAGTTGTTTCCCTATATAGTTATCATATTATAAGGTTTTTCTTTAAAAAATTATGTGTGGATGGTATTGCTAGTAATGTCGATTGGGTTTAACATATGCAACCACATTACAAACTTTCAATATCATGAAAATCAATAGAATTTGTGCAGAAATCATAAAATAATATATATGTGTAAAATCCATGGGCCTCAAATTATAAAAATGACACAAAAATAAAATTAAAAATATGTATTGTTAAAATAAATGATAAATCTTTTCTACTTGCGATGTCTTGACATGAAGTACATACGATTTACATTTTAAGTAAATTTGTGCAATTATTGTGATGTATTTTTTGTCTATTAAACATGGACATTCACTTATGTCATTTAGAACAAATATTTCATCTATTTGAAGATTTAAAATATTGAATATGCATAGTTATTTTCATATTAATCGTAGCACGAAACTCATATGATTTTTGTACAAACTTATGAAAATTGAATTTTGTGTGCAAAATTTGTGCAAACCTATGAAGCTTAGTAAATTTGTGATGTAGTGGAACAATCTTGGATGATGTTTGGTCATGTCAAACAAGTAGACGTGGACCACCATAGCATGCCATATTTATGAACATGTGTATTGTCGAAAAGTGATGACGTTATTTATGACATGCAATTAGAAACCATCAAAGCTCAATGTGTCCTTTGGGCAAAGTTGGACAAGGTCATGCTCGAGCATCACATTTAAAACATCACATCACAAATTTAACATCTCGTGATTTAGAATTGGAAATTGTGTAACATTAGTTCATTCATAATTCGTACGTTTCATACACTAATATTGTGCATTAAAAACACATTTGACACAAAAATTTATTGGAACATGCAAAATTCGTGTGAAATTTGTTCAGTCATAGGTTTGCACTTCATCCATCATCACATTTATTCGTGTGTCAAATGTGTTTTCAATGCATGATATTTGTGTGTAAAATGTATGAACCTATGAGTGAATGAATTTCACATAATTTTCATTATTAATTCATTGCATGCTAAATTTGTGATGCAATTTCAAAGGGTTCATGGTGAATAATACGTAAGCAAATTAGATAGTTGTCAAAATTGTATATGGGTTAGGAAACCCTAACATTGATATGCATGGGAAGGAATGTACTTGTTTGTTTCATTGGATGTTATCACTTGACAAACATATGAAATAGCCAATTGCACTTCAATTTTAAAACCAATATCAAGTTCTTTGCTACCAATACAAATATTCCATTTCTTGGAAGAAGTCAATGAACCTTGTGTTGTAATTTGATGTTGGTGGTACTCCTTTGAAGTTAATGTTGAAAGTGCGATCCATGAACTAAATATTTTATTAAGGTTTTGGCATTTATGTGTCAAACAATAAGGAATATTCATGTAACATGTAAATTCTTATTCAATGTCCAGCTAGCAATTTCATTTCATGTTTTATGTACATCATATTATCCTCACAATTTCATTAATTTAATGTTTGTCATGTGGATCATCATGTCATGCTCACATTTTTTGTTACCATTTGTGTTGGAAGTTTTCATTGGAGGAGAAGGCAAACATGCCAACATGTAATTTGTTTGAAATTATCCATAACATTTGGCTCCAACAACAATGAAAAAGGGGTAAATGTTTGTACATTGCAACTTACAAAAATTATTTGTGAGCCTTTAGGCATAGTTATTTATATTGAACATACTTGCATGGTGGTTTGTCAGGAAAAGGTCTAAATAGGAATGAACTTTGAATTCATAAACATAAAGTTAGTGAATCTGATGATTTTGTACAATGAATAGTAATTAGTGCAATTTTTTTATTGGTTTCTCATTTACATTTTGAATGTTACGCTTAAAGGATGAGGAGGTTTTTTCACAAACAAGGGACAAATTTGCTAACAAGGTTTGAAAGGAATTTGCACAAGCATGATCATGTTAACTTTTCTTGTGTCTAAATCGAAGTAGCCTTTAACATCAACACTAAATCAAATGTTGATCACGCTCTTCCCATTGGTGAATCCTAATGTGCAATTCTAGTTCACATTTAAAATGGTGAAGAAATGTGTGAATGTACTTTTGGATATGGTGTTTGGCATATTGAACATCGTCCTCCCAAGTCCAATGTCAATACATAATGTTTCGCCAAAAAAAAAAAAGGCCAAAATGCAAAGCAAAATAATATTATTGACCAAAGTTGTTGGTGTTCCTACTCCATGTTATGATTGTTTGTGAAATCATTTCTAAATTGGTTATCGAATGGATCACAAATTCTAGTTTTGTTCTGATGACTTGGATCGTTGTGTTGGAGGTTAAGTAAAGAAGTATGTTGTGGATAAGCCCCCTCTACCTTTGGTATGGCCAATCCAAAAAGAGACCAATTTTAATCAATATGAGGTAACAATTCTATAAGTTGGTTTCTTCTGTTTGACTTTGTTAAATGTCCTTGCAATCTATTTGGCAAGGATATATTAGTCCCCTGTCACAATCTTTGGCCATTAAGAGTTCTATCAACCCTCTCGTGTTTGTTGATCACATTTATTCCCATGTGAACAAACCTTTGGATCCAAATGCTTGGCCAAAAATTCGTAGTGATAAAACTAGTTGCTGCCCTACTATATTCAAGCTCTCCAAGGAACATGAAAACAAGCGGGAGGCTGCACATGCATTACAAGCAATAATATTTCCATTAAACAAGTTCCTCCATCAAGATATGGATTCATTTGTAACATCAAATCTAGCATGGGTAAAACAAAAGGCCTTATCATGTGATAATTGGAGATACCCAAGTTGTCATTGTATGGATTTTGTCATGATGATGGCAAGCTTGTTAGGAGAGCAAGGAAATGGGTGTAATGTAAACAAATTTATTACATTTTATAACATGTTATGGATTACAGCAAGTCCAAAAAGTTCATTCACTCTTCGAGTTGGAATTGGAATGAAGTCCAAAATTTGGTTAATTGTGTTAACGAGTTTTCTTGTCCAATCTAGAATTAAATCCAATCCATCTAAACAAATTTTTGTTGTGTTCAACCTTTGGCAAATTTAGTACGAATGTAAATGGTTATTTTTTAAAGTTTTGAAAAAGAGGTTTTGCAACACGAAAAAATTTATTTGATGGAAGTTTGAATTTGTAGAACAATATAAGCTTTCAAGTTGATGAAGGTGAACCATAATTTCCTTCCATTTTCAACTACCGATATCAATTCAATGTTACCAACACCACATCCATGACAAGGTTTTTACATGTTTGTTCATCAAGGTATTTATGGATGTACGTATATAGGCCACATGGTAAAATATTTTTGTCAAAGAATATTTTGTTAGATAATATTTTGAACATATTACATCTACATGGCAAAAAAATAAAAAAATAGATTCCTCTAAGCTCACATGCCCTTGCTCACATTCACGCTCTTGAGTTCACAATCTAGTGTTGTTGCATCCAAAGCATGTCAGTTGGAAGTTATAGAAAAAGATAGGCCTTGGTTTGAAGTTGGACATATTTATTGAAAAAATCTGGCACAAGAAAAAAATCCTTGTTAATGTTAAGGATAAAAGGTTCAACTTCAATGCAATGACTAATGCACTAAAATAAATTGTGAATGGTGAATTTCTTGGTTTGGAGGAAAGTTTTCACAAAAAATGTTTTGGTCATGCTTTTTCCGAAGGATGTCAATATGGCACAACAAATTAAAAAGTGTGAAGAAATTTGAAATATGTTTATAGTAAATTATATAAGTAGATTTCCAAAAATGCATTATTTGGCCTAAAAAATTTGGGAAAACAAGAAAGCAAGAATGTAACAAAGCCTGTGTTGAAGTTGAAATTTGCCCAAGAAAGTTGAATACCCCAATGAAAAGAAAGTAATGATTAAAAAAGTAATTATATATATATATGTCCATCTGTCGAGGTCCTGAAATCCAGATCCCAAATTGTAAAAATAAAATAACTGCCCAAAAACCTGCCTAGCTCTTCTTTTCCGGGTTTTTGTGAAACCCGGCAGTTCTGTGAGGTTTTTTTGAAATAACCAAAATGGTAGCGGTTCTTTGATTCTGAATTTTTTTCAAATACCCGGAACTTGTGATTCTTTGATTCCGAGTTTTAATTCTTTTAATTCCCATTTTACAAATACCCAGACGTGGAGGTTATTCAACATATCAAATACCCGCCCAACATTGCTATATAATTATGCTTATATAATAGAAATATCCGTCAAAATGATCCCTTGGGGGGGGGGGGGGGGCGGGCATCTTTAAACCCCAACCTCTAAAAACATTGTTAATTTGCAAATATAACATGTTGGAAGGCAAAAAATTGAATGCACCAAAAGATTCTAAAATATTTTATAGCTAGAATACAAAGACAAAACAACAACAAGAGTTATTAATTGGTTGAAACAATTAACGGGTACCCACTAGTATATGTATATATCATTTAGAATTGGACAATAAACTAATATGTTTGCTAACAAAATAATCATGTTTAAATAAATATTATAATTTTGGCCAACTATTGTGCTTTATTACATTAGACAAATTGTTGTGAGAATTATTGGTTGAATGTCACCTCCTCTAATGTGGAGCATCTTCTACATCTCCATAGGTGCTTTTGAGAGACATGAAACAGTTGAAGTATGAAAATGCAAAAAAAAATTGTCAATCAAAAAATATTTTAAAATTTTACTTTTTGCAATTTGAATATTTTTGTTTGTCATAATCAGTTTGTGAGAACCAGCTAGGGATAACTGATTGTTTTCACATTTATGAGAACCAGCATTTTGAGAACTGGCCTGATAAGACAATTAAATGTTTTGATTCCCTTCCCCAATGTTTGAATTTATTTATTTATTTCTTCTATTACAGAGAACTAGATCCTATTAAAAATCATTTGAGAAAACCGAATCCGGCAAGTGTCTTGAAAAAACAATACCCACCCAACACCGGGTATGGTCATTTTGTTACGTTCATATTCCGTGAGCTCCTTTTTTTAAAAACAGAAATTTAATGGCAAATCAATGCAAAATATTCAGGCATTTCATTGGGCTCGTGACCTTAGTGAAATGCCGACTGGCCCAACTTTGACCGCTCGCTCACTAGGAAATGCTCCGTTTGAAGTTTTCCCCGTTATTGGGGTCCTATTGTACAAAAGGGGATTTTCCGTTTAATTGATGCGCCTGTGCGCCCCTGGCCTTTTGGCTTTTCCTCCTATTGTACAAAAGGCCTTCATATATGACCCTGAAAATCCAGCAAGAGAATGGGGAACGAGAGGGAACGATCTTGGAGAAACGTAGGTGCGTCGATGGCGCGTATAGAAGTTGAAGCCGGCTCGTTGCCGGTGCAGAAACGGCCGATGCCAATTTGTTTGAGGCGGTCTCTTCGTGTTGCATTCTGGAACCAAGCACAAGGAGAAGGTCGCTATCTGTACTGCAATCACCAAATTAGAATTGAAATTTGATCGGAACAAATCCTGCGCAGAATTCCTGGACATTTCCGACCAAATTTGGGCTCTTCCTTTGTTTTGAACTCGCTGGCGTCGTCCGAGGACGAGGAACCGGAATCTAAAATCTGATCACAAGGCTGAAACTGCGCAAAATTACTGGAGATTTCTTCGTTTGTTGCAGATGAGATGTAAGAGTAAACAATAATAAGGTAAGAATCTGAAATTTCCTTGATTTTTTTCTGTAGGTTCTGTTCTTTTGGTGGAGAGCAAATTAGGAGAGGAAGCTTGAGGGAAATGAAGGAAAGGAGTGAAAACAAAGGTGGTTAAGCAGGATGTGCTTTGCTGCAATACGCTGGACTTTAAAATGTGGTTGAAAGATTTGTTGTGTGGATACAATGCTTTGAACCCCCTTGATATTGTTCTTTGGACTCCCGTGTTGGAGAGTGATCAGGTGAAGTACAAGGGGTGCGAAAGATCGAATGCAAAGAAGGAGAGCATTCCCTTGAGAGAGCCTCGAATCAGAGGTTGAATTGCAAATCTCACGATACTGCGGAAATCAGGGAAGGAAGGATGGAAAACAGGTCTTTTGGAACTCGCAGTTTCCGATTGAAAAGTTAGTCATGCGAAAACTTATGCTAAAAGCCTGAGAGCTATTTTGCACTGTTGCGCAGTAGACAGATCAAGTGAAGAAAAAGCTGAGAGAAAGTCCTGTGGCTGCTCGATTTGCTTGTTGCTCTGGTTCTAGAAGAGTCTCCAACGTATTTTTTCTGTTACGTTTTGCCGCCATGTTTGGCCGCACGCCAAAGAAGAGTAACAGCACGAGATTCTACGAGGCTTTAGGTATCTCCGGGACTGCAACGCAGGAGGAGCTCAAGAAAGCTTACAGGAAGGCAGCCATAAAAAATCACCCTGACAAAGGAGGTGACCCGGAGAAGGTCTGCTGGCTCTATATCGTGCACCTTTCTAGCAATTGTTGTGAAGTAAGCAGAACTTTTAGAAATCAATAGATCTTCTTTATGCATCCTCATTCCTGAATACCTGCACAGCGTTATATCTTGTGATGCCTGTAAAGGAGAATGGTAGGCATGCAAAGACGTGACTCTGTACATTGTAATGCACAGCTATTTGCTTCCTCTTTATATTTTGCAGTCTGGATAGTATTCAAATTATGTTGTGGACCCTTTTGCAACCAATGATTTTTTTGAACAATGCCTTATGCTGTGATATTCCTGAAATCATTCTCCAAATTTGTCAAAATAGATTTGCAATCCATTCCACTGCCTACATTTTAACGATGGTGAGGATATAACAACTGCACTTTAAAATCTCTTTGCAATTGCTGGTTTGCTATCACCTTTGTATCTTGTCAATTTGATTAATGTCAAGCTAAGACATTATGTCATTTTGACACTAGTTGACCTTGGCAAATGCTGTCTCGATGCAGTTCAAAGAAATCTCTCAGGCTTATGAAGTATTGAGTGACCCTGAGAAACGAGAAGTGTATGATCAGTATGGAGAAGATGCTCTCAAGGAGGGAATGGGTGGAGGGGGTGCCACCCACAATCCATTTGACATTTTTGAGTCATTCTTTGCAAGTGGTGGTGGTTCACCTTTTGGAGGTACACAATACTCTCTTGCAATTTCTTCTGTTGTCTTCTGAGTCTAATTTAATTTGAAAAAAGATAGATCTTAGAAAGTCCAACTATGTAGCTCTTGTGCAGGAGCAGAGTACTGCACACTGATGTTGCACATTTTACCTTTGTAGGTGGAGGTGGCAGAGGGGGCCGCAAGCAGAGAAGGGGAGAGGATGTTGTCCATCCCTTAAAGGCTTCACTTGAAGACTTGTACAATGGAACATCAAAGAAGTTGTCTTTAGCAAGGAATGTGCTGTGTTCAAAGTGCAAGGGGTGAGTGAGGCTTCACTCGTCTGATTGTAACGGCCATTTCTGATTTTCTGGCTCTAACCACATTTGCCAATTTGCAGCGTCACTCTCTTTGGCTGGTTCAATTGTCACATGACTGGGACTTTATCAGGATTTTTTTACCATTGAATGCCTCTCTTTGAGCTGAGCACTACTTCATAACCTGAAGTGTCTAAATTCTTGCAGCAAGGGATCAAAGACTGGGGCATCTGGCCGCTGTTCTGGATGTCAAGGTTCTGGCATGAAAGTTTCAATTCGTCAGCTTGGTCCAAACATGATACAGCAAATGCAACATGTTTGCCCTGATTGTAAAGGATCAGGTTTGTATCCATTATGCCTGTTTAATTCTCCTCTTCCACAAATGTATTTTTTGACTTTTCTTAGTTGATGATCCCCTCAATGGATCTCACAGTAAACTCAATGATTTTGCTCTCATCACTTCTACAGGAGAGATAATTAGTGAAAAAGACAAATGTGGACAGTGCAAGGGGCAAAAGGTTGTCCAAGACAAGAAGCTGTTGGAAGTTCATGTGGAGAAGGGAATGCAACATGCACAGAAGATCACCTTCCCAGGAGAAGCTGATGAGGCGGTAACACATCACGTTTGTCCATTGTCTTGAATTCATCCAGTATGTTCCCTCCTGAAGAGTTTGGTTAATTCTCACATACCCTAGGAGGATATTTGGTGCTGGGTATTACACATAGCAGTATGTACTGTTTCTTCTGTTGGTTTTGGATTTCCTTGGTTTAACTCCCTAATCTACAATGGTGACTGTGTAACTGCAGCCAGACACACAAACAGGTGATATAATATTTGTTCTGCAACAGAAGGAGCATCCAAAGTTCAAGAGGAAAGGTGATGATTTGTTTGTGGAGCACATTTTGACTCTGACTGAAGCATTGTGCGGCGTCCGCTTCTCCCTGTCACATTTGGATGGTAGACAGCTTCTCATCAAGACAGGCCCTGGGGAGATAATTAAGCCAGGTTTGCATTACACTTCGTCATCCCTGGAGTTTTGGTTCACCTGTTGCAAGAGTAGATACTCCTTGGACTAGCCATTGAGTTGCTAGCCAGTAGGGGGTTGGCAAATGATAGCTTTACCACTCAAAATGGCACATCACTTTTTGATCACACAGATTCTCACTGCATTGGTGGACAGCCAGTCAATCTTTTGTAATACCTGTTAGTCTGCTGAGTGGAGATATTGGCCCAATAACTGACCTTTTGAATTGCAAGACCAATGACAACCAGATTTAACTTCTCAAAATCCAGTTGGAGAATGAGAAATTGTTCCTTGCTAAAGTCCCAGGATTTTGCAGGTTCAGAAGATGTGACCTTGAGCGGTGAGAAGCAGAAGTATTCCAGCTTTGGAGTTTCTGGCCACAACATGTCATTACTATTCCTTCATTGCAATACTCTAAGTTAAGGATTGTTGGTTCATTTCTTCTACCCAGCTCTGAAGTTTTGTGTCTTCTGCTTGTTCAGGTCAGTACAAAGCCATCAACGATGAAGGTATGCCACACTATCAGCGTCCATTCATGAAGGGTAGGTTATACATCCACTTTTCTGTTGATTTTCCAGATCCTGGGTCACTCACTTCTGACCAATACAAAGCCATTGAAGATATCCTCCCTCGAAGAACAACGATCGAAATGACAGCAATGGAGTTGGATGAGTGTGAGGAGACTACTTTGGTAGATGTCAACATTGATGATGAGATGCAAAGGAAGCAACAACAGCAGCAAGAAGCTTATGAGGAGGATGAAGAAACTACTGGACCTCGTGCCCAGTGTGCTCAACAGTAGCTACTGGTCACAAAATCCTCAAGCATTCCACGAGTTATTCAATTCTGTACTCTTTCTACCCCATCTAACCGCCAATTGAGGTTAAGAAATTTCCATAATGCAGAAACATGACAGATTCGTAGCTTAACAAGGAAAAAGAATTGCTAATGTTTCTCACCTAGGCCCTGTGGTAGTAAAATCCATTCAAGTTCTCAACATCAAACATAGCAGTCTTGGAATTGACTACTGTTCACAAAAAAGTCAAATGGTAACAATTGTCCAAAAGCAAACTTCACCATCTTCAATAACATGTCTATACCCATAAGCAAGCAATGATTTCCTTTGTATGTCCCTCCCTGCTGCAATGGCTTCAATGGTATTCAGATATTGTTGAAGGTGGTATCATAGTTAAAAAAAATTTGTTGCCACTTTTTGCATGTTTACATTCTAGCAGCAAAATGTCCTTGAAGAAAAAACTTACAAAATCCAGAAGTCACTCTTCTCTTCACAAACAAGATCCAAGAATACTGTGATGTGAGCAACACCCTGATTTGAAAACAAACTGTCAATTGAATGCAAATGTTGAAACACCAGTGGGTCAGTATTCCACTTCTTTCCAGTTGGTATTTCTATTCCACAAAAGATCAACGTTCACCACCAGTAACTATGTAACATTATACCAAAGCCTACAAATAATAGAAAAGAATACATCTTTTTTAGGTCATTGAAATGGGCAAAATATGCATGAATAGTTAAATGGTCCTATACACTTTCAAGTCAGAACCATATTATTTGGTCAATTTGAACTCAGACTAAATAACTGAAAGCAAGTTATTTCAATATATGCTCCTGGTTGCTTGCAAGTTCGACTTGATAATAATCATTGATCAAATAATCATCAACTCCTTCAAATTCATTCAATAGATCAAAAAATGTTGAAGCTCAGGGAAACCAAGCTTATTGCAACAACTTCATTTTGAAATTTCATCTTGTGCAAATCCACATGCTCATGCAAATACTTCATCTTGAAATTTTCATTGTGTGCAAATCAGTTACAATTCCCTTGTGACCAAATGTTTTCCACACTCTACTATTATTGGGTGCATTGTTCATGTGGCTTCATAAGCTTGCTCCTATTGTTGTTTCCTTCTCATCTCATTTTGAATGTTGACATCAAGAGAAGTAAACTCATGTAATATGTACCTAAATATATACGTATTGTACAAAAGGATGCAATACAAGAATGGATGAATGTCACATTGATCCATTTGGATGTCATCCATCCGTTCATCACTATCAGGCATCCATGGAAAAGTCATGGATGAGTTATATCCAACCAAAGGAATGCAAAGAAGATGAATGCATGAACTTGAAAAAATTAAGGAAAATTATAACAAAAGTTCCAAGCAAAAAACAAAAGGAATCATTGTTTTTCCGAGAATTGTGATCCATTTAGTGTCACATCTATCCATCTTAATTGAACCTTGAAAAACCTTTTCAGAAACTAAATTGCTAACATAAAAAAAAGTTTGGGGCAATGATGCATTACTAGATATTCTATAAGCATAATCTTTATTCATGGATGGATATAAGATGAATTGCTAGAATTAAAAAAAAGACCAAAACAAAAAAAAATTGCATACTTCCTCCCTCCCCTCCAAATTGTCGTAGAAAAGCACATAATTAAAGGCATATGATTGCAAACAACCTTATCTTAAATTCAATATTGTACATTTTTTGAAATAATGCCTTTGAAAAGACCCAACATGTTTTGAAAACACATATATTATATTGGTAGCATTGCCCCTACGGTGGAACTTTTTTTTAAAGTTGAAATTATGCAATAGAATGTAATTTATGTGCAATTTGCAAACGACGTCCAAGAAAGCGGAAAGAAGTTGAACACGAAGCTCTTGCTTCTTTCTGAACTGTTGATGCACCTCCTCCAGGAACTCTTGTGCATTATGATCCCCACTACCACCACCACCACCACCACGAACTCTTTTACCAGCAAAAAGAGCTTTGAAATTCTGAGAGAGAAATGTGTTGGTCAAAGAAACAAAAATTTGACACCCAAATTGAGAGAAAAATGCGACAACAATTATGTGATAGAGCGTAGTTTATGTGCAATTTGTAAACGACGTCCAAGAAAGCGGAAAAAAGTTGAACACAAAAACCATAGATAGACACGGGTCACCCGCTACTTCACCGCCTCTCCCTCCCCCACCCCCCAAAACCTCCGTCACAGACAGACGTAATGAATTTATATATATGATTTATGTTAAATTGGACATCATTAATATATCAAAACTTTCTTCTTTCCACGTATCCAAAATATGTTATGTTTGATAAGATGTCTTTTGGCTTTATCCTTTGTTAAGGTTGTAAAATGATTGCAATTTAATCAATTATTGTGAACTACTATAGGTCTATTATGGTAATTACAATGTAGCTATCATGTGAGTATGAACTATGAACTTGCAATGAACGTGAACAATAAGCATGTGAGCTTGATTTTTGTGAGCATGACAATATCTTTTTGGAATATTTTTACTGCAAATACAAAAATATTTTGTTTACATGACAAAATATTTCCATCTACATCAATGGAATATTTCAATTGCAGAAACAATATTATCGTGATTTAGTTACAACTGTAAGTTGGGAAATGAGTGAAAATTTAAAACTCCCCACAAGACATGCCATGTCACAATACACAATACATGTGTAGTTTTATCAAGACTAAAATGCTTGGAATTATCCATCCTTAACATAAGCATTGTTATATTGATCTCTAAAGAAACCCTAAACTATGAATAGTTTTTTTGTTAAACATAAGGGGCTTTTTCAAACCTATATGTGCTTAGAGGTATTGAAAGATGAAGGCTTGTTGGTAAATACAAAATTCCTAATCTTATATTTTGATCTAAATCTAGATTGAAACATTTCAAAAAATTAATGTTAATAAATAATGGTCATTCAAATCAACTCATATTTAGTTTCAAAGTTAAAATCCAATAATGAAAGTACAAAAAAATCATCAAAACAACAAATCTGGTTATGGAATTGAAGCTTTTTTAAAAAACAAAGTGTTCTTGTTTCATATTTCATCAAAACTCCATGTTTTACATTTCCACCTTCTCTTCTCTTCCTCTTCTCAAAAGATATTCATTAAAGAAAAAATAGTATTGTGTTTTATTCAAATTCGAACGGTGACAAAAACTATGTAATCTAACTAATAATTCTTAAAATAGTAACTAGGTAAGTAGAAATATACTAACTAACCATTACCATGTGTAATTACTCCCCTAACATTACCCCACTCATACTTTGAATAATGTCTCAAAATTTTGGAGCAAAATATGACGCGCTCCCAAGTCTCGGGTTGAGCCCACTTGAGGATCCAACTATGTAAAGTTGCGGAAAGTTGGGACTTGACGGCCGCTCCCGACTTCCAGCACTATAGAGAGGTAGAGGGGCGTGCTAGAAGTCCCGTGATTAGACTAGGAAGAGGGACTAGATTATCAAGTTTGAATCTGCATCCAAAACCAACCACAAAAGGGTTAGTTCACATTCGGGAACACCTTTGGGTGTTGGGACAAGCCACGGGCACTTTGACTCACAAGACTCACCACTGCCCGGACTCAGGGGAAGCCACCACCTTCCCCCATATAGTGTTCTCTGCAACGCTCCACAGAGGTTACATCCAAATGGCTCTTTTTCCCGGGACTTTCAAGTTGGAGTCCCGAAATTGTCCAGAAACTGTCGCTGTTGGAGTCCCGAGACTTTGGGAGCTCATATCTCCCCACTGCCAAGTCTGATCAATATAAGGTCTAAACCAAAGTTGTAGTTCTCTTTGAGAGCTTTTCAACGCCATGTTGCACTCCTGATTCAAATGTCGAGAAGAGGTCGATTCCTGACTTTTAGTGGTCGGGAGTCAAACTGCCAGTTTGACTATTGGCTTTTCTTTTGCCCATAACTTAGGCTGCAGATGTCCAAATGACCAATGCAAGGGCATTTTGGACATCTACACTTCAATACCTTTCCAATGACACAAAAAACACTCCAATGGAAGGTGTTTTTCCCTCTGCTGTTGAACTCTAAACATTCGGGAGTCCTGGAGGACTCCAAGTCCCCAACTTTGGGAGTGTGAGTTTCATCCTCACACTTGGCCATAGTGGGGTTGCGACAAAAAATATGTTTAAAAAGCTAAATTTGATGCTATTTATGATCTTATGAATTAGAAATCTGATGTTGATCTTGCTATATTACAATTTGAACTATTTATATTATAGTCTGACTTGTCTATGACTGTTGTACTTCAGATTGAACCAATGTATGATTCTCTAGTGTGTATAAAAGTTGTTGTTGCTCTTCTTATGCCTTTGTTGACAATTGTGTAGTTGGTTGAAGATGTGTTGATTTTTGCACCTTTGATTACAAGTTTGACGTCACTTGTAATTCTATTATGACTACAAATATGATGTAATCTAAGTCTACTGCTATTGTTGTAGCTCTAATGCAACTTGTAGCTATTTGTTGTGATTATAGATCGAATGTAATTTGAGTTTGTTCCTATTATTACAGATTTAAAGTAATTTGAGTTTGTTCCCATAATTACAATTTTAATGTAATCTAAGTTTCCTCATGTTATTACAACTTTGATGTAAGTTCAACCTAATCCTTTTGGACCTCTTGAGTTTTATGTTCTTCAGTTTATATCTCCTCCCCTATTTCTGTGATTATAGATGCATACTCCTAAGAACTAACCTCATGTAAAACAAATTTTATTGATATTAGAGTATGTTTTAATGCACATGTCATACTACCAGCCTCCTTTTGAGGGCTGTCCTTCCCTCCTTTAAGGTCTCCTGGGTCCTCCTCTTTTGTTCTTATACATAATGGTCATGCACCATTAGTATTTCCTTTGTCTTCTTCCCATCTAAGGTTTTTGGTTCTAGAAAAATGCCTAAAGGTTCATATTGAAATGATGGTATGACCATTTCCATCTAAAATATCCTATGCATGTATAACTTTTCATTTCTCTCGTACCTTCTACAAACCTTTCCACTAGAAATCTACACCTTTTCCTCCATTGATAATTCATTGAGTTTTACTTTAAACAAAATATGTTGCTTCTTGAATTCATTATTTCCCCTCAAAACATTGTCATAATTGAAAGGCTTGATTCCCTAGGCCTCCTTTAGAAGTTTCTATAACTTTTCATTAAAAGCCATGTGCCTTTGCAAATTTTTGTCCATCTTTGCCTATCTTTGGTCAAATTACCTTTGTATCTCATTCTTGACTTGATATACATTACTAATGTTTGCTTTGAGCTCCTCTAACTCCTTCTACTACTTCAAGAGATTTTTTTCCATATTCACGTAATCTCTCTGAAGTTTATTATATTCCACATTCAAAGCATCTTTATTTGTTTTCAACTTCCAATAATTGGCATTTGTTTGTTTTAGAATTTCTTGTAAAAAATCCCTTTTCTATTATGATAATCTCTAGATCTTTGTTGTGCTTCTCCATTTTATTAATCTTTTGTTGAATTTTTTGTAGTTCTACTAACACCTCATTATTCTCATTCTTCCTAACCTGTAACTTTGTTTCAAATTTCTACCCTTTCTTGAAAGCCCCTCTACAAATTATAAATAAATTTATCCTTCTCCTCTATAACCTATTTATTATTAATTTCCAGATCAGAAAATCTAATTAGAATATTGGTCATTTGTACAGTATACTATGTTGCTTATTGAAACATACTAACAATTATCTTATGTTCATCCAAGTTTGCTTCTAACCCTTGCACAAACCCTAGTGTATGAAACCTAGGAATTTGTTTTCTTGAATTTATAGTTGAAGAACCTAGACTTCTATGTACAATCCAAATTTCTCCAAACATGTTTGTTCATGTTGCAAAATTTGGTCTTGAAAGTAGCATACCTTCAATATTATATGGTATTGGAACAAATTGTTGTACTTCTAGTGGATCTAGGTTTAGGTCATGTATCTACTCTTTTCCTATATGTTGGGCTTCTGATTTTGGCTCCTTCTTCGGCCATCTTTGGTGTTTTCACCCATCTAATCTTTGCTTTTGCTCGAGGGAGATCTGTGGTCTTGGATTAGACTTAAAAGATATTAAATTATCCTCTTCTTTGTAATGTTGTTATTGTTACTTCCTCAGGAATTTTGTTGCTTGTTGAGGATTTACATTGCCCCTCATTGTAGTATCCTTTTGTCTTCTCTACCTTTTCAATAGAATTTCCTCATCATCATCACTAGAATGGGACATCAAAATTGTTTTTTTGGTTGTCCTTGTCTTTGGCTCTTTATCTTTTTTAGGAGAAAATGTACAATGTTTAGAGGTTTTTTGTTTTTTATAAACCTCTCATTCAAAGTCTCCTTCCCTCCTTTTGTATTCTTATGCTTGCTATATTTGCTTCTTCTTATCCTATGGTTCTGCTCTTTAAAGTGGAAATCATTTTTGAAACAAAACTTCTTAGATAACAACATAATGGCATACATTTTTTTTTAGCTTTCTTTTGGTTGTTCCCTTGTGAAGCATTCTTGCAGACCTTCAACATGAAGACATGCACTCACGAAACCCGCTTGGAAGTGGAACTACTATGTAGTTGTAGTCTAACAAGTAAAATGGTTCAATGTAATGCAATGAAGTTCACTAAAAATCTAATACGTTGTGTCCACTTAGAAGATACAAGACATTGTGGGAGAATTGTAACTCACCATGATGGAATGTGAAAGGGCATTATGTTGATGTTCATTCAATGTCACGCTTGATGGTTGAACCTTTCTTGTTCCATTTGTCATAACATCTACATACAACCTCCTAATTTAACATGCATTGGATTTTTGAAAAGTTAATCTAAAAGGAGCCATGTTACAAAATCTTATAAGTTTTTATTTTTATGATCAAGAGTTAAGCCTTGGGACTAAAGATCACTTTGCTTAGACTGAGGGAAAAAAATAGACAATTCAACCCCCTCTACTTCCAACAAGTGTAATTCCCTTACAACCAAACCAATGATGCTGAAATTTGGAGAGAACCTTCTACACCTCCTAAACAAGAATTATTTTAAATTTGACACAAATCTAACGATGGATTTGGGAAGAACAACTATTTGAAATAAAACTCTAGAAGCTTTATCATGGAAATCCTTCCATGAACTCCACTACAACACCCTCCACTTCCGGCAAGTGTAGTTCCCTTACAACCAAATCGATGGTGCTGAAATTTGAAAAGAACCTTCTACACCTCTTAAACATAAATTATTTTAAGTTTGACACAAATCCAATGGTGGATTTGGGAGGAACAACTATTTGAAATAAAACTCCAAAGGCTTTGTCATGGAAATCCTCTTATGCTTAATTCGTGCACACATCTCTTTCATGAATAACACCTTTCCATACATAAGAATTTTTTTTTTTCCACACATTCCTTCTCTTCTTTTTTCCTTTCCCCAACCCAAGAGACTCCCCTTTTGTTCCTTTGAAAGCCTCCATGACCTTTCTTTGAGCTTGTTCCCCTTGCCTAATGGAAGCTTTGAAATCCTCCCCTCCAATCAATGGCCTCCTCATCCTTCAAAAGCCAACAAAAATTGAGAATGATTTGTGTGAGCCATGGATTATAGCTCAACAATTAGTTAAACTTTAGTTCCTTAAATTTCTTTAGTACTAATGATTTGAATGCTTATAAACCTTTAAGTAGCGATTATTAAAAAGTTGAATTAGTTTTTGTGATATTTCTAGGCATAGAGTAATTATTATTTCAGTGGATGAAACGCTTAATTAGTTTAGGACCTAGTAAACCTTTTGAAGTACATTATCCTTTTTAGTTTGTAGAGAAGGGGAAGGGGATGTAGAATTAGATGTGATTTATTGATATATAGGGAATACAAACCCATAATTAACGATATTTCGCATGACAAGGTTGAGTTAGTATGTAGAATGATCTTCAAGCACTAATGATGTACTTGTAGGATTTTTAGGATGTAGTCCTAATACATCTTTATATAGTTTCACTTCTATTAGACTTTGAAATAGAATCAAAATCAAACTTAGGTAGCAATAGTTTCACTTGAGTAGCTTCAAGTGAATTACAACTGAAAAACTGACTAAAAAGATAGATCACAGTTGTAAAAATTATAGGATGCGACGAATGGTGCAAGCGAGGTATTCGGCTCGATGCTCCAAAGGAAGTGGGTTGATCGGGCCTCCTAGCCAACGATAATGGCCGTCACCAGGAACCCACGTTCGACAATGGAAACGGACATCATCATCTTCGCACTTGCACTCTTCAAACCTTTTTGGCGCGGCTCCACGATCAAGAGCAAACTCTAGGTAAATTGCTAAGGCATGTGGGTTAGGAGACACTCGACGATCCCATACCGAACGAGCAACTCGAGTGCGCACCACTCTCCTGGGCGGTTCTTCTTCGTGCGGCCGTTGAAAAACATCCAAGTCGAGCGGTGCTTCTTCAAGCCCTTCTTGTTGTACGGGTGCGATTGGAGCATTTGAAGGCGTGGCGTCGTCGTCCGCCATGACTAGTTGCGCCTGCATCAACAAAAACCAAGAAAGTAATACGAACAAGGTGATACTGGCGTTTAGAAAGGGTCAAGGCCTTTTTATTTAACAAATTAGGGTAGGCGTAAGGTGTGGGAGTGACAGCGAAACCTTATGAAAACTCGAACACCCTAGATCCAATCAATTCATCAAACCCTAAACTCAATAGTGGATCTAGAAATATGTGAGAGTTTTTTGTGATGCGAATTGTAATTCCAATTTACTATGTACTACATAGTTAATTAGTGCATAATAAAGTAAATAGGTAGGTACTATCAAAGGAGTAAATGGTACATGGAAATGTTACTTCAACCATTGAAGTAGTCACGTAAGAACTCAAGGACTTTTCTTTGTTACTACCGATAAATTATCCTAGTAGTAGTTAGTTATTTGAAGTAATTAGGATGAAGAAGTAGGATGTGAGGGTCAACGAACGAAAAAGATAAAGATCAAGTTCAAAAGGCCTCATTAAGTTCAAGAGGCCTCATCAAGATACCCAAGATAAGGGGGAGGATGGATCCTCGAATCCCATTGGTCATGAGGATTGTCATCCTCTTTGATTGGAGGATGGAATCTCTCTTGTGGTTCATTGGGCCTAAGGATTCTCATCCTAATTTCAATTGGATAGCAATTCATTCCCAAAATCTTATTGGCCTTTGAAGGATGAGGAGGCCATTGGTTGGTGCAAAAGGATTTCGAAGCTCTCATTGGACAAAGGGAACAAGCTCAAGGGGTCATGGAGGCTCACCAAGGAAAAGGGCAGGGTGTGTATGTGAAAAAACAAGAAGGAAGAGGAGGAGGAGTGTGAGGAAGATTGGTTGTTAGTTCTTATGTGTGCAAGAATCAAGCATAGAAGGAATGTGTGCAAGAATCAAGCATAGATGAGTGTGTGTAAGAATTAAGCATGAAAAGAACTTGTGTAGCAAGTACTTGTTGCGAAGCCTCTAGACTTTTAGTTGATTAATTGTTTCTCACAAATTCATCGCTGGATTTGTGTCAAAATTATATCAATTTTAATTTGAAAGGTTTAAAAGGCTTTCCTCAAATTTTAGCTCGATCGGACTTTTTGTGAGGGAGTTGCAGGTGTTGGAAGTAGAGGGTGTTGAAGAGGGTTTCATGAAGGGTTTCCATGGTGAAGCCTTTGGACTTTTGGTTGATTAATTGTTTCTCACAAATCCACTGTTGGATTTGTGTCAAAATTATATTAGTCTTAGTTCAAAAGGTGTTAAAGGCCCTCCCCAACACTCAGCTCGATCTGACCTTTTATGAAGGAGTTGCAGGTGTTGGAAGTAAAAGGTGTTGAAGAGGGTTTCATGGAAGGATTTCCATGGTGAAGCCTCTAGACTTTTCGTTCATTAATTGTTTCTCTCAAATCCACCGTTGGATTTGCGTCAAAATTAAATTCGTCTTAATTTGGAAGTTGTAAAAGCTTCTCCCCAAATTTCAGCACCATCGGTTTTGCTGTAAGGGAGCTGCACTGGTTAGAAATAGAGGGGGTCAAATTGGTTGTTTTTTTCCTCAATCTAGGCAAGTGGTTTCTAGTTTCAAGGCTTAACTCTTAATCAAAAAAATGAAATAAAATAAAAACTTATGAGATGTTGTGACATGTCTTCTTTATTATTAGCTTTCCAAAATTCAATGCATGTAGATTAAGAGGTTGTTGTAGATGTCATGACAGTTGAAACGGAAGGTTCCAAGCATCAAGCACAACATGGAATTGAACACCCACATATGGCTCCTTCATATCCCATCATGGTAAGTTACGATTCTCTCACCTTATCTTTGTATCTTCACCTTGGACACAACGCGTTATTTCATTAGTGAATTCATTACGTACTTTGAACCACTTACTTGTTAGACTATAACTACATAGTAGTTCCACTTCCAACCGGGTTTTATGTGAGTGCATATCTTAATGGTGAAGGTGTGCAAATAATCCTCACATATTTGCCTTCCAATTGATTTTAGGATGAAACACAAAAAAATATATCATCCTGTAATAAAATAGAATGACAATCCTCATGACTAATGGGATTGGAGGATTCATCATTTCCCTTATCTTGGATATCTTGATGAGGTTCTTGAGTTTGATCCTTATTTTTTTCGTCTATTGACCGTCACATCCTACTTCTTCATCTTAATTATTTCAAGTAACTAACTACTAGGACAATTTATCGGTAGTAACAAGTAAACATCCTTGAGTTCTTACTTGACTAAATCAATTCAATAGTTGAAATAACATCCCCACATACCATTTACTTTTTTGATATCCTTTACTTATTTTTTATTTATTCTTCCATGCACTAATTAACTATGTAATACACAATAAATTAAAATTAAAATTTGCATCACCAAAACCCCCACAGATTTTTAGATCCACCGTCAAAATTAGGGTTCGATGAATCCATTAGATCTACAATGTTCGAGTTTTCATGAGGTTCCATCGTCACTCCCACACCTTACGCCTACCCTAATTTGTTAAATAAAAAACCCTCAACCCTTTTTGAACACAAGTACCACATTGTTTATGCTACATTTTTAGTTTTTGTTGATGCAAGTGAGAATTTAGTCATGGCAGATGATGTCGCTACGCCCTCGAATCCTCCAGTTCCACTAGTAGAAAAGTAAAAGTTTGAAGAAGCATTGCTTGATGTGAATGTCTCTCAACGGTCGCGCAAAGAAGAACCGTCCAGAAGAGTGGTGCGCACTCAAATTGATCGTTTGGCATGGGATCATCGATTGTCTCCTAACCCGCATGCCTTCGCAATCTATTTAGAAGTTGTCCCTGCTTATGGAGCCGCACCCTAGTGATGACATTTTTCATTTTGCAAAATAAAATTATTTAAAATTCTTCGTTTAACACCTTGTCATAACATTCTTCGACGTGAATTTTAACGAATTTTAACGAATTTTATGGATTTTATGGGCTTCCATAACATTCTCGCACCAAGAATGTCATAACTATGAGCCGCACCAAAAAGGTTTGAAGAGTGTCAATGTGAAGACGACGATGTTCGTCTTCATTGTCGAACTTGGGTTCCCGGTGATGGCCATTATCGTTGGTTGCAAGGCCCAATCAACCCCCTTTCCATGGAACATCAAGCCGAATACCTAGCTCGCACCATTTGTCACATTTTGGAGTTTTTGCAATCGTGTTCTATCCCCTTAAAATTGTTTACTAAATTGTAATTCACCAAAGGCCACTTAGGTGAAAATGTTAATACTTAAGTTTGATTTTGATTCTATTTAAGAGTCTGATAGAAATGAAAACTAAATAAAGATGTATTAGGACTGCATCCTAAAAATCATTCAAGTACATCATTCGTGCCTGAAGATTATTCTACAGACTAACTTAATATTGTCATGACGAAATGTTATTGTTAATATGGGCTTGTATTCCCAATATATCAGTAAAATCCCATTTAATTTTACATCCCCTTTCACCTCTCTATAACATAAAAGGATAATGTACTTAAAAAGGTTTACTAGGTTTTAAAATTAACTAAGCCTTACATCAACCTTAAAAAAAAGTCTTCTACGTTGAAATATCCAAAGGCTAATTCAACTCTTAATAATTATTACTTGGAGGTTTATCAGGATTCAAATCATTAACACTAAAGAAAACTATGGAACTAAAGCTTAACAATTTGTGGTATTATAATCCATGACTCACATCCCTCAATCATGCTCTTTTGATACTTTTCCCATTTGATCAACTCTTTCACCAATTGAGAATACATGATTACAACTTGATTAATAGATTTTCCATGATCTGCTTTGGAGATCATCATGGCAAAATCATTACTAAAATATTGCACCTTATTTTTCTGATAAATAGTGGAAAATTTGTAATAATTTTTATTAACATACTTGAACCTCATCTTCCTTACAACCAACCTTTCATTGGTGTTGTAAGTATTTAGGACTCTATCAGCTATGTTTGCTTATGTTACTTCAGCATTTGACATCTCTGCATGGTCCGCCTTTGTTTCTCTCTATGGTAGATTTTAAAAATCTCTACCAACAAATGTTTATTTATAATTATCTTCTATTCTCCCAACATGACCTTGATTTGTTATGTTCGCAATCCAACTTTATTTGCCTAGGTTCTCTCTTCGTCTCCAAAGCTTCTCCAAAGTAAGTATTCTTCATATTGATACTATAACTTTGTTTTATAGGAGTAAAAATGTACCTAACCTCATCATCCTAGTGAGTTTACACCTTCCCACGTAGGTTTACAACCATTGCTTATCAATTTGTTTTCTATGTGTGCTTCTTGTTGGGAATGTGGACCTTTTTTGGAGTTTGTTCTTGGGTAAGCTTTTTGATGTAATGGCGCTTATTGATCTTGTTGCAAATTGTGCTTTTGCTTCTTTTCTTCAAAGTTAGAAATGGAAATGGAAATCGACTTGCTCACTTGGACATTCCTTTTTTCTAGGCTTTTAAAAATTATATCTCTTCAATGTTTCCTTGCAATCTTTTTTTTTCCTTAATTGCTTCAAAAGCTTTTTCAAACTTGGATATTGGAGAAGTTTTCTAGTAAGAGGAACAATAAATAGGATAAGGAAATGGCAAATCCTTTTCTAGAAACCTAGACTATAAAAACAAAATATTGATGTTTTCTTTGTTTGCCTTGTTTTTCTTCTCTCACTTCTATAATTTCTCTCTAGATTAGTTTAGCAATTATTCGATAAAGCTTTCTTATACATTCATTCTTGAAACAAAAAATGATAGAAACATGTTTATAAAAAATGAAAATGAAAAGGCGTTTTGTTGTTTACCGCCTTTTAAAACGCAATCATTTCATTTCGAAAAGTGATGTTTCACTTTTTGCTTTAGGGTTATTGTATTAATGATTTGTCCCTTTTTCTAGTTTTTTTACACATATATTCATCTATTTAAGTTCATATTGACGACAATATGGGTTATAGTTAATGTCTACTAACCTAGCCACTCTACAAACATGGCACTAGGTTATTTTATTAACAACTCCAAATTTGATGACCTAGTGTTGTCTACACTACAAATTTTTAAAATCTCATGTTGAATCATCAAATCGGTAAAGTTTGGTTTTGACGTAACAACATGTAATGTATAGTTTAGTGATTTTGAAATTGTGTAATAATGGTTTGTGAATATTTTCATAACTTGCTGACTCATCAAATTTACTAAGATCTTTTGATACTACTATCTCATTAGTACCAATGATTTTTTTTTTTTTATGATCTTTTGTATCTTCATCAAATTTCTCTTCCACGTGATCTAGATTTATGGATTTTAAAAATGTTTATTTCTTTAAACTTTGAATGTCCTTCAATGTTTGATCCACATATTTGTATGGTTTCAGCTTGTTAACATTAACCAATACTGAATTTGGTTCAAAAATTTTAATAAGAACAAGAAAAATAATGTTATTGTGTAAGTAATATTGTACTTTAAATGGATTAAACCATTTTTTTTTTAATTTGACTAGGTGTGTCTTTTCTCCTTTGGGAAACCACAAAACATAATCTCCAAATTAGAACTTCTTCTCTATGTTTTTTTGTTGACTTCACAAAAATCTACTCCATTGGTTTACTCCCACATTGTTCTTAGCCTCCAATCTATTCTTATGTAACTTCTCCAGTTCTGTAATTATGGCAGTTAGTACTTTAGTTGGTTCTACATTTTTGTGGTCACCATTAATAGCCAATAGAACATATTTTGTTGGCATTAAAGGATGCAAACCATAGACTAACTACTAAGGTGTATAACTTGTTGCCACCTTATAATTAGTCCTATATGAAAACAAAATTGTGGACAGATCATGTGGATAATATGTAGTTGAACTAACATGTTTCGACATAAATTATTATGTTAGATGTTTTATCGTGTCATTGATGAAATGTAATCTTTGATTTATAACTATGGTTAATGGACATCCAAATTTGGTCAAAATATACTCATACAAAAATCTAGTTGTAATTACTGCAATATTGGTTCTAAAATTCTTTTGCTTCTACCCATTTAATTACATAATCTATAACTACTAAAATATATTTGTTTCCTATTAGTCTTCACGTTGGTTTAATTGGATATATAAAATCTAAACCCCATTTCATAAAAGGTTCTTCCATAAATGTTGTTACCAACTTCCACATGTAATCTACATCTTCTATTTCACCATTTGTTCTAATGACAACTTTTAAACATTTTACATGAACATTTGGGTCAAAATCCTTCACATACTCAAGATAGTTAAATGGTCGACAATAAGGCCTATTTGGTGGTATTGGTGACCTACTTAGATTCACCATTAACAATCCAAAATACGCTAGAAGTCGAGGTCTTAATGGTCTTAGTGGGCCTGAGCCGCCTCCTCCTAGATCTAATGGTCGACCAACAAAAAAATTGTTCACCTTTTTGGGCATCTTTTCATTCACATTCACAAGTTTTGTTCCCCTTAGAGTTTGTGGTCTGGACCTTATACCAACAACAATATGTATTAGTGTTGATACAAATTTGAGCTTCAATAATTGTAATCACAAACTTAGGCATTACCACAAAATATAATGGTATAGATCTTACTGGTTCCATTCTAAAATTAGAAGTTCTTGCATAAGTAACTCCAACATTGTTATGATGTAACAGACTTGGTGTAAGAACTACAAAAATAGATATTACATCTGCCACAATTTGAGCTCTCATTTCCGCTATGTTATTTTTTTAGATCTATTCTTGGAGTCTATCTAGAATTCTAACCCTTTCATGGTACAAATCCTCTGGCTTAACATGTCCATAATTCTTTATTCTTGCAAGTTCTAGATTCAAATTCTAAAAATGTTCAACAAATCCTTGCCTCACATTATGTTCAATAAATGGACATTCATTGATTTGATATCCAATCCCATGGCAATATGTGCAATGTGGAAAGTTAGGTCTTGGAACTTTGTTCACATTATGAATTCCTCTATTCCAATTCCTTGGAACTCCGTTAACAATGCTTCCATTTTGCTAATTAAGTTTGGGTTCATTATATTTCATTTTGACAACCACAAGCACACCTTTTGTTACTATTGGTTATGCTCTTGGTAAGATTACAGTTTCTTGTTTAGTTACAAATACAAGTTCAATTCCTTTAGACATTCTCATACCCTGATTTGCAGCTTCTTGATAAACCACATAATGAATCGAAAGTTCAAAATATTGAGCATTTTATTCAAACTCTTCATTCCCATGGTACTACTTCCTCCCTTTCTGGCCTATTGAGTCATTGTTCTTCTTCTTGAATCAAAGCATCAAAATTATGTTGTTACATCAAACATGTTAATTTAAACACAACTCTTTATCAAGGTTCAAATTTTCAATTACTTCGTCTAAGCTCAACATGTAAGTTTGCATTTTCAATATAACATTCTTCTTTCCTATAATTCTATTACAGATTGTTGGTGCAATTTTGTGCTTCACCAATTTGCACTTCATGAGGAATAATTGGTGTCGCTTGAGGCATTATGTAGCTTGCAAGTCTATCTTTTGTCCATGGATGTCTTTGTTCAGGCTAGGTGTTACAAATTATTGATCTGCCTTATCTGCATTCAAATTGTTGTTGATGGTAACGACATTTTCCACTTGTTCATGTAGTATAACATGATCTTATCATCTCTTCAAAGTTCTAATTACAATTTTATTTTCCATCTCTCTGCATTATGATTCAAATTTAAATAAACTTATGCATTAGAACAAATTCCTCACAATTAGCTATTTTGTTTAAATTTGCTTCATGAACAAAAACTTATGATCAAGATTTGAAAAAAAATGCAAAAAATGAAATTGAAATTCACTATCTATCTTTAGAAACAAAATTTCAACAACAAAACATAAACAACATTCTAAATTTCTTTGTGAATTTAGGCCCTGGGATGGTCACCAAATGGTAAATATAGAACTCCTAATCTTATATTTTGATCTAAATCTAGACTGAAACATATCATAAAACTAATACTAATTATATTCATTCATATGTACTCATATCTAGTTTCAGAATAAAAATTTAGTAATGAAAGTATGAAAAAAAATCAAAAAAACAAATATGGCTATGGAATTGAAGCTTTTCCAGAAAACAAAATGTTCTTGTTTCATATTTCATCAAACTCCATGTTTTACAATGCCACCATTTTTTTCTCTTTTTAAAAAATATTCACTAAAAAAAAATCCTATGTTCTATTCAAATTCAAATGATGACAAAAACTACATAATCTAGCTATTAATTCCTAAAACAATGACTAGGTAAGTAGAAATATACTAACTAACTATTACCACATGTAATTATTCCCTTAACATTTGTGCCTTGTGTGTTGCTACCATCATCCCCTAAGTCTTCACCATAGCTTGTCCTTACTTCCTTTTTTAATGAAAGATATCCATTGGTGAAACTCGTGAAATATACTTAGTTAATATATTTCCATGCATAGTGCAATGCATTTCATCTTGTAGTGTAGAATTTTTACCTTAACAGATTCTTCTTTCCTTAAAGAGAAATCAAGCTTCTTTCCCCTTATTGATACTTCTATCTCCTTCATAGTTGCACAAAAAATATATTAGATGCAATGAAAATTCCCACAATACAACATAACACATATTTGTTCCACTTCTAGAAAAGACAAAACACCTCTTGTTTAGGTACTCACAAGGCACGTTTCCTTGTTTTCTTTGGTGCCATTGTTAATTTTCGTTGTTTCGCTTTGATATGAATCTAGTTGTTGTTGCACCTTTTTCTACTCTTGTGTTGGGCTATGGTTGGAAATTCGCTCTTCCAAATCTAGAACAAGTTTCATCATTGTCACACTGTAACTTTTATATTTTCTTTTCTAAAAGATGTCATCATTTGCTACATTTACTTACGTCTTTGGTGAACCCTTAACCATTCAAGGAAACTTTGCCTATTGATTATTTATTCAAACACGTTTTCCCCTCTTTGTGGCAAGACTGTTCATTATTTTGTGTTTGTTAGGTTTCCTACTAATCTTTAAATGGATTAGGTAAGAACAAACATTAGAAGAATTCATGGTTTTTTTTATCAAGAATTTAAATTAAAAAAAAACCCCCATGTGGTTCTTTTGCCCCCATGTCAAACTTAACCAAAGTGCCATTTTGGACAAGTCGATTTGGACCCAACCATTTTGACTAGGTCTTTTTGGTTGGTTTTTTTACTAGGTTTTTTTACTAAACCACCATGACACTAATGTAATTTGGGCAACGATCGAAAATATATTTTGTTTAAAATTAACATGAATATATTGATTAATCAATTAGTTACCCTACCTACCACACCTAAGTAATAAACCTAATAATTAATGCCAAAAATAATTATTTATTTACCTACCAACCTTATGTTCTAGGCTAAGCCACCTAAGTTAAACCAAGTTGCATAGGTTAAACCAAGCTTCCTAGGTTAGGCCAAACCCCTTAGGTTAAGTCCTTAGGTCAAGCCAAGTAACCTAGGTAGGTGGTCTTGTAGTTTTTACAACCTAGGCTACTAAATTAGGTCACCTAAGTAGCCAAGGTAACCTAGGTTGCAAGTGTGGGGACTTGAATTCCTCGCCTCCACATTAAGGAGACAAGTCCTTAACCATCGCACCATCACCCCATAATGTGATTTTTTTGGACAACATATTTGTAATGAACATGATTTTGGACCAACATATTGTAATCAATTTCCATGAAGTTTTTTTCAACATGCATATTACACTTAATGAATTTGAATTTTTTTACACCACTTACATAAATAGGTAGGTTATAAATAGGGTAGTTTAAGTACGTAGGAGGTACTTATTAATAAATGCATGTACCTAGGTAACATGTAGATTATAATAATCCACTAAACCTTATAGGTACTTACTAAGTCTATGTTTATACCTATCTAATAAGTTATTTATGTTTATGTTATTTAGTAAGTTATGTAGGTACTTACTAACTTATTAATAGACCTAACTTAGGCATACTAAGTAGGTACCCTAGCCTATTAGGTAGGTTTGGCTTAGGTTACTTACTTAATAGACGAGGCTAACTACCTAGTAAGCTTAAGTGGTGTAACTTAAATTAGCTACATACCTAATAGGTTTAAATAGCTTAAATTAAACTATCACCACTAGGAAATACGTTCTAGTTCACTTTAGGTTTCACTAGATTTTGAATGAATTTGAACATTTTCACATAATGAAATTACTTAACCCCCTAGTGAACGGGGACCATTTGTTACGGACAATGATTTAATGAAACAAGGTTACTCTCAAGTGAAATATAAATTTACCAAACTATTCATTTGCTAGTTAATTAACTAACCAGTATGGAAATCAATTAAATTTTAATTATTTAATATATAATATGATTGATAGTTTCATAATTTTTAAAGCCTATTATTTATTGACACATGTCACTACTTACATTAAGTTAAAAACCTAACCTAATTATGTAGGTAGGCCACGTAATCAACTTATGAATTAGATAGGAGAATATTTGATCAACATACCATTGTTGACCACACACAATACCACCCAAAAGGTTTAATCTTTTGACCTTTGGATTGGATGTAAACACCTTTACCATCAAACTACCTTACTTGTTGTGATAATATCTTACAATACATTTTATTTATCAAATATTTCATTTAAAAAATTATAAAAACATAAATTTTGGAAATTCATATCTTATTGAGATTTTGTTCAATGAAAGATTCGAGTTTATTTTTTTAAAATTTCAATAATGTACATAATTACATTTATTTTCTTTTGAAAGTTTAAAATCATTTAAACAATTTTTTTTTTAATATCATTATTCAATAACATTTCAATGACCATTTAAATGATTTTTTTTAGAAATAAATGAATATTTGTTTTGTTAATATAATAATACTACCTATGTTAAATTCATTTATATTATTATATGAATATTTTTCATTAATTTAAATTATTTCACCTTACATTATTTATGGCTATTTATGGTTATTCTCAATTACTTTTGGTCATTTTTGGCTATTTCACATTAGGCTACTTTTGGTTATTTTAAATTATTTTTGGTTATTTTAGCTTATTTCACCTTAGGTTATTTTTAACTATAATAAGTTATTTTGGCTATTCAATGTTATTTTGGCTATTGTAAATTATTTCAGTTTAGACTACTTGTAATTATTACAAGTTATTTTTGGCTATTGAATGTTATTATTGGCAATTCTACGTTATTATAGGTTATTTCGCCTTCAGTTATTTTTGTCTAGTATAAATTATTTCAACCTAAATTATTTTTGTTAATACTAAGCAATTCTAATATATGGCGATTGGTTGTTCTTTTATTAATGTTATTGGTGGCTATTGGTACCTATTTTATTTGTGTTTATTAATGATTTTTAGTGGTTATTCTATTAATTGCTATTTGTGGTTATTTAATTAATGGTTATTAATGGTTATTCCATTAATGGCTATTGGTAGCTATTTTATTAATTAATAATATATGGTTATTTTATTAATGATTATTAGTGACTATTCTATCCACGATTAATGGTGATTATTCTATTAATGGCTATTAGTGATTATTCTATTAATGGCTTGGTTGTTAGTCTATAAATGACTATTGCTGGTTATTGTATTAATGGTTATTGATGGATATCTTATTGGTGGATATTGGTGTTTAGTAATGGTTATCATATTAATGGATATTGGTAGGTATTCTATTGGTGGATATTGGTGATTATTAATTGATATTATATTAGTGGTTATTGGTGACTATTATATTCATGGCTATTTTGTTAATGGTTATTTTATTATAAGTTATTGTTGGTTATTATATGTTATATTACAACTATTGGTGATTATTGTATTATAAATTATTATTTGATCTTTTATGTTAAAATATCATAGGCTATTGGTAATTATTATATTGCAAGGTATTTAAAATTATTTTTCATAGGTTTTTGTTTCTGTTATAAATTATTTTTACCTTAAGTCATTATATTTTGTTTTAGATTATTTTAAGTTATTATACTTAAAATAAAATAGTTTGTAATAATATAAAAAAAAATGACCTTAAATAACTTAAAGTATAGCCTAAAGTTAGTTGAATAATTTGATTTTTAATAACCTAAAAGCTTATAATAAACTAGTTAATATACTTTAAAATAAAATAACATATAATAATGTAAGGTACAATAATTTATAATAGCCTATAATAACATAAAATATAAGTCAGAATAACTAAAATAATTTTAAATAATATGGGGTATATCATAAAATAACATAGATAAAATATTTTTAAAAACATTAAAAAAAACATGTTTGCTACAGTAAATTGTAATAGTGAATTATGTTAAGTAGTAATGAAACATGATGTCTACATAGTGATATTATAGTGAAATCAATAAAATGCAATGAAATTATTTCACTTTTAAAGTCCCATACTGATTTAGGCTAGTAAATTGCACTCCATTTTGTTAGTAATGTATGTACCTACCTAGTAGGCTTAGGTAGCCTAGGTTACTAACCTAGTTAATAGGATAGGCTATTTATAAGTAATTAATAAAAATAATTTAAAATGATTAATGAATTATTATTAATTATAAGTAAATAAATAATATCAATTATTAATAATTGATTATTTCCTAGGAATTAATAAATATATAATTATACTATTAATTATTGATTTTAAATGTTTTAAACTAGTGGTTATTGATTAAATATTAGTTATTGAATATTTATTACTGATAAATATTATCTAATATCTGTTACCAATTATTGACTATTTACTATTAGTTATTGATTATTAGTTATTCAAAACTCGTATCAAATATTAGCTTTAAAATTAGATGAATTTTATATTAGATAATAATAATTAATCACTCAACAAGTTAATGGATAAAATAATTATTGGTTATTAATTGAAATCTATTTGGTGACTAATTAATTATATAAAATAATATTACTAACTAATTAATGTATTAAGTTTAAGCACCTACATGTGCCTAAAGATATCATGTAAGTAGCCTATTAAACTTTATAAATAAATCTTATATGTAATATGTTTACAGTGAAGCTTATTAACCATGAATTTAGACTTTGTATACACACAATTCAAAATAAACTTATAGGTTAAATAACTAAATTAATATGGTTTATTTTATTAAATGTTAAATCAGAATGGCCAATTTCATTAGTTGTAAATCACAATGGCCATTTAGTATGGTCAATTTGACTAAACCTTGGTCATCTTGAGGAACCTTTAACCTTTTTGACCAAATATTTGGTTTGTTACATGGTAAAAAACGTCACTTTAGTCAAATGTTTTAATAAAAAATAACTTGTGTGTTTCATGCCCTAGGGCTTTAGTCAAAACGAGCATCCCCCTTGGTCAATGTAGACAATTAAGTCAAGTTGGACCTTCTAAAAAGTCACATTTTCTTGTAATGTAATGACACTTTGCTAACATCCTCAAGTACAACAAAACGTGTCTCTTTGTGCAAATTTGACCCTTCAATGTTGTTTTACCACAATTCAATTAGATGATTGATGTGGTGGTAATGTATTATTGGGATAATAAAAATGAAATTCCTATAATTAAACAACTACACTTCCATTTAATTCAATAAGATATCAATTATAAACAATAATTAGTTATTTCATTAATATTAAATATTAATTTATAAACTTATTGGCTTATCAATAAAAATTAGATAATATAAAATAAATAAATTATTATTACATTTCATAATTTCATAATTAATTAATATTTATAATTCATGAATAATGATTAATTCTAATATTAATTTATGCATTCATTGCAATGTTTACTTGTAATTGTATAATATAGTTGAGAAATAGTTGAACCATAGTTGCAACAAAAATATTATTCCATTGAATTGCATTTATCATCCATTTCTATGTTTTGTGACTCATCAAAGTAATTGAACACAATATTTATGAAGTTGACACATCACCTTGGGAAACATGACTATAGGATATGTCGTTTTCCCAATTGATGTCTTGACCATAATTCAACCATAGACCCCTTAGTTGAAATTTATTTTCGACTATCCACCAAAAGAATAGACAATTCAACTTATTTGTTAACCTTAATATTTTTTTAATATTTAGAAAATTGCAATTGAATTTTTTTTATAAATGACATGTAATTGAAAATGGGCTGGTTGAAAAAGTGGGTGTTCTACAAGTGACACCACCCATAGATCCCCCAAGCGCAAGTTAATAATTACTTGCAACAAACACTTTAAAGACTATTCCTATTTTATTTCAACAATGTTGCCATGAGTTCATGTGACTTTAAATAGCAATGCATGTATCATGGTGAATTGTAGATGCAACCTTCATAGAGTTAAATCTTGTAATCTATAGAACAAAAATTCAAAATGCATAAATGGAGTTCTACGTTTAAATGTAGATGATGAAATATCCAAGCAGCAAAATAGCTTCTCCAAACCCTAAACCCTTGTATCCCAATAATGCATGGCTCACAAATAAACATGATGTTTTGTAATTGAAATACCTCTATAGGCATTGCAAGTGAAGTTGAAAAAATAACTAGTAGTCACTACAAATTGAAATTTAATCCATCTTTTTCATTGAGCCCTAGAAAGAAAAGTAAGAAATAGATGTGCACACATAAAGAAATTCAACAAGTGAAAGTAAAGATTGAAGCACATGTGTGCATAGAATTGAAAAATCAAAGGAATAAAAAGACTATAAGTTCACATGGTTAATCATGGACATTTCCAACGCATCCACCATCGCCAAGATCCACCAACCTCCAATGCCAGCATAGGTTTTCAATGTCGACTCAACCTTTCTTACATAGGGAGAGATCCTTGAACATGGAATCCTGGATTTTTGGATTCACAATAATGAAATTGACGCCCCAAGGATGCACCCTTATGGGAACCTTGTACACAATGAAGTACCTTATTTTTGGACAATCAATGCAGCATTTTGGCAAAGGCTCTATCTCAAATTGAAGTGGATCCAATACAACACTCTCTACACATCGATTACTTCCAACGATCAGCAAACTTGTAAGATCTTTTAAAAGATCAAAGATATTCATATATTCACTTTAGCTTATAGCAAAAAGACTTCCAAGTGCATTGGTTGAATGAATTATGTGAGAATTCAAAACACCATGTTAAGGTTCATATTTCAAACAATGTGTAATTAAGAACTACAAAGCACATGTATGGCATGAACTTGAAGGAATATGGATTGTTACAAAGCTTGTGCACCATGTGTTCTTCACACTTGAAAAGCATGAACATTGATGTGTTTCAAGCTTCAACGTCCTTCCAAATGATTACACACATAACACACATGTCGACCCCTATTCGATCACAAACCTTGTTAACCCTAGAAAGATTTTTCATTGAACATTTGCTACAAAAAATTTGGTTTGTTGAATGTGGCCTAGACTCAATGGCTTAGCTCAATCTATCAAATACACATTTCCCCAAAACATGGCTCTATGTTTTGGATTCGACACTAAAGTCTCGTTGCCACTTTTTTTTTTTCGAATTTTAGTCACATAAATGTCTATTTAAATTTATTTTCATCATGGGCATTGACATTAATGATTCCAAGTTGTAAAAGTCCTTAGAAACCCTAAAGTGATACAATTTTATAGTCCTTTTCTTTATGGCCAACTTTCTTAAAATGTCCATACATCTTTAGAGTTGTGTTTTTGTAAATTTTTTATTTGATTCTTATTGTAGTTGTAGGCTTAAATAGGCATGTTGTTTATTGATTTCTTGAGTTCAACAAAACACAAAATAGGTTTTTTTTGCTATTCCTTTTAAGTCTTGTAATTATGTTATTGGTCTTAGGTCTTATTACATGTATGCTATTTTACAATTCAAGACTTTAATGGACATTTTTTTTAATCAGAATTTGGGATGGTTCACTAATTTCATTTCATGTGAATGTATTTTTAAGAGAATATATTTAAATCTACAAATTTTTTAAAAAATTGAGTTCTTAAAATGTTAGAAAATACATGCATTCTGGATCTTTTGATGCATGACATGCCTTTTGAAGGACTCAATCATGAATGTACCATGGGGGTCAAAACACGTAACTAGGAGCCAAAAAGGGTGTTGGATGTTCAAATAATCAGTCAAAATCAGACATTTATTTTTAATTACCATTTAAAACCATAGTAATTATGACAAGTTGGTCCTTATTCCCTCATATGAATGTCAAGGAATTTAGAATAAAAATTCATTCAATCCAATTTTAAGTTTTGGGTTTAATTTTGTTTGAAAATGTACACCTATTACATCATATCAAGTCTTTGCAAAGTACTATCAAAAGGACTCATGCAATAAAAAAGAATTCATTGGAAAAAAATTAGATGACAAAAACACATTAGCCACATTCAAAAAACATTCATAGTTTTTTTAATGTGAAATTTTAAATGTTTAAAAATTCTTTCAAAATTTTAAAGTTTCAAGAATTTTTTACCTCATATAAATGGTTATAATGTACACAATGTATGGAAAAAAGTCATAGCTTAAATTATAATAAAACAAAAGAACGTGAAATTTTAATTTTTTGTGATGATTTAAAATTTTGATCATTTTCAAGATGAAACATTGAATCAATAAAGAGTTTGCACAATTTTAAAAACTCGTATTTATTCAATAATTATTAACAGAAAAATTGTGATGCATTGGGGAACATTTAAATATTTTTAGAATAAGTTACAAAAAAAAATCATTAAAAAAGTAATTTGCATGTAAAAGTTTTTTAGGGAAAAAGGATTTGTAGTCCTTTTCCAAAGTAATCCCTTTGGCTCCTAGTTACAGGTTTTGACCCATGGTGATGAAAGCTTAGTAGAAAACTTTTAAAATTTACTCAAGAGAAAAAAAGGAAGAATGTAAATTTTGTTTTGTCAAAAAGAACAAAAAGCACAAGAAACACTTGTTGTAGACTTTCAAACATAAGATGAAGACCATGTTGGATATTTTGGAGTTACAAATCAACACCACTTTAAGTTTGATCTCCAAAGTTTTCTACATACTACGATCTATGAAGTGACTTTCCATCCCTCTACTTTTGGTTCTACAAGGTGATTATACTCAGAAGTACATATATATGCTATTGGTGAAGGGAAAATGTAATGTGTATTTCTAGATATTGAATTGCATTTATAGTTGAAAATAAATAGCTTACCTCCTATGCATCATTTATGATTTGGAATTGATAGATATATTTTCAAAGTTCAAACTTTCCAAATCCTAAAATTTTATGTTAAACTACCACCCACATAAACTAACTTATAACGAGTCGACATAATGTTCAACTTGATAGTAAACTTCCAGTCACTCAAAACATTATTGGCATCACAAACATTAATCAAATCTAGCTTGCATTAATTCATTAGAAAGCGCATTTTCCCTACCAAATTTCAAGCCTTGCATTACTCAATAAAAATCAATAAAAATTTGTGCCATAGAACTAGAAAAGGGTTTTATGAAAGTAGAAACTTCAACTTGACAATAAACCTTTAATCACTTAAAACATTGTTGGTTTCACATATTCTATTCATATTTAGCTTGCATTAATTCATTAAAAAGTTAATTATAAGGCTCACCTACTCATTAAAACTTTGCACCTGAACTAAAAAAAGGTTATGTAACAAAACCCGAGAGGTTTTGTGAACATTCTTTAAGATTTCAAGCTCCAAATCTACCTCTATTCATTTCATTCTTTCAAAAGTACTACTATAATCTAATCTGTTCTCCCTCTTTCCACCATCTACTGAAACTCATCATTGTTTTCCTCCCAAGGAAAGTTGTAAGAAAAAGTTTTTAAATATTCAAATCAAAAATCATGTTAGAAAAAAGAGAGACATATTATCCAAATTCGTGCCTTTAAAGAAAAGGAGAAGGAAGGAGGTGAGGGAAGACCTCAACTTGGTGGCCAATGGAAGGTTCCAAGCTTGGTGGCCCTTGGAATGTTCCCTGTTTGGTTGCTCTTGGAAGGAAAGGAGAAACATCCTTTCCACATCCTTTCATTTTTTATCCCAATGAACCTAAATTTTTTTATGAAGGTTTTTGTGAAATTCAAGACACTTCAATTTTTGCTTGGTTTTCAATTCTCGACATTGAACATGAGTGTTGGTTGTGCGATTCAATTTGTCAACTGCCTCTTAACAACAAGGCATATTATTTAATTCACACCATTTTACACATCCTAGATTTCCTATAGTTATTAATTACCACTGTGGCATAGCCTATGATTCAACATGTATTTATACTCCTCTTTGAACTTCTCCATAACCTTTTTTTTTTTTAAATTCCTCATGAAATCCATGTTTAACGCACTCCCAAGCTCTTTGATAAACTCAAATATGAATATGAAATGAAAACATTGGAAGTGCAAGGGGTTGGGTTACACTTTTTGGCTCGCAACACTTTGGGGGTAAAGGGGCATGCTGGAACTCTAGGAAGGGACTAGGAAGAGTGATAAGCATCAATTACTCACACAAACTTGCAAAAAACCAAACATAAGGTGGTTAGTGCGTAGTTGCAACACTTTTGGTGCCAAGACAAGCCACAAGCAAATTCGAACTCACACCACGGCACGGACTTGTGGGAAGCCACCACCTTCCCCCTTATAATATACTATGTGCCTCTCCATGGGGCCCACATCCAAGTGGCTTTTTGTCCTGAGAATCCGAAGTGGGAGTCCCGAAATTCCCAAAGTTGGGACTCTTGCAACTTTGAAGCCCCATAACTTTGTGTGCAGACCTCCAATTAAGATGAGATCCAAGCAAAGTTGTAGCCCTTGTCCAGAGCTTTCCAGTGATATGTCGCACACTACCTGCACGCAAGGAAATCGGGTCGATTCCTAACTTTTAATGGTTGAAAATCAAACTGCCAATTTGACTCTCGACCTTTCTTTTGGCCATAACTAGTGTTTCAGATGTCCAAGTGGGTCATGCGAGCCCATTTCATACATATAAGTTTCAATAGGTTTCCAATGGTATATTAAAAAATTCAATCCATTGGGTTTTAACCCCTATAAACGCTCTTTGAACATTCGGGAGTCCATCGGGACTGCAACTCCCAAGGTGGAAGCTCCTTTGGGAGTGTGAAAGTTCATTCCCTCACAGTTTCTTTCACTCCTAGGCTTCTTTTCTTAGCCCGCAACCTTGCTAGCCCTTGCCTCAGTTGCGAGCCGAAGGCTAGGGTTGCAACAATGTTGCAATTACTAACCAATCACCCTACTCATTTTAATTGTTATGTTGTTTCAAATTAATCATACGTGCTTATAATGCTTTGAGATTATTCTATTTCCATTGGACCCTTTGTTGACACCCCTTAAATGTTGCAAGAATTCAAATCATCCTTGCTTGTGCGACTATCCATTAAATACCAGAACTAGACCAATGTTGTGCCAAACATTACAAATTGTATTATTTGCTTTAAACCCCAACCTTCTATAGACTTCTTAGCCTTAATCACACAATTGAAGTTTTACAACTATGAATAATAATTTTTGTTGAAGAAAATAATCAAATTCCGAAACCAAAAAAAACCCCCCATGCAACCATGCACACCCACATTTTTCATTTTAACATGAAATCTTTACAAAACCCTAATAGGTTTATCACACCCCAATATTCGTGATGTAATTCTTGAAAATTGAATCTACTGTGCATGGTTGTGTTGGTAGGGCTCACAAAATCCTAAGAGTAGGATCAAAGTCACATTATGAATTGTAGCACACACAAAGAGTGACACCAACAAGTTGTTGTCCATCTCATCCTATGCTCCAATGGGTACATCTTGTGGTGGAATCTATTGAGTTGTGTTGAGGAAGAAATATTACATAAATATTTCAATAACTAATGTTAAATGACAACATCTTCCTTTGGATCAACCTTGAATGTTTCGATCGTGATCTTAATCCATAATAACCTTAGGAGGAGGCTAATTGCAACAAATTGCACTTATTGCAAGATTCTAAACCCATAATAAGTGGCCAAAGAAGAACCATAGTCGCAAAGGTCAAGTTGCTCAACAAATTCTATCACCTACAAATTTAAACATACCACATGAGCACCAAAGTGAAAGATTTATATCCCCAAAAATAAATTTGTCTAGGTGGTTTCCATCATGTTCAACATCTCCCCAACATAATCAACACAAGGTTCAGTTATAAACCATAGAACTAACTGCAAATCAAAAAGGTGTCATCATTTTCAACAGGGGTATATGAATTAAGGGATAGATTTGGCATAATACAAAAACGCAAGGCCATTTGCAAAATCATCTAGGGGCATAATTCCAATTTTTCAGACCCCACATACATGAGGATCCTTATGTAAGGAGGCAAAAGAGGATTTACATATTGTAGGATTATTCAGCATGTTGGCAAATTATAGTAAAAAGATGGAACAAACTATAATTGAGTTATCAGAACTCAAATTGTTATGTGAAAGGAATGAAGCCAAAAAAATAGGAGTTGGAGAATAAATATGCAACTACACAATAAGATGTTTAAGATTTACAAAATGACATCCATGCAATTGAAATTGACATCAAAAAGACACTTCAAGCGAAGGAGAAAGAACAAAACTAATTACAAATGGAACTTATTATGGTAAAATAGAGGAAGGCAACCCTAAAGTAGTAGATGTAATTGTATGAAACAATCAAGGGAAAGAAGGATGTGTTAAAAGAAAATTAAGACAAAGAAGATGCTTAATATTGGTTCTTAAAAAAATAAACAGATGATTTGGATATTAGATTCATAGCTTTGCAATGATAGAGGGATAATGACAATTGCAGGTATAGAAGACAAAAATTTAAAAATTCAAGGAGGAGCTTTAGAGTACTATGCATCAACAAAATGAAGCTATGAAAGAGAAGGACATAACTTAGACTATGTGTGGCAGATTGATCCAAAAGGTGCAACAAGATGTAACAAGGTTAAACAAAGTTGTGAATTTAATCATAACCATGGAATCATATATGTCCAAGTACAATTTGGAATATGATAATTTACTAATGTAAACACAATTTTAAGGACTAAACAAACATCCTTACAGATGCAAACATCTAATGTTGACACCCGGTCAAACTTAATTCATGATATGTTTCAGACAAATTTACATACCTTGTTTGATGAGCACAAAGTAGATGAAACAAACTCCATAAAAAGGCTTAAAACATACATGGAAACATATCCAAAGTTCAAATATAAACACCTTCTACAACCCTTAAGGACATTTTCAATACTTCAAATTTTAATTAGTATGAAATAGGTCTAAATGGAGACGTTTAGGAATTTCAATCAAGTTCACCTTTAGATTTAAGGGGAAGAGATACTATAAAGGAGGTCGTGGATGAACAAACTGTAACACAAGCTGAAGAGCAAGTCTCAGTAGAAGTCTCAACAAAACCAAACACACAACAAGTATCTACTCACACATAAGTCACTAGACTATGTTATAATTGTTGATGTCTCTTTAACCACCTAGTTTGTTATAACAACTACAAGAGTAGGAACTTCACAAGAGGAGGGAGGTAATGGCCATACATCAACCATTACAGATTTATAGTAGTAAAAGCAACTATAGTAAACTCCGCAGATTGTAGAAATTCATGTAATGGAGGACTAATACGTTGTAGAAATACATGGTACAATTGTAGAGTAAACAACTTTAAGTGGAGTTCAGACGATGTTTTAGGTGGGAAAGTTGAGGATTAAGGAAGCTCTTGATATTTTTTGGGGACTTATTTTCCTAACTAGTTTTTGTTGTTGTCGTCTAAATGTTTGTGGAGCAAGCTACTAAAAGTTGGGGATAGATACACTATTTTAGGTGTGGCAAAATAGATTAGGTTATTTTTCACCTATATCCTAAACCTTATCAATGGGATTGTCATTTGTAGGCAACCCTAATCCTAGACATGCCTACAAAAAATGTGTACCTAGCTTACCAAAAGACCATAGTTGGCAAATTTTGGTTGCACATGCAACTACGAGTATATGCATATCAATGATATACGATGATATATCAAATATATACAGTGATATACCACAGATATCATCCAAAGGTTGGGATGAAGGTGATCATAGTTGCACCATAGTTGCATACACACCCAAAAAGGGGGCATAGTTGCAAAAATAGTTGCATGCGGCAGGCAGTTACATACCAGTTGCAAAGGGTGTGGTTGCATATGACAGAATTTCTAGTAGTGTTACAAGTCTCCAACAACTATGCCAATAATATCAAGCAACTTGGATTCAATTTGTCCAACTCGTGTAGACAATGTTGTTGTGTTGCCACCTTGCATTAAAGAAAACAAAATTTTATTACTCATAATACATTGAATTTCAAACAAAAAACAAAGAATATTAGGATATAAACCTACAAATGCATTCTTAAAATTAACAAAAGCTTATGCTTCAAACCTTACATAGACTGCAGGTGTGTATCTTGTCATGAGTCCATGACACGTGTATGACTTTAGAGGCAAATCTTCAAGATGCTTAAATTCATTGGAAGTGGAACATGTCAATATATACATCAATTGGGTTTGAAGGCTTTAGGGAAACCCTAACTATCTTTGCCAATATCTCTTCATATTCATGTTGTGTAACCACTGCAATTTCAATAAAAGAAGGATTCCTAGCCCTTTTTTTCTACATCACACACACCCATTAGCCATTCCATCACAGTATATAGATGGAAATGAAAAAAAATTCTATGGAAAATGGGTGCAACTTACTAGGGGTGGATTTTGTGCCAATTCTACCACCACACCCATACTTTGAAGGCTTCTTTTGGTTCCCTCAGGCATTTGACATGTGAGAAGTTTTAACGATTATTTTTTCATATGTCCAGTATTTCAAAAGTTGGTCCCATTAATCTTGCTTTATACCCATGGGACAATTCCATTAGGCTTTATGAATGATTTTTTTATAGAATTTCACATATGAAAATGATGGTTTAATTGAACAGTCCTAAAAATCATATAAAGTTTGAGAGCATTTTAGAAGCAATGATATATTAACTTATCTTCCAAAGAAGTAATAGGTATTGATTTTTTTCTTAGATAAAAAATTGTTTTATGAGGAGATAATTTATGAAACTTTGGATTTTCCTTGATGTGTGTTTTAATCATCACAAAATAGAAGTCATTCTTACAACCATATTATTTAATCTAGATACCTATGCAAAAACAAATAACACCCATAGAACATGGAATTGCATGGGTAGAATAAACAATTGATCTTAGAACTAAGATCAAAATTGGAGAATGCATTGCAACAAATAACATTATATTGTCAATCTTGTTTGACAAAGTTTTTTCCAACATTGTGGTATGTACAAGCTTCAACATAGACACTACAAGTGTTCCATGAAGATGATTTTTAAATTTTTTTGAATGAAAACCAACATAAAAGGAAAGTTTGGGGAAAAACATAAAAACATCATTAGAGTTCTCCACCCAGCCTTAGGACCACCCAACAAGTTCATAAGCTCAATGATCCACCCTTAAGCTTAAAAACAAATCCTAAACATGTTTTAATGTTTCCTCATTGATGAAAGTTTTAACTCCTAGATAGTAACCTCGACAAACTTATGTGAAGGAGGTGAAGCCAAGGACTCAAAAGCCAGGGCTTGAGCCTCGGCATATGATGGTGGTAGAAAAGAAGTGGTAGGATCCTAGAGCATCTCATCATGCCCAAATGAAAGTCCTCAGTGGAGACGACACTCTACAAATAAAGAAAGAGGAAAATGTGAGGCATACAACAGAAAGAATTGAAGGAATGCATAATATTGATGCAAGTGGACAACTTACTCACAATCAAGCAACCTCATGGAATGTTTTTTGATAGGAGAGTTAATATTGAAACTATGAACATGTTCAACATTAGGCTTGGGCGTGGCCACTTCAATGAGAGGTTTCAACACCTCCATAAAAACCTCCATATTCGACCCCAAAGCCAGGATTTGGTGTCTAAGGCTCTGGTAGCCCCTAACAATGTTGCCTATAAGGTGAAAAATGGTTAGAGATTTTTCTTTTATGCAAAGATTGTGAATGAATCTTTTGAGGAAGAACACATACCTATGGATGCAGATAAATCCGTACAAAGGATCCTATCTTGGAACAAACATTGAGCTGAATTGAGTTCCACAAATGCTAATCTATTTGTTATTATCCAACTTCACAAATGCAATATATATTGATGTGTAAACATTACTAAATTAATCTTTGAAGAAACCTTAAATTGTGAACACAATTTCTATTAAACACAAGTTCCCTTTTTAAACCTAATTGCACTAACACTTACCGATAGAGAAGATAGAGAACATAATAATAATTATGGAGATGGAATAGTTTTGAGGATGTACATAGAGTTACTGAACCCAAAGATAATACTTGGAATAAGGCAGTTCAAAACCCAAAGAATAAGGTTGTAAAAACAAATCCCACTTTGAAATTGATATTAAATGATTGAAAAATAGATTAGTGAAAATATTGTAATCATACCAATATTACAAAGTGCAAATATACTTTAAAAACCATTCAAATAATTACCAAACTTGATGAATTACTCAATCATACATTACATATGAGTTCATTGTCCCATTTCAATTCTATATGAAAAGTTCCATTCATGTAGTTTCACAAAAAAACATTTGGATGAGGTTTTTCATTCAAACAAACGTAACTGTGTGAATACATGAAAGATTTTTGAAAAAACACTATCATTTGAAAGATAACAAAAATTGTGAGGGAGGATTTGTGTCAAAATTCCATTTTTAGAGTTTCTCAAAATGCTAGATGAAATGAAAAAATCTACCCCTAGATTGTACTAAAAAATGAATACAATTCCTTGCTCGAAATGTATCACCATAGTGTGCTTTCACCCTACACTAAGATTTTCCAAATCTCAATTGCAATTTTAGGATTTTCCAAATTTTAATCAATTGGGGGAATATGGAGGAACTATGTAGAAGGACGAGAAAAAATTGCAAGTAATGCATTAATTCTGTAATGACTTTGTATGAAATAACAACTAAATCATCACCATAGTTACTATATGTTCCTCTGGAATCACAAAACAATTTCATAACTAAGAGTAAATATATTCATGTAACAGTAGGTTATTAATAAAAAAATATTTTTTATATTTATAACAATAAAAGTAATTTTTGAGTAAGTAAATTCAAGGTAAAAGTAATTTTCAAGGACAGAAAATAAATCAAATTTTAAGAAGGGTTCTTGATATTTAACACATGATCTCATTCCTCAAATGCAATAACAAATATAAACAACGTTGAAGCCCATAGTGAACAAGGGACAATAGTCTTTTCATTGGACAAATTCAAAACAACATGGGAGAGGAAAGGCAATGGCACAAGCAAGGAGAAGGAATTTCATGATGTAACATTAAGAAAAAATAGAGGAAGAGGTAAAAAATGTTAACTTCTCAAGTATTAAGATTTAATTTCTTGTAAAAAGTAATTATTAGGGTTTCAAAATGTATATAATGTAATATTTTTCATTTTCAAGTTGACGTCTTTCCATAACACATTGCAACATGCCAAGAGGTAAACTCCTCACCCTTCCCACAATTTTAAACTTTGTTTTTTTATTTTGATGTTGCAATTGATTGACTTGAGGATCTCCAATGACTTTGAGCCAAAGCTTGAAAGAGCGATGGCACCTGCAAGCTTGGAGGAGCTCCTTTCCATTTCTTTTTTGTTGTTAATAGAGCTCTTGGGCAAGTCTCAGTGATGGCCAAGGTTGCTCTTAGCGGGGCTCATGGGGAGGTCTTGGTGATGTCGAGGACGTTTTCATGCTAGCTTGTAAGGGAGGTTTCGACAATGGCCACGATCACTTTCGGTAAGGCTCGTGGGGAGGTCTTGGTGATGTTAAGGACACTCTCATATTAGCTTGTTAGGGAGGTTTCGACGATGGCCAAGATTGTGCCCAACTTGAATTACAAAGGAGGTTTTGATGAACACTGAAGTTTTTTTTTGATGAATTCACGAGGTGATCTCGATAGTTGCCGACAATGTTCATGGGCAAGCTTGTTGGGGAGGTTTCAACGATGGTCGAAATCTGATGCGCTCCTGACTCCTTAAAGGACTCGAATGTGAGTCCCAAATAGAAAATAATGGAAGGGCAAGGAGTTGAGGCACACTCCTTGGTTTGCAACATTTTAGAGGGGTAAAGGGGTGTGTTGGAGCTTCGGGATGGGACTAGGAATATTTGACAAGCTTTACTTATTCACATGGGCTTGCACAAAACCAACATAAAGTGGTTAGTGCATAGTTGGAGCACCTTTGGTGTTAAGACGAGCCACGGGCAACTTGGACTCACAAGATTCACCACGGCTCGGACTTGGGGGAAGCCACCACCTCCCCCCTATATTATACTCCGCACCTCTCTATGGGGCCCACATCCAAGTGGCTTTTTGTCTTGAGAGTCCGAAATGGGAGTCCCGAAATTGCCAAGGTTAAAACTCTTGAAAATTTGCTGTGCCATAACTTTGCATGTAGACCTCCAATGGAGATGAGGTCTAAAGCAAAGTTGTAGTACTTGTCAAAAGATTTCCAATGGTATGTTGCATTCCACCTGCACACAAGAAAATCGGGTCGATTTTTGACTTTTAGTGGTTGGGAGTCAAAATGCCAATTTAACTCCCGCCCTTTCTTTTGGCCATAACTTGTGCTTCAAATGTCCAAATGGGTGATGTGAGCCCATTTTAGACATTTAAGTTCCAAGAGCTTTCCAATGATATAAGGAACGTTTCAATCCATTGAGTTTTGATGCCTGTGATTGTCCTTTGAAAATTTAGGGGTCCACCAAGACTTCAACTCCCAAAGTGGAACTCCCTTGGGGGTGTGAGGGTTCATTCCTTCACACCCTTTCACACTCCTGGGAGTATGTTTTATAATTTTTGACTGCCTTCTTGGCCCGCAACCGTGCAAACCCTTGCCTTGGTCACGAGCCCAAGGTTAAGGTTACAACAAAATCTCTATCGACGTAAACTACAAGGGAAGTTTTGATAATGGCCAAAGTCCTTCCTCAATAGGCTCACGAGGCGATCTTGGCGATTGTTGAAAATGCTCCAAACAAGCTTGATGGGGATGTTTTGATGATGGCCACGATCTTTCCTAGCTTGAGTTGTACGGGAGGTCGTAGCAATGGCCGAGGTCCCTCTTAACATGCTCATGGGGTGGTCTCAACAATTACCAAGGTTGTTCTCGGGCAAGAGTGTTGGGGAAATCTCAACAATGGCTAAGATTATTCTTGGCCTAAATTGCAGGAAAGTTGTCAATAATGGTTAAGGTCCTTCTTCAATGAGGTTCGCAAGGTGGTTTTAGCAATTGTCGAAGTCCCTCCTAAATAAGGGTGTTGGGGAGGTTTCGATGATGGCCAAGATTGCTCCTTGCTTGGCATCATGACACTTTGTTTCTTTCATTGGGTTTTCCATTATCACTCTTCTTAACAAGATTGTTGTTATTATGTAGGGTGTTGCGACATCTCATAATCTCATTCTAAATGGCGAAGAAAGTTTAGTGGAAGAAGCAATATGTTTGAGTTATGAGCTTAAGTTTGTACAAAAAATATTTTATTCTAAGTTTTCAATTCAATCTTTTTTACTCATGATATGATTCCTTCTTTTGGTAGTAGAGAGAAAAACTATAATATATTTATTTGCATTAAAAGATGAGAGCATGATAGTAAGGAAATGTTTTTGGATAAATAGGAAGCACACTAAAAAAAAAGGTTGTGTAATTGGCTTCTAGGGACATTCAAAAGGAGGTATAGTTTCTATTCAATTTTAGTTACTTTTAGCTTGTGTAACATATGGATTAGGCCCTTACTTTATATTTTTCATTGTGTATGAAGGATTTTAAGGGTTAGTTTTTGATTCAACAACCAAGATTTTACAATTTAAATAGGTAATTTTTTGGGCAATCCAACTAGGTTGAGATGAATATAGAAATGAACAAGCATTCTAGTACCATGATTTAGGTTTTGAGCTCCAATGGAATAATATATTTTGTATTCATTGTTAGGCATACATTGTTGAAACTCAATCTCAATTAGTTAGGTTTCATTAGTTACTAGAGTAGGAAAGTAATTAGGTTACTTTCACAAGGTCAAATCATTTTCTTTACTTATATTAGTTTGGTTATTTGTGGTTTGGTCTTATAGTTAAATACCTTGGTGTTGATAGTTTTTTTTTTAAAAATTCATTACACACATTTGTGTATTTCATGTGACAAGAACCTTGAGGAGTTATTGATGTTATGTTCCGTGTCATGAACATCATGTTTTAAGTTTCATTTCAATAAAGTTTTATGTTTACACTTAAGTAGATCTCCTATTTGTCAACATGGTATCAAAGCTTAGGTTGTTTAATGAGAAAGTTGAAAGAGATTTAGAACTACAAAGTTTCTAGAACTAGAGCTTGAAATTCGCTAGTAATATCATAAGAGTTTGTCAAGTGTAAAAGAGAAACGAGAAAGGAAAGAATGTGAAAATAAAATAAATAAATAGATAAATGAGAGGAGATTAACATATCAAAGGTTGTGGAAGTTAGATATTTAAATCTAGATCTAGATCTACTGTGAAAAGATCTTGTAGTGAGACTTTGTGAAATTGTAAAAGACTATAAGACGCTTCTATTCTCAAAATTCCAAAAAAATATGATTTGTTTTGTGAGAGTTAAGAGCTTTTGAAAATTCTATGGTATATATGGTTTTTCAATCATATCTCCTTTGTTTGCGTTTTTTTGGATCTGCAGCTTTGGGATCTTTTAGATCAAATAGGACATAATACGTGAGACGAATTTCAAGTCATTTGGATATGTATTGAGAGATATTTAAGTATCTAAAATTTCAACCTCAATTTTGAAGTCAGTTACTTTTGAAAGTGATAACTCTTTGTGTTCATCATCAATATAGTTGAAACTTTGAAAAAATATAGAAAACATATATATTATGTGTCTCCAAAATCTTAAGGAGTTTGAAGTTGCTAAAAGTGAGTTATAAGTTATTATGTGTTCAGGTCCCCGTTTGAGGTGACATCAAGGAAGTAGCAAGATCTCTCATTTTATGAAGTTAAATGAGCTGAAATTTTGAGAGATGGTAGTAGACATAGTTTGTTATGTTTTAAGAAAAAGTCAAATCGATCCAAGGTAATATGTGAGTGGTGTTGCTTTGCAAAGTTGTTGTGACATAAGTTTACACAAATAAAACATCAAAACAAATTTTTGAAATGGCGCAAATATAACTTGGGAGAACTTGAAGTAAGGAATTTGAAGATTGGGAAATGCAAATACATTATCAAGACATGCATAATTTTTTGGTATGAAATCATGTACTTAATACCATACAAAATATTATACAAGATACATACATATATGTAAAACCTATGTATGATATAAAATTTTGTATAATACTCGAGACATACATACATATGCAAGGTCCATCTTGTTCAAATGCTAACCTTAATCCTAGAAACCTTAATCCTAATCCAACAAACCCAAGGAAGGAATTAAAATCATTTGTGCAACCCCAAGAAGACATTGAATGTTGCCTTGAAAGATGGTGGACGATTTTTCTCAAATTGCAATTGAGAAATTAGGCAAGAACAATTTCCAAATGTGGAAATTTAGGATTATGAATTTTTTTATGGGGAAAGGTTATTGGGAATTCATAACTGCTAATGAAAAACCTCTTCTCCTATAAAACCCCACAAAACAACAAATTCAAGCCAATAAAACTTAGCGTAAAAAATTAAGGAAAATCTTATATTGGTTTTCTGTGAATGTGTTCAATTCCATGATTGTGCATATTCAAGATACAAAATCACCCAAGCAAGCTTGGGATACATTGGTGAAAATGTATAGCACCAATACACAAGCTTGTAAAATGTAGCTCAAGTAAAAGTTACATAATATACAGAAAACAAAACGAACATTAGTGATTATTCTACAAAGGTGAAAAACTTTACAGATGCTCTTGCATCTATAAAAACCCTTATAGATGATGAAGATCTAGTGGCCGTGACCTTGAATGGACTTGGAAAGACTATAGCCAGTTTTGTACTTCAATTGTAGTTTGAAAAACATTTCCCAATTTCAAATACTTAATAACCCTACTTATAAGTGAAGAGATGTGAATTGTTGGTACCTCATCCAATGGAGGATCACAAGAAAGTGTTTTCTATTCAAATTCTAATAAAGGTACATGTAGAGGTGCTAAAACTTCATTTCGAGGCCGACATAGAAGCTCACATGGTGGACATCATCAACATGAAAGTTAATCTCATGGAGGTGGATGAAGAAACTTTAGAAGAAGAGGAAATTGTGGAGGTCGTGGTGGAAGTCATTGAAGTCAACAACCAAATAATGACTCAAACTGCTACTACTGCGAGAAACATGGGCACATGGTAAAGAACTATTATCAAAGGGAGTATGATGCACGAAATGGAAAGTTGCAACAAGGGAATTATGCATCAACTAGCAATCGAGGTGATGAGCAATTATTATGATGCAACACATGGCAAATTCAATGATAAGAGGTGTATCAGATAACAATGTCTAGTATGTGGATTTTGAAGTTTCAAACCACATGACTAGTCATGCAGAATGGTTTAGAGACACAAAGGATTTGAAGACACCAAGGTTTATGGAAATTGGTGATGACACTACACATCCCATCACACAAATTGATAAGGTGTAAGATGGGAAACAAAGTATTTGAAAAATGTATTTCATGTTCCAACCATTACAAAAAAATATGGTCTCTGTAGGCCAAATGGTAGAACAAGGTTTCAAGTGACATTCAACCCAAATGGATGTTTTGTGGAAGACATGAAGAACCAAGGCAAATTGAGTGGACAAATTTTCACCTTGGATTAAACATGTTTGAGGTGAATTCCATGCTATTCACACATGGAAAAGGAGTTGGAGACATTGGAATTTAGCACAAGCAAGTTGGCCATGTTAATCTCTAACGTCTTAAGCTAATGGAAAAAAAAATTCTTGTTGGAGGTCTTCCTAAATTTGGAATAAAAAAGGTGATGTCAAAAATTTGTGAAACATGCCAATTGGGGAAGCAAACTAGGCATCCATTCCTAGTTCAAACAACTCATGTAAGTTCCAAACCTTTGGAAATGATCCACTCAGATGTGTGGACCACAAAGACATAATCCATTAGAGGATGCAAGTACTACATGAATTCATTGATGACCACACAAGGAAGGTGTGGGTCTATTTCATGAAACATGAAACATGAAGGTGAAGTGTTTCAACATTTTTTGAATTTCAAAGCAATGGTGGAGAAGGAAAAAGGTGTGAGCATCAAGTGCCTAAGGTCTGATGGAGGGAGAAACTTTTTTTCAAATGAATTTAATGAGTACTTGAAGGAGCATGGAATTCAAAGGAAGTACTCATGTAGTTATTTCCCATAGCACAATGGAGCTGCTGAAAGGAAAAACATGCACATTGTAGAAATAGCACGTGGCATGTTGAATGAAAAGAATTTACCAAATTACTTTTGGGCTGAAGCAATAGCAATTACAATCTATATCATGAATCGAACACCCATAACAGTAATTGATGGCATAACACATGAAAAAAAATTCACAGGTAAGAAACCATATGTCTCACATCTTAAAGTGTTTGATAACATTGCATATGTGCATGTTCTTGATGAAAAGAGATCAAAACTAGATTCAAAAGCTAAAAAATGTATCTTCATTGGATATTCCTTAGAACAAAAAGGATATAGATGCTTCAACCTTTCCACTTGGAAGTTACAAGTGAGTAGAAATGGCCTCCTAACCACAATCACTTAACTTTAATTGAAATCCATTTTGGGAATCAAATTTTGAAGATCCATGTGTTAAGGTTTCCTACATATTGATAGAATTTTATTATCGTGGCACAAAGAAATTAAATTAATTAAGTTGAATCCTAAGGGGAACCTATCATGGTGTTAAGTTTTCTCTTACAAGACCCAAACCGCTCTTCACCTTCCAACCCAATGGATCTGCTATGCACACATTAGACTATCGAACATGGTTTCTGCAACTACTTGTGCGATCGTCTTTGGAAAACTAGATATATGTGCAACTTTTGATTGTAATTAGGTTTTATCTAGTCTTGTTCTCTTAATTTACCCATCAGATGCATTTTATAACAAATATACTCCTCCCTCAAGAAGAAAAATCCCATTTTTTCGACTTGTTTTAAACGACAAAAATAGTTGTAAAAAACGCTTTTAGTCACCTAAGACAAGTAGAGAAATTGAATTTTTCTACTAGTGTCCAAAGCCCTAATTGAGTCATCAACTATGGCATTAAAAAACTCCTTGCCTTTTTTATCGGATTAGTGTAGCCAAGTATTGTGAATTGTTTCAAACAAGTTATAAATAGGCATGTTGGCTCCTCATCAATTGTTAAACCTTATACACAACAAGTGAAAAATTCAAAACAACATTGCAAGGCCATGTATTAACCTCATAACATTGACCATGTGGCATTTACCAATTTTTTAAACTCAACAACCTATTGATTTTAACAAGCAAGTATGGACTAATTAAGAAATGGGCAGATTACAAACAAAATACCTAACGAGCAAAATTTCACCATTGATGAATTCAAAATTGTTAAAAGGCCAACTAGTGGTTGAGTTCTTCAAGGTCCATCCTTGTTGCCACGCATGTTGAATGCCACCAAGACTTGACAGATTCAAAATTTGCATTTGCTTCATCAAGTGTTATGGAATTCTTGTAATTATTGCAACTTTCCGTGTGTTTTGCTTTCAAATGATGTACATGAATGAGTTTATTAGTGTGAATTTCCATAAATTGAACCCAATGGAAAATATATATTCATTCTTTGTTGGGCAATGGTTGCGAAGGGCCCCCATATGGGTCAAACATAATTCACACAACATTACAATTCACTTGAACAATATCTGGCATGGACCCTTTGAACTGTGGCATATGAACTCCATTCACTTTCATGACCTTCATAGAGACCCTCCACATAAGAACTTGGAATTCCACATTCTTTAATTACATGTCACATATTCCAATTGTTATGACCTTGGCATAGTTGGGTCGTAAACATGGCATGCCATGGTAGTCCAACCCAAAACACATTTACAATGGTCGAACATCAACCACGTTTTTTGCAAATCTCCATTTGGTTGCATACGTGCAACAAGATTAACCCCATTCCCTTTGCCTTTTGTGGACATTTTGAACAAGTAAACTTTTGGGAAACCTTGTCGAAGGAAGACAATATCTTATATGTAGTCATAAGGACAATTTTTCTTTAGCTCAAGAATGGTCCAAAATTTCCATGCCAAAAGGATGAAACAAGATTTTTGCTGTTAAATGAAAAAAATGTATCCATCAATCCATGAATTTTGTAGTTTTATTATAGGTGTTTCACTAAAGACAAACAACTTGACGTGTCCCCAAAATTTGGGTCCATTAAGGAATTTGGGGTTAAGGTTTAGAAAAGAATTAATGCACACTTCCTAACTTATAACACTTCAAGGGTAGAAAGGCATGCTAAAACTCCAAGTTGGGACTACGATGAACTCACAAGCAAGAGTTCAAGATGAAATCAACTTGCACAACCAAAAAAAGAAGGCGGTTAATGCAAGTTGAGTGAAAGTGATGCAACGAACTTAGTAGGGACAATTTCAAGCATAAGCTTTACATGGCCCACAACCTTTGGGAGAAGGCACCATTCCCCTCCCTATAGTATACTATGTGCCTCTCCGTGGGGATTACATCCAAATGTCACTTTTCCCTAGGAGTCCCAAAATTGGGATTCTTGTTGTCCCAAAACTTTGGACGTTCATATATTTTGAAATTGCAAAGGCAATATCTTATAACCCTAAAAAATGTCTTTCCAACAATTTATAACATGCCTTAATCGAAGTTCATTTAACCTTTGTTTTCAAGGGTTTTGTGGTTGGGAGTGCACTTGGGAATCATTGGGCTCCAATCCTTGCACTTTCCCCCATTTGTGAGAATGTGATTCACATTTAAACACATTATCTTGGCCTCATGGGCCCTTGCATTCCATACTTAGTCGCAAACCCAATGATAGGGTTGTGACACACACAACTCATGGCTCAAAAATGTTTTACTAACAATCAAAATGATAGTTGTAAGTGGTTGCATTTGGATTCTTTTCCACCTCATGCCTCACTAAATTCAATCAATTCACAACAATCACCACTTGAAACAAGATGATTATGGGAATCAAAATTGACGTGTTCCCAAACTCTTTAAGGGACTTAAATGTGAATTTAAATTGAAAATAACGAAAGAACAAGGAGTTGGGGCATGCTCCTAGCTCACAACACTTTGGAGGGGTAGAGGGGTGTGCTAGAGCTCCAAGATGGGATTGAGAAGAATGAGAAGCATCAACTACTCATACAGACCTGCACAAAACCAACACAAGGCAGTTAGTGCATAGTTGGAACACTTTTGGTGTTAGGATGAACCATGGGCAAACTCGGACTCACAAGATTCACCACAGCCCGGACTTGGGGAAGCCACCACCTTCCCCTTTTTAGTATACTTTGTGCCTCTCCACAAGGCCCACATCCAAATGACCTTTTATCTCGTGACTCTCAGATGGGAGTCATGAAATTCCCAAAATTGGGACTCCTATGATTCTAGGGCCCCATAACTTTGCGTAGTTTGGACTATTTTTTTATCTCTTCTTAATCTTACCTACTTTGATGCGCGCAATCTTCCTTCGGTTTACATCAGATGCTTTTCGTGTAAGATCATGTTATGGATGCGTCACCAATTATGCTATAAAAAAAAATTCTTGTGCTCGAAAGCTTCTTTTAATGGAAAGGTGGGTATCGTCTTTGACCATGAGGCCAAATAATTTGCAAAAAATATGGTCATGCAACCATCACTCCAAATCAAGTCGGCCAAATAGAATAGGTACCAACCTTTTATTTGGCCAGATGGCAAAGGCATGAATGTAGGTTTGGCCAGAGATATTTGGCGTATAGTCTCTGAGGGTGAATTATCATGGCTCGTTCCATGATGATCGTCTTTGCAGAGTTCCCAACATATAGTCAAATTCGACCAAGGCACCGCTACCTTGTTAGGCGCAAATACACCTGCCAGTACTGGAAGAGATAATAAAAGTAAGAATGTTGTCATTAATACAAACCACACAAATAATGCAAACCTTTGATCGAGATGTGGTCTAAAGTAAAGTTGTAGTCCTTGTTGAGAGCTTTCCAACAATATGTTTCACTCCATATCAAAGATTTCTCAAATATGCAATTCCCACCCATTTCAACATTTTTAAATATTATAGTTATTGTCAAAGAAGATTAGACATTTGGAGCATTATTTGCATAAGGGATGATAAAATGCATCAAGTTACATTACAAATAATGTTTTCAAACATTCACATGGTGTTGTTGTTGAGGGCTTTATTGGCCAAACCCATGTTCAGAGTCAACCAGTCATTATTCATTTCAAAACAAACCATAGTTATGACATGGCAAATTTTCCAAGGCTTGTCAAGGAATATTTTTCCATGTCATTTATTAATATCCACATGTAAAAAAATTTGTATTAATTATATTCCATGACATGGCATGGAATATGCTTTAAGGTTTTTTTCTTGTTCAGTCAAGCAGGGTTGCATGCTCATGTTTGTTCGCTTGTTCACTTGCTTGCTAACATATTTGCCTTCCTATCCTCCACACCAACTTTGGTTGCAGGTGAAAATTTTCTTATAAAAAAAACATACACAAGGCCTTGACGTGCCTAAGGCATCCAACATAAGGACCCACCAATTCATCAACATTATCATAACAATTAAATATCCTTACCTTTTTTGTGACAATTGCCCATCAAATGCAACACATTTATTTTGTTAAAAACCCATCTATTTTCTACTTTAGTGAACTTTGCAACCCACCTATATTTTATTTTGGATCAACATGCATCCCACTTTGGATCCATTCAAGGTTCACATATAACCCATCCACACCTCATTGAAATGACACAAATTCTAAGCATTTCAACAGTGTCAAAGTAAATTAAAGCCAATGAAGATAATTTTAGCTTGGTCTCAACTAGGCCTATCAACATATCAATTATGAAGTGATCAATCAACAAATGCACACACCAATCAATGCATGAAGATGGCAACTACTTAAATATTGCCTTACTTAATCATTAACAACTACCCAATATTGCTTACAATTACAACCCCATTGAATTTTCACTAGGTTTCCATTGACATTCCACCTATGTTTCACTTTGGTTCCACCTACATCACACCTCGAATCCACTCTAGGTCCACTTTCAATATTCCATCCAAAATCCATATATAGATTCCCACATTGACCAAGGGCCTTCAACTTTGGTTCCACTTACACATCATTTACAACATACAACCCACTTTCATTCCATATGCATTATGATTTCCAACCACCCTATGTCTGCCCACTCCATCTAAAGCTCACTAGACTTCCCAACTTGGATCATGACATTTCAACATTATTCATGCCAAAAAAACACTTATTGATAATCCTAAATTAGTCCAAACTAAAGGGACATACCAATTGAGAATTACATTGAAAATCATTAGCTACAAGAAAATCAACATTGAAGGCACTCATACCACAAAAGTGTACTCCAATAGGGTTTCACACATGCATCCCACCTAAATTCGTAACTAACATCACATGCATTGCACTTTGGTTCCACTCCATGAGTTCACCTACATTCCAATGAGTTGGTTTAACTTCTCATTGTTATAGCCTACCATGATTAATAAAATGTTTGATTACATTCCATTCTATCACCACCCACCACCAATCCCCTTGATCAAACTTCAATTACATAATTTGACAATGATTGCACTACTAGTTCCACCACAATATAAATCAAGCGTGTTATAACATGCCTTGCCCACTTCATAATGGAATGTAGATCAAGGATACATTCCACTTTTGCACTACCCACCACCTTGATGCATTTGACCATGCATGGACCATTAACACTTTAAGGTCCGTTTGGCATAAGCTTCCACAACAACATCATGTCAAACCTATGATCACTCCCACATGCCACTTACATCCATTCCAAACTCAATGGGCACATGTGATTTTCACTACAACCCCAACCAATGGACACCCATATTACTCAAAATTTATTTCCCACTCTAAAACTTGGTTGACTTGTATAATATAACCCTTACAACCTACCAAGCCCACTTTCACATTCCAATTGCCCAACTAAACATTAATTTGTGCACCGATATTGGATACTTGTAAATTGGAACATTCCACTTCAGTTTCATTCTTAGTACAAGTAGCCCATCATTAAACACTGAATGCAGTCTAGGGTGGACAAAAGTGGCACTTATGGTGTCCACATTTTTCCTTTTTCATAAATTTGAATGGGAATATTTGATGTTCTGGGAATGCAAAATAGTCCATTTGAAAGTAGGAGGCAAAAAAAAAAAAAACCTAAATCCTAAACTTACAAGTTTTCAAATTATAATACGTGCCTCAATTTAATCAACTAGGGGAAAAGTTAGAAGCAAAAACATAGATTTTCTGAAATCCTATAATTGGCAAATGTTATGTTGGGTAGTAATGTCACTTTTTACAATACACGTTTATCAAATTTTCCATTATAATAAATTATGAACTTTCTATACTATTGGTAGTCTTGCAAAATCCCAATAAGAAAATTAGTAAAGTTGATTAAAAACCTTTATTTTAGCATACAATAGCCTCACAATCATACTAGGAAAAAAATTTAATAATTCACATATGTCTATTATGTAATAAAAGTCCAAAACACTTTTTATGGACTATGACAAAATCTTACAACATTTGAAAAGTTGACCTTGTAATGAAATGATGACATTTTAGCTTCAATTTTAAAATTTGATTTTTCCAAGTGTTATGGTTTAATTAAATGAGTCCTTTAAAAAAAACTAAATTTAACCTCAACAAATATTATACGAAACTTAAAGGTACTCCATAAAAACTATCCCTACGACACCAAAAAATGAATTGTCTAATGTGCAACCACCCTAGACATAGGGATGCTAAATGATGAGTGTGGGAGCATGAATTTGAGCAAGTGGACATGAGCAAGTGAACATGAATGAATCTTTTTTGGAATATTTTGTTGACATTGAAAGAATATTGGAAAAATATTACTTGACACATGGCATATAATATATCATGATGTGGAGGAATATTCTACCACATGTACATGGATGAATGATATTTATGGATGAAACATAATAATGGATTAAAATAGATGGATGACTCATAATCATGGATGAAAAATGATTAACAACATAAATGGATGAAAATTAAAATGGAAAAGCAAAATAAAATGGATGTAAAATTCAAATGGATGAACACAACTTGTTCGCAACCAAAAGTTATGTGTCAATGTAAATTATAACCTTTTCATAACCAAAAGGTTTGTGTCAATAGAAACATTACATGTTCATCTCTAATATGTATGTTCCCATTGGGAATTGAAACAATGTGAGGCTGCACATTTTCAATACCATTTCATACTATTTTTAATTTGAATTCAGTCTATCAAAGTTCTTACATCTAAAATCATTCTTGCCATTTGAAGAAAAAAATTGCAATTTTTCCCCCATTTCCACCCAAACATATTAGCTCCAACTTTTCTACGATTGCCATCCATTTACAACTACTACACATCTATGTTATAATGGCAAAACATAATTTTATAGGAATGGTCACACCAAACACTTTAGAAATTATGATTAAATACACATTAATCTCAAGCATACTAAATAAAATATGCGAAATGACAACAAAACCTTTAGAATATCCAAGAGATCCAACTTTGCTAGACCCCCTAAATTTTTTTATAGAAATCAAGACATGGGGAATATAATGGAAAAGGCAAATTGACAAAACAATTGAATGGGTGGCATGGCAATGGGTGAATGCAAAAATTGACAAAGAAGTTTTGCATTGCTAAAAGAAATCATAAACATATTGAAGGAGGATATGGAAGACTACCACTGGGTGATGTTTACACATGCCATGGAATTCTTTCAAGAACGAACAAGTTTTAAAAAATCAATTCTAAAACATTTCTTCATAAATTTATTATAGGATTTGTCAATGGAGGATTTGATTTCCCTTAGCAACCTCCTATCAACATAATTTATGAAACCTAGTAGACAACTTTAAGTAACTCCGGGTAGGTGAGCTTGGGTGCCTCAAGATTTAAGGAACAAAGTGGTAAGACAACTTGCTGGATGATAGGCCCTGCATTGAAACCAAGAGATGTCTACAAAAATTAAAAAAAAGATGTCCCAACAATTGATCAAGAAACCAGAATAGCATTATTTGCAATATTTTTTGGTTCATTAGACATTTTGATATGAATTAAAACTAAAGTTGAAAAAAAAATAACTTCCTAAAAAATCTAAAAATTCTTCAAGAATTTTTTTTTTCGAAAATCTAAAGAATCCTAATACTTAGATTAAAGTATTATATCCTCCAACCAAATACTATTAATTCTTCTTCTCAATTGCCTTATTCCATATTGCCATTTCAATTGGTTTTCAAGACAATAAAAAATAAATAGATCACTTATTACTGGCAAGCTACCACTTACAATTCTATGCACAAGAGAAACACATTGTTGCATTCAATTTTGGACACAATTTCTAAACCAAAATAATAACCTTCTTTGAGATGATAATCAAGTTGACCATTTACACAAATTGTTAGAAATCAGGAAATGAGGCATTTTACAAAAGGAAAAAGTGGGTAAATGGGAAAAACCAAAGAATAAATTATATATATTGCCAAGAAAAGCCCATGGCAAAACCACCGCTTATTAGAAAAGGAAAAAGTAAAAACAAAGTAAAAAGAATGACCAATGGCATCCAATTTGAAAGAGATGAACTCCCAATATTTGGCACATTCTAAAACATCTTACATTAATTAAACTTGACAAGGAAATATATACTATGACTATTGACATAAACAATTGTTAATCCAACATAAATGCGCACAACCCACGTAGTAAGACAAATGTTAGAAAATGATAAATTCAAAATGGACAAGAACCTCCTTAGAAATTATATGTAATGATAAAAAGGCATAATGGACACAAACTGCATTTCATTACAAGGGTGGGTTTGGAATTGTGAAAATGCTTGTTAGAACTCTTCAAGACTTGGATTTGTATCCAATAGTGGATCACAAATAAATGAAAGGGATAGATGTAAACTATAGTGTTAGAGTGGGATTTGGGCATGGAGAAATAATGTGCAAGAATACAAAGTCTATGTCATAATGGTAGGAATGTTTGACTCAGATTTTGTGAACAACTTGCAACAAGCTCTTGGAAATAATTTGTGGCTAGTTGAATTGACAAATTATAACTATAGGACCCATTTATTACACCAAGTAGAATATCTATTAGGGATGAACACATCATACCAATATTCAATGGTAGAAACGTTAAACAAGAGGTGGCTAGAAAATGAAAATGATGCATAAGATGACAAATATGAATCGCCTATTTTAAAATAAGATGATGCAAACTAGGATGCATTAAAAGAATGAACACCAGAGCAAGAGGAGGAAGAACTAGTAACACCATTGTAATCAGTAGTTGAAGATAGAAAAGACTCAGAAAGCGAGGATGAAAAATCTTTTGGGTCATGCAGCAAAATCTTTATTGATTTGTGGCATCAAGCGGAAGGAGGTTCACCATCATATGTTCGAGACCGCAGGAACACACACAAATGAGGATCGTTGGCAAGAATGTAAGAATTTGAAAATGTAGAGCAAAAGCACATGACATTGTTGATAAGAAGTTAAAGTCAATTAAACTTGTTCTGCAATTCAACTGTTAATTAGAGGAAACAATCAACTCATGAAATTAAGGAACATACTTGTGTAGATGCTTGTAGTGAGGAGTATTACACTCTTCCAAAGACGTGAGAATTAGAAAGCGAAGGTGTTGTGGATATTGAATGTGGAACATGGGAGACATAGTTCCAAAGTAACTAAGACAATTGTAGAGAGGATCATTGTGGAAACACAAAAACTAAGTATGAGAATGTTGGAGAATAAACCTAGTAGCAAAGAGTTTAAATTTCCATCCATGCTCAAACTATTTGAAAGCAAAAACAAGGTAGATTGTAATTTATTCCATGAGGATTATGATGATTATAATGTAGCAAGAACATTGATTTAAAAGATGAGATGAACTAAAGGATGGAAATTTGTAGTGAAATGAAAAGAAGTTATGAGAGTTATAGTTTATTCTAGTGTATTTTTTAAAAAATTAAATGCATGGAATTGGTTTTTTAAATAGAATAATCGAAAGCAAATATGATTGAAACATCTTCTTCGCGACAAATAATTGGGGTCTAGTTGAGAGTGCAGTCCAAAGTTTTGTTTAAAAGTCTAGTCCATAGTATGGCGAATCAATTGGTATTTTGAACAAAGAAGGCGACCAATTTGACACAGTAAATACGAATCTGCAAAAAACAGCCTTATATTGGATTGAGAACAATAATGGTTGATTTTATACTAGTGGAAAATGTGTAGTGTTGTGTGAATATGTGTTGCACATATTTTGTTTAGATACATAGAAAAACATATAGGATGATAAGAAAAAATCTAAGATCTATTTGATAATACCAAGTAGAGTATTTAAAAGTATTGGTTGTTGTTGACTAAAATCCTTAGATTTAGCAAGATTTTTCATTACAAAAAATTTCATTAAATGCAATGTCTGGAAGTTCACAAAACATTCAAAATAACTATATGTGTAGTTCTAATTTGTATTGGAAATAAAAAACATTAAAGCCATGTAATGAAGTTTTTGGATATAGTTGAGTAATGCATAACTCTAAAATGATAGCAAAATAACCACAATAATGATAGAAAGAACCATATTTCATTTAGTAGATAATGGGATTCAATCATATATCAACTCTATGATCCCGTTATGCGCAACCAAAGTCTAAGTGTGAATGAACACCCGCAAGGAAATGATGACACTAACAAAATGCTAGCAATAAGCAAGTGAATGCATTTACATAAAATATAATAACAAAGAAGAAGACAAAAGATATGACAAATTTTATTATGAATAAAACCTATCACTGAGCTGATCAAAAAATTGGATCAACCTATCCTAGAGAAGAGGGGAAATGGTAATTGAAATTGGATTCCAATATACCGCCTTAATGAAAACATTGGTTTCACAGTGTGATTGCGATAGTAAAAATGACCCACCATTGTATCATGTAAGATGAACGGTGCGTGAATCAATATTAGTTTTCTATTGGGTTCCAATTCTCCTATTGATTCAATTGTGTTTATAGACAAGGTCATAGATAGAAGGGGCTTGGGAACAGAGCAAATAATCAAATGACTCCTACTATTATTTGTACACTAAAAAATATTGAAATGTCATAATTGGGGGAAATAAATTTTTTTAATAACTAAACAAACATGAAATGTAACAATAAAGTAGAAAAAAAATATTGATTCAATAAAATTTTCTTATCAAAAGAAGGCTCAAGTACATCATTTATCAAATTCAAATATAATTAAGAAATTATATTTTATTAATGATTAAGTATGTTGATAATGTCACTATCAATAAAATTGATAAATAAATATACCTATAGAAGGATGCCCACACTTCATTCAAAATGAACACATAAATATCCTCAAATTTATTACTTAATATACTGCTATTTGAATTTAATTATAAATTCAAATTCATTTATAAATTTCCTTTCAATGTGCCATTATCAAATATAGTGACTTGATGTTGAAAACTATGCCCTCCTTATGGTCAATCTTGACTATAGTGGGGGGTAATAAAAAAAACCAAATATATACCAATGAAATTTTAAAAAAAAAAAAAATTTTCTTTTTGAGAAAAAATGAGCTTAAATACTAGATAGAAGATATACTCCGCCTCTTATGGTGGGCATGGACCATAGGCGGGAGTTGAAACAAATTAAAAATAATTTTTTTCACTAAAAAAGATACACTAACTATTTGTGATGAAAAATATTTATAATTTATAAATAATATATATTGATGACGAGAGGAATAATTATTGTAGTTTCTCAACATCATATAAAGCAATGGAATGTGGGGAAAAAATTAATTTTTTTGAAAAAACCATGTCTAAAAACATGAGCAACATACTTTATCCCCTATGGTTGAACAAGTTTCAAAATTCAAAGGAAAAAAATGGGGGCATTAAGCTCTAAAATTATTTGATTAATTCAAATGCAAGGGGAAGGGGAAGGGAAAAAAGTAAATATGAAATTATTTATTTACAAAATAATTGATTTTTTATGTTGTAATTCGTGAATGTGGAATTAATAGTTTTTATACTATTTTAACATTGGAAGCAGTGAATTTATGTGAAAAAATGTGGGTAAAAAAATGATCAACTTTGTCCCCTATGGTTGGGCATGTTTCAAAATTCAAAGGAAAAAATGGGGGAATTAAGCTCTGAAATTATTTGATTAATTCAAATGCATAATTGATTAAAAACATATATCTTTAATTGGGTATCATTCAAATTGCAATCTTTATAGCTGGTTTTGAATATATATATATATATATATATATAAAAACATAAAATCAATTGTTTATTGAGAAGGTGATGGAAACAAATCATTGAAATAATTTTATTGGACAATGGTAAAACTTGAACAAAAATCACAAGAAAACACAAAATAGCACGAATTTGAACCCAAGAATGAATTCCACATACAACATAAATTGCAAAGGAGATACTACTCCAAACAATTTGTTCCGTCATAATCAATAAGGTTTTAAACACCATGGTCATATGATCTCTCACTCCTAGAGGATTTTGGAAAGGGTAATGAGGCCATGTGTCAAGCAACGTCCTTGGCATATTTTGGCGAGTAGTTGCTTAGAAGGGGGCTTGGGAAGAAGTCTTTCAAGGCATAAAACATAATGAACCGAAAATGATCAAGCTAGATATCTCTACACAAAACATAAAACATCAGCTTGAAATGAAAAGCAAAATAACTATGAAAAAAATCAATGAGGATTAATGTCAACTTATTCACAATCGAGATTGACTCGAGCTCTCTTCTCAAGTGGCGAATATGGGAGAGGTTGAGAAGAAAAACCACGCTCCAAATCAAGTTTAAACTTTTCCAAAAAAGGTTTCACAACCTCTTCATATACAGAATTGTCAAGTTTCAGCACCAAAACATTGTAAATAGTAGATCAATAGGTTCGAATGCAATTGCATGTAAAACAATAAAATAGTATTTCAATCATTATGTAGCTTATATTGTTGTTTTAGGCTTGCAGAGAGAAGTCAAGATGACATACCAATTGATGAGTTCATGGTGACAACTAGAGAATTCGGAGGCCTACAAAGGTGAATAAGAAGCCTCAATGTGGACACATGCATCTCCTGACCTCCTTTGAATGCAATACCTCTGCTCAACTTTTTCATTGTATCAATGTTTGTACAATTTGGTAGAATATCATCTTCACTCATAAGAATATTAGGCCTCACATCTCTAGACAATTTTCTTGAAACTAAAATCCACCCATTTGGTGAACAAGAAAAGTCACTTAGCTCAATTGAGTTGACAAGATTGGAAACGATAAAAGTTAATCCAATATGATTCTATGGAATGATATGTAATGTAAATACAATTCAGTAGGGAATTACCATTTTCTCTTGATTTCGTTGCTCATCCACAGTAGATAATTAATTATGGCCTATTTGAAATGGATTTCATAGCCATTTGTCCAAAGAAGGACTTGATTTCCTTAAGGATGTGAGGGTCATCATCATGGAAAATAAAAACTATGCCATTCCTTTCTATGTATTTGTTTGTGAAACCAAATATCCCATACACATAGTTATCTATGTAATAACTCCAAGAGGGGACATCAATGGGAGGTCTGGAGACAAAAGGGATCAACAAGTTTGAAGGAACTTCAACAATGAGGAGAACAAGCTTGCCAATTGTAGAATCCTACAAAGTGGAAGGAAAATTCATTAGTAGAAATATGTGATTTTGTAACCAACGAATTTGCGATAGTTGCGACTATTTGACATTTACAACTACTGTTGGTTATATCTACAACTACTGTTTGCATTTGAAACCGCTTGCAACTACTCTATGACTAACTTACAACTAATGGATTATTTCATCCTTTCATTTGGATAGCTTTCATTACAATTTCCATCCAAGAAGACCCCTCTACCTACCATTAGTTGCAAATGTCACCAAATGAGTCATAGCCCTGTGAATATTCCAAATGTATTATACATATTTTAGGCATAAGGGGTCCACAATTGTGTATTGAATGTATTCTACTCATTATTATATGGGTACATACTAAGATGTACCCATATATTACTGGTTATATATAATGGTTGTATTTAAATTGTATGTAAGTTGTATTTGAAGCATACTTGAGTATGTATTGCATACATCACCTTTTTTTTGTCTAGTTTATTTATGTTAAATTTGTTTAAAATAATATACAGATTATACCTAAGTCATATTACATGCCTTATGTGGTTTTCCAAATTAGTGTTCCAATATATTGCCCAGATTTAAGTGTTGGAGTCTAACAGGGGAAAAAAACCTACATTTATACTCCTATAATCCAAACATTAAAGTTTTCAATCCTAAATTTTTGTGATTTTATTGGCTCAAAAAGAATGTCATGTAGTACATCAATTTGATGCTTACAAAAACTAAATGCAACACTCTGCACAATTCTAAGTAACTTAGCAAACTCTAGCAGGCCATGTAGCACATTAGCCCTGCCCACAGGCGCTCCAACTAGTTCGAATATAACCTGAGTAGTATAGATGAAAATGAAGAATTTTAACAAAATCAGGCCTGCCAAAAACAACACCAGACCTTGCTCTTGGTTTCGCATTGGACATCAAGCTGCTGGATGCGAAGGGACATAACACCTGCACCACTATTAGGGAAGTGTGGTGTAGTTCACTAGACCATTTCACTGTGCAACCATAAAAGTGAATTAAGTTCACTATAATTTCATTGCTTTTACCTTCATTGGTGAAAATGGTTCACTATATGGTGTACATGTTTACTAAGGGTGAAGTTTGTTTATAGTAGACGGGCATAGGGAACATGGAAATCGGTCGCATTAGAACGTAGAGAACGGCCAGCACAAGGAGGGTTTTTCCTGCGCACGTACGTAGCGATGGCAATTACATTAGCTCAAAACGCATCGAGAATGTGTCCTTCATCTTTAGGGCGACAGAAGCAGCACGCGCAGAATCCATTCTTCTTCCTTTTCAAGCTCTTTCCGCCACTTCGCTTGTGTTTCACAGTGTTTTCTCCAAGAGGTTTTGTGTTTTGGGGTTGCATTCACAGGTTTGTGACTGAATTGTAATTATTGAAAATTGGAACAGAGCAAACGGACTGAGCAGGAAGAGCAAGGGGTCAAGGACAATCGGGCGGGTTGCCAAGCAAGCAAGGAGGTACATGGGATCGGAAAGGCGATGCTAATAATAAGAAGGAGAAGAAGTACGAGCCTGCGGCACCGCCAATCCGCGTCGGCAAGAAGCAACGGAAGCATAAGGGACCCGAAGCAGCCGCTCGCTTGCCCGTGGTCACGCCTGCCACTAAGTGCAAGCTTAGGTTTCTGAAGCTGGATCGCGTGAAGGATTACCTACTGATGGAGGAGGAGTTTGTGGCGAGTCAGGAGCGTTTGAAGCCGCAAGAAGATAAAAACGAAGAGGATCGGTCCAAGGTGGACGACCTGAGGGGATCTCCCATGAGCGTGGGCAATTTGGAGGAAATAATTGACAAGAATCACGCCATTGTGTCCTTGTCAGTGGGGCCTGAGTACTATGTCAACATCCTATCGTTCGTGGACAAGGACCAACTGGAGCTAGGCTGTGCTATTCTAATGCATAACCAGGTATTCTTCTCCTTTTATCTGGTTCACATAGCTTTCGAAAAGGAGCAATGGTGGCGTGACATGTTTGCACGCACGTTTCTTTCTCTGCCTTTCTGTTGTTGTAACTGTGCTGGCTCCTGTCCACATGATGGGCAACCTAAGCGCTTGGGCGCTATGGAATCCAGTATATCTGGTGGTATAAGCTCATCTTTTCCTATTGAAGGGGGGAATTACCTAGGATGTTATTTTCTGGAAGTTAGAGGCCTATGGACATTTTAGGGTTCAAGCCTAGGGTATTGAATATCCTAGAAGTCGGTCCATTATGTTGTGCGACTCTCAATAGTAGGGTTTGGCAAGCCAAGAAGGAGTTCACCTTGAGTTGCAATTGTGGATGAATTGTTCAAGTTGTACCCTGATATTGAAGTGTGGAGATTAAGCAGTCGCTTGCCCGGGTGAAGCACAAACCCCTCCTCAGCCTAGGCTTAGTCAATGAACCCCTGACCTCTGATTGTGGTGGCATTTGATGGCAAGGATCAATGACTGGAAAGTCATTTCTACTCCTTGGTCATACCAATTATTATTCTTTCCTTCCAATTTTGTTTCTTTGCACATTTTCTGTAGTTCCCCTCTCTCTACTAGAAGCTAATTGAGTGCTACATATGACCTCCAACCAACCTTCCGTAACAATGGAGAAAAACCAAACTCTATCTTTGACAGGGAACTAGCAGTTCAGAGGAGGGAAGTGACAGCATCTTCAGGGCACAAAGTTCTACGACCTCAGTCTATCACCATGCATATATGTAGCATCGTTACAATGTGATATTAGCCCCACTCTTTGTGGCAGGTTGGGTTTGGGATATGTGCTCAATCCTCTACTAGCGTTGATGAAAGAAGAGGGTAGTGTTCTCATGCTTGGAGTTGCAGGTTTGCTCAGTTTCAGCAACATGTACAATTTTCCTCTTTCTCTATTCATAGCAAAGTATTGTTGAACAATTTCCTTCTGTTCAAAGTTCAAAGGAGGCCCACACTCTGGCCAGGTTATGAGATTGTAGCTTCCAAGCTTGTATTGGGTGTCTCTTAGGCATGATGAGCATAGAGTACTCAGTGCACCCTGAACAAAAGTTTCACCTTTTTTCACTTTTTTGCAGCTTGGACAAACTCGGCATGCATATTGCACCCTCAATTGTTGTCTTTGTAGCTTTCCAACGAATTTTGATGGCAATTCGTGTAGTCATATATCTGGCTTTCACTAGGTATGCACCTTCAAACACATGTCATCTTGGAGTATTATTGTATATAGTGTGTTTTGAGTATACAGCAAACTACACTTTCTGCTGGTGAATCACTTTTATCTATGAAGTACTTACACTCTGATTACATCACTTGATCTGGAGTTTTATCAAACCGATTTGGGTTGTTGAAATCATAATTTCTATATTTATTGTTGTGTATTCTATATAGTGTGTACCCAGGTATGATGCAGAGGTTTGATTTCAGTTGTTTCAATTTGTGAATTCTGAACACGGATTTTGTGGTACTATGGGTGTGGGATTATAGTCCATCATCATTTGCACATTTGTATAGCCATTTCCCAACTATGGTGACTATCTCCATATGTGAGTGCATGGCTATCATCTACTACTTGAAGAGCTTGGAGGCTTTGCTGGTTTCATACGCCATTGCTGTGAGTGTTTGGCTTGGTTCCTTTCAGGATTTCTGCAAAACTAATAATCAATCATCTTTTGTAGCAGTTTGAATGTCCAGTGGTTTCACAACAGTTTGCAAATAAAGACCCAAAACAAGGAAATGTACATTGTATTAGGTTCAGTCCAGGATCAAACATGAACTCTGTTGGCACATGATTTTTGCCACTTGTTTTGCATTTTGTATTAGTGCTCAAAACATGATAAAGACCCAACTTATGAACCCCATAGAAGTAGCAAGTTTAACCACGAGCCTCTAGTTTACTTTGGTTTCTCTCACATACCAAATTGAAAACTTAATTATCTTCTTTGCAACAACTGGAACTACTACTACTTGGATTGCAACCAATTCATCTAGGGATACGTCTGCAATATACTGACTCAGGGCAATGGCCAAACTAAAAATACTGACTTATATTGACTCAGGACAGAGGCTGAAGTAGAACTAGCAATTCCTTCTGGTATCTATTTGTCTTTGAGAATAATTTCTTACTATAAGCTTGTCAAAACTGTTGATCGGTATGGTGGTCAGGCAAAGCGCAGTAATGTATTGTTATTGGTGCTCGTTGGTCATGTGATATTCAACGCAAGTTTCTCCCCTCTCCAATGTTCAATGTCCTTTCTCTTTGCTTAGGAAACCTTCAAGTGGCTCTATAGATTTTCTAGAATTTCACTTCTCAAACATGCTCTGATTGTTAAGAATTCAAGCTCAACTAGTTAGGTTTCATTAGTTATTGGAATAAGAAAGTAACTAGGTTACTTTCGCAAGGTTGAATTACCTTCGTTACTAGTTTGGTTATTTGTGGTTTGGTCTTTTAGTTAAATACCTTGGTGTTGATGGTTTGCTTCTCTTTTCTTCATTACACAAGTTTGTGTATTTCTTGTGACAAGAACCTTGGAGAGTTCTTGATGTTGTGTTTTGTGTTGTGAGCACTATATTGTAATTTCCTTTCAATAAAAATTTATGTTTGCACTTGAGTATATTTCCTATTTGTTAACATGGTATCAGAGCTTAGGTTGTTTGGTGAGAAAGTTGAAAGAGATCTAGAGCTAGAGAGTCTCTAGAACTAGAGCTTAAGAGTCTCTAGTAATATCATAGGAGTTTGTCAAGTGCAAAAGAGAAACGGGGAAAGGAAAGAATGTGAAGAGAAAGAAAAGAAAAGAAAAGAGGTGAGAGGAGATCAACATATCAAAGTTGTGGAAGTCAGATCTTTAAAGCTAGATCTAGAGCTACTGTGAAAAGATCTTGGAGTGAAACTTGGAGAGGTTGTAGAAGACTACATGACGCTTCTATTTTCAAATTTTCAAAAGAAAAGGATATGTTTTGTGAGAGTTATGAGCTTTTGAAAACTCTATGCTAGATTTGGTTTTTTGGTCATATCTCCTTTGTTTGCGCTTTTTTGGATCTGCAGCTTTGAGATCTTATAGATAATATAAGAATATATGTGTGAGAAAAATTTCATTTCATTTAAATATGTATTGAGAGAGATCCAAGCATCTAAAGTTTCAGTCTCAGTTTTGAAGTCAGTTTCTTTTGAAAGTGATATCTCTTTGTAGTCATCATCAATAGAGTTGAAATTCTGAGAAAATATAGAAAACATATATTTTATGTTTCTCTCAAAATCTCAAGGATTTTGGAGTTGCTGAGAGCGAGTTGTAAGTCATTTTGTGTTCAGGTCCCAGTTTGAGGTGACTTCAAGGAAGTAGCAAGATCTCTCAATTTTTGAAGTTAAATGAGCTGAAATTTTGAGAAAAGGTAGTAGACATAGTGTTCTATGTTTCACTAAAATTTTAGATTGATCCAAGGTCATATGTGTGTGGAGTAGCTTTGCAAAGTTGCTGTGACAGAAGTTTGTTTTGAGAAGACATCAAAGCAAAGTTTTGAAGTGGAGCAAATACAACTTGGGAGAACTTGAAGGAAGGAGTTTGAAGATTGGGAAGCGCAAATACATTATCAAGACCTTCGTACAAAAGTGTGGTATGTAATCATGTACTTAATACCATACGAAATATTATATGAGATACGTACCTATACGTAAAACCTATGTATAGTATAGAATGTCGTATAATACTCAGAACATACATACATATGCAAGGTCTATCTTGTTTAACCCTAACCCTAACCCTAATCTTAGAAACCTAGGGAAGGAAAACCCTAACCCTAACCCTAGAAACCCCAAGAAGACATTGAGTGGTGCCTTGAGGGATGGCGGACGGTCTTTCTCAAATTGCAATTGAGAAACTGGACAAGAACAATTTCCAAGTGTGGAAATCTAGGATTATGAATTTTTTGATGGGGAAAGGCTCCTGGGAATTCATAACTGATGATGAGAAAGAACCTCCTCTCCCAGAAAACCCCACACAACAACAAATTCAAGCCAATAAAACTTGGCATGAAAAAGCAAAGAAAGCATAGTTATGACATTCTTGGTGCGAGAATGTTATGGAAGCCCAAAAAATCCATAAAATTTGTTAAAATTCGCGCCGAAGAATGTTATGACAAGGTGCTAAATGAAGAATTTTAAAGAATTTTATTTTGCAAAATGAAGAATGTCATCACTAGGAAGGAAAGTCTTGTATTGGCTTTCTATGAGTGTGTCTGATTCCATGATTGTGCATATTCAAGATGCAAAATCATCCAAGCAAGCTTGGGATACATTGGTGGAGATATACAACACTAATACATAAGCCCGCAAAATGCAGCTCAAGCAAGAGTTGCATAATCTACAGAAAAACAAGATGAACATCAATGATTTTTCTACAAAGGTGAAAAACCTTGCAGATGCTCTTGCATCTATAGGAGCCCCTATAGATGATGAAGATTTAGTGGTCGTGACCTTAAATGGACTTGGAAAAGACTATAGACAGTTCCGTACCTCGATTGCAGTTTGAGAAACAATTCCCAACTTCCAAGACTTAATAACACTACTTATAAGTGAAGACATAAAAATTGTTGCTACTTCATCCAATGGAGGATCACAAGAAAGTGCTTCCTATTCAAATACCAATAGAGGTAGAGGTAGAGGTGGTAAAACCTCATTTTGAGGTCGACCCGGAAGTTCGCATGGTGGACATCAACAACATGAAGGTCAAGCTCATTGACGTGGACGAGGAAACTTTGGAGGAAGAGGAAGTCGAGGAAGTCGTGGAGGTTGTGGTGGAAGTCATCGAGGTCAACAACCAAATAACGATTCAAATTGCTACTACTGCGGGAAACCCGGGCACATGGCAAAGAATTGTTATCAAAGGGAGCATGATGCACGAAATGGAAAGTTGCAACAAGGGAATTATGCATCAACTAGCAATCAAGGTGATGAGCAATTGTTCGTGATTCAGCACATGACAAATTCAAAGATAGGAGGTGTATCAGACAACAATGTTTGGTATGTGGATTCTGGAGCTTCAAACCACATGACTAGCCATGGAGAATGGTTTAGAGACGCAAAGGATTTGAAGACACCAGGGTTTGTGGAAACTGGTGATGACACTACACATCCCATCACACAAATTGGCAAGGTGCCATTGTCCATGGAAGATGGGCAAACAAAATACCTGAAAGATGTACTTCATGTTCCAACCATAACAAAAAATTTGGTCTCTGTAGGCTAGATGGTGGAACAAGGTTTACAGTTGACATTCAACCATCGCAAGTTCATTCTACAAGAAAACATTTGCTTCATAATCAAATGAAATTGTTTGGAATAATGGAGTTCATCTGAGAAAAGATTTTAAAGTTACCTTATACATAAACTTAAAAAAATGCCTCTTGTGTGAAGCTATACCAAGTTTTATTGATTTTATTCTTGCATTTTTTATATTGGGCATTTGGAATGACGTCCTTCAATTTTTGGAATGGAATGATTTCAATGGATTGAATGCAAAAGAATTAATGAACAAGTGACAACTTCACATGGTCCATCTCAATGGACCTATAAATTAAAATAATGTTAAGCATCAACAAGGCAACATTTGACATTTGTGGAAAAAGGAATAGACATTGACAATGGAAACTCACTTGTTTATGTTAGTCATAGTTATAAGTAGTTTGATTAGGCCATTTGTTGTGTCCACAACAAATGAACTGACCTTGACGTGCCATTCGAGCTTGATGGGATGGTTCACATCAATGTATGTGACGCATTCTAAACCCCTTGAAGGATTCAAATGTGAGTCCAAGTGAAAGACAACGGAAAAGGGAAGAGTTGGGGCACACTCCCTAGCTCACAACACTTTGAGGGGGTAGAGGGGCGTGTTGGAGCTCCGAGATGGACTAGGAAGAGTTGACAAGCTTACTCACTCACACGGGCCTGCACACAAGCCACACAAAGTGGTTAGTGCATAGTTGCAGCACCTTTGGTGCTAGGACGAGCCACGAGCAACACAGACACATAAGACTCACCACGGCCTAGACTTAGAGCAAACATATAATAACGAATCTGAAATCGGATCCAAGCATCCCCAGTCGATTCTATACCTGATTCATAACTAGTCAATTTTTTCGGCGACCCTTAGCCAACCGAAGTGGACAGCTAGTTCAACTTCTTGAATATATGTATCCCCACCGAGAAATGAGCGATGGAAAAAAGTTACATATTAATATGATTCGATACATCCTTTAAGATAAATTGGGATAGAAACACCTTTCATTTTTATCTTTTATCAATGAGCAGTTCGTTGGCTTTGCAGACGAAGGACTCCTTTCTTGAACAAATAAAATACTTCTTTGAATCAAAATCAAAGTCAACTAAAAACTCGTTGCAAATGGTGGGTAGATTACTAAAATAGAATAATCCAAGATGACCCATCTTTCAATTATGCCATTACTACGTAAAGCAAATAGTATGTCTTTGCATTTTGGTTGCTCAATGGCTTCGCTATGGTCGCCTTGCTCTAAGCATTCATAGAATATTTATTGGGTAACATAAGCCAAGGTGTAGCGCAATCTGGTAGCAGGAACATGCACATAGATAATGCGAGAATTTTCAGGGAAAGCCACCACCTTCCCCCTTATAGCATACTCTGGACCTCTCCATGGGGCCCACATCCAATTGGCTTTTCTCTCCCGAGACTCCCACGTGGGAGTCTCGAAATCCTGCCAACCAGGACTCCCGCAACTTTGGAGCCCCATAACTTTGCGAGCAAACCTCGGATTGAAGTGTGGTTTGAAACAAAGTTGTAGCTCTCGTCAAGAGCTTTTCAATGATATGTGGCACATTGTCTGAAGCCAAATAAATCAGGTCGATTCCCGACTTTTTCTGGTCAGGAGTTAAACTGGCAGTTTGACTCCCAACCTTTCTTTTGGTCATAACTTGTGTTTCAAATGTCCAAATGAGCAATGCGAGCCCATTTTAGACATCTACGTTCTAAGAGCTTTTCAATGATATAAAAAATGCCACAAGTCATTGAGTTTCGACCTCTCAAATTGCTCTCTAAAGTTTTGGGAGTCCACCATGACTCCATCTCCCAAAGTGAGAGTTGCCTTGGGAGTGCGAGGGTTCACTCCCTCACACTTTCCTACACTCTCGAGAATATGTGATGTGACTCCCGGGCTTCCTCTTGGCCCGCACCCTTGCAACCCCTTTGCCTTGGTCGGGAGCCCAAAGCTAGGGTTGCGATAGTATGGTTACCAAGTTTGAAGGCATTGATTTGCCATCCCAAACGTGAAGCATTCTTCTAAATAGCTACCAAGAATGCGGATCCTTGGCTATGAATTTTTCAAATTTTGCATTTGCTTTCCAAATAGAACTCTAGTATCAACATAGTTGTACGCATATTTTTCATCACCTTGCTAATTTGTTGAGGAAACATAAAACACATTTTGACCTTCCCAATAACCCATGAAGAACGCCTATTCCATCTTGAACACGTCGATCTTCAAAGTTGGCTCGATAATTAGCATGGTGAGGAGTCGACACCAAGGGATACTCATCCTTATTTTATTCCTTAGCATGATTTTTTACTTATCAAGAACCTCTAAAGTATTCAACTTGTTCTAACATTGAATTACCTTTATAATCGTCTTGCAATTGGACTTGCCTTCTGATTACATAAATGGGAGATAATCAACTAGTTGTAAGAGTACAAATCTATCCCTTATAGACAAAAATAAAAAACTGACAATGCAAGAAAATGAAAAAACAAAAGATATTATCCAAGGAGGTTATACAAAGAGGGGAATGTTTCTAACCATTTGGCTTTATAGTCAGTGTCGACCATTGAAAGAAAGCTTCTCAATTGTAATTTCTTTTTAAACTAGTGACAAAACTTTCTATAGTTGGTGTTGACTATAAGGATTTTGAGGGATCGAAGAAACAAAGATACGATAGAGAGAGTATAAAGGAAGACAAATGATATCATTTGAAAATTCAAAAGGATTTTCCTCTATAATCAACACCAACTATAGGATGAAGGGGCTATGAAGTCGAACCCATAATAAATTTGCAAATAAAATAATGCAAATAAAAACTTGAAAATAAAATTTTTATTTTTTGGAAACCATGTAGTTGGCATTGACTTGAAGCATGGAAGACAAAAAAATTGACATAATGTGGAGTTTCAAAGCTAGGTCTACTTCAACTGTATTTTCTAGATGTTCTTTAGCTATGGTTGATATTGACTATAACTATTAAGCACAATTAAGGTAGAACTGGATATTTAACTTGTCAAGAAAAAATGAAGCTTCCCCTATGGTTAGTGCCAACCATAGAAGTGAAAAGCGATTTTTAAAAGCACAATTGGTTCTTTATAACAATTTAGAAGTGGAATTTGAAAACCTATGTCCTTCGGATTTATTGAAGTCATGCCTCCTAACACAATAGTTTGGTTTACTTGCAATTCCTACTCCAAACCTACTTGTAAATGTATTTTTCCACAAATCAATTCACTATTATATGCTTGACAATGAATGAGAAATATAGATAAATCTATTGGAGGTCAAAACATAAATCATGATACTAGAATGCTTGCTCATTTTTATATTCATTTCAACCTAGTTGGATTGACCATAAATTTACCTCTCTAAGTTACAAAATCTTTGTTATTGAATCAAAATTTAGCCCTTGGGATCCTTCCTATAGGATACAAAATTTAAAGTGAAAGCCTATTCAATATGGTACATAAGATAAAAACAATTGAAATTTAATAGAAACTATACCTCCTCGTGAGTGTCCTTAGAAGACAATTCAATAACTATTTTTTTAATGTTGTGTGCTTCATGTTTATTCCAAAACATTTCCTCACAACCAGGCTTTTATCTACTAATGCAAATAAATATGTTATATTTTCTTTCTCTACTACCAAAAGAAGGAATCATATCGTGAGTAGAAAAGTTTGAATCAAGAACTCAAAATAAAATATTCCTTGCACAATCTTAAGCTCATAACTCAAACACATTGCTTTGCTCACCTCTTTCCATTGAACTTTATTTATCATCTAGAATGAAATTTCAAGGCGTCCCGACACCTTTCATAATAGGAATAATCTTGTTCAAAATAGGAAGAAACTTCGACGGCACCCTTGCCTGGGAACGACCTTGGCAATCATGAAGATTGCCTTGTGACCCCTATTTGGGAGAGACTCCAACCATCACAAAGACATCCCGTGCTACTCAAGTTGGAAATAGTATCGGTCATCATTAAGGGCTCCCTAGCACTCTTGCCTGGGAGCGACCTCAGCGATCACCAAGATTGCTTGCGAGCCCATGGGGGAAAGACTTATCGTTGAGACTTCCCCTTTAACTCATGTTGGGAAAAATATTGGCCATTACCAAGACCTCCTTGATAAGCTTGCCCAAGAGCATCTTCAACAAACATCAAGATCACCCTTTGACCATGTCGAGGAGGGACTTCAACCATCACTAAGACCTCCCCTACAACTCATGCCAGGAGAGGTTTTGGTGATTACCAAGGTCCCTCCTCGCAAAGCCCATTGGGGAGGACTTCAGCCATCATCAAGACCTCCCTTGCAACTCATGTCTAAAGAGATCTTGGCCATCGTTGAGACCTCCCTTGCAGCTCATGCTAAAAGAGATCTCAACAATCACCAAAACCTCCCTAGTAAGCTTGCCTGGGAATGTTTTTGACAAATGCCAAGATCGCCCCCTAAATGCATTAGGGAAAGACCTTGGCCATCATCAAGACATCCCTTGTAATTCATATTAGGGGAGGTCTTGATGATTGGCAAAGTCCCTCCCTGCAAGCCCAATAACGAAGGACTTTAGCCATCATTGAGACCTCCCCTATAACTCATGCCAAAAGAGATATTCACCATCATTAAAACCTCCCCGATAAGCTTGCCCAAGAACATTCTCGACAAACACCGAAACCACCCCCTGAGCCCATCAAGGAAGGATTTCGGTCGTCACCGAGACCTCCCTTGTAGTTCATGCTTTAATGATTGTTGAGGTCTCTCCTTGTGAGGTCGTTGGGGAAGGACCTTGGCCATTGTTGAGACCTCCCCCATCATGAGCTGTAGGGGAGGTCTCATTAATGCTTGAGGTCCCTCCTTGCGAGTTCGTTGGGGAGGGACCTTGGCGTTTGCTAATACCTCCCCTGATGCTTTTATTGGGAAAGATCTTGACCATTGCCAAAACCTACCCAACAAGCTTGCCAAGGAGCATCGTCAACAAACGTCAAGCTTGTTAGGGAAGGATTTGGACCATCATCAAAAACTCCTTGGCAAGTTGGCATGGGAACATGTTTGGCATTGCTGAAACCTCCTTGCGAGCTTCATTGGGAAGAACTTGGGCCATCGCAAGACCTCCAATTCATTTTGGTTGGAGGTGGATCTCGGCCATTGTCAAAACATGCCCACATGTTTTTTCAATGGTAGAAAAGAGAAAAATAGGAGCTCCTTTGAGCTCGCAAGTGCCATCGCTATTTTGAGCTTTGGCCTAAACTCATTGGAGCTCCTCAAATCCATCACTTGCAACATCAAAATAAAATAAATAAAGTTTGAAATTGTGGGAAGGGAGAAGAACTTACCTTTTGGCTTGTTGTAATGTGCGATGGAGAGACCTCAACTTGAAAATGAACAAGATTCACCTATTATAAACTTTGAAACCCTAAGAATTACTTTTTGCAAAAAATAAAATCTAAATACTTAAGAAGCTAACATTTTTAAAAAAAGAATATTTTATTATTTCTTGATGCTACAAAATGAGATTCTTTTACCTTGCTTGTGTGGTCGCCTTTTTTGACACACCCCCAAACTCTTTAAAAATTCAAATGTGAATATAAATGAAAACAATAGAAAAAGGAGTTAGGGTACATTTTTTAGCTTACAACACTTTGGGGGTAAGAGGGGCATGCTAGACCTCCAAGATGGGGACAAAGGACAAGTGACAAGTGGGTCAATTATTCATATGGACGTGCACAAACCAAACCATACGTTGGTTAATACATAATTGGAGCACTTTTGGTGCACGAATGAGCCACATGCATACACAAACTCACAAGACTCACCACAACCTGAACTTCAAGGAAGCCACCACCTTCCCCCTTATAATATTTTCTATGATTGGCCATGGGAGCTACACTTAAATGTCATTTTTCTTGAGACTCCCAAGTTAAGAGTCCCAAAATTCCCAAAATTGGGACTCCCACCACTTTGGACGCCCATAACTTTTTGTGAAAACCTCTGATTGAGATGAGTCACAAGCAAAATTGTAGCTCTTGTCAAAATATTTACAACAATATGTGGCACGCCACCCGCACACATGTAATTCAAGACGATTTTTGACTTTTAATGGTCGGGAGTCAAATTGACATTTTAACTCCTAGCTTTTCTTTCAGCCATGACTTGTGTTATAAGTACTCAAATGGGTCATGTGAGCCCATTTTAGACATCTACATCTTAAGATCTTTCCCATGGTATAAGCAAGTCTTCAATCTAATGAATTTTAGCCCTTGAAATTACTCTCTAAAGATTTGGGACTCCATAGGGATTCCAACTCCCAATGCGATAATCCACTTGGGAGTGTGTGGGCTCATTCCCTCACACTCTTTCACACTCCTAAGAGTGTGAATGTAACTCTCAGGTTGCATTTTTGGCTCACACCTTTCCATGTCTTCGCTTTGGTCACAAGCTTGAGGCTAAGGTCATGACACTTTCCCCCACTAAAAAAAAGGTCAATGTCCTCATTGACACTTATAAATTATTTGCTCAATGCAATTTCTTTCATTTGGATCCTTGGCCATCAATTGCTAACTTTTATGGCAGGACCTTGCTTCAAACTAACTTAGGCATCCCCAAGTTTCTAACATTTTCTTAGCAAATTCAAAAGGGGTTCAAGAAAAAACTTTAACCTTTACTTTGTCAAAAGACATAAACTAGCCTAATTAGCAAAGCTCTCATTTGGGAAGAAATTATTTGATCCTTCCTTTCATGAAAATTTGAAGCCAAGTCTAATCTTACCTATGTTACACATGCACCCACAAGTGGACTTTTGTTTTAGGAGTGGGAATCCCTGTGGAGTTGCAAATCTTTAGAAAGTAATTTGAAGGGTCAAAATTCAATGGATCAAACACTTCCTTATACCATGGGAAAGTTCTTAAGATGTAGATGTTTAAAATGGGTTCACATGACCCATTTGAATACTTACAACACAAGTTATGGCTAAAAAAAAGGTCAGGAGTGTGAATGTGACTTTCGAATTGCACTCTCGGCCTACACCTTGCTATGCCCTTGCCTTCATCACGAGCCCAAGGCTAGGGTTGTGACATTTCCTTCTTACATTATTTTGAATTTGTCCAATGAAAAGACTGTCACCACCTATTTGCTTTGAACTTTAGTGTTAATTACCTTTATTCTAGGATTTGAGGAATGAGATCATGCACTAGGAATCAATAATTGTTCTTCCAATTTGAATTTATATTACTTCTTCAGAAATTACTTTTATTTCAAATTTACATGCTCAAAAATCATTTCTACTATTTGAAATAAAAGGTATAAAATTTTATTATTACGGGAATATATATATATATAACTATAGATTTTTTTATGATTCCAAGGGAACATATAAAAATTATGGTGATGATTTGGCTATTATTTTGTAAAAAGTTGCTTACGAATTAATGCATCCATTACAACATTATTTTGTTTTTCTATAATTCTTCCATATTCACCCATTCAATTAAATTATGGAAAATCCTAAAATTGTAGCCAAAATCTAAAAAATCCAACCCACCTAACATTTAATATTAAGTAATGTTACAAATTTTGCCATGATATAGGTGAAATGGCTGGTGGCCATCTATGCAAATGTTTATGTTACGGAGATGAGTTATGCAAGGAAATTCTTTCCAGTTAAATGTTTTAAATAGAGTATTAAGCTAGAAAAGTTAATTATTATCAAGGTTTTTTAATCATCGATGTTAAAAATATTACATTTAATATTTTTAATGGATTATTTGATATTTTATTTCATAACTAAAAATAAATAATGTCATTTCCACTATCGCAATGGTTAAAAATTGCACTTCATAAAAAATTTAAGCCATTATTGTCGTCGAATCAATGTTTTTTTTTTCACCTCGATTTCATGAATTTGCAATATGTTTGTAATTAGCTCCACCCAAGCAAATGGAATCTATTTATCCATAGGTAATAGTGTTAATTTCTTTTTATCAAAACATTTGTATCTTTTATTTGCATCAATAAATCAAATTTGGTTCAATCTTCACATCCACAACATTTATTTATGTCATTCATATACATGCCTCAAACTGTTTTTTTTGATAAAAATATAATCGGCTCAATATTGATTGCCTAATCCAAAACCTTAAACATTACACCCAAATAAAATAATTTCCCTATCTTTATCCATGTTTGATGATCCCAATGATTTAAGTTAATCAAATTAAGTTAATGTCCGATGATCCCAGGGTTTAATTAGTTAATCCAATGATCATATTAAATATAAATTCTATTCGATGAATTGTTTAACTCAATGTTATGAAATATTTTCTTAAAAATAATGGTCATCAATGATAAACATATATGTCTTTTGCCGTCCCTTTTAACTTTTGAAAGTTTTTCCAACTAATATTCCAAAACAATTGTAACCTTCTCACCACACCTTTGAAATGACAAAATTAGGTTTGACCAACACATTTGGATAAACCTGCTTTGGAGTCTTGTTGCATTTTTTTAATCCCTATGGATGTGTGCTCATTCTATTAGTACAATTGTGATCATCCCCGCATGTTTGTAAAAGATATCAAGGGGAAATGAATTATTTATTATTTTTATTAGTTTGCATTCACCTAGATATGTGGGTGTGATGTGTGATATATCAAAAAAATTAATTATTGAATAATTAAATGTAAAATTTTCATTTGGGCTTGAATCGAATTATTTTGCCACATGTTTTATTCTCATGTCATGATAGATTTGCCATATATACACATGTTGCACATACAAATTGTACTTTCGAATGTGCATATGCCACATATTGTTTATTATGTTCCAATTTCATATAGGTCACATACATATTTCAGTACATAATTATGTTGGTGCTTAATTAATAATCAAACATACATAAGGTTCATGTTTCTTGCACATTTAGATGGTAGATCTATATGGAACCTTCACATTCCTAGTATAATCACATATGTGGTATATACATTTACACAACATCTAGTTTTAAAAAAAAATCAATATTTGAATGTCAAATGTAAAAAATTCTATATGCTGGAAGATTGGTTGGAATCCCATTGGGTTGGGATTTGTTTAGAATATTTGATTTTTCTATTAATTGTGTTTTCCCATTAAAATGTAGTTTTTTTGGATAAAATTATTTATGTTGATTTATACCATCTAGTTTTGATAGAAATATCTTGTTGTTGTTAGGACCCAGTTAATGGCATGCTCATTGCTTTTTTTGTGTGGCATGTTCTTTTCCAATCAAATCTTATCCCATCTTAATCGTGCTAGTAGTAGTTCATACAATTTGACCAGTCTCTATTGGAATTATAAGTGGATGTTTTGTGAAAGACATGAAAAACCAAGGCAAATTGATTGCAAAAGGGAAAAGGAATGGTTCGAATGTTCACCTTGGATGTGAACATGCCTGAGGTGAATTCCATGTTATTCACACATGGAAAAGGAGCTGGAGACATTGGAATTAGGCACAAGCAAGTTGGCCATGTTAATCTCCAACGTCTTAAGCTCATGGAGAAACAAAAACTTGTTGGAAGTCTTCCCAAATTTGGAGCAGAAGAGGTGATGTCAGAGGTTTGTGAAGCATGCCAATTGGGGAAACAAGCTAGGCATCCATTCCCAGCTCAAACAACTCATGTAAGTTCCAAACCTTTGGAAATGATCCACTCAGATGTGTGGACCATGAAGACAGAATCCATTGGAGGATGCAAGTACTACGTGAGTTTCATTGATGACCACACAAGGAAGGTGTGGGTCTACTTCATGAAACACAAAGGTGAAGTGTTTCAACATTTTTTGAATTTCAAAGCAATGGTGGAGAAGGAGAAAGGTGTGAGCATCAAGTGCCTAAGGTCCGATGGAGGGGGAGAGTATTTTTCAAATGAATTCAGTGAGTACTTGAAGGAGCATGGAATTCAAAGGAAGTACTCATGTAGTTATTCCCCACAACAGAATATTGTGTTTGATTGCATTTCACTATTTGTTGCATTTCTTTCCTTTTCATAACTATTTGTGTGTCCTTGGTAACATGATGACATTTCATGTTATTGGATGTTTAGAGCTAACCATCATGGTCAACAATTCAAAGACAACTTCAATCTCTAAACAATTTTTATGCGCTATGTGTTTGTTTTAGCTTGGATCTTTGCAAACATCCAAAGATGTTTTGTATGATTATAATAACTTGGTCTTGAATTTGGTGTAGTAGATTCCTATGACCTCCTCTCAAAAGAGACAATGGATGGTTGGGTGTGGGCATTATTGCATTTGCTGGCAAAAATCTTATTCATAACTTTCAAGAAACAATCTTGATGCCATGAATAGTAGGGTTTATGGTTGAGATTGTGAAACAAGAACATGAGAATAGTGACATTCGACCTCTATCTTAAGTCAAACCTTTTTCATTTCATTTCATTGAGTTGTCTAATTCTTCTTTGGTTGATGGCTTTACACCCCATTATTTGTCCACAATATTACCAAATTTGATTTCTCAATTCAGTTCCCTGCAAATCATAGTTTCCATCATCACGATCGTTTTCTACTTTGTCATCACAACCTTCATCCTTTTTTGAAAGTATGCAGTTAGTGGTTTATTGCTTGTGTTTAATGGCATTTCTAGGATAGAGCTCCAATGAGCTACGAACTTTGGATTATGACAAGATACCATTCAAAAAATTCAATTCTTGTCGACTATTTTTGGTGGGGATGTTTTGTTTGAATTATCCCCTTTACTTCCCAATGCTAACAACTTGTCCAAAATGCAAGGTATGGACAAAAAGAATGACGGCCATGCTTGGTGCAAGGTGATCACCACCATTACTAAAAATAGTTTTGGGCGGCGTTTTAGGAAGATTCATTGCTTGGGTCACCTACATTGTGTGTAAAATGATTATGAGAATTTTGTGCATTCTACCTCTCACAATGAAACCTTCTAGTACAGTGATAGCGTTCATATTCTAGTCTTAGGTCAAATGTAACTAACTTCATTCGCTTCTTCGCTTGGATGCAAAAAAATTCATGCCCCTCCCCTTTGCATCATTGGTTGTAGTGGGAAAATTTATTATGTTGTGCAAAAATTGCACTATGAGTCAAGGGCAACGATTCATCTTGGGGTACACAACCATCCTATTGTGGATGGCAAGTGTAGGGAGTGTCCAGAAGAGACTATAAGGTTGATTGCAAAGGAGGTCAATTGCACACTTGATGTGAAGAAGTTTACAATTTCCCAAATTGCCAGCAAGACCTTTTTGGCTAAGCATCTATTCACTGATTATAACAATGGTAAAGTGGAGCTTCTCAAAGGTGAACAATTGGAGCAAATTTGAAACAAGTTCTATGAATTGAGTTTTCCCAAGGTTCATAACCTCATTGCTTCTTTTAAGCATCATCCATGTGGTGGTTACATTTATAACATCTTTGAATTGAAGTCTATGAGTCTATATGATTACATCCAAAAATGTTACTTCCCTGCACAAGTTTTTGGACAAAAGGTGTTCATTTTCAAGATGTATATAAATGGTGTGGGGAGTGGAGTGAGTCTTGTCACCCGAATGCAACCTATAGGGGATTTGCAGAATGCTTGGATCATGTTTGATCATGTGAAGCGTTTGGCTGGTTGGATAATTATGGTTTGTCATGTGTATAATCCGGCTTGTTGCAAAGTGATGACCATTGAGGTTTATGACATGGAAGTTGAACGGTAATCTATACAAAGCTTAGTGACACACTGCAAAAGCATGACTTTCCAAAACCAAAATTTAAGGGATTCATGGCTAATAGCACACAAGTTAATTGGACCGCCATCAAAATTGTTTATGGATCAAGGGACCCTTTAGTGAGGATGATTAACAAGGAGCACACATGTTTATTCCACTAGACTGAATCGTTCAATAAGCACACTAAACAATTGATCAAACCTACACTTCAAGATCAACATATCTCTTTTTGGCATCCATACAAGGGCGCAAAATCCCTTGGGGAAGTTGATAATATGTATGCTTTAATTTGTTGTTGCTGGTTCTTGACAAAGGCTACTTCTAAGGTAGGTGTCCATGAGCTTGGTAATTGGCTTAGCTTTTGGCATTTTGGTGTTAGACAATGGGGAAGGTTTATGGTCCATGTGAATGAATATTTCATTTCTCATCTTTTTATGACTTTTTGCTTCTTGTTTGCACTTAACATAGTAATTCCATTTGCTCTTTAATTCCATTTGCAGTCTCACTTCAACTCCATTGTGACATTTCAAAATTTCTTGATGTTTTTTTTCCTTTGACCTATAGAAGTTCAATGATGAGGAGTTGGCAGACATGCCCACTTGTAATTTGGCAGAAATTATGCATAATACATTTTTACAATAGTTGGGAAAACGTGACACTTGTTTGTACACAACGAGGTCTGATGACTATGTTCATGTTTTCAAACATTTTACATTATATAGACAATATTTGCAATGTGGCCTAGTTGGTCATGAATCGGATAAAAATGAATTGCTACTGAGGAGGGCACAAGGATCAAGTGATCCTACCGAATTTACAACCATTTTGGCAAATTTCACATCTAGGTCATCTTTCACAAATCACCTTCTGCATCTTGAGGGAGAATAGTTCTTTAGGTCTACCAAGTGACATGTTGATTATCCTCTAGGTGCAAAAAAAGGTTCCCATCATCTTGACTGTGTGAACTTTTTTCATCTATGGGTAGTTGTTCTAGTTTTTGAACCCAATATTGTGGAAGATGTACATGTTCAATGATCGCATTCTAGATCTAATAATTCATTGCCTTTGTTATTTCAACGTGGCTTGAGTTGAAGGAAAATATTTATGTTGATGGCTAGTGGCATATTGAATGTTGCCCACCCAAATTTGCAATTACATATTTTGCACTCCAAAAAGCCACAATGTTCAAATGCAAAGCAAGGATCAACATTTACAAATTAGTAAATGGAACTCCTTTTCCATGTTACTTAAGCTTTTGGGTTGAATATCATAATGAGTCATGTGAGCATAATAAGCATTAATTTTGTATTAATGACTTGAGGCGTTGTGTGGGTGGGATAGCCCAAAAATCTACAGTTGCTAGGCCTATAGTTCCAACCGTATGGCCCATCCAATAAGGTACTCACTTGACCCAAAAGGAAGTAATAACTTTAGAAGAAGCAAGGTTTTCATTTGACCACCTACATACAAACAACATTTGAAGTTTATTTGGCTTATAATCTTTTAGTTAAAATAATTCCCATGTGCTTACTATGAGTTGTCATAACCTTGTGAAGCCGTCCAATGCAAGTTGTTGGCTTACAACTTGTGGTGGCAAGAAGGTGAAATGGCCTTCTGTGTTCAAAATAACACAACAACATACGAACAATTGGGAAGTTGGAAGGTTACTTTTCTAATGCACCATTTTCCCCGTTGTTGATGTCCCACCACCTAGGTATGGACGAATTTACAATATTCTTTCTAATGACAACCAATATGACATCATTATTAACAATTTCCCTGGATGTTCATATGTCTAGTTTGTCAAAATGTTGGTAGGTTTTTTGGGTGCCCATGGGGTGTACGTGTAATGTAAACATGTCTATCACATCTTGTAGAAAATTATGTTATGTGGGCTCACAAAAGATGACGCACCCCCAAGCTCCTTGATGGATTCAACTATGAGTCCAAAGGTGAACAATGAAAGGATAAGGAATTGGGGCGCGCTCCCTGGCTTATAACATTTTGAAGGTAGAAGGGTGTGTTGGAGCTCTGGGATGGGACTAGGAAGATTGACAAGCAATTCAATCACTCACACGAATTTGCACGTAGTTCGAGCACTTTGGTGCATGGACGAACCACGGCCAAACATGGATTCATAAGAGTCACCATAGCCTAAACTTGGGGAAAGCCACCACCTTCCCCTTTATAGTATACTCTATGCTTGGCCATGGGACTAGCACCCAAATGTCATTTTGTCATGGGATTCCTAAGTGGGAGTTCCGATGACACACTCCTAAGTCCCTTGTTGAACTCACTTGAGGGTTCAACTATGTGTAGTTGCGGAAAGTTGGGACTTGGAGGGCGCTCCTGACTTCCAGCACTATAGAGGGGTAGAGGGGCGTGCTAGAAGTCCCGGGATTAGACTAGGACAAGGGACTAGAAGATCAAGCTTGATTTTGCATCCAAAAACCAACCACACGGGGGTTAGTTCACATTCGGGACACCTTTGGGTGTTGGGACAAGCCACGGGCACTTTGGACCACAAGATTCACCACGGCCCGAACTCAGGGGAAGCCACCACCTTCCCCCATATAGTATTCTTTGCAACGCTTCACAGAGGCTATATCCAAATGGCTCTTTTTCCCAGGACTCCCAAGTTGGAGTCCCGAAACTGTCTCGAAACTGTCCCGGTTGGAGTCTTGAGACTTTGGGAGCTCATAACTCCCGACTGCAGAGTTGAATCATAACAAGGTCTAAACCAAAGTTATAGCCCTCTTTGAGAGCTTTCCAACGCCATGTTGCACTCCCAATTCGAATGTTGGGAAGAGGTCGATTTCTGACTTTTAGTGGTCGGGAGTCAAACTGCCAGTTTGACTCCTGGCCATTCTTTCGCCCATAACTTGAGCTGTAGATGTCCAAATGACCAATGCGAGGCCATTTTCGATATCTACGCTTCAAGACCTTTCCAATGACACCAAAAACACTTCAATGCAAGTGTTTTGGTCCTTGTTATTGAACTCTAAACATTCGAGAGTCTCAGAGGACTCCAAGTCCCCAACTTTGGGAGTGTTGGGCTTCACCCCCACACTCGGCCAAAGTGGGGTTGCAACACCCAAAATTATCACAACTAGGACTCTTGCAACTTTGGGGTCCCATAACTCCATGTGAAGACCTTTGATTGAGATGAGGTTTCAGGCAAAGTTGTAGCCCTTGTTGAGATCTTTCCAACGATATCTTGCATGCCACCTGCACATAAGGGATTTGAGGCAATTCTCAACTTTTAGCGGTTGGGAGTCAAATTGCCAATATTACTCTCGACCTTTCTTTGGGTCATAACTTATGTTCTAAGTATTCAAATGGGTCATGCAAGCTCATTTTAGACATCTATGTTTGAAAAGCTTCCAATGGTACACAAAAATCTTCAATCTAATGGGTTTTGACCTTTGAAATTGCTCTTTGAAGATTTGGAAATCCATTGGGTTTCGAACTCCCAAAGAAAGGAGTTCACTTGGGAGTGTGGAGGTTCATTCTTTTACACTCATCCACATTCCCGGAAACATGAAATGTGACTCCCAGCCTTCACACTTGGCTCGCACCTTCACAAGCCCTTGTTTTGGTTGTGAACCCAAGGTTAGGGTTACGACAAAAGAGTTCATTCATTATTGCACGTGGAGTTGGGATGAAGTTTAGTGTTTGTTAAGATGTTCAAAAGCCTTTGGACTCTCGTGATAATACATAACAAATGCATCTATTTCAAATCAATTGTATTTTTTCCTTCATCAAACATGTTGTAATTGCCTTCAATATGTAATCATAATGTGTTTTCATGTATATTAACTTATTCTATAACCATCACAACACATGTTTGTCAAAAAACTAATACATTTATTAGTTTAAATTCATCAAATAATTATCAATCATGTAATTTCTTGTTATTTCAATAATTTTAAAAACATGGAAAGTATTATATAAAAACCGTAGATATTTGGAACATTGGTTTGCATCGAGGATGATAATATGTTTAGAGTCAATAAATCATTGTTGATTCCCCCAACAAATCACGAATATGACGTGGCAAATTGTTCCATGCCACATCATGGAATATTGGACCGTGTCATATATTATTACATGTGGTAGAAGAATATATTAAAAATATTCCATCATGTGGCATGAAATATTCTTTTAAATTCCTTCCTACTCATGCTCACCCGCTCACCTTTTCGCTTGCTAACATCTCTCCCTTGAACAATATTAGGTTCCACCACAATATCACTCCAAACATGTGACCACTTCCAATCACTAGTTCACACATCCAAATTCCACTATATGGACCAATTGATCCCTTTGCGTTCTACCAACATTGCCATGTTGAGTTACAAGTCATCACCATTATTGAACTACCTAATTATGAAATACATCAATCGAACTTAAAAGGCATATAATGTCAATTATACTTATTTGAATCAAGCAAATTATGTAAGCATGTTCACTAGAAGAGAGATTATCAAGTTAGATTTTTTTAATTTATTCTTTTAGCCTTTCATGAACTTTTTTTCTTACTCATTTTATCTCCCTCACAATATATGCAAGTAATCAAATAGTTGTATTTCATTTGGTAGTTATCAAACAAATCGTGTTTGAAACTTATTAAAACAACACTAGTGAAAAACAAGAATCAAGAAGGAAAAAACATAAATTGTTGTTGTTGAAGAATTGTTGGAGAATCATAGTGTTACTAGATAGTAGTTGTAAACCTAATCAACAATCATCCCTTGATATCCAATTAAGCTTGTTGGAACAAAAAAATCATGCATTTGTAAAATCAATCAAATTTGATATGTTAACAATGTCAATCAAACTTTCAGAGCATGCTAGTAATTATACTTACTATAATTTGAAATGTAAATCATTTTAAATTAAAAATTTAATCTAAATCAATTTTAACAAACATTCAAAACTTGCTAGAACAACATTAGTGAAAAACATGAGTGGAAGGAAAAACCTACGTTCTTGTGGTTGATCAACAACCACCACCAAGATGCCTTTGACTAGGTTTCAACCACTTACATTTGAAAACCATTCCACCATTAGTTCCACCACAATATCACTCCATTTATCCTAAACCCTAAACCACTTATCAAATTGTTATAACCTACCTTGCCCACTTGACAATGGAATACATAGATCGAAGAGATACATTCCACTCTTACAATACCCAACACATTGATGCATTTAACCATGCATGGACCACTAGCACTTCAAAGTCAATCCACCATGTAAGCTTCTACCATGATATTGTTCCAAACCAATCATCACTCCCCCATGTCACTTACATTCCATTCCAACCACCATGGGCACAACTAACTTTCACTTTGGCCCCAAACAATGGACACCCATGTTAATCAAATTCATTTGCCACTCTCCCCTTAAACTTGGTCCACTTGTATAGTGCAATCCCTATAACCTACTAAGCCCACTTTCACATTCCACTCACTTGACCAAACTTTGCTTTGTGCATTGATATAGGATACTTGTAAATTGGCATGTTCCACCTCAATGTCATTCCTAGTCCTCATATATCCCATCATTAGACACCATACGGCTCCACCACATTATCCTTTTAGAAGCTTGCACAACCACTTCCACATTATTAGTTCATAGATCCAAATTCCACCATGTGGACTATTTGATTCCTTTGCATTCTACCAACTTGCCATGTCGAGTTATAGGTCATCACCACTATTATGCTACCTAATTGAATATGATGTCAATGGAACTTAAGAATTAAGAAAAGTGTATATATGCAAAGCTCATTCATGTTCATTAAAAGAAAGTCTTTCAAGCTAGATTTTCTTTTTTTCTTTAATTTTGTAGCTTCTCTTGAACTTATTTCTTCACTCATTTTACCTCTTTCAAAATATACGCTAGCGAACTCTTTTTATATTTTGCAACATATATTATAGAATAATAGTGTTTGATACTTATTAGAATAACAATAATGAAAAATATGAGTCCAAAGGGAAAAACATACTTTTTTTTTATTGTTGAACATGCACATTCCTTGAATTCAAGTTGTGTGCTGATGTGGGTGTAGAATTTTGACATAATAGTTGCAAACCTTTAAAAAAATCAATACACCCATTGATAGCTAGTTACCATCTATAATTTTTAAAACCATACATTTGTAATATCAATCAAACATTCAAATTATGAAAGTAAATTGCACTTATTAATAACTCACTAATATTGAACATAAAAATAAATAAAAATTCAATATCATTTTTTTTCTTTTCATTATTTGACAACAACAATGAAAAGAAAAATCTAAAAGGAAAAAACATACATTTTATTGTTGTTGAAGAGTTGTTGGAAAGGACCAAGCACATTTTTGGGTTTAGGTTGGGTGTAGGTTTAAGTATATTGTTTTTACTTAATAGTTGTAAACCTTTGAAAAAAATCAAGATGCACCCCCCCTAAATAGCTTTAGTTACTTACTATAACAAAAAATCACACATTTGTAATATCAATTAGATATAATACATTAGCAATGTCAATCAAAATTTCAAATCAAGTAAATTTTATTTACCAAATAGTTCATTAATACTCAATAGAAAAAATAAATCCAACCTCATTTTTTTTCTTTTCCTTCTCTTATGACAATAATGAAAAAAATGAATCTAAAGGGAGAAAACATACTTTTTGTTGTTGTTGAGGAAGTGTTGGAAGGTTGTGCACATTCTTTGATTTCATGTTGTGTGCAAGTGCAAGTGTAGTGTTTATACACAATAGTTGCAAACCTTTGAAAAAAAATAGTATTCATAGTTCTAGTAACTTGCTAGACCCTAAAACCCATACATTTGTATCAAACCTACTACATTAACAATGTCAATTAAACTTTCAAGTCAGGCAAGTAAATTGTATTTATTAAAGTGCTCACTGATATTCAACCAAGAAACCTTCATTTTATTTCTTTTCCTTCTTTTACAACAACAATGAAAAAATAAATCTAGAGGGGAAATACATACATTTATTTTCATTGTTGAAAACTTATTGGAAAGTTGTGCACGCCTTAATTCCATGTTGTGTGCAAGTGTGGGTGTAATGTTTACACGCTATAGTTGCAAACCTATGGAAAGATCAATATTCACCCGTTCATAGTTCTAGTTACTCATTGGAACTAAAAACCCATCCTTTTGTAATATTAATCAGACATGATACATTAGCAATGTCAATTAGACTTTCAAATCAAACAAGTAAATTGTATTTACTAAATGGTTCATTAATACTCAACCAATGAAAAAAAAGAATTTAAAAGGAAGAAAAAAAAATTGTTGTAAAGAATTGCTAGAAAGTCATGCACATTTCCTGATTTCATGTTATGTGCAGGTGCGGGTGTAGTATCTTTACACAATAGTTGCAAACCTTTGAAAAATATCAATATTCGCCCTTTGATAATTTTAGTTTTTTGCTTAAACAAACAAATTACACATTTGTAATATCAGTCAAACCTAATATGTTAACAATGTTAATCAAACTTTCAAGTTAGGTAAGTAAATTGTATTTACTAAATAGTTCATTAACACTCAATATAAAAAATAAAATCAACTTCATTTTCTTTCTTTTCCCTCTTTTACAACAACAATGAAAAGAATGAATTTAAAAGGAATTTTTTTTTTTTGTTGTTGTTGAAGAGGTGTTGGAAAATCATGCACATTCTTTGACTTCATGTTATGTGCAAGTGTGGTGTACTATTTATACATAATAGTTACAAACCTTTGAAAAAAACTAGTATTCACTCCCTCATAGTTTTAATAACTTGTTGGAACTTAAAACACATACATTTGTAATCAATTAGACCTACTACATTAGCATTCTCAATTAGACTTTCAAATCAGGCAAGTAAATTATATTTCCAAAAAAATTCACTAATATTCAATAAGAAAAATCTTATTTGCTTTCTTTTCCTTCTCTTACAACACCAATGGAAAATAATAATCTAGAAAGGAGAAACATTTTTTTAAAAATTGTTGAAGAGTTGTTGGAAAGTCATGCACACCTTGATAACTCCATGTTGTGTGTAGGTGTGGGTATAATGCTTTTACACAATAGTTGCAAACCTCTTTTAAAAATCAATATCCACCGCTTGATAGTTTTAATTATTTGTTGGAATAAAAAACCCATATAGTTGTAATATCAATCATACATGATACATTAGCAATGTCAATCAAACTTTCAAATTAGGCAAGTAAATTGTATATATTAAAAGGTTCATTGATATTATTCAATAAAGAAAAAAAATCAACCTTTTTTTTTTCCCCCTTATCTCACAAGAATAATGAAAAATGTGATTCCAAAAGGAAACTACAACAATGGGGTTGTACAAAACTAATTGAATTGAAACTAACTTGGTTGTTGAACCTTACTACTAAAAGCACGTGTAAGAGGAAAATTCAAACTTGAGATTTCCCTCCAAAACGAACCATGCCCACTAGAGTTTTGGTTGCTTCATCTTATAACTCGGGGTTTTGGATACTTCAAATGTATATTCTTTTGTGTTCTTGGTCATGTTGGTTTGAATTTTTTTGACTCCAAATTATTTTTGAAGCTTCCATTACTTGTTGTATTAATATGTTATATATGGCTTGTTACAATTATGATGTAGATTAGAAAACACTTCTACCATGTTTTAGGTTAAATGAACTCACCTGAAACTCCTTTGTCAATTATCAAAAAATATTTATTAGTTCAAATTAAGCATTATGATTAGGTCGTATGTTCTTCATATTATGGTCTTTCTATTGTATTTATTAAAGGCAAGTTTATTGGATTTTGGTTTACCACATTTGAAAAAATCTAGGTTCAATGTTGGATTCGACAAAAGATTTTGACATTGAGATGATATGTTGTTTGTAAGTGGTATTTGTTGATTAAGGGTTTACATGAATCAACAAAAGTTTGACCGAGCATGACAACACATGAATTTAGTTCCCAAGAACCCTAAACACCTAGGTTCACATAAAAGCTTGTCTGCCATGATGGATTAGTGGATGCCCGTTTCTTTTGGATTTTGTTGTGTTTTTTTTAATGTTTAAAGTTTGTTCTGTTATTGAATATTTTGCCATATGTATGAGCACCTTGGGTGGTTGGTTCTTGCAATTAGATAATGTAGATAAAAAAACATTTTGCAATGTTTTATACAAGTTGAACCTTCAATTTCTTTGCTTTAACTATTAGAAAATATAGCAATAAACTTTAGGGCATTGTGAAAATTTTACCCAATTTTTAGAATTGTATCATGGTTTGTTTTATGTGTTCCGTGGAGGAAAGTTGGTTGGCTATTTGTTGCAAGATTTAACTCATCTAGGTCAAAAGTTTAATTATTAAATTCATTACAAGGTTTAATATCATCAAAAAGTGTTTTGTTATTTTCTTATAGTGCTTGCTAGTTTAAGTTTGTATGAATCTACAAAAAACAATTATGGGTCCAAGGAAGAAAAAACAAGTGGGTCCAAAAAGGTTGTTTGCCATGATGGAATGCTAGAAGAAGGGCACATCAACGTGTAAGTTTTAAGATCTTACAAATAAAATTAGAACCATTTTGGTTGTGCATCTTGTTTACACTAGAATATTAGAAGGTAAAAATGTATTTGAAACTTGTAAGTTTTCAATTGCACCTTTAATGTGTATGGGATTAAATTGTGAACCATTGACGTTCAATAAGTAATTAGGACAATACATTGGGACTTGTAACTAGTAGGTTTGTGCAAATCAACTATAAATTAAATTTCTTATGTATGTCATTAACGATGAATCGTCACTCCAGTGTGATTCCACTAAAGAATCACTTATGGAGCATTTATGTACCACTAGTCTCATTGGGGAACAAATCAAATGCCTTAGGCTACACATGTCCTAAACAAGATGATAAGTGATGAAAAACATCAATTAAAAATGGAATACCCCAATGATTAAATTGTATGCAAGTAAAATTGTGGGAAATTTGGATGGATGTGTATGAAATGCGATTACATTCAATAGTCAAACACAAAACTCAATATGCAAGATGTGTCAATGTGGATAATTCATAACATATTGACATATGGTACATATTTTCAAGTGGTTTTCTATCTTGTTTAAATTGGATTATTATAAAAGGTAGCGACACAATGTATGGACCACTATGCTTCCACTAGTGAGTCATAGATAGTGGACCACTATGCATTCACATAGAGTGATTCCCTAGAAAGCCACTATGTGTCCACTTGTGAATTGCTTTGAGACCACTATGCTAAAGTGGAATAATTCAGAATTGGCACTTGTAATGGGTTTTAGATGATTTGGGCATAGAACTTCTTGGGATTAAAAATTTGTTGGACACTTAATGCAATGGAGTGAAATGTGTTTGACAATTTATTAAAACACTTGTTGGTGAGAGGAAAATTATGGAGGTTTAAAAGGACATGGAAGGAGCAAGGACACAATAATAGACAAGGTTATGAAGGAGGTATGGAATTAAAACCCATACATCTATGATATTAATTATACTTCGTAGATTAACAATGTCAATCATACTTTCAACTCGGGTAATCAAGTAAATTGTATTTACAAAATAGCTCACTAATATTATTCAATAGAAAAAATAAAATCAACTTCATTTTCTTTTTTTCCCTCTTTCACAACAATATGGAAAAACATGATTTGATCTAAAGGAAATTACAACATGTGGGTTGTACAAAAACTTGTTGAGTTGAAACTATCTTAGCTATAAAACCTTGATTGTAAAAACATGTGTAGGAAAAAAACTCAGTTTTTAGATTTCCCTCCAATACAAACCATGCCCATTAGGGTTTTTGGTGCTTCATCTTACAACTTAGGTTTTGGGTGCTTCAACATATATTCTTTTGTGTTCTTGAGGTCACGTTGTTTTGAAACTTTTTGACTCCAAGTTTTTTTTTTTAAGCTTTCACTACTTGTTGTATGAACATGCATTAGGTGGCTTCTTATAATTATGATGTAGATTAAAAAACATTCTACCATGTTTTAGGTTAAATGAAGTCACCTTTAACCCCTTTGCCAATTATCAAAAGATCATTTACAACTAGTTTGTTAGGTATTATGAAATATCTTAAGTTGTATGTTCCTAGTATTGTGGTCTTTCTTATGTGTTCTTTAGAGGTAAGTTTACTAGATTTTGCTTTGTAGCATTTGAAAATCTAGGTTTAAAAAGTTTCAATGTGTATTCAACACAAGATTCTAACATTGAAATGATTTCATGTTGTTTGTAAATGGTGTTTGTTGATTAAGGGTTTACATGAATTAGCAAGAGTGTGACTAAACATGACAACACATGAATTTGGTTCCCAAGAACTAAACACCTGGGTCCACAAAAAAGCTTGTTTGCCATGATGGAATAGTGGATGCCCATTTTATTTTTGTTGTTATTGTTGTGTTTTTTAAATGCTAAAAGTTTGTTCTTTGTTTGAAAATTTTGCCATGTGTATGAGCATCTTGGGTGGTTGATTCTTGCGATTAAACTGTGTAGATAAAAAAATAAAATTGCAATGTTTTAAATAAGTTGAAATTTCAATTTATTTGCTTTAACTATTAAAAAATCCAGCAAAATGTTTTTGGGCATTGTGAAAATTTTACCAAACTTGTTAGTTGTATCATGGTTTGTTAAGGGAGTAGTTACTTGTGATAATTATTAATCAATATATTTTTATTTACTTAATTATTTTTTTATGGAAGATATATATTGGAAGAAAAGGAAGAAATGGATACCATTGTATCATTGTCAAACATGGACCTTTAATGGAGTATGAGAGAAATATATTTTGATTTTTGGAAAAGCTTTGTTTCCATAGTAAGAGTTTATTGTTTTGGTGTTTTTGTCATACATTCATTGCTTGATTTGAATTCTAAAACCAATTCTAAGTAGATTTGAATGAGCAAACTTTGCTAATATTAGTTTTATCACATTTTAGTCCAGATTTTAGACTATAATATATGATTAAAGATTTTATATTTACTGTTTGGCAACCATCCCATGGTCTGAATTTAAAGTGAATTTCATAATGCTATTTTTGTCTTGTTGTTAAATTTTGTTTCTATAGATAAATAATGAACTTCATTTTTGTTTTTTGCATTTAAAAAAATTCTTGATCATCATTTTTTATTCATGAAATAGATCTAAGCAAAGTAGCTAACTGTGAAGATTTTGTTATAATGCAAAAGTTTGTTTAGATTTGAATTAGGATGTGGGGAAATGGAAAATAAAATTATTATTAAAAGTCCAAGGAGAGAATTAGATCAAGTTGTGTTACATGAACAAGTGGAAAATGGCATTGCCACTAACAACAAATTGAGTGTAGAACATGTAGATCAGTAGTTTGAAACACCTAAAAGAGCTTCTCAAATATAATAGAGACATCTATGGACATAAGAAAGACATGTAGGCCACAAAACAACTTAAACAAAATAAAAATTCCTCGTGAAGTGCAAACTGGTGAAGCACATAAGCAAATCAATAGTCTATAACAAAATTCCAAGAGAGTAGAACATCGAATTAAAAATGTAGACTCATAGGTTGAATTGAGATGGAGTCAAGAATTTGAAGCTCGATATAAAATTGTGCTAAAACCATCAATTCTAATGCAACAACATGACTTTGATGCTTTGATTCAAAAAGAACAAAAAAGAGTCAACATGTTAGTAAAGGAGGAAGTGGTACCAAGGTACATGTTTGTTTCACCTTTTTATTATCAATAAGGTCAGGAGAATTAAGAATTTGAACAAAGAGCTCATAATTTTGAACCTTCAATTCATTATGTATTTGGATAAAAAGTCGCAATTCAGGGTATCAAAATATGCAAAGGATTTGAACTGGTACTTGTAATTAGACAAGAAATTGTAGTCTTACCAATAATAAACCAACAATGGCAAAAGGTGTTTCCATGGCTGTGAAAGTGAAGTACATGGAACCCAAAGTTAATCAACAAAATGGAAGCATTATGAATGGAGTTCCATGGGATTGGAGTAGAGGAATTCATAAGGTAAACATAGTTTCAAGACCAAATTCTCCACGTTGCACATATTGCCATCAAATTGGACATCATTTCAATGAATGTCCATTTATTGAAGAAAATGCAATGCAAAGGATTTGTTGAGCATTTCCAGAATTTGAATTTGGAAGTTGCAAGAATAAAGAATCATGGATATATTGAACTAGAGGATTTGTACCATGAGAGGGCCAAAATTATAGACAGATTCAAAAAATATATTTAGAGAGATAACAGAGTAAAAATGAAAGCTTGGACTATGGCATATGTAATACCTATCTTTGTAGCTTTTGTACAAAGTTTGTTACATAAAAAAAATATTGGAGTTACTTATGTAAGAATTCCAAATTTTAGAATGGAGCCAATAACATTTGTGCCATTACATTTTGTGGCAATGTCTCGGTCTATAATTACAGTTATTAAAATGCCATTTGTATCAACATTGATGTTGTTGTTCGTATCAAATCCAAAGGGAACATAATTTGTGAGTTTTCACGAAGACTTGCCTTAGGAAGTGAACATAGTTTTTGCTAGTTAACCATTAAATAAAAAAGGAGATGACTCAAATCCACCAAGACCTCATGGTATTTTGGATTGCTAATGGTGCATCCATGCAAGCCACTATTACCACCAAATATACCTTATTGTTGGTCACTTAAATATCTTGACAATGTCAAGGATTTTGACCTAAATGCTCATGTTAGAGTATTTAAAGTTGTCATTAGAACAAATAATGAAACAAATGATGCAAAAATTGTGAATATGTTCAGTTTTACCCTCAGAGATATTGTGTCTGACTAGTGTAACAATTATTTGGGAAATTAACTAATTTGTATTTTTGTAGAATTATAATTAGCTTTTTGTAAAAGGTACAAAAAAGTTCAAAATGATGGGCAAGTTTACTTGAATTTGAAAAACATGAAGTAGGAGAAAAATGAAAGAATGGAAGTCTATTATGAAATATTACTGAAGTTGGCCAATAGTCTTCAACACAAAACAATAGATTATTTGTTACAATCATATCTTTGTGTAACAACATGTACAAAGAAAGAAACTTCGTAGCAACATAATGAAGCAACATAAAGAAGTAACTTTGGTTTGTGAGTAAGGGATTTATGATGCAGAGGCCATAAGCAACGTGTTAGTACCATAGAATAATAAGACTATATTAACTCCAAAACCTCAGATAATTCCAGAAAAAATAGGAACGTATTATACAAATTGTCACATGACAAATCATAATGTTGACCTTTAGAGTTAAAAGGAAGGAAAACCTTGTTCCTATAATCTATAAGGTTACTACTCAACAAATTGAAGTACATAGGTTTGTTAGGTATTCTTGTCATATTTATGGCGACATTGGATATAAGATCATAGATTGTCCTAAGTATAATGATATCCAAAATATGTTTAAGAACAAAAGAGTAAAACCAAAAAAAATAAAAATTGTGGTAGAACCCAAGGTTTCAAATCCTCCAGTCCACATGTTGGATGTGAATATTGCCATCACAAGCAACAAGGTTATTGAAGAACATGTGTTTAAGGATAGTGAGCCAATCAAGAAGAAGTCTATTGTTAACTTGGAAGAAGAGTATAAACTATAACAAACTTTTGTCAAGACTATTTAAGAGATGCAAGTAGAAGACCCGCCACAAAATCTAAATTCCAAAAGAAACAACACAGTGGAATACAAGTTGGGCATGATTGCAAGAATAAAAGGTGTCCACATAACCCATTGTGTTACAAATTTTATCTATTAATTTTGTGAACAAAGTTATGTCTATGGAACAAATATTCCAAGACATCAAAAAATAGATGTTGGAGACTATTTATATTTTGAGGTTAGGTCAATTATTGAAGATAGTAGAAGGTCTTAATAAATATATGTGGCAAAATTGAAGCTAGATAAACCAAATATCAAATCCTAATGTAGGCACAATGGTTGAGACACATTCTAAACTAGACACAACAACTATAGAGGTAGATAACCCAAAGGTAGTTATCCAAGTACAAGTTGGGAAGAACATTGTTGAGGATGTTTTGATCTATGGAGGAGCAAGTGTGAACATTATAATAAAAAACCTCATAATAAAATTAGGTTCACGCAAACCAAAACCAGTTCCATACCACCTCAGAATGGCAAATCATAGTATGACCAAACCGTTAGGATTCATCAAAAATTTGAAGATTCACATACATGGTATTCCATATATATCCACATTTATTGTTTTGAAGAATAGTGCAATAGATTTTAGCTATTTTATGTTGTTAGGAAGACCTTGGCTAAAAAATGCAAAGGTTACACATGACTAAGGTAATAATGTCATTATTGTTCAAGGTAATGGAACACTTAAAACAATACCAATTAACATGAAATTGGGAGCAAAAACTAGAAGGCCCCAATATTTATTTGTTATGACTTGATGGAAGGGTTAACATATGAAAAGGAAGATTTAATCTTTGAAACAAAACTATAATTGTTCTCAATTGGCACAATTACATTCTCAAAAAAAAGGATTTCATTATCGAATGTTGGAGTTTTAGAAATTAGAAACATTGAGGAATTTGATCTATAGCAAAGGACATTAGATCAAATAATAACAAAATTGGTGCCTTCAACAATGAAATCAAAAGACTTTTGTGTTAGACTAGAAGTTTCATTGCAAGACAAGGTTTATCTAGAAACCTATTACCATCATAGCCATGATGATATTCAAGTGGATGAAACACCAACAAAAAAATAGGTATAGAATCATCAAATTGCAAGTTAAACTTTGTGAGCCACAAATTACAATTTAACAAGTTGTTAAGTATAGTTCCATAAATTTCTTTAGTATCAATGATTGAAATCCTTATAAACTTCCAAGTAATAATTATTAATAGTTGAATTAAGCTTTGGATATTTCCAAATGTAGAAGACCTTCTTATTTTATTGGTTATAATAATTAATAAATGTTAAAACCTAGTAACCTTCTAGATTACATAAATTTACCATGACAATATTGAATTAGTTTTGTAGAATAATCTTCAGGCACTAATGATGTATTTGTAAGATTTTTTAAATGTAGTACTAGGACATCTTTATTCAACCTTCACTTATATTAGGTTCCTAAACTAAATTGAGATTAAATTTAAATACTAGCATTTCCACTTGAGTGGCTTCAAATGAACTATGACTTAATAAACAACTTAAATGGGAAATGTCACAACTACAAAAAGTCTAGAATGCAACAAATGGTGAGAATTAAGTATTTGACTTGATGTTCCATGGAAAGGGGGTTGATTGGGCCTCATAGTTAAAGATAATGGCCATCGTTGGGAATTCAAGTTTGATAATGAAAATGAACCTTATCATCTTCACATTGACATTTTTTGGACCTTTTTAGCATGACTCCACGAGGAAGAACAATTTTAAGTAGATTGTTAAGGCATGTAGGTTACGAAATAATCAATGATCCCATGTTGAATGATCGATTTAGGTACGCATCACTATTCTAAATGGTTATTCTTCGCACAACCGTTGGGAGACATTCACATCAAGCAATGCTTGTTTAAGCTTTTATTATTCTATTGGTGCAAGCGGGGGATTTGAAGGTATATCAACATCATCCACCATGATTGAGTCTTCACATGCACCAACAAAACCAAAAGGGTAATCAAAGTAATTTAATACTTGAATTCAAAGGAGGTTGATGCCTTTATTTAAGAAATTAGGGTACACATAATGTGTGGTGGTGACGAAAAAATTACATGAAAACCTTAACATCCTAATTCCAATGGATTTGTGAAGCTCTCATTTCAATGGTGGATTTAGAAAGTGTATGGGAATTCTTGTAATGGAATTTATTTTTAATTTATTATGTAATACATAATTAATTAATACATGGTAAGGAATAACTAGGGGGTATTAAATAGATAAATGGTACATGGGCATGTTAGTAATGTTATTGAATTGACTTAGTCAAATGAGAACCCAAGGATGTTTACTTATTACTACTAGTAAATTATCTTAAGACTTAATTATTTGAAAGAACTAGGATGAAAAAATAGGATGTTGAAATCAAACAGATGGAATTGGCAATGATCAAATTCAACGACCCCATCAAGATATCCAAGGCAAGGAAAAGGATGAATCTTTCAATTCCACCGGTTATGAAGATTATCATCATATTTTGATTAAAGGATGGAAACCTTTTAATGTTCCATTGGGTACAAGAATTATCATCCTAAACTCCATTGAAGGGGTCTGAAATCATTATTGATCCCCATTGGTTTATGAAGGATGAAGAGGTCATTGATTGAAAATAAGGATTTTCCCAACCCCCATTGGATAAGAGACTAAGTTCAAAGAGAGGCCATGGGAAGCTTTGGGGTGTGGAAGAGATTTTATTTCGTGTTTTTGAAAGAGGAAAATGAGTGTGAAAGGAGAACCAATTTGTTATGTGTGAAGAGGTGTTGTTCATAGAAGCAAATGGTGTGTAAACAAAAGAGCATGGAAGAAAATTATGTGTAGGAATAGTTGTAGTCATAGTTAAAGTTCATGGAATAATTTCCATGAACAAGCCTTTGGACTTTTTCCTTTCATATCTACTATTGGATTTGTCTCAAACTTCAAAACAAAATAATTTAGGAGGTGTAAATTTTTCTTTCAAAATTTTAACATCATCATAGTTATTATAAGGGAACCATACTTGTTGGAAGTAAAAGGGGCTTGAAGTCATCTTTTTCTCAAATCTAATTAAAATAACCTTTGATTTTGAAGCACAGATTTTGATTTTTTTTAAAAAAAAATTTGTAGCATTTTTGCCTTTGAAATTAGTTTTTCAATAACTATATGCATGTTAAATTTGAAGATTATATGAAGACATTATGAGGAGTGGATTGAAGGGGATCAACTATCAAGTGTGAACATTGATTAAACATCAACACAATGTTTATTCACATCTTATCATGTTAAGTCTTGATTCTTTCAAAATGTCTTGTTATCTTCCAAGCGGACACAATGCATTAGATTATTATATGCATTTCATTACATTCTATTGAACCATTCTAACTTGTTAGAATACAACTACATATATAGTAGAGCCACCCCCGAATGAGTTTTGTGAATTGTAGATCTCATGTGGAAAGGTGTGTAAGAATTCCTCACGGACTTTGACTAAAAAAAACAGCCTATTAATTTGAATCGTAATATAAACACAAATCTATAATACATCAAGGTTAATTCACAATTGACAAAAGAAAAGACTAAAGAACTCTAAATGCTACTTAAGGTGTTCGAAGATGTGTTTATTTATTTTTAAAAAGATTTAAAAATCTTTCCCCTAGAAATAAACTCAACAAAAAATTGATTTGGATACTTTAGTACCACCAACACATTAAGCAAAATACATATTGTACCCTAATTATGCTAAAGTTATTAAATGACGCACTCTTAAGTTCCTTGTTGGACCCACTTGAGGGTCCAAGCGTGTTGAAATTGTGAAAAGATGGAACTTGGAGCCGCTCCAAACTTCCAGCACTAAAGGGGGTAAGAGGGGCGTGCTAGAAGTCTCGGGATTAGACTAGGAAGAGGGACAATTATGTTGTTACACGGTCCTGCATCTAAAACCAACCCCAAGTTTATTAGAACTCATTCTGCATCCATTTGGTGTTGGGACAAGGCACGGGCCCTTGGACTCACTTGACTCACCACGGCCCGGACTCGGGGGAAGCCACCACCTTCCCCCCATATAGTATTTTCTGCATCTCCCCGCGGGAGCTACATCCGAATGGCATGTTTTCCCGGGACTCCCAAGGAGGAGTCTCAAAATTGTCCTCGGTTAAACTCCCGGGACTTTGGGAACTCATATCTCCTAGCTCCAACCTCCGATTGGAGTGAGGTCTAAACCAAAGTTGTAGCTCTCCTTGAGAGCTTTTCAATGCCTTATCGCACTCCTTCTGCAAACATCGAAAAGAGGGCGATTTCTGACTTTTAGTGGTCGAGAGTCAAACTGCCAGTTTGACTCTTGGCCCTTCTTTTGCCCATAACTTGGGCTGAAAATGTCCAAATGGCTCATGCGAGGCCATTTTGGACATTCACACTTCAAGACCTTTTCATTGATATAAAGAACACCCCAATGCAAAGTGTTTTGAACCCTGCAATCAAGCTCTGAATCTTTGAGAGTCCCGGAGGACTTTAAGTCACCACTTTTAGGAGTGTGAGTTTCATCCTCACACTTAGCCCCAAAGTGGGGTTGTGACATTAAACATGACATTGATAAATTATCAGCAATTATATTCATTCAACCAAAAAAAAAAGCTACATAGTTATCACCCATAGTGGTAGTGACTAAGAAGAATGGAAAATTGAAAATTTGTGTGGATTTCAGAAAATTATGTCGCAACCCCATTTTGAAGGAAATGTGAGGTCGCCACCCACACTCTCGAAAATGGGACTTGGGAGTCCTGTGGGACTCCCAAAAATTCAGAGCATAATTGTAAGGTCAAAACACCTTGCATTGAGGTGTTCTTTATACCGTTGGAAAGGTCTTCAAGTATAGATGTCCAAAATGGCCTTGAATGAGCCATTTGGACATCTACAACACAAGTTATGGTCGAAAGAAGGGCCAAGAGTCAAACTAGCAGTTTGACTTCTAACCATTAAAAGTTGGGAATCGACCCGATCCCGGTGCGTGCAAGTGAAGTGCGACACACCGTTGAAAAGTTCTCAAGGAGAACTACAACTTTGGTTTGGACCTCATCCCGATCTGAGCTCCAGGCGAGAAGTTATGAACGCCCAAAGTCTCGGGAGTTTAAATCGGGATAGTTTCGGGACTCCACTTTGGGAGTCTTGGGAGAAAGAGCCATTTAGATGCAAGTGCAACGGAGAGTTGCAGAGAGTACTATATGGGGGAAGGTGGTGGCTTCCCCCGAGTCTAGGTCGTGGTGAGTCAAGTGAGTCCAAGGTTGCCCGTGGCTTGTCCCAATACCAAAAGGGTGCAAATTGAGTTCTAGTCAACTGGTGGTTGGTTTTGGATGCAGGACCAAATAACTAAGTAGCTTGTCCCTCTTCTTAGTCTAATCCCGGAGCTTTCAGCACGCCCCTCTCACCCCCTTTAGTGCTAGAAGCTGGAACGGCACCAAGTCCCATCTACTTCCGCCTTTGACATAGTTGGACTCTTTTGAGTCTAACAAAGGACTTGGGGGCGCGTCAAGTTGAATAAGGCAACCAAAAAAAATCCTTATATTTTGCCATTTTCTAATGAGGTACTACACATTGGAACATGGTATGAAGCCCATTCATTTTTAAATGGATATTTAGGATACCAACAAAATTTTATAACCCTTAAAGATAGATACAAAACAACTTTTGTAACAAATTGGGGAACATTTATTTAGATGGTGATGCCATTTGGTGTCAAAAATGGGCCACCAACTTTCCAAAGAGCAGTTAGTAGAACTTTCATAAAATACTTAAACCAATTCATGAAGATACTTTTGGATGATTTCATAATTTATTGTGATATGGAGAGTCATTTAATGAAGCTTAGATTTTGCTTTAAAAAATGTAGAAAATATAAAATTGATTTCAATGTAGAGAAATGTGATTTTATGGTATTTTGATGAGTAATTTTAAGGTTCATAGTTTTCAAGGAAGGAAAATACTAGACCCTAAGAAGGTTTAGGCAATAATGAATATGCAAATACTTACAAACCCACAACAGATTCAAATCTTTAATGGTATGGCCCAGTTTTATAAATGTTTCATTAAAAACTTTGCTTTTATCATGGCACCAATCACCAAGTTGATGAGGAAAACAAAACCCTTTATCTGGACCATAAAATGTCAAAAAATATGAGATCAAATCAAACAAAAGTACATGGAAATCGATTTTAATACCTCCAAATTGGAAGTTGGAGTTTCATGTGCACACATATGCATCATTGTTGGCAGTAGGTGCAATGTCGGCACATAACCCAACCGATAAATATGATCATCCTATATAATATATGCCTTTAGATTGTTCAATAAAACATAATAAAACAATATTACTATAGAAAGAAAAACCTTAGCAATGGTTTATGTTTTGCATAAGTTCAAACATTTTTTGTTAAGAAACAAGTTTGTGTTTTATGTAAACCATATGGCTCTGGTGTACTTGGTCAACAAACCACATGTGTTGGGAAGGATAACAATATCGTTGTTCTTATTCTTGGAGGATGAATTCATAGTAGTCCATAAACCTAGTAAAACACATGTAGTTTTTGATTCTTTATCCAGATTGTTGGACAATTCAGAATCATTAGGTGTTCTAGATTAGACTATGGATGTGTCATTATCTTTTGTAGAACTTGTATGGATGTAGGAAGTGAAAACCTATTTAGAGATGAGTGAGATGCCAAAAACGTTAAACATAGTTCAGAAACAAAAGTTTGTTAGAAAGGCAGAACCCTTTAGTTTGAAAGAAGGAATTATGTATAAAGTGGGACAAGATAATAAAATGCATAGATGTTTGACCACCTCAGAATCACAAAATGTTTTAAAGGAGCTACATGAAGGAGTGCTTGGAGGACATTTTGTTGTAGGTATTACTGCAAATAAAATTCTGGATGTAGGATATCGGTGGCCAACTTTATTCAAGGATAATCATGATTTTTGCAAAAGCTATGATAGTGGTTAGAAAATTGGAGGACTAAAAACAAAAAGTCTGGCGAAGTTGGTAATAACATTTCTAGAGAAAAATTTTATGAAGTGGGGTTTATATTTTATAAGTTTAATAAAATGAGGAAGAAGACTAACATGAAACAAATACATTTTGATAGCTTTGAATTATGCAACCAAATGGGTAGAAGCAAAGGTACTTAGACCTAATACTATAGTAATTAATGCCAGATTCCAGTATGAATATATCCTGACCAAATTTGGATGTCCATTAACCATAGTTACAAATCAATGGGTACATTTTATCAATGACACAATAAAACATTTGACAAAAAAATTTATGTTGAAATATGTTAGTCTACCACATATTATCCACAAGGAAATCCTAGTGATGGCATTCTTCATTTTGCAAAATAAAATTCTTTAAAATTCTTCATTTAGCACCTTGTCATAACATTCCTCGGCGTGAATTTTAACAAATTTTAACGAATTTTAACGAATTTTATGGATTTTTGGGCTTCCATAACATTCTCGCACCAAGAATGTCATAACTATGAAGGAAATGGATAAGCAAAGTTTACGAATAAAGTCATTGGTAGATTATTGATCAAGTTGGTTAATGTGAAAAGAACAAACTGGGATGAACATTTATTTATAGTTTTGTTTTCATATAAGACTTCTTACAAGGTGGTAAAAGGTTATACACCTTATTAGTTAGTCTATGGTTTGCATCCTCTAATGCTAATAGAATATGTTTTGTCAACTATTAATGGGGACCACAAAAATGTAGAACCAACGAGAGTGTTAATAACCATGATTACAAAACTAGAAAAGTTATAGGAGAACATATTAGAAGCTCAAAACAATGTGGGAGCCAATGAGTGGAGCAAATTTATGTGGAGTCAACAGAAAAATATTGAGAAGAAATTCCAATTTGGAGATTATGTTTTATGGTTTCCAAAAGGAGGAAAAACATATATGGGAAAATTCAAGAAAAGGTGTTTTGGCCCATTCAAGGTATTAAATTACCTATTGATATTGTTTTTTTTGTTTCTGTTAATAATTTTGAACCAAACCCAATATTGGTCAATGTTAATAAGTTGAAACCATATACATATGTGGATACAACCATGAAGGGGATTCAAAGTTTAGAGAAATAGAAGTCTCTACCATCCATAGATGAAAACTACATGGAAGAAACATCTAATGAAGATTAAGAAAATCAGAGAAAAACAAAGACTATTGGGACTAATCAATCAATAGTCTTAGAAAAAACCACAAAAAACTTAATTAACCGACAGGTTATGAACAAATACCCAAATTATGATTATGCATATTTATATTTACTAGATTATGGGGTATATAAATCATTCATGTTAGAACAAAATTATGTTGATATGATGATTGAGCATGGATAAGAGGGAATATGTAGTGTAAACACATTAGGTCATCAAATTCAAGAATGTATCGGAATTACCTAGTGCCATGCCCACATAATTCTTTGGTTAACACGTATTTACTGTAGCCCATGTTGATGTCAATGTGAATTTAAGAAGGAGAGGATAGGTGTCATATAACCACAAGAAAACACAATTCATCAAAATGTTGGCCCTAAAATGAAAAGTGAAATGCCACTTCATGAAACAAGGTGATAATGCTTTAGAAGGTGACAAACACTACAATGACTATTTGTTTTCATTTTCTACAAGCAGGTTTCAAATTTTTTAATTTCTAGTTTGAGTGCTGAAGAAAGTTTGTGGAAATTTTGTAAAGATAATCTAAAGGGAGGTTGTAGAAGTTGAAAGAGGAGCAAAAAAGATTAAGAGAGCAACCAAATTTTGCAAACATTTTGCTTTTATAGCCTAGGTCTCTAGAAAGAGGTCCGCCTTTTCCTTCTTTAGTTTATTATTCTTATTTTTAGAAGTCTTCTCGGATGTCTAAATATGAGAAAGCTTTTGAAGCAATAAAAAAAAAATGAAAGAAAATATAAAGAAACATTGAGGAGATATAGTTTTAGAATACCTAGAAGATAGGTAGGTCTTAGTGAGTAAGTCTATCCCATTTCTATTTTAGATATTAAGAAAGACCACCAGAAGGATGATATGCAACAATAACAACAATTACCATTACATCAGAGGAGCATATTCAAGAGCACATTCTAGAAAAAATTAATATTCCCAACAAGAAGTGCACGAAGAGAACAAGTTAGCAAGCAATGGCTACAAATCTGTGCAGGAAAAAAGTGTGTACTCATAAGGATGATGAGATTAAGTATGCCTTTATTCCAACAGAATAGAGTTACAATGGCAATTTGAAAAATCTTTTGCTTTGGACTAGCTTTAAAAAGGAAAAGAGAACATGGGCAAACAAAGCTAGATTGGTAGGTATGTTTGAGATTGAGTGGAAGACACCTTGCCACAACATTTTGGTCGAATTTTTGAACAACTAGAAGTTGGATCTTGAACATAGTAGAATTAAAGTTATGTTAGGGGAGGAACAGAGAATAATAGGTAAGCATGTGTAGGCAAAAGTTTTTAAAAATTTCCATATAAGAGAAATAGAGGTAGACCCAGCAAAAATCTTTAATGCCAGAGTAACATTAATAGAAATAGCAAATAGAATACATGATATTTACAACACCAATGAAGGGTGGGTTGTAAAAGAAATGAGATCAATGTTAATAGAATTGTTGCCATTCTACTAATTATTTACTAAAAGGATAAGGTGTAATATTTTAACAATAAGTTTGTTATGACAATCTCCAAAGCAGATCATGGAGAGTCTATTAATTGGGCTACAATAATGTATTATCAATTGGTCAAGGAATTGATTAGATGGGAGAAGTGTCCACAAAATATAATTGAGGGAACATCCAAAAGAAAACCCAAAAAGGATGTATGCCATTATGCCATTGTCCTTGAAATCATGTTTTAGAAGTGAATTCCATTAGATGGAGCAATATCACAAAAGAAGAATAAACATGTAGAACAACTTCAAGAGGACAAAAGAAGAAAAGACATTCTGAAGGAGAGGTTCATTATGAACAAAAGGCCTCTAAACCCTGCACATATCATTCCTAAAAAGGAAAAAACACCTAAAGACTAGGATAATTAGAAGAATAGTTTTGATGTTTCAATCTCATGATCATGAGGAAAGAGAGACTTTATAAAAGAGGGAAAGAAAACAAGAGGATATTCAATGAAAGAATGAGAGGCAATAGTGATCCTCAACAAGCAGCAGAATTATTGAAGAAGTAACAACAATAAAATCAAAAATAGAAAAAGAAATCCATTTTTCTTAAATCTAATCCAAGATTATCAATTTCTCCCAAGTAGAAGCAGAAGTCTGATTAACAAGAGTATGAAAGATGGCCCAAGAAGGAGCCACAATTTCAAGGATAATAGTCAATAGAGGAATACAATTATGACTTTGACTAGGATCCACTAGAAGTCCAACAATATGTTCCATCAGCATAGAAAAATGATGGTATGTTGCCTTCAAGACCAAGTTCTACAACAAGCATGAATGTATTAAGAAAAAGTGTGGATTGCACACAAATTTATGTTCATCACGTACAAATTCTAGGGGTTAGACTCCTAGGTTTCATACAATAGGGGTTGTGCAAGGGGAAGAAGTAGAATTAGAGGAACATATAAGAGTTGCTATTATGTCTAAATGGGCAATGGAATATAATGTACAAATGATAAATATTTTTCTTAGACTTTTTGATTTAGAGATCAAGAACAAGTAATTATAGAGGAGAAGGATAAATATGTTCAAAATCTCGAGGAAGCTTTAGAAAACGAGTAAAAACTCAAAACAAAGTTACAAGATAGGAATATTGAAAATAGTTAAATATTAGTAGAACTCTAGGAAGTCAGATAGAAGATTGATAACATGGAGAAGCAAAGCAAGGATTTGGAAAACATCATAATGGAAAGAAATTCCTTGTAGTCAACTTAAAAAAAGACAAATGTCAATTACTGGGGTTTAAAAAAGAAAAGGATACTATGAGTATAGAGCATAGTAACTTCAGAAAGATTATAAGAACATGGAGGAAACTCTTTTAAAGAAACAAAAGAAGGTGGAGGAGCTCATAGTGGACAATGCCAATGCATATTAGGCCAAGAATGAAATACAAAGGCAAGTTGACCAAAGGTATGCATAGATGGACAAAAAATTGTAAAAATAATTAATCTTTAATGAAAAGTTTAATAAACTTTTAGAGGAAACCCAAAAGACAAACCCTTCAATTATGATATTGTCTTTATAGGAAAAAATGAATTCAAAAAGCAGAATATTTTGCTTCAAATAAAACTCAAAGCATTATCAATGGAAGAAAAAGATGTAGACTTATGGTGGGATGTAGTTGAGGACATTGTCTAGAAGGATATTACCAAAAGGATACTGGGAAGGTTTGTAAGAAGTATGAGAAGAATGAAAGGTTGTACAAACACAAGATTTCTTAAATGGAAAAAGTTATGCCATCATTTGAGTATGAACCTTTAGTTTTATTTCTAGAACTAGAAACTTCAGATGAAGAAGAAGATAGAATGGGTACAAATGGGGCAAGACTGTCAAGTACAAGAATTGAAGAGGAGATACGAGATCTTAGAGGAGGAAAGGATAGCCCTAAAAGGGAGGTTGTTGCATAGACTCTAGAACAAGTAAAATCTATTTTGTAAGAAGTTAATTATCAAGAATATGCATCTACAACCACAAAACAGGGGAGCAGATACAACTTGAAGAATCTATAATTCAATACGATTAATAAGGTTAGATTGAGCATGTGTTAAGCTATAGCAACAAGATCAAACTCAAATTACATCATATATGTAGTCAAATCAATAGCTACAAATCGTATCAAAGTTGTAAAAGTAAAAACAAACTCAAATTACATTATATCTGAAGTTACAATAACAACTACAAGTGGCAACAAAGTTGCAATCATGAGAACAAAGAGTAACCCATTAATAAACAACTACATAGTTGTCAACATAGGCATCATAAAAGCAACAACAAACTTTGTATACAATAGAAAATTCGATAATGCTTTAATTTGAAATACAAGCAAAACATATTGTAAAATAGATAGATCAAATTGTGGTATAGATAGAACATATTTTTGAATCATAGGATTAGAAACAACAAAACATTTTTTTAACAGCTATTCCAAAGAAAAAAGATGATCCAAAATTTTAGGACATAATTTAGAGTACGGGTGGGGTAATGTTAAAGGAGTAATTATTTGTGATAAATATTAGTTTGTATATTTTTATTTAACTAGTTACTATTTCAAGAATTATTAGCTAGATTACATATTTATTATCACCATTTGAATTTGAATAAAACATAGGATTGTTTTTTTGGTGGAGGATATATCTTGGAGGAAGAGAAAGAGATGGAGACCATTGTATCATTGTAGAACATAAAGCTTTAATGGAGTATGAGAGAATATACTTTGATTTTTGGAAAAGCTTTGTTTCCATAGTTAGAGTTTGTTGTTTTGGTGTTTTTATCATACTTTCATTATTGGATTTTCATTTTGAAACTAGTTTTAAATAAATATAAATCAGCAAACCTTGCTAGTATTAGTTTTATTTCATTTCAATCCAAATTTTAAACTATAGTGTAGGATTAGAGATTTTGTACATACTAATTTGTTTTATGTCTTCCTTGGAGGAGAGTTTGTTGGATATTTGTTGCAAGATTTAACTCATTTAGGTTAGGAGTTTAATTACTAGAATTCATCACAAAAGTTCAATATTATCAATAAGTGATATGATATTTTCTTGTGGTGCTTGTTGGTTGGGGTTTATGTGAATCTACAGAAAATTATTATGGGTTCAAATAAGTTGTTTACCATAATGGAGTGCTAGCAAAAGGGCACATTTTTTAAAGTTTTAAGACCTTGCAAATATAACTAAAATTGTTATGGTTATCCATCTTGTTTGCACTAGAATATTGGAAAGTAAAAACATATTGAAGTTTGTACATTTTTAATTGCACCTTTATTTGTATGGGATTAGATTGTGAACCATTAATGTTCCATAAGTAATTAAAACAATATATTGGGACTTGTAACAAAATAGGAATGTGCAAATCAACTACAAATTAAATTTCTTATGTATGTCATTAACATCAAATCACTAGTCTAGTGCAATTCCACTAGGGAATCACTTATGGACCATTTGTGCACCATTAATGACATTGGAAAACAAATCAAATGACCTGAGCTACATGTGTCCTAATATGTAATGGTGCCTAAAACAATGCACAAAAATGTGTACTCATGCCAACATAGGATGTGGTTATTAATGGATCATGAATTCCAATTTGGCATAATTGTTTTCGATGGGGTTTGAAAGGATGGACATCCTCCACCAAGGGTGTATGTTATAAATATTATTACCCATGCATACTAACACCCAATCTCAATGAATTGCAAGTGGTGGGCCACTTGCAGAGACGACCTTACAAAAAATATTGGAGTGAAGTGATTATCCATCTTGTTTAGAATATTAAATTATTGGGAAGTACAACACATTAACATGGGCATTCCTCTAGTGAGTTACTAAAAGACCATTGTGCTTTTAATATCTAGTCACTGGTGGACCATTATTGTCGTAGAACTTTGGGCTCACGACCAAGGTAAGGTCTTACAAGGTTATGGGCCAAGAAGGAAGCCGGGAGTGAAGGAAAGTGTGAGGGAATGAACAAGGGAGCTTCCATTTTGAAAGTTGGAGTCCCAATGGATTCCTGAATTTTCAAAGAGCATTTTTAGGGTCAAAACCCAATGGATTGAGGAATTTTTTAAACCATTGGAAAGCGCTTGTAACTTAAATGTCTGAAATGAGCTTGCATAACCCATTTAGACATCTAAAACACAAGTTAGGGCCAAAAGAAAGGAGGGTAGTCAAATTGGCAATTTGACTCTCAACCATTAAAAGTCAAGAATCGCCCCAATTTCCTTGAGTGCAGGTAGCATGCAACATACCATTAAAAAGCTCTCAACAAGGGCTACAACTTTGCTTTAAACTTCATCTCAATCGGAAGTTTGCACGCAAAGTTATGGGCCCCAAAATCGCGGGAGTCCCAGTTGTGCGAATTTTGGGATTCCCACTTGGGAGTCTCGGAACAAAATGACATTTGGGTGTAGGTCCCATGGCTAGCTACATAATATACTATAAAAGGAAAGGTGGTGGCTTTCCCCAAGTCCAGGCCGTGGTGACTATTATGAATCTGGGTTTGCGTGTGGTTCGTCTTAACACCAAAAATGCTCAAACTATGCACTAACCAACTTGTCGTTTGGTTTCGTGTAGGTCCATGTGAGTGATTAGGTGCTTGTCATTCTTCCTAGTCCCATCTCAAAGCTCCAACACGCCCCTCCACCCCCAAAGTGTTGCAAAACAGGGAACATGTCCTCAATTCCTTGTTTTCTGCTATTTCACTTCAGATTCACATTTGAGTCTATCAAAGAGCTTGGTGGCATGTCAATTATGCTCCCAAAAGTCAATCATTAAAGACAATAAACATGTTTTTAATAGTTGGTGATTAGAAAACCATTGTGTTTCCAATAGTTTGTCATTAGATCAAGACCATTTTTTATCAACTAGTGAATTTGTCGCAACCCCACTTTGAGGCAAGTGTGAGGATGAGTCTCACACTCCCAAAAATGGGAACTTGGAGTCCTCCGGGACTCCCGCAACTTCAGAGCTCAATTGTAGAAATCAAAACACCTTGCCTTGAAATGTTTTTTATACGGTTGAAAAGGCCCTGAAGTGTAGATGTCAAAAATGGCCTTGCATGAGCCATTCGGACATCTTCAGCTCAAGTTATGGTCAAAAGAAGGGCCGGGAGTCAAACTGGCAGTTTGACTCCTGACCACAAAAAGTCAAGAATTGACCCGACCCCGGGGTGTGCAGATGGAGTGTGACACACCGTTGGAAAGCTCTTGGGGAGAGCTACAAGTTTTCTTTAGACGTAATCCCAATCCAAGGTTTGAGCCGGAAGTTATGAGCTCCCAAAGTCTTGGGAGTTCAAACCGGGACAGTTTCGAGACTCCTCTTTGGGAGTCCCAGGAATAAAAGCCATTTGGATGCAGGTGCGGTGGAACAATACAGAGAATACTACATGGGGGAAGGTGGTGGCTTCCCCCGAGTTCGGGCCGTGGTGAGTCAAGTGAATCTATGTTGCCCGTGGCTTGTCCCAACACCAAGGGTGTTTCCGAAGATGAACTAACCCACTTGTAGTTGGTTTTGATGCAGGAACGAGTAACTAAATAGTTGTCCCTCTTCCTAGTCTAATCTCGGAGCTTTTAGCATGCCCTTCTCACCCCCTTTCGTGCTGGAAGCTGGGAGCGGCACCAAGTTCCATCTACTTCCGCTTTTGTTAACATAGTTAGACTCTTATGAGTTTAATAAGGAACTTGGGGGTGCGTCAGAATCACTAAAGGACCTCTATTGTTCCATTAGAAGATAATTATTTGTCAACTATGATTCCACTAGGAAATCAGTTTAAGGTTCATTTTCCATCCATTTTAATTTTTCATCCTTGAACACACAACAAAATATTCCTCCACATCATATAATATTTTATGTCATGTGTCCATGAAATATTACTAAAAAAATTTGATCTTGTTCACGTTCACCAAATAATAATCCTTGAGATAAACACAAATATATCCTTCCATATTTCTTCATTGGCTTGTAAATGGCTTGTGGTAAGTAGGCTGATAAATCTAACTTTTTTTTGGGCAATAGGGGGCACCAAGATGTTGAGGGTTGAGACCATTAGAGATAACGTTGAAAAACACCAATAATCATGCAAGGAACATTGCAAACATTAAGCTTGAAAATATTCTATATTTTTTTCAAACTAGGGGGGTCATTGGAAAACATGGATAATGTGGTAAAAAGGAATGTGTTCAAAAAGCCCAACAAGATTCTTTTGAAACATGGAGGGTGCCAAAAAGAACATCATGAATGTTAAAAATGTTAACGTTCTAATAGGTAAATGTTAAATTTCATATTTAAAAAAAAAAAGATGTCATAAAACTTATGTGATCATGGATTACTAATGTCTAGTAACTAATTATTATTTATTTTTTAAAAATTAAATTAATATTTTGATTCATGTCAATTGATTGTCATTAGTACAAACTAGTCTTATGCATTTAAGTGTCGATAGTTGTATATAAAACATGTAAATCTCATATAAAAGTTAATACATGTCCAAACTTTTTACACTGTTGGTGTATATATAATGTTTTTAATATGAACACTTACACAAGGTCAATGTAAATATTTACCAAATACACTTCCACGGCCTCTTGTAAGTGTTTTGGGGTGTGAAAGTGTATATCCTCTTTATTAATTCACTTGTCTGTTTGTCCGTCGAGGTGCCGATTTTGAGTTTCAGGACCTCGACAGATAGACGGACAACTGCCTTCGTTCCGGAAATCTCCAAGCTCCCTTCACGTCCGTTTTCGCGCCGAGCTTGAAGATTTTCGCCATGTAGTTCATTGCCTTTGGATTTTAAGGTTTTGTGCGTGACGCGACGATTCCGCGTTTTAATCCGCAGGCGAAACTCGCCCGGACAGTCAGACGTTCTGCCATAGAAAGGTTGGACAGTCGGACGTTCTGCCATAGAATTAAAATTAATTAATAGACTTGACTGACATCAAATTATGTCTGTTGGTAATTAATTAGTTACACATCTTGGAATGATTGTTTTTTCTTTCTTTATTATTTTACTGACTTAGTTTGACCTCTTGGGAATCCAATCTACAGTATTTACCTTTACTAGGTGTTTTTGGAATTACTTCAAATCCAGCCACCTTCATAATCACCTCTCGCAGGAGAAATTACCAGCAAAACCGGCAGGGCAGGGGGGCAGGGGCAAGGGCAAGGGCAAGGGCAGGGCAGGGCAGGGCGTCCAGGGTAATAAAAATTAAGAAAAAATAAAAAACAATGGTCGAAGGTCACAGGCACCCACGGGGGACTTCACAGTGGCCTTCGGCCACGGGCACCCACTAGTCTTATATATAAAGGCAACATGTCTGTCTGTCTGTGTGGGCAGTGCCTGGAAAATTCTTCTAGGCACTGCTCGTGATTCTCCTCCTCCTCCTCCTCGCTGCCGCTGCACATCTCTCCGTAAATGATTCTCCTCCTGTGGTGTGTGTTCGTCTGTCTTGCAGGGCAGGGTGTAACTTCGTCTTCTTGTCCCTGGCAGCAAAGGAAAAAAAAACACTGCCTGTTCCCTATGTAACTTCCTCCTCCTGTCCTTAGCAGCAAAAGGAAAAAAAAACACTGCCTGTTCCCTATGTAACTTCCTTCTCCTGTCCCTGGCAGCAAAAGGAAAAAAAGTTCCTTGTGTAACTTCCTCATCCTGTCCCTGGCAGCAAAAGGAAAATTCGAAACAGGGTAGGGCAGGGCAGGGCAGGGCAGGGCAAGGCAGGGGCGGGGCGGGGCGGGGCAGGGCAAGGCAAGGCAAGGCAGTAAAAAATAAAGAGTAAAAAATAAGAAAAAATAAAAAACAGTGGCCGAAGGTTACAGGCACCCCGTGGGGGACTTCACAGTCGGCCACAGGCACCCACTAGTATTAATGTTATTCACAAGGTCACCATATCTTTGGGCCTCATTTCACCCTCAAACCCCCTCTTTTAGTGAATCCTAAGGAGAGAAAATTTTATTAACTCTGGGTATGAGATGGCTAAACTCAGCATTTAATGCATAATGTTCTAGAATAATTATAGTAGTCCTACAGGTAGGAGCAATGAAAATATATGTAGCAGCAGCGAAGGAGTTCAGGAAAAATGAAAGACAAGGTGAATATCAGTTTATCACAGAATTGATGGTTTTCAGAGTCTCCCGCCCCTCTCCCGCATAATGTATTTTTATATATTTACACTGTTTGAGATAAATTTACATGATTTTACACAACACTTTTCATGTTTTATATTTACAATTTCACGAACATTAATGAATATTTTACAACTTACATAGAGTGTAAATAAAGTTCATTATGGGATTTACAGTTACACAAAGTGTATGACCAAACCATTTACAAGCACAACACTCGTACAAACCCGCACAAAGCCCAAATACACCAAGGAATTTGTCAAATCGGTGAGCTCATAGCGATATATTCTTTTGCCTTTTACTAAGAAATTTCTCAGAGTGCTTTACAGGTAATGGTTACTAAGATTCAATTTAAGGCAGTGTAACTGCTATTGCATTCAGGTACCTAGTACCTACCAGAGTTACTATTGTTGTCTTCCTGGGTCTGCAGTGTGCACGGCATAAAACATTGTGTAGAGAGAGATGGCAAACTCTTTTTGCATTTATGGTACCCTGTCACTTGTAGGCAACTTTCTCGTTGAAAAATGGGCTTTGATCAAACACTATATTTGATCGTTGGACATTTAATAGGTTCTAATCGCAAAATGTTTGCATGATAATGGTCTCTAGATTGCAAGTTTTGGAATAGAAACATTGCAAAACGATTCTCGTGGTTTTCACTGCACTCAATAGCAGTCACGTTGTGGTTTCTGTTACGCTTTCAACCTTAAAATTCTTCCAAACCGGGAGAAAACTCTCAACCCATGATTTTACCTCCACAGCAAAGTTGCATGTTGAGAAAAGTGTTTAGCGAGGATTTCTGTTACAGGCAGGGAGATTAATAGTTGCAGTTGCCCACAGCTTCGTTTTCGTTCTTTCTTGTTCAAAATGGAGCGCCCGAATATCTTGAAAGAGCAGGCGCAACATATTGATAGAACTCCACCGAATTTGGCGGTCACCAGGCCTCGCGCACAACCGAAAGTCTCCTTTTGCTCGACAGGAGCCCCCCATTCCACGATCAAGTACAAATCATACGGCATTCCGCATCCCAGTGTGGAAAAGGTATTTGTTCTTTTGCAAACAACCTAGAATTGTGGATTCTTATTTCGTTACAGACGTGGTTTTGGTCAAGGCAAAGCTGGGGTTTCTCTTTACTGTCTGTTCACCGTTTTGCAAAAAGTCCTTGCAAAGTTTGCAGTCACTCAACCATTGTATCTAACCTTGTTCTTCGAGTTCGTAATGATGGCACTTGAAAATTACGTGGTGGATTCGTCCTAGATCTCTGAGTGGGTGACCAGTGTAGAAGATAGTTGAAGTCAAGAGAAATTTCCGAATTGGGTGTTCTGGGAAATGGTATATGATACATGACCACTGTAAAAGATGGCTTTAAGTCAAAAGAATGTACCAAGTTAGGCATTTTGTGAAATGGTACATGATACTCCTCACTCTTCCCTTGCAAAAGCTGGGTTCTTTTCAAATGTTAAATGGACTTATGGCAGTTGTTATTATGGTATGGAGGCATTGGACTTATTTAGTTTGCATGTTGCCAAATCTTTTGTGATTTCTGGGAAGGAAATGAATTTGCATTGGGGAAAACATTTGGTTAACAGTTTTTGTGAGTATCAAAGTGTGACCTATTTGGTGTCCAGAAAAAACCAAGTGAAGTTGTGCAAGAGAAATTGCACCCACAAGTCTCATATAAAGATGGACTCATACGTCCAAAGCCAAATATTATTGAACATCATAACTTCTTTGACAAAAATTATCTGGTATGTTAACACTTCTGTTTTCATGTTATATTCCCTAGGGCCTATTGTGATCTGTAGTTTATCAAAGTGACATAGGCCATTTGAAAGTGTCTTGAATGTTAAAATACAGGTTGACCTTAGTCAGATGACAGAAAACAGAATAGTCCTCAACATTATTGATTTCATGACTAACAGATATGAGAGGAGCGTCCATTGCTTAGTACTTAAGTAAGAAGGTACTGAGGATTCTACTCCTCTATGGCCATATGCCACAGAGAAGTTGGTGTTTATAATGATCTGGTGAATAGACAATGTTGACATAGTTATGGGTTGTGTGTTGCAGATTCAGTCTGCAGTTAGCAAAGATTGTCCTCTCTTCCAGCCGTTTCCTCCAGAAATTGTATTCTCAGGCTACAAAGCATTCAAGAGATACTCGACTATTCTTCAACTACGCAACAATGATAAGGTATCAACCTCTCCATCTCCTCTTCTATAACACCCAATTTTGGATGAGTAGGAAGACAGCTTCTCCTCTGCTTGGATGGGTTGGGCTACCCCTGTTGTGTAAATTCATGCTTCATTGTGTCATATACTTCTACTTAGACCCGTGCTTCTTCATCAGTTTTCTGTGAAGTTTTTCAGTTAGTCAGGTCAAATGTGAGTAAACTCTCATCAACTTTTATCATTCATATTTTATCAAGAGGACTGACTGGCCTATTCAACATGCAATTATGGCATCTCATGTGCAAGGATGCCTGTCAAGTTGTCTCAGTGGGTGTTGATATATAGGTTACTGAACGTGGAATGTTCTACTTTAGCTCAAGTTTGACTTTTCATCTTTTTTGTAAAGAGTCAATGAACATTGGTGTAAAAGATTCCTCATGTATTTTTTGTGTTGAGATAAATGGTGGCAGGTTGTGCGCCGTGTGCAAGTTCTGCCCCTTTTATCAGGATATCTCAATGTGCAACCCTATATACCTCATGACACAGACTCACTGACAATATATGATGAGATTGGGACGAGTAAAGTGGCCCCTGGAATGGAGGTAAACAATGTTTATATTCTCCTAGTTTCTCCAAGCATCATCCACCCTTTTGAACTTCCTGGAAGTGGTGGGATGCTTTAAAACATGTTAAGGCTGCAGGAGGTCTCCACAACTACCCTTTTATGCTGTAGGCTTAGAAGCTTGCTTCTGTGGAAGCAAGCTAACATGAAACAACTTTATACCATCACAAGCTTGTTGCAGCTTGAATGGGGATACTATTGAATTTTGTTATAGGTACATCTCTTGCTAGCCAACATCATGACTGAGTCTTCTGTTATTTCCAGAGATGTGGCAGGAACTGTATGCAGTGCTTTGTAATTTTTTGCCTGAAATTTTGAGCAGACATTGTAAACTCATCTGCACCCACTGTTGTGAGCTGCTGAAGTCAGTCAGAGTCATGGCAGCTAGTCATTGCCATTTGTGATGCTATCCATGGTGAAGGTGATGGTCTGATGCTTTCTATGGTTATGACTGCAAGAAATTGTTGCTTTCCTTTTTCTCCCTCTGGAACTGACATATTGGCTCTGTTCAAAGTGTTGTTGTGTAGTTTCCTCTGTAATCTCATAGGTAAGCCTTTTGAGCTTTGTAAGCACTAGAAATGAGGGGGGATGACAGGTGGCATACATTGTTAACTTTTGCCCAGATAGTGAACTTGATCAAGAATCCTCAATAGTTGTTGTCACTGAGCGTGAAAAGTTTGAAATACCAATAATATGCAATGGTGTACGAGGTCAGACCTCTCTTCATCCACTCTCTGTAATCATAAGTTGTCACATGACTGTTGAATTAGAGGCACTATTACCTCTTACTGGTGCAGGTTTCTGACCGTTTTTCCTGCTGTTTTTTAATAATTGCACAAAGTTTACTGTGTCATTATTCTGGGATCAAGAAAGATCTTCATCCACTCCTCTGTAATCATAAGTTGTCACATGACCATTGAATTAGAGGCACCATTACCGCTTACCGGTGCAGGTGTCTGACGGTTTTTCCTGCTGTATTTTTATAATTGTCCAAAGTCTATTGTGTCACTATTCTGGAATCAAGAAAAATCCCTCCCCCCCCCCAAAACCTCAAGGGCTATGGGAAACAGCTTTGTGGGAGTATGACTTCTGATTTCAACTGAGTTGTCAATTTTAGGGCAATGAAAGGGTAGAAACTGAAAATCTTTGAAGTGCTGTTGCCATTTTGGTGGATTTTTGCAACATTAATTTGTCCCAGAAGGGCCATATGAGGTGGTTTTAATGAAAGCTGTATAGGTTGCTCTATTGGTTGACAACAAACTTGTATGCGGACAAGTGAAGAGCTATATAGTTTTACTTTAGATCACTAATTACAGTTGAATGTGGCACAATTTTCTCCACATACCAGGCGATGGTGTAGGGGGCAATGCTCTGTCTCTTAAGCAAATTTTCTGACATTGTGCAGCTATATTGGATCTACCTGATGAAATCCATTTTCCACCAACACCAGCCAAAGGCTTTTACACTAAAGTTTCTCACCTTTTCCTTTTGTCGCTCTTTTTTACAGCCAAGCAAATTGTAGCCTTGAGAGTAGCTCATCAAATAAAATAAGTCTGCAAGAATCATGTTTCCATCTATCACTCCAAAAAAATCCCAAAAATGAAGAAAAACATGCTTACTCTTTTTGTCAGTTTTGATACAAGGTACCCAAGGAGAATTTCATAGCCCTTTTACTGTGTATTGCCCATGACAGAATGTGATGCTGAAGAACTTGGGCACAAAATTGGCTGAGTTTGAACTGTGCACGAATGGGTTTTTTGGGGTAAGCCCTTTGACTGGATGTATAAGTGCGGGAGGCTTCCTAGAGGTTTTTGTGCAATTTCGACCACCATTAGTGGGCACCCATGAAGGGGAGCTCATTGCAGCTTACAATAATAACAATGAACGCATGTATTGCAAGCTTATTGGTGTTGGCACTGAGGTAGGTATTTCTTGTCCCTTTCCAATCAATTACCTTTCCTATCTTTACTTGGAAATGGATACATTTTCAGGAGATCTGGGTGATGCATTGCTGCTTGATTGTCTATTTTCTTTGCATATTTTGAACTTCTCTTCTCAAAACCTTGATGTGAAGGTCTCTTTCGGAAACAAATGTTGCCTACATTTGTTCTGTTCAATTTCCATTGAAGATGAACACAATCAGACCAAACTTAGTGCATATATGCACATGTTACTACTTTTATGTGCAAGTTACTGGAAATAAGTGGACAACCGATCCACATAGGGGAGCAGGGATGGAATTTGAAGGGTATGACAATTTTCATATCGAAGGTCAATTGCAATGAACCTTTGTGAGAGTCATTAACTAGTGCAGTTTCAAAGGTCAGAACTAGTTATGCCTTTAGTTGTGAAAGGCTGCAAACATATTAGCTACTTCTTTGGAGTTGCCACTTTGTTCTTGCATTTTTCTGAAGAGCAAATGGACCTATGAGGGAATGAAAGACATCAAGTTCTGCTCCAGTGTGGGAGTCTTCCTTGGTACCAATTTTTTTAATGTGATAAATACTGGGTAATTTTTATTACCCCAGCCTTCACTAAGTGGGTTTATGCAACTGTCTGGGGTCAGTCTGAGATGTAGACAATGTGGTGTGTCTTGTCTATTATAATTCTTGGGCAGAAATTCTCCTTGCTTCTTTTTGGGTGTAAGAAGGATTCTGTCATGGGTTTCCAACTGAGAAATTCCTCCCAGTATGTGGGAAAGTGAATCCTTGTATACATATTGTAATTAGCACAGGGGCACTAGGGAGATTGTGCAAATAAATGGAGACAATTTTCACTGGTGGGAACCTCTTATTTTTCTTATAATAACACTGTTATATTCTTAGTTAGAATTATGTTCTCTGCAAAATTAACTTCACAAAAATCTGGGGGGTTGTTTGTCTTTTTTACTTAATGGAGCTGACAAATGGGGCGGGTCAGCTTGATGTTGGATTATCTGCAGATGTTGTGATAGCAGTGCCCACATACATCAAAACAAGCTCACAAACAACTATTCATGTACAAAACTATTCCTCTGCGGTTGCGTATTTCATTTGGGAAAAGTAAACACAGTGCCCTTCTTTTTTTTCTCTTCAATTTGTTGCAAAAAATTCTGTATCTGGGTCTAGAAACAGGAGCACTGTGTTTACTTTTGCAATTGTAGTTGCCTCCTGTTAAAGCAAGCCATATATGACATGCATAGATGCCTGGGTAATCATGTACAGAATTGAAACCATAAGATCGCATAACCATGGTGGGCATTTTGTATGGTTTACTAGATTGGGTCTGCATGCATATAGCAATGTGTATGCTGTAAGAGTATCAAGCCACATGCTTGTCCTTCATATGCATACCTAAGATCAATAATTATCTCACAAAATCCAAGCATAGTCTTTGGACCAAAATGCAAATAATAGGAACATCTTCCTCAACTAATCCTAGCAATATGCTAACATCTATCAATCCAGTCTTGTTTTGTTGAACACTATTAAGATTTATGCACCAAATTCCAAATGTGATGGAGATCACAAGAGCAACTGCCAAAGGGGATGCTAGAATACTGAGCTGTCTACAGATAATAGGGCAGGACAAGGGCAAGCATTTGCCAAAATTCTGATGAATAGTTAGCTCATAGTGGTTGTTTGACATCCTCCAGTACACAATGGGGAGACCCTGGGGGGTTGCAAGACCTTTGGGCTTTTGCTTCCCAGGTGCCCTTTTTGCAGCAATGTTGAAGCTTTAGCCTTGTGAGTCTTCTTCAGTTAGTGGTTGGAAAACATGGAGTGTGCCCAACTGATGTGGTTACATATGGCCTGGCTTGATCAGGTTTGCGACAGAGAAAGAAGATCAGGCATATAAGGCCCAGGTAGCAACTTCTGATTCAGGTCATCCAAGTCCAAAATTGGTATCTCCAAACATCATGCACTCCCTGGATAACTGTCATAAGCCAACCTCTCCTGGAATGAGGATGTGCAGCCCACACAAAGAGCTTGAAAAGGTTAGTCACCTTGAATTTTGATTTGATGTATTTCTTCATGTGCGGAGCCTTCTTTTGTCTAAAGCAGATATGGGTGAGATTTGTATCTTAAGAGCCAATCTGAATTGGAATTTGCAGGCCTTTAATATTACTCCTGCACATGGTGAAGTTTGGCCTGGAGGCAGAACTGAAATCATTATCACGTTTTCACCCCCAAAAGCATTAAGGTATCACTCCCATTCCTTATTTTTTAGCATATAAACACTGTTGCCTAATTACATAGCCCTCATATGATAGGTTTCTTCACAAGTCAACAATCAATCAGGATGCACCACTATGTGTTAGAGGGATTAAGCTTCCATGGTTTGAATTCTGTGTTAGTGTGACATGGTTTTGTTCCTTGAATTGGAGGCGGTGTTTCTTTGCAGGTACTTTTGCCAAACTTTTTGCACTATATCAGGAAAATCAGAGAGGCTCCCATTGCAAATAAAGGGGACAGGGATAGGTCCTGTAACTCAATTCTTGCCATGTAAGCTTGACTTGGAAGACCTCTACCTCTACCACAACTACAAATTTGAAGTTCAGTTGCAAAATAAAGGGGAGCTTGAGGTACAATGTCTCTGAGATAATTTTCCACCTTGAAAAAATAGGACTTATACAAAATGTTTGAAGACTTTGGGCACATGTTTTATGGTTCTTCATGTGACATGACCTTGAAGAACAAATGGCAAATCCATAATTGAGAGATTAAGTGGTTTAATTCAGAGTCTGAGACACTCTTTAAACTTCTACAATATATTGATTATTAACAGCTGCATATTTTTCTTCCAAGGTGGCCTATTATGACATTAGTGGGTTCTAATTGGACTGTTTTCCAGTTGCTTTCACAATAGTTTGGTTTTGTGGCAAATTCAATTGAGTTTAGATCACTGAATATTAGTGTGCCAACAGCTTTCATGTTGCAGTTGGCCTTTTCAATCAGCATTCTGTAGCTGTGACCTTTATTGCCAGAGCATTTTTCTAATTCTAAAAAGTAAATCTCCTCACAATTGGCAAGGTCAGCAGGGGCAATCAAATGGACAGAAACATAAACATCATGTGGTCACATTAACTCACTACTCCATGTTGTGGAAGTGGATATCCTGGATCATCATTTTAACACAATGAACTGTCATAGGCACGGTACCAAGTCCTCCCAACAAAAGTAAGCAGTTCATGCTTTACATTCGAGCCATCGATGGGCACATTGACTGTCGGAGAAAACCAAAGAATTCAAGTCAAGCTGTACACTCAAGTGCAAGGACCTTTTGAAGAGAAGATTGTGTGGAGTGTTGAGGGCTCCGAATATAATCCAGCTTTGTATTTGAAAGGCCAAATAGGGCAACCTGATATTGTCATTGCAGAGAAGTTCATTGACTATGGTATTGTGGGTTATGGAATTTGTAGTGATGCTATTATTCATGTGCACAATAATAGCCTGGTTAACTTGCAATTTAAGCTGCATATACTCCAAGAGGAGAGGCCAGATCAATATTGTGTATGCCCATCTTTACTGGACATTAATGCCCAGGTAATAGTTTGTTTTGAGATTTATGTTGTTCTTGTTTGAGGATGTTTTTAGTTCTGGCTTTTATTCACAGGTCCCTTTTTTCCTGTCCTTTCTGTCTCATTCTACTAAACTCAGCCTGCCTTTCTCCATTTGTCATCTTCTTATATTTTTTATCCTGATATGTCTAACTCCATCTTGCTGCAGAGTAAAAGTCAAGTGCACATATTTTTGACACCAAATGAAGTGCGTACATTTGAGGGTGAATTACATGTTTTTCTCATGGAAATTGTTGAATGCCTCAAGACAATCCCAATCAAAGCAAAGTGCATTCTCCCACAGGTGATTCTTCCATCTGTGTACTGAGCCCAATGCACTCTAATGTTATGGAACTTCACTATCTTGTTTGATTATCAATTGTGTTAAGTGGTAGCTGACTGTTGAACCATATCAGTAGCAAACAGGGAACATTAAGATGATACATTGTTGGGCACAGATGAAAGTTGAAGATAGTATCTTGGACTTTGGGACGTGTTTTATTCGATCTGCATACTCACGCCCTTGTACATTGCTAAATACATCACCAGTCCTTGGGGAATTTGAAGTAAAACTACAAGATGAGGAAAGTACGACAAAAGCCATTCTTGCAACAACACCCAGCCAAGGAGTCCTCTCAGCCAACTCAGCCATAACTTTGGAGTATTCCATTAGGACCATGTCCCTAGGTGAAATTGCATTCACTACAGGGATCATAGCAGTTCCTGGATCAAAACAGACTGTCCTCCCCCTCCAAGTCCAAGCAATGTCAATAGGTTTGTTTTAGATTCGACTTTTAGTTCTTTATATTCTTCACTTCATGTGAATATAGTGATGGTTTGGTGCTTTACAGAACTATGTTTTTGGAATACTCAATACGTATACATTTATCGATGTGGCTTTGCAGGATGTTTGGACTTTCTATAACATATGCTACTACTGGCAGGTCCAATTTTGAGGCTTGAACCAAAGTGTTGGGATACACCAGCAACTCCTAAGGAGGGAGAAGACCAAACTATAGATGAACAGTTGGCTTGGACACCTATCCTTGATTTTGGAAAGATTCAAGTCCTTGAAGACCAATGTATGAGTTTCATAATCCGAAACACGTGTTGCATACCTGCACCGATCACATTAGTCAATAAACTTGCAGTTTTCAGTTGCAACCACTCTGAATACACAATTGCTCCATTCGATATGCTTGAAGTGCAGGCACACACTTCCTTCCATTCTTGAAAGATATTCCATATTTCTTCAGTTTTAATTAGCTAGTGGTAATCCATCACATAATCTTTTTCTTCCAAAAAGGAAAGAGGCAAATGAAACAGGGAAAATTATCCTTAACCAGACATCATAAGAACTGGAAAACATCCTGCCACCAAGTATTATTTGGGAGACTGCTCAGACCTGGGTGGCAGGATGTTTTCACATTTGGTCATGCTGGAAAAAAGTAAGCAGACAGTTAAAATAGTCAGTCCCATCTTAAGGGTTAGTGATAAAAGCTCATATACAGAGTGGTAGTTAAAGGAAGGGCTGGCTAAAGGACTTGAGTAGTGAATGAGCCATGAATTGTGTGGAACAATTCTCAGCTGAACCATTTTACATTGTTCATATACTACTCACTACAATCTGCTTACTAGCAATAGTTGGTTTTGATGTCTAGAAGGTCTGTGAATAACAACAATGGTGCTTTCTGTACAAGTTGGTATCCATAGCATGCAGCCATGCTTCTATTGTAAATGTAGAAATCCAATATGTTGAACATGGTGGCACATGCTCAATAAAAACCACCTTAATAGCATCAGCCACAACAGCAATGCTGAAGACATGGCCTGTTGATGCACATTCTCTTACACTGCAATGATTCTACCATTTGAGTGGATACATGACAAGCATGACATGATGGTCTGTCCACCAAGAATAACTTCATTGACTCAAATTTTGAAGTTGTCGCACTTTGTAATGTACTGGTGACAACATGCTTGTGATGTGGGTGCACCTTCTTAACTCAAGGACTCTCAGGATGCTTTAAGATCCCATACTTTTGATAATAGGTTCACACAATGCATCAACTATCATGGGTAGCATCCAGCATTAGTGAACTGAACTTGTAGTGCAAACTTGTACCATCAAGACTGGTTGAAACCAGTCCTGTATCTGTTAAGTAAGAACTTGGCTCTGATGATGACATCTAATCCTGTTGAAATATGATACGAAACCTAGTTGATAATTTGTGTGGGCATGTGCTTGATCTTTTGGCCATAGGTAACTGCTAATTTGGATGACGCTATAAAATTCACTGACAAGCTTATTGTAGCTGCTGAAGGGGGTCAGTATTCAGTGACCTTAATTGCAATTGGCATTGGGTCCACCCTTATTTGTGATGCACTAGCAAATGGGTTCATCCATTTTGGAACCCAATTGACATATAGTGTGGCAACACAATCTTTTGAAATCAACAACCGGGGCCGTTTTATCCAACAAATTAGTTGGGAATCTGCTCCACACACAAAGAAACACACCAAATCTGAAAACATCAAACCTGTGTTCTCCTTTGCCCCCATGACCGTAGCAATACCTCCTCAGACTTCATCCAATTTCACTGTCACAGGAACCTTCCAAGAGCCTGGATTTGTCACTGAAGGCTTTCTATGTATGGTGGTGGGGATATTGAAGCAAAAAGAACAAGTGTTCAAAATGTTAGTGGATGTGAATGTAGTAGCTGTGAAGCTCTTGTTTTCAAAACATGAAGTGAAGTTTGTCCAACTCAATGATGGAAGCCCACACACAAAGTTTACTACCAACTGCCTCACGTGCCAAAATGTCTATCCACTGCCACTTGCTGTGAAGATGACTTGCAAGCCTCCATTTGGGATTGAGAAAGTTGACTTCAAGTTGGTGCCCAATGAGTCAATTACCATTTGCCTCACTTTTGAGTGGCAAGTTCCAGAGGAAAAGAAGAGCACTGTTATTACTGATAAGCTTAATGTTGAATATGACAATAGTGTCCAAAAAGACACCATTGACCTTATTGGGGAAATCCACTTCCCCAACCTCCAACTATCAACCAATAGAATCAACTTTGAGTATGTCTTCCACAACCCACCTGTCTTCTGCAATTTCTCATTGTGTCACTGACCCTTCATAACAAACTTAAGCTTTTTTTATTAAATCAGGATAGCTCAGAAATGATGCATTGGTCTGTGGATCTGACAAAACTGGAAATGCATTGCAACTCAGAACAATAACGATTTCACATTCTTTTTACAGTGTTTCAGCATTTAACATTGGGGGTGTAAGTCTTTTGGACTAGAAATATTGGGCAGATATGGCAGATAGGAATTTCCAACACAATGATTTATGTTTCCTCTCTATTTCTCATAATAGTATATGGTGTTTGTCATGTCTTCACCTGATAATCAGCATCACCTCTTGGTGTTGATGAACCTGCACTTGGGTAGTTACTAACCATATCAGCATAACAGGGCTGTTATAGAACACACATGCAAGAGGCTTCAGATGAAGATTAAAAACCCAAGTGCAATGGAGGTGAAATATTGTTGGGAATTTCACAATGTTGGCATGCTTAATGACATTCAAGTTGATTTGGAGGTTCTAAAGAAATGCAAGGGCCATAAAGTACCTATGAACCAAATCTTTGACATATTGCCAGTCCGAGCAGCTCTCAGACCTGGTGAGCATGAAACAGTGGAGATCTCTTATTATGCTTTCCCAGGCTATGCAGTCAAAACAGTGGCTATTTGCAGGGTAAGCATTACAAACTGTTTCCTCACCTCTAGTATTCCCCTCCACTATAGTTTGACAATTTCCTTGCAATGATTTCAGGTCTGTAGTTGAGGAGGATTGCATTTCAAGTATCTAGTTTCTGCACAAAAATATCTATATGATCATTTTTTACCCCATTTGCATATCATTTGTTCACCCCAATTGAATCATGCAGTTTGCATGTTGGTAATGATGCACAAGGATTGACATGCTGTAGGTAGAGTTTGGACCTGAGTATTTGCTTGAGCTTGAGGCAGAATCTGGCTTGATTAAGTACTCAATAAATGCAACAACCATTGATTGTGGCCTGACAGCATATAACCATCCAACTATATTCAGTAACCCAATACTTACAAACTTGGGCAAAGTGCATTTTGATTTTGAACTTGATTTGACAACAGTTGATCGCAAGGAATTGCTCCAAATAAGCCCACTTATTGGCCATTTGCAAAAAAGCCAGAAGCAACGTTTTACTGGGAAAGTATATCCAGCAATTCCATTAAAATACCATGAGGTTTTCATGATCAAAATTGCTTACTTTGCGGCCCATGAAACAACAGTGATTGGAGAGGGCACATATCCAAGTATTTGGCTGGGCACCCCACGTGTCCGAAACCGCCAGTTCCTAGGCTATGTGGAACAAGCAAGGCATAACATCATTGAAAGATTCATTGACGACATGCTTCGATGGCTTCAACGGGAGAGAAAACCAGAAACCTCGACCACAGAGTTAGAACCACGACAATCTGAAGGCATCCCCGAGCAGGAGGAGAGCTCTGGGACATCAGATGAGATCGATGAAGGTGACCCAATGGTCATATCAAAGAGGGGCTCACGACTAGTCATGAAAAAAATTCAAGTCGAAGATAAGGAGGAGTTGGCAAGACTGGCAGAAGAAGCACGGATAAAAGCTCTTAATGAACTTCGTTCATGCGGTCACCATCTGCATCGGAAGTCACTGTCGCCACTTACAGGCAAGGCTTCAGCATTCCATAAACAGGCAGGTAAGAAGCTTCCTTGGAGACGACCCAGTTTTTTCGTGCGACGGGACGAAACTAGAAAGGAACAAGAAAGAGTAGAAGCAGCAAAGGAGCATCTTGATTATTCTTGTGGGCATTACTACCACAGGAAATCTCGGTCATCGCTCACCGGCACACTATCACCCTTGGCCATGGAAAAAAAAAAGGGTCTTCGTTGGCATAGGAGAAGCTTTCTGGATAAAGCAGAACAACGCCGAATAGCACGCTTGTATGGACAACCTCTGCCAATTGACAACAATACCCCTCCGATAGTCGAGTTTCAGGAACCTTCAGGATTCGACTACGGTGGGCCTGACGAAGAGAACGATGAAGACGAAAATGATCCAAGCCTCGAGGTGCCCTAATCTTCACGAAGGTCTTTCATGAATATAATTCAGAATACCAGCTAGCAAAATATATTGACTTTTTGAAGATTTCATTCTGTTTGGTCCACGTCCGCAACTTGTTCATCTGGCTTCACCCTCCTCCTTGGTTATAGGGTTATATCAGTAGTTCGACGAAAACACTGATGGGAAACAAACATTTCGAGTGCTTAATGTAAACTGTAGGGTAAAGCCCATGGGTGCAGTCATTCTCAAAACAAGAGGCTTAGGATGAGGCGGAAGCCAAGTCCAGCCCCCCCTTGTACTTGGCCTGTTATTTTGGTAATGTCCTATCCAGGGGGGTTACCCATCCTACAGTATCATGAACCTAAATGTAAGCACTAAATATGTAGGAGGGAAGGGTACCTACTTAAGGAAGGGGAGGATCTTTAGTCAAACTTCTTATGCCTCCAATTCTTAAAATAGGCAACATATCCCTTGTCATTATAGGGAGGGATCTTCATTATAGGGAGGAGGGATCTTCACGAATGTAAGGTGCTTTCTCAATGCAGTAAGAAATTTCTTGAATGCTTTGGGTTGTATATAACAAACCTTAGTGAGTTCCCTAAATTGTAGTGTGAAACCTAAGGTTCAAAGTCTTGTGACCTGGTACCCAGATCAACACCTTCTTGCTGGAACCAACACAAGAATTGGACCATGGATTAAACTTTTGCTATAATTATAATCAAGACCGGAACCCTGAGAAAAAACAACTTTTAAACCAGGTTCATAGTTTTTAGGTAGGCAAGTTGAACTTTTAAAAGATAAGTAAGTTGAATTTGATAAGTAAATGATTAGTTTAAGTTAGATGTAGAACTCCATAACGATACAATCTTCAATTTTAATTTGTTATAAAACTTTGTAGTTATATAACTATAGCCTCTATGAATGTGAAATATATACAAAGAACTAGACTTGATTTTCAAACCAAGCCCAGGGGTTCTTGAAGTTGAAAAAAATTGTCAAAACTAAGACCACAAGGTTTAAAACTTTGGAATACTAGGTTCAAACCCTCACATTGAAAACTTACCAATATTTTTAAAATGTCAAAACTAAGACCAAAGGTTCAATTAAAACAAAAGAGCTAACATTAATATAAATAAACCATAAATGTCCATTCACTCTTCTACTTCATCATAAGGTTATATAAAGAGTTCAACTAAAAGTTTAATGTGAAAAACTCATTTGGAGTGCTTAACGTTGCAAATAAATCCCAAATGTCTAACGGACATGATGTTGCATGGACGTGCATAAATATCAAAGCTGAAGGTTCCATCAATCCCCTTGCCCAAACAGTTACATCAAACACATTATTACATTGTGTTAACTAGTTGTGGGAAAAGTATGGCCCAGGGATGTGAAGTCATGCATTAGTTTTGGGGTCCAAATTCTCAGAATTGGGTATAGTTAGACAAGGAAGGCAACTTAGGCTTGTTTCAAACAATGGTGCAAATGACACAATGATCATATGTTGGCAATGCGCTTTTGGGATGTAACTTGGGTTAACATTGCACTCTGTTGCTTGGTAATGGAATGCCCAATTTCCAGCCATCTAAACCCTACCATTCTAATTTTAGGAAATCAGGTAGGTTAATCTCCAACCCATTGAATTTCAACTTGTAGTGTTAACTATGAAGTTGCACCTTTCTTTAAAAGTGTAGTATTGGTATTTTTTTGTTCAAATGACATGCCAAGCATTGATGTATGCCTTGACACAGGATTGGAGCCCAGAGGATATAAATTTAGAAGAGATGTTTGATGATATTGATGCTGAGGTGGACCGTCTCATTGTCTTAGAAGGATTTAATATGCCATGCCAAAAAATACCATTCTTCAACCTAAGAGACGATGAAGATGTATCTTCAGAAGAATCAATTGAAGAAGAAGATTTCTTGTGTTCTCATGGGTTTCATCGAAAGTCCCGATTACCTATCACAGGGCAATTTTCAGCCATGGCAGTTGAAATTAAGTCCGGAAAGGGCCTAGCTTGGCTCCGAAGAAGCTTCATGGAAAGGACTGAAAGGAAAAGAATATATCAATTATATAGACAGCCACACCCATTCTCTCCAAATTTCCGTAGGTCCTCAAATTCACGAGAACCTTCAATAAGTTTAGAAATAGTCAAAGGCGAGGAGCAAGGGAAGTTTCTGGATGGAATGGATGGTACACTTTTTGGAGGGGTGGACACAAAACCAGCAAAAGGAATCACTGATGGAAAACCTCTAGAAACACCTTCAGAAGACGATTTGAATTCGCCTTCTAGTCCCAAAGTAAATAATGATCATGACCGTAACATTGAGGATGCATATTTGATGGCTAAACTTGGAGAACTAAAGGAGAGATTAAACATCAACATACAATTGATACAATGCAATCAGTTTGTGGTTGATTTTGGTAATGTCCTAGTAGGAGACATGAAAAACACTAAGCTCATGGTATACAATGGTAGTGCATTACCTGTGACATTCAAAATTGATAAGACCTTTGCAAAATCAAAAGGTTTTGAAATCCAACCTGACAAGGTGATGGTGCTCATGGATCCTACAAATGATAAAGGTGTAGAACTTAGTATTGCGTACCAAACATTATCTCCAAAAGCATCGATTGGGCCAGTTGAAGCATGGACCCAATTACATGTAAAAGAGGTACTAATTCCTTTTGGCATGTAGTGATGACAATGTTTACCTTGTTCATAACCTTGGCACTTCCAATCTTTGTGTGGAAATTGGTTTTTTTTCCGCGAATGAATATCTTCTGGCTGACATATTCTCACAATGCCCTATATCAATGACATCAATAAGACTTTAAAGAATCTTTTATAGGAATGCCATTTGTGGTCTCATATAATCATTGGGCTAGTTGGTTAACCAATGAATTGGGGCACATTCTTATACATAATCTTTTGAATTCCAATGTAAATGAAGCAAACCCATCCTTGGGTGATATTATTAGGAATGTTTTATTGGTTTGATTGAATATATATATAAAAAGAAACATTCAAATAAGGATTTTTTAATGAGTAAATTCATCAAGTTATATATATATAAGGATATTAAGAATATTTTTTATTTTGATATTTCTAGTCATTGCATAAATTTAAATTTAAAAAAAAAACTTTTTTGAACTTAGAACTTTTTGGCCAAGAACACAAGATTGAAACATGTTTTGGTTTTGAAAATTAATATTTTATTTAATTATATTTAATGTAATTAATTGAGTAATTATAATTTAGTTATTTAATTTAAAAATAAAAACTCTAACAATGGTCATTGACTTTAATAATAATTTTCACCTTTTTTTTTGCAACAATAATAATAATAATAATAATGTTATTATTATTTTCTCAAAAGAAAAGAAGGAAAGAATTGAATAATATTATTTGACTAATTTTGTTATGGTTCCTAGGTGTATCACACAAGGATAGGTTTGCTAATAACTAATTCTTGAAACCTAGTCAAGAATGTTGAAAAGTGAAAATTCAATCCTATATAATTGAAGAATATATATACGGTGACAAAATGAAAATTACTGTTAATACAGATTATCAACTCTGTTTTTGCAAGAAGAGAAGAAAATTCTAGATCCATCAATTTCCACGTCCCCAATCTGTAAGTTTTGGGATGTGGCCAATTCCATTTGCGTCCTAACGTCCTAACAACTTTTGTTGTTGCATTACAGGGGCCAATGACAAGGCTTTTACTAAAAGCCAATGTAGTGCAACCAAAGCTACACCTATCAACAGAATACATTGACTATGGTGCAGTGCAAGTGTCTCACTGCAAGGTGATATATCATTACATGAGTGAAAGTGGACACACCATACTCCCCTAGGTTGCCAGTTTAATACATGGATTTAATGCCTCTCTACAATGTTAATTGCTAGGTCAATTTTTACTTGGAACAGGTGATCATAGTGCGGATGAAAAACATAGGTGAAATAGTGGTGCAATGGTGTGTGGAAAAGCCTGAGAATGGGAATGTCATACTGGAGCTCATGCGTGACTGGGACTACTTCAAATTAGTGCCAAACAAGGCCATCATGCAGCCTAACGACAGTCTTGACGTACAGGTCAATTCTTCCACACGTAGCTGACTATGAGGAGCTGATATACTTTTTTGTCCTGAAATTAGCCATTTATAACAGCGTTGTAACTTCTGTTTTTACTGCTGCATCCAGAAAGTGTTCCGTATTTAGGAAAGTCACACAGGTCTGCACAAATCCATCTCATCTTCATCAAATATCAGAAGAGACAATGTTCAAGGTCATGGTAAAGGAGAAAAATACACCTACGTTTATTGCAAGAAGATACTGTTTTTCGTCCTTTTCACTGTTCTAGTGGGTTGAACCTGGAATGAGAGTTCGCATTTGTTAATTTCGAGTTGAAACTTGACTTTAAGTTCGTATTGTTTTGTAGGTGCAATTCTCACCAATTTATAAACCAATGAAAACACAATATGTGACACAGATTCCTCTCCGCATTAAAGACAACCCCACTTTGCCAGTAATTCACGTTATGGGACGGAGCATTTATCAAGCAGTTACGATAGAGCCAGCATTCATGGAACTTGACCCTATATTACCCAAATCTATCCAACCCACTGTGATCAACTTCACAGTGAGAAATCAGTCTGAAAATCCGATTGAAATCTACTCTTTAGATTTTGACACACAATATGTACTCGAAGAGAAAATGTTGAGAGCCCTGAAAAGCTACAACAAAGATAATATGATGCACGCCAAGGTGCGAGAGCCAAGTGAGCCCTTCTGGGAAGACCTTGCAGTAGAGGCCTCCTCTGCTGCAACCTCTGCTGCAGCAGAGACCACTGGAAATGGCAAAATACCGACTCCCCAAGTTGCCGCCCAGACAATAGCCGATGGTAAGCCAAAGCGCGGGCCAAAAGGAGTCGATCCTTCAAAAATGAAAGGTGGGAAAGAACCTATGATAACAAATGATTTAAGAGAAAAAAGTTTGGCAATCATTATTGTTATCTATGGGGCACCATTTTCAGGAAAGACCACCCAAGCACAGTTATTAGCGAAACGATATAAGTGCCCACTAATAAATGTAACAGATATCATCCTTTCTGCTGTGGGAAAAGGGACCCTCAAATTACCTGCAGCCGGTGGAGTTTTGTCTGCCTGGCAATCTCCTCCTCCAGAAGAGGTTGCACTTTCAAAAGATCCAAAAGGAAAGCTAGATCTAAAAGCTAAGGGTGCCACTCTTCCAGCTGCTGTGAAAGGTCTTGATCAAGAGAGTGTGTTGGAAAAAGATATAGAGGCACGACTGAAGGCTCGTATTCAAGAAACGGATTGCACAAAGGGTTTCATAATTGATGGATTGAGCTCAAATCACTTACCTGTGCTCAAGCTTATGAGATGTATTTTGAATGCACTTGGCTTGCAATCTTTTCCCGGGACATTGGTCACCCCTCCAAAGGCTGAAGGGGAGCCTGGAACTACAGAAACAAGGGTCGTTTGGAAAGGCGATTCTTCAGTGTATGTGATTGCAATGAAGGCACGAAAGAGGAAGCTTTACCAACGATTTGAAGCTCTTGGAGACAACCACCATGCCCGTGCAAGGAAAACATATCAAGAAGAGACATCAGATGAGCCAGTCCCAATGTTGGATATGGACACTAAAAATTGTGCTCGCACGCTATCAACTGTAGAAATCATTCCACATGCAATGATGGGCGTTCAAGGAGCAAAAGGAGATAAAAATACTGAAATTGACCGTGCAAATATCATAGCACCAGAAAGACTTTACACACCCTATCCATATATATTGGCATATCCCACACCAGAAGAAGTGGATAGGCACTACAACACTGAAGGGGATGTGCTTGCTGAGCTAGGTGGTATACTAAGTTTGGCAGATGTTGCAGCATTGGGAACAAATCTGATCCTTACTGTAGTTGATGCTATGCAAGAAATACAACATGTCTTTCAAGATGGGATTGATATTCTTCCTCTCGCCCCAGATGACGACACAAGAGTACCACCACCCACAACTTTCCAAGTACTTAAAAGGCCAACATTGAGAACCATAATCACCAATCCAGATTTTCCATTCTCCTTCCTTACAAAGTTAGACGAGCCAGCATCACCTCCTTCACCAAAAGGTAGTGGTGCACCAAAGGGTGCAAATGCAAAAGGAGGTAAACCAATAGATGCCAAAGGGGCAAAAGGGGTAAAGACAACTAGTGTTACTAAGAGTGGGGACGTATCAGCACATGACATAGCACATATTGGATATGTGAAGCAAACAAGATGGGTGATTCCAGGAAAAGGTACTATTAATTTGGCTTTATTATATTGGTCGCATGTTATAGAGGAGTTTGAATATGTTTTTAAATTTGAGGTTCTAGGGGGTCAAGGCCATGCAGAACTAGAAGTGATGGGTATTTGTGACTTGCCACGGATTCAATTATATCTTGTGACATTTCCAAGTAGGAAGCATCAGATGTCCCCCTGCTTTGGAGTCAAACATAAAGAGCCCCCTGTCCTGGTAAAAATCCCCAATGGTGTAATAGACTTTGGACCCATGAATACAGCTCTACTGCCCGATGGATATCCAAACATTCCCGACACTAATCATAGCATGCGACTTTATGTTGAGAATGTTGGGCAATTTGATCTGCATGTTGATTTCCAACTTATCAAAGGTGAGGATGCACCCATATCACCCGTTGGGCCTGAAACAGTGGGGAAAGGACCACCAACAAAGAAAGCTGGACAACCTGAGTCACCAATAGGCGGCAAAACATTGGCAAATGGCAGTCCTCCCTTCATCCTGCATCCAAGTTCAATGGATATCAAGATTAATGGAGCTGCAGACTTGTGCATTTATTCTTACCCAACTATGGTAAACCATTTGCAGGCATTGTGATTGAGCATTACAGTTTGAAATAATAATTGTGAATGAACTGAAAATATCATGGAATAGAATCAATATGTTCACTATAAGAATTTGATGTTTCTTAGATACAGAACTTGCAAACATTATGATTTGTCGACTTTCCGTCAAAATTATTGTATTGTGATTTTTGCTTGTTGTGAATCATAGATTTGATTTCTTTGTTGAGAAAGAAATAAGTAGCAGATATTGGGAAAATTTTCATGGCATGATTACTAAAAGAAGCTCTAATTTGCATTTGGGTCTTTGGATTTTAATTTCTGTTACAAATAGGGTACCCATGGGAAACTCAATTACAAACTTGTGTGCACAATTGTCAACAATCCTACAGTCCTAGAATATGCCGTAACATGCTTTGCTGATACACCTAAAGTTGAACTTGAGCCTGTCATCATTGCCTTTGGCCAAGTCCTCCTGGGGTGCAGAACAATCAAGATGCTCTTAATCAAGTAATTATTCTCCTTTTCTTTGGGCTATGAATGCATTCATAAACAATAATCATACACATGTGACACCTCAGTTCATATGTTAAGTAGCCATCAACACAAGTTGATAATGTTGGGACACTGTGTGTTGAGATAAAACGAGAAATTTTCACAAAATAGATGATATAAACTACACCATGCTTCAATTCTCATCCCTCTCTAATATTCTGGTCATGACTTGAGTGGTGAGCTCATTTGTTGAAATTCTAAGCAAGGGAAAAAATGTTCCAAATTCCTCATTTTGCATGTGTGATACAATGTCAGTTATGAATTGATAATAGTGCCTATGGTTGAAAGCCTTACAAAACATGCTCATGAAATGAACTAATCATGGCTCCATATTACCACTAGTTAGAGTGAAGCAACATCAAACAACACATAAGCTAAAAAATTGGCGTAGTCTAAATAATGCATTCTGATGCACCTTGTCAGGGGCACAAGAGTTTCAGCAGGATTTGTCAGAACTTTATGCAAAATAAGGTTTCTTAGGCGATGTAAACACATTGTGAAAGAGGGAAGTACTTAGTTTTTAATCTGGAGAAGGGTCAGGTCTCCTACACATTTGTTATGATGCAAACATTATTATTTAATGGATCATTTATAGTCCCTCACTCTAACATGCATGTGTAGAAACATGTCCGCATTGAAAGTGCAATGGAGTATTGGAGGTTTGGAAACTTTGCCTATGGAATTTGAGGTGACACCTGTTAGAGGCAAAATCAAGACTGGAAATATTGGAGAAGTTATGATCGTATTCCGCTCAATCCAAGAACACATTTACCATGAAAAGCTTATCGTAAAAGTAGAATGCCCTCAATCATTTTCACGATTCTCAAGTTTTTAAGGAAAATACCAAAATGGTTTATTTCATGGTCTCATTTTTGGTATTTGCATTGTTTGACATGTTTCAATCAATATAATTCTTAATCTCAAAAGCCATTTTTATTTCTTCTACCATTTATTTATACCCAAAGAAGGAGGGGCAAGCCCATCCTGGGTGGTATTATTAGGAATGTCACACTTTAATTTTTTTGGACCCATCAAACTTAAATAAATATTGTTAATGAAATTTTTTATTAGGTTTCGTAGATTTTAATAATATAAAAAATATTGTGTATTTTGATATTCTGATTATTGCATTTTTTAAAAATTAAAAAAATGTAGCACTAGTTTCTTTCTTTGAATGTTTTAATTGTGAACACAAATTTAAAACATGATTTTTTTTTGGGGAATTGATTTCTAAAGAAATTTGGAAATCATTCTCTTTCAAAAAATTTATGAAAATTAATTGAGTAAGTATAATTTAGCTATTAATTTTTCAAGTTAATGCCATCAATTTTGGAAGGGGTCATTTAAATTAAAAATATAATCTCAAAAAAGAAATCAAATTTTTATTTCAAAATAAATTTCAAATCATGTATTAGTGCATGCAATTCATAAACATGAGAGGAAAATAATTTATAGGGTTGAAAACATTTAAAATAAAATGCTTTAAAAAATGATTTGATTATTTTTGATTCTTTAACCATTCCTTGAGATAGTTCCAAATGGTACCACCCAAGGATGGATGATGTCAAATATGAAATTTGTTTTTGCTAAACATTCATAAATTCTATTTGATCAATGTTAATAGCCAAATATGGGAATGCAGGTATCTGATAGCACAAACCAAGATGATAAGGCAGAACAAGAGCTTGTGTTACCCATAACAGCAGAAGCATATCTTTTGGATGTAGTGGTGAGATATCCGCCACTACCCAATGGCAACCCTAACAATATTGGTATCGACTTTGGTACTATTAAAGTGGGTGACAGTTCAATCAAGCAGATAACTTTGGAGAATAAAGGGAAATACAAAGTGTGTTTTAAATTTGCCCCTCGATCACTCCTCATGCAAGACCTTTTCACATTCACCCCAATGGAAGGTGTCTTAACACCTAAAGGACAACTAAAGGTGTGAATCTCACCAAAACTTGCTTCAAAGCTAATAAGGAAAGCTAGAGGCCATGATTTGTGTGTGAAGCATGTTGTTTCCGATGGTGTTTACACATGATCTATCATAACCCTTCATCCAATTTGATATTTTCATGTATTCATAAATGTGGGAACTGATGACCCTATCAAATTGTAGTAAGGTGTCGTGCCTTATTTCCATGTGGATAAGTATGTTTTATTATTCTGCTGAAGCATTTTTTTGTGAAAAATATAAAAAATAGTCTGGGAGAGAGAATAAAACACAACAAAAATTTTGCACTTTACAACTCATTCTTTGGACTTATTTTGAATTAGACTTGAAAATTACAGACCTAAGATGAGTTGATTAATTTTTCCTAATAACAAAACTTGTTAGACTTTTTTTCTAACTTAGTTGCTTGCATGAATACCTTGTGTTGCACAAGTGTTCATCTAAAATGTTTCAAATTTGCAAGCGTAAGTGTAATGTCCACCCAAGAGATGTTGAATATGTTGTACGAGGTTTGGCATCTAATATTGCCACCACCTCTTTCTGATATGAGGATCTGAATAAATGTTATGATGTGATGGAAGATATATATTCATTAATCACCACAGAGTTGTGCGATTGTTATTTTTAAACGCAGTATGTTCCACAATTATAATCCCTATTGTAGTGCCTATCAAAAGCCATTGAAACTTATGTATATGATGTACACGAAGTCACAAAAATTGGGCCTTTCTATAGGGCATGGAAATGGGGTAGGATATCTTAAATTTGTGTGGTGGCTGCCAATTCATAATAGTGTCATTGATCTGACAGATCTGTGATTCAACTCACAGGTGGACGTGCAATTCAATAAAGACAAGAGGCTCATAAGTGAGGTGATTCTGAAGTGTTCGCGAGACCTTCAACTAGAGCTAATTGAGTGTGAAACCACTATGGTTGAGAAAATCCTTACAATATTTGTTGATCTTCACGCAGTGCACTCCCAGTTCCAATTGTTACCAGCACACGGTATCCATTTTGGTTACATCGTTTGTGGTCACCTTTCGGAAAGCCTCGTCCTTAAGATTTGTAATAAGGGTGTATTTGCATTTGACTTTTTATTATCAAACCCTAAGGCTGTAAGTGCACCTGGTAGTCCAAGACCAGGTAAATCTGATATAGTTTCACAAGCAAGCAAAAAAAGTGCAAAGACAGTGGCGAGTGCCAAAACAGCAACAAGTGTTAAAACAATGAAAAGCCACAAAAGTAGTGGGAAAGGAGATAAAGGGAAGAAAGAAAAAAATGGCATCAGTGGTGCTACGCTTGAGCTGGAGAGATTTCAGTTGACCCCGGCACTTGGAACCATCCTCCCTGGAGAACAAGTAGATGTGATTATATTCTTCAAGGGACCAGAAGCTCCAAAGGTTGTGACTGAGCAGGTGATGGTCAACATTTCTGATGTGGACCCAAGCAAATACCCTGAAAACATCACTTATGAACTCACTGGTGAATCAAAACTCTCAGGGATAAACACAAATCCAGATGTCATATTTGAGGAGCATCGGGTGATTGATGAGCTTGATACTCCAGGGATTACACCACCTTATGGAATCTACTCAAAGAATGAAAATTTGTTTTCCTTTGGGGCTTTCATCATTGATTGTGAGAGGCAACCAGATGGACAACCCATGAAGGGTCGGCCATCAGTGCGCTTTACAGGGGATACATCCAAACCAAAACAACCAATAGCAACTATAGGCAAAAAACTTGAAGCCAACTTTCGAATAGACAATCCATTCAAAGTGCCTTGTTTTGTAGATTTTCTTGTGACCCCTATCATGCCTAACCTTGAAACTCAATCTCCATATGAAGAACCTTTTGCAATATCTGTTCAACCTGCAATGCTCGAAATACCACCTCATGAATTCAGGTTAGTTGAAATTGGTATTGCCTGGAACAAATTATCTATTATGAGTTTTAAGATATTTTGACTGGATCTTAGGGGTTAGGGTTAACACTATAAGGAGTAGGGTTGTTATATGGGCAAGAAATAATTCATGTACAATCACAACCAAGGTTATTGCGTGCACATTGTTCAATGTCAACCATAGTCCAAGCAATTTTGCAAATCTATTTGGTGAAAAATGGTTGAACATTTCTAAAATATGCACACTTCATGCATCCTTCATTTGCTTTCACATGCATGTTTTGCTCATTGCAATTTAGATTTAGTTGAAGCCTGATTTTGTGCAAGTCAAACTTTTTGGATCACAATTTTTCAAAAACCTTTCAAAGGGGTTTTATAACATGATGCAAATGTAGGCTAATGTGATATTTGGTTGTCAATATAGGTATGTTAATTGTGCATTCAAACCATCAACTATGCAACGTTATTATGCAATATTTGAAGCACTTGTGAGAGATGGGGGTGATAACATAAAAACAAAAATGTTCAAGTGTCAATTACAAGGAGAAGGCACATTGCCATATTTGCAAGTCACGAACCCAACCACCTTATCACCAACTGGGATACCATGGCTTCAATTTCCTCAAATACGTGTTGGGAAAACACTCACCTATTCTTTCCAACTCCAAAATAAAGGGATTGTTCCAGCAACAACAATCATGGATGTTAAAGGAGGTGGAACACCATGGTGCTTGCTTAGTCACCAACAAGGGATCATTGAAACCCCCCTCACACCTGGTCAAACTGTGTCCATCAAAGCCAAGGGCAAAGAGACATTTCTTGTCACATTTGTCCCCCTTCAGGGCGGACCTTATGATAAAGAAATCAAGTTGGACATTCAACACAACCCTTATGCACGGTTGGGTGTGCGTGTAACAGGTGAGGGTTACTGGGAAGAAGTTGAATGTGTTGGACTTCCAGGAAATCGAGAAGACACCCTTTGGTATGAAGATAGTGGTCCTGGGGTTCCTCATGTGGCCACATTCACTCTGAAAAACAACCTCAAAGACAAGCATTGGCGATTTGCTTGGCCAATGATATCTGACTTCACAATCACACCTGCAACTGGGCATTTACATGCTGGAGCATCAAAGATTATCACTGCTACTTTCCATCCAACACAACCAATTCAAATTCTTGACCAAGAAATACACTTGTCATTGTACAACATTGAATTCCCAAGAGGAATTGAAATGCCATCTAACTGGGATTCGCCAATACATGATCTTGCTATGATTGCTCTAGTTGGAAATAGTGCTAGTGGGAAGGACCCAAAAGAAACCAAAGATGGAAAGGCTGAAGCCAAAGCTGCAGGGAAGCCCAATCCCAAGGTCAAAAACACATCCTCCATAACAGGTACTAAAGAAAGACCACTAACAACACCACCTCCATTGGGTCTAAAAGATGGTCCAATTGAGCCTTTGCATGAGATCATCAATGGCTCCAACAAAGCATTCAGATTAAAACTACATGCTATTGTCGACACTGCACGTTATGAATGCAATTGCAAGGGTATCCAATTCAAGACCACTATGATGTATCAAACTCGAGTACATTCTTTCACTGTAAAAAACTTGAGTTCTACTGTGCTTCCATTACGGTGGCAAGTTTTAATGTCAGACATGTCTCTACCTAAGGATGAAATATATTTCGTTCACTCTGCACCCAAAGTAAAGCCAAACAAGATTGAAAGAATAACTGTTAACTTTTGTCCCAACGAAGTTGAAGATTGCACAAGGCTTCTAATATGTGATATTGATTTCCTACAACCAGGATATACACATATCAACATACCTCTGAGTGGTAGTGTCCAAAGGCCCTGGTGTCACTTTAAACTTCCCCTAAGTGACTACATTACTGGGTTACGGCGGCATGCAGATCTTATTGGTCCAAATGGGCATGCAGGTCCATTAGACTTGGAAACAAGAGTCATTGAATTCGAATCCCTTGGTGTCAATGTGCAAAACATCAAATATTTCAATGCCTTGAATCCCACAAATACACGGTACAAATTTGAATGGGAGCCAGTTCCTAATCCTACTCAAGAATGGAGAGAAGATGAGCCTAACCATTCTGCAATCCTTGGATACCTCTCAAACCCATTTAGGTATACTTGACCAATATGAGACAGACTCAACCCTAATTATTATGAATCATATGATAGAATTAATTTCATATGATTTAAAGTAACTATGAATCAGAATTGATTGTTGAATCTAATTACAATAACATCTTAATAGAAATTATATACAATAGATCAAGTATTATCTTACAATTTCTAAATTTATGCAATCTTGAGAAAGCAGTCATAATTGATGCCCACATGGAATACAATAATTTCTAATATATTCCCAATCTCATTTCTATTCGTAAAATCCAGCAAGCATTTAACACACAACAAGTGTTGCATCTCGAAATCTCATATAAAGTAGGAAATTTGCTGGTAAAATTCAGATTAGTTTGAAATGCATAATCTATATCTATATTCTTGAAACATTGACAACAAGTTGCCTTCATTGTGTTGATATTGTACACCTATGTTAGATGCTTTTGCATTATAACCATCCAATCATTAACTATTGGAGACATGCTATCATAACATAAAAGAGGTCTATCTATGTGCAGATGCTTGTGCAAAACAGGGCTTATTGAAGCGGGTGAAGGGCATGAGATGTCATTTGATTTTACACCAAATCAACACAATTTGGTGGAGAGCTTTTGGATTTTCAAGATTCTGGAACTTGGTATAAATGTTCCCTTTCTTTTAGTTGGAAGTGTTGTCAAACCAGATATGTGTTTTGATACACAAACCATCAATTTTGGAAGGGTGTTGGTTGGTGAAAAAAGAATGCTTTTGGTTAAGTTGAATAACTCTGAAGAATCATCGTTTCCATTCTGCTTTGACAAACAAGCATGCCAGCGGAAATGTGATTTGGGTATCTATGTTGAGGAATTGAGAGGGTGGCTTCATAATGAAATATTGATAAAACCTGACCTTTATTTTGAGCCTCAACAAGGTGTTGTTCTAGCAAATGATGCAAAAGAAATTATGGTCACATATGCTCCAACATGTGAGGGAAAACAGAACTTCAATGTAACATGCCAGGTTAAAAATTCTTTGCATATCAATTTGAATATTAAAGGTGAGGGTTATTCAGTCCATGATAAGATCTTCTTGGAAATTGTTGAAGACATGATTCCCGTCCGCCTTTCAGCGATTGAAGATAATCGCATCCTATTTGGTGAAGTTCTTATCAATGACAAGGTTTTCAAGAAGTTCATAATCACCAATATGTGTGTCTATTCATTTGAGTTTTTGTGGTTGGTTGGAAAGACAAATGAAGTTGAAGTGGTACCACTTGCTGGAGTTGTTGGCCCACAAGAACAAGTTGTTTGTGAATTAGCTTATTGTCCAACCACACTTGGACCCATCTTAGACTTCCCTGTCACTTGCCGAGTATGCATAACTAACCATGTTTTCTTGAATGCTTTGCAATAGACTTATGAAAGTGATTGTTAGGTGGGGGTATCAGTTGTTTGTTCAACACCTCTCCAAAATGTCTCAAAAGAAAAAGAGTTTATGTGATGGGAACCTTAGATCTTCTCCCAACCCCCTTTCCACAACAAACTGGCCAAAATCTATATAGGAAGGGATCTTTTTGCAACTACTGTAGTACATTGGCGGGTTCAGCACAAATTATTTTTCTTAAGAAATGCTGATTTTTAAAAAAAAATTCTCAAAGAAATAAAATTGTTAAGGAAAATGAAGAATCTTTTCAAATATTCAGGACTATTCTAATTTTCAAATGGAGACATCTAAGTAAATTATTCAGCAGACACGTGCTGAAGCCGCCCCTGTACTACATTATTTAACGTTTTCTATTATGTCATCATAGGATAGGTATAGGACACCAATGAATCCTCATTATCATTCATGTCAATGAACTGAAACATACCCAAAAATCACATAAATATGTACACGCACAAACATATGTGCACTGAAAATGTTTGGCACTTCTTAGGTATGGGTGTATATTCAACTTTCTTTATTAATTAATTGAGGAGTGCGTCCAAAGTTTTAAATTTTTTTTTGTTGAAGTAGCCAATTCGTTTCACCTGTCACATTCTTTTGTGTGGAATCATTGAGCACCCCTCAATAAGGCCTCTGGCCTACATGAGAGTTCAGCTTTGGTCAAAGCACATGGGATGAGAATGTGGTGCTATTCCGAACATCTTGGGGAATAAATTGGAAACTTGGTGGGACCTCTATGGAAACACATTGGGAACCATCCCAACCCCAAAAAACCCATACCAAAAAAATTGGGCCTTCTTAAGTGCACATTGAGCCTTTTCATTGCACATGAAAATTATGATTCAAAAGTTATATAACTCCAATTTGGACCTAGGCTAATGTAAAAGGGGAATATAGGTGTATGTACATGTGAATATATAGTCCAACAAGGCTTACATGTTTGGGTAACCTAAAGTTCATTTATTTGCTTGTATCAAGAATGTTTTATTTAAAGTTAATTGGTCAACAGGTATTTAAAGGCAATCGGTACCGGATGTTATTCAACGGCCTTTGCTATGGTGCCAGGATAAGCTTTAGTTGGTATCACTTTGATTTTGGCCCAACCTTTTTGCATGTGCCCACACGTGAGGCACCATCCTGTATGTTGTTAGCCACAAACACAAGTGTGGAGTGCAACACAGTGCAAATCATGTACAACTCCACACCCCAACTTTATGTCCCTCAGACTACTTGGATAATGGAAGGTGGAGACCAAGAAGTGTTACTTCTTAATTTTATGCCTCATGAGTGCGTGAAATACAAGGAAGAAATCAGCTTCCAAATCAACGGGCTGGATGTTGTGAATGTATATGTACATGGTGAAGGAACGCCGTTAGTTGTTGAACTTGTTGACCAAACCCAAAAACTATTGACATTTGGCCCTATTCATATGGGCAAAGTTGCAGTGATACATGTTAGTTTTCTAACCATCACCAACAATATTTTTTTAATTGGGCAAAAACAATGGTCTGGTACATGTTGTTTACAGGGGAATTTCCAACATCAAGACTCCTAAAACATGCCAATAATTTCCTTGTGACTGTTTCAGTCATGTTCCTAGAGTTCCAGTTGACTTTGCAAAGTGATTTGCAATGAGAGGCAAAGTTGAATTTATACCTCAAGACATGTAGTCTTGCCTCAAAAGAAGACCCCTTCTTGTACATTAGAGTACTCAACAATTTAAATAGTCCTTAGAAGGTATCATAGTACCTCGGCTGGTTGGGCACTAATCATTTATTTTTTAAATTGCTGACAATCCTGGAAAATACCAGTGTTGGTCTGGTATATAGGGTTAAAGACTGGTATCCATATTGGTATGACCACTGATATCAAATACCAGACCAATCTGGTATGACCTAAGTCTGGTACCAGCTTAATACCACTACCAGCTGGTAGGGACTTGAGGTATAGCAGTCTCATAACAATCTATATACCAGGCATATTCTTGCCATATATCAGCCCAAAATCACTATTGAGCCTAATACCGGTACCAGCTGGTGTCAAAATAAGTTGATACCAGACCAACACTGAAAATACCTACCTGCCATGCTGAATATCTGAAGGAAACTCTCAAGCACACTAGCTTCATTATTTAGTATAGTGCCTAATTGGAAAATAATATTATTTATATTACTGAAAGTAAATGAAAAAATATTATTATTGTTAGGCACCTTGCCGCCGAAGAGTCAAGGTACTACAGTATTCAAGTTCCAAACGTTTGTTGGGATAACTTAACAAAATTGACCTGTCACATAATCATTTGAGGAACTTGGGTAGTGAAAATGAAAAAAATTAGTCTTGGGGTGTATGAATATCCTAATTGATCACTTCTACATCATTTCTAGGTTATTTATCTTGTAGACTTAAAATAATAGCTTTGAAGTTGTAATTCCTTGAAATGAAGTTTGGTGGGGTGTAATTGCATTTTCTCCCACAATATGGCATTTCATGTTTCTTCCATTTATTACCTTTGCCATTTTGAATTTGGTTTTGGCTGAAGAACAAAGAATCTCAATGTAGGAAATGCAACATAAAGAAAAAATATACACAAAACCATTGTTCATACATTACTGTTGTAAGTGCCATGGATTAACCCGAATATTTCCAATTTGTGTTACAAGTGCACTCAAACTTTCTCTGAAATATGAAAACAACCAAACATTTGCAGGTGGAAATCATAAACAAGAGTGAGGCACTTTTGTCCATCTCATTTGAACCTGCAAGAGAAGCCTTAAACGCGATTGACATTGAATTGCTGCCATACAACGGGTTACGTTTGAAGCCACATTCTGTAACTTATCAAACCCCCCACACCTGATTAGTTAAAACTTATGCAGTTTGAAATTCATCCATTTAGCAGTTGCTATTAAGGTTGATCATTACAAAGACATTCAGTAGATGAATGAAGAGCTGCCTGGAATAACAAGCGTGCATTTTAGCCGTCTTTTGTATGTGATGGTCTTGATACTTCCTTTCAATCATTGCATTTGAGAAATTTCAAAAAAATTTCAAAAGATATGATTGGGTTTATGACTCATATCACCTACATCTAATTTCAAAAACCATTTCACTTAATTCATTGAAACAATGATTCGTTTCCAAATTACAAAGTGAAGTACAGTGTAATTACATTTTTAGAGCAAAATAACTTCTTCAATGAATTTTCCACCCAAACAAACTTATAAAAGCTGAAGTAGATTCAGTTCCTTCTTTTAAGCTGATTATATATGCAGGTTGGGGTATGCGAAGTGGTGTTTGCCCCAAAGAAAAGGATACCTATGTTCCAAGAAATTGTGCCAATGGACATGTCTGGTGTTGAGATTGTGCTTATGTCAATCTCAGGGATGGGTATTGGCACTGACATTATTTTGAGCACACAAATCTTGCATTTCGGCACCATTGTCTATGGCTCCAAAAAAACCATGCAAATGCAGGTTATACTCTTTTGATCTATGAATGTCATATAATCTCAATAGAGAACTCAATATTCAAATCTTTCTTTCATCCCAAAGACGATGATACATCAGGAACTGGTTTAGGGTAGGACAAATGATCACTTGACAAATAACTTTACGATGATTAGTGTATCCCTTTACGTTGGCCCAAATATATTAGAATTCTTGTAAGTTCCTGAGCCCAATACTACTCTGGGCACATGAGCTTAACTTCAGAGTTGTTATGGAACATTGAAAAATTAATTCTAATTTGGTTTGCAAAGAAGAAAATCAGGCAAAAATAATTCTAAATTTAATAAATTTTGCTCCGTTGGTTTGTACATAGCAAAACAAAAAAAATTGCACACCACCTTGTCAAGGGATTTTTGGCATTACTAAAAGCAGAGAAGGGTGCCACAGTTTGGGAGGGTTATAACAACATGATCACATCCAAACAAACCATACAAACAAAACAAACACCTATCTTTTAATATATACATGACATTTTTTTCCTCATTTTGTGATGAACTGAAGTCTTACAAAAGATTGCAACTACTCACCAATATACCTGGGTCAAACAGGTTGAGAATGTTGGCGAGTTAGGGTCGTTATTTACTTGGGATACTGAGACATGGATATCAGAGCTCACTTTCTACCCTCCAGATGGGTTTTTAGCTCCACATCAAATCACAAATATAGACATCACATTTCATCCATCATCTATTTTGTACGACATCCGTCTTGAGAGAATTGGGTGCACAGTGGTAGGTGGAGAAACCCTCTATTTGACGGTCACTGGAGGATGCATAGAAATGGACTTACCACTTAACTACAACTTCGCAGCACCGGTGCGGAGTTCTGACACCAAGAGCATTCCGGTGGTGAACACAACCAGAAAGCCCTGGTACTTGTACCCCAAGATCATCAACAAGTTTTTCACGGGCCTAAACAAGTTTACAGTCCCTCCTGGTGAAACAGTTGAATACGAAATTATGTACATACCGATGACCATGACTGGGTCTTCAAATGAAGCGCAACATGAAGGTTCAATACTGTTCGGACTTCCTGACGGTTCTGCATTATTCTATGGGCTGATTGGGCAAGCAGGTGAGCCTTTACCAGAGGCTGAGCTTACATTCGATGTGAAAGCGCGATCGAAATTTGAGTTTTCGGTAACCATTCGCAATTGGACGAAAGCATCACAACACTTGAGGCTAGATGCCCAAGTCTTGGAAGAACTGGAGCCAGGCTTTCCAACAACGTTAGAAGGACCTCCTTTGACTGACATACCCGGGCTTGTTGCCCGTGATATACAGCTTGTGTTTCTGGCTCATAAACCTGGGATGTATAAATGCCTTGCCAGATTCATCAATGACCATACGAAGGAGTTTGTGTTTTTCAAATTGGCTTTTACAGCACATGAAGCGGACACTGTCGTCCAAATTCCGTTTACCATGGTTACGCGGGAGCTTCGCATCCATACCCTCCATTTCAGGAACCCATTGCAAACCGTGGTTTCCTTTGCCGCAAAATGTGAAGACCCAGAGGTTTGCAGTTTAACTTCCTTTGCATAACTTATGTAAAAATAGGAAACGAAAACAATGAATCTTGTTATAGTGGTACTATGAGTAGTAGAAGACAAGAGCTTGGGTTGCAAAAAGACCAAGTCCTCATACTTTATAATTGGCTTGTGAACTCAGTTGTTAATTATTAATAACAGGTGAGGATATTGAGCACTTTGGAAATTGAGCCACAAGGTGTCGGAGCAATCGATATTGAAGTCCGACTATTGCTAGTGTGCCAGAGAACAAGCATTTTGACACTCACGAGTGACTTGTTGGGCAACTACGTATATGAACTCAAATTGCAGGCTGTCCAAGCAGGCCTTGAGCATCCTTTGCAATTTGATGTTCCGCTTGGGAATCGACATACGCAGAAGTTTCAATTTGTGCATTATCTTCCCACCAAGGTACAATACACTTGTGAAATGACACCAGAAGCAGTTGAAGATGGGTTTATAGTTGAGCAACCCAAGGTTGTTGCGAACGCAGCTGACCTTGATGGATTGGAAGTAGAAGTGGATGTGACTTTTGAGCCATGGAAGATTTCCAAAGATTTATCTGGGATCATGAAGGTGTCACATGTGCAAGGTGGGATCTACTCCGTCAAGTTGCTTGGAACTTGCTGCCCACCCATTCCACAAGGTCCCATTATTGTTAAAGGGGCTACCAGTGTTGTGAACTTCCGAAATGTCTTCAATGATTTCGTGGAGTATGTTTTGCAAGTTGATAATCCTGCCTTCATGGTCGGCAAGGGTGAGAGGATGGCTCCAAAGAAAACTACAAAAATAAAAGTTGGGTTTAAGGGTGTACTTGGAGCTGCCACCAATGGGAAGCTAATGATTAGCTGCCCCGCTTATGGCCCTTGGATATGGGTTTTTTATCTCCAAGGCATCTGATGTCTTTTTCTTCGTTGCTCTGATTTCTTTTCTTTTCTGGGTGAGAGCGGGAGGAGCACCTATGCGATACTTGAAAGGCATCGAACTATATCCCAGGAGTCTCGTTCCACTCTATACTTGTCTCCAATGTAGACTATGGATTGAACACAATAGTAATTATGTAAATGCCAAGTGGTCATTGGGAAGAACTACTTTGCCAAGGCAAAAAGCCAATTGTTATGGTCTTGGCTCCCAATTAGCCACCGATACATCCAAGGAAAGGTACTGTTGACAACTTCGTACACAAGTTGTGATGATGTGTGATTTTGGAAACCATAATGCAAGTTCCCACACAAATGAATTTGACATCCAGTAAAAGGTCTTGGTATGTGTGATCGGTGCCAAAAGCAGCCAGATAGTCAAAGCACAATGTAGCTAAGAGATGGAAGTTTGAGAGGCCAAGAAAACATGAAGAGAAAATGACAAATATCAATGTATACGTGTCATTTATGTTCTCCAATGAATCTCACGGCCAAGTTCCCCTAAATGCTGGCTTACGTACATGAAGAACAAGGTTTTCTTCATTTTTTGAAAAAAACTAAGTGATTTGGTTACTATTTGAGCACCTCTGATGCTAGGTTATCCACTTATTGGAATTGGTTGGGGATAGTCTGGCTAAAATATTTCATAAATTAGTTATTTGGCAAAATATTTTGGGGAAATTGATTTTAATTTGGCTATTATATTTTCTTCAACTAAGCCACTACAAAAATCTTGGTTGGTATATTTTTAGCATTATCCAAGTGTGCAAATGGGTTTCTATGACATGCAGCTTGTTGAAAAGGATGACCTGCCATTTGATAACAAGGTGCTTTGGCAAGCCATGTGCACAGACTTTACTATCATTTTGAAAACCTTCATAAAGGTATATTGTATAAGAAAACGAAAAAATGGAACTGTATTGTATCAATCTAAAATAAGTTGTAGATGCCAAAAATTTGTCTTTGTATGACAACTCTATGGCACCTAATCAATAGTGTAGGAGTTGCGGGTGAGAGGAGCCCTATTAGAACACTCAAGCCACCTACTTTTATTGTTAAGTTGTAATGTACATATCCTTTGTATCTATTATTTCTCTCTTGAAATGATCTTCCTTCTACAAACCAATTTTCCAACTTGGTGTTTTAAGTCATTAAAATTTTAAAAATTGTGTCATTTCAAAAGAAATGTGAATGATTGAAACAGTATTGGAAACTTTTGTCAAAAAGTAGGTTGGTATGTGTACCAAAATATTGATTTTCCTACCTGCAACTTACCTACTTTCTTACCTACATAAATCATATATATAAATAAGATATAACCATGTCATAATAATGTATTGACTAAAGTTATTATTTTATGAAGGTGTGGCTCATTGATCTTAGGCTTTTATTCCAATGTGAAAGTGAAATGTTCAAGTCCTAATATGTGTAACTTATTTACATGCTTAGAAGGTTGCTTACTAAGCAAGTAAGCAACTTAACATAAGTAGCTAGTCCATTTAAGCTAAGTGTAGTCACACAAATTCACAAATGTAACCAATGCTGATTTTTCCATGTTTTAATATCAAAGATTATATTAATATTTTATTTTAGAATATTTAGATCACGATATTTTTTAATATGTTATGTGAACATGTGGAATAATTTTAAATGAATTTAATGTGTATACAATATAATATTTAAAACATTTTAAAACCATTGTTTTTGTTGTTTTTGAAATTTTGTTAAATGATTTAATGACTTGGAATGCTTTCAAAATGACACAATCACGTCTTATAATATTCACACACATATATAATATACATATTTTATCATGAATGTGTTTGGCAATTGTAAAAATTGTGGATTTATAATCATTTACAAATATGACATGTGTTTTTTGTTGACCAAAATGATGCCCATGCCAACTTCCACCTAGGATGATAACATGGAACTACCATGTGTTCTTCACTTTGGCAATCAATTTTCATGTTAAATCACATCACCTTTAACATGGAGATGCTACATGGGTGCAACCACATTAATATGAGCCACAAGAAGAGGAACCACTAATTTTTTCAATATTTTTAAACCAAATTTCTACTAATTTAAAAAGTGGAGAATAATTTTATAAAATAATGTTCCCAATGTGTCATGATTCATATTAGGATATTGGAAAAATTGAAATGAAACTAATGGTTATAAAGGTTCCAAGAACATTCATCCCTAAGTTGCATATGGACACTAAGAAGGAAATTGTGAAACCTTATTGGCAAATTTATGGATTAACACATATTACAAACAACAAGTTCATGTTTTGGCTTCCCAAATGTTACATTGTATTATTGAAGCATGGTATCATGTGAATTGGGCGATAGCTATCGCATCCATGGGTAGAAAAAGAGCTTATAAACTTGAAGCAAAAGGCTTGAAAAATGGATCCATTGACATATCAAAAACTCAACCAAATGCTCAAAAAGTTTGAAGATGGTTCAAAGTATGTGTAATGCGCACATTGAAGGCAAAAAAAGGAGATGTGGTGGTCGATTGTGTCAAGTGTCCATGGTTGCAATTAAATCACATATCAAAGCCTTGGAACATGATATGCAATCATTTGGAGATAAGGTATTAAATTCTTAGCCATGGAGCACATTGCTTTTGGATTTAGGTTTTATTTAATGGTTTTGTTTTTAGAACTCCATATTAATTGTATCAACGTTTGCTCAAGTCATGGTTCACTTACTTGAGTTTTTTGAGTTTTTGAAACAAATGTAACTAATGTGCTTGGAGATCAACAATGTGAATGTTCTAGGTCAACTTCAACTAGAAAAATCAATAGTTGATCAAGGTTCTAAAGAACTACAAATGCTTGTGGCAAACCATGATGTTTTACAAAAGGTGTTGGAGATTGTGTTAAGTGTGAAGAAACAACAAAGGAAGTAAGTGTTGGATGGTGAGGTTGCTTTTGAAAAATATATGAAGTCATATTGTTAAGGGTAAACAAACTCATTATAAAGGCGAAGATAATAGTATGGTTGAAGGCAAAAGAAAGAAATGTTTTTAGGTAACTAGAAAAGTATGCAAATTGCAAATGGTGCTTCTACAACTTGTTCTTTTGCAATGTTAAGAATTTTCTACATAAATTTTTTACTCTCAATTGTTTTGCTCCATCTTGAAAAAGACAACAGACATGGTCTATTGAATTCCTTGAGACTTAAACTTGTACTCTATTGTTGGGAAGAAAACTGATGCAAAATACCAAGTACAAGTTGGATATTGGAAGCAACCAATACCCAAGTTATAAGAACCATTTAAAAGACTTGAAGGAACCATTTGCAAGACTACAAAATCTAGGTGAAAATAATTTCTATGTTTGATGAAGATTTTCTTGACAAATTATTACAACCTCCAAAAGACAATCCGTGGTTAGCACACCTAACAAATCGAAACTATAAACTTGGCTCTTGAGGTAGTTTGATTATCTATTGGGAATTGTGTTTCCGAATAAGTATTCCCTAGAAATCCCAATCAACAAAAGGTGGCTAGAGAACCAAAGCAACCCAAAGGAAGACAAATACGAATCACCAACACTTGTTTATTGTAGGGAGACAAACACAATGGTGCCACTAGTGAGATATGACCTTCAAATTCCATCTAGAATGCAAGGATCTTGGAATGATGATGATGCTAGAACACTTAAAGCTATGGTAGAATCATCTAAGGAAATGGATAGCAAACCAAGTCCAAGCGTCAAAGGTTTCCCACAATACTACCACATACGAGGCCATTGACATGAATGACATCTCTATACCATTAGAAAGTAGTAGAAAACTATAGGAGTGTTATTTACAAGACCTTGAAATGAACCACCATTATTGAAATGGAGGAGTTGAGCTAGTGGAAGATGTGTATTTGTATGTGTGTGTTTAGTTTTTTTATCATGGCCACTTAAGGAATACTTTTAAGATCTATGATTAGTTGGATCATTAATTTCTTTTTCAAGAGTTGACAAATGAAAATTTTGATTTACTTGAATAACTACATCCAAATGGAAACCCTAGGAGTGTCAATTGTAAAACTATCAAACGAACTAGCAAATCCAACTTGAAATTGAAATGTTTTTGCCCACTATAATCTTGGAAATTTGTATTTAGATTAAGTTATGATAAAAAATATATTCACAATATAAAAAATATTTTAAGTATAATAGTTGACACATAATTCCATAGAGATATGTTGAACACGTACACAATGTAAGATATAAAAGGATAGATGAAATATTTATGGCCATTTAAAAATAAGAAAATTGGGAATTGGCTTCAAATAGACTAAAAATAAATGAAAAACACATGCAAACAAAATTGATTCACTTACAATAAATATATAAAATGGAATTTCATCTCCTAATGTGGTTATTTAATATTAAAACTTGAAATTTGTTATCAAATAACCACAAACTTAATTGAAAATAGTTATGTATTGTTTAGGTGTTGTTAGGTATAATTCCCCATTGCAAGGCACAACAATTGTTAGAAATATTGACAATATAAATAATTATATACATTTGTGTGTCAAGTTGCTAAACTGATAAAATTGAAAGGTTTGACCTGATACCAACACAACCATTTTGATACCAACAACATCAACATAAGTTGTTTTTGCAAATTTCCAATTCTTCAATTTGAAATATGTTTCTAAAAAACATGTACATTGGAAGTCTAGATAGAAATGTTTTGAAAAATAAATGCAACATTGAAAAAAGGAAGGAAACATATCATCCCTATTTAGCATCCGTATAATGTGTACAAGCCAATATGGTCTTCCAACCACAAAAAACCCACTTTTCTTGCAAAATATTACAAATGTGAAAAATGGTTTGTTTGAACATTTCCAATAATCATTTAAAGTTTGAGCACATTTTGAAAGTAATGATGTATTAAATTATCTTTCAGAGAAGGTTTAAATTTTCTCTTAAAGAAGTAAATATTTCATGTGGGGACAATTTATGAAACTTTTGATTTTCCTTGATGTGTGCTTCAATCATTACAAGGTAGAGGTCACTCTTACAACCCATATCATTTATTGTGAAAACATATGCAAAAACTAAAAAACACCCAAAGAACATGGAATTACATGGGTAAAATTTACAATTAATCTTAGAACTAGGTTTTAAATTAGAGCATGCATTCCAACAAATAACATTACTATCACTCTTGTTTGATATTGGTTACTCCAACATTGTGGTATGCACAAGCTTTGACACATATATTACAGGGAGGTGCAATCACATTAACAAATATTGCAACAAGTGTAACAAATGCTTAGTTTTTCACATTTAGAAATGGTAATCTAATTTGGTTGAAAGTCTTATATATTAAAGCAAACATTGTGTCTGTCTGTGTGGACAAAAATTGGACAGTGCCTGGAAGACTCTTCCAGTCACAGCCCGTTCCCTATCTGTGGTGACAAACAGGGCAAGGCAAGGTAGGGGCAGGGGCAGGGCAGGGCAGGGCAAGGCGGCCAGGGTAGCCGCTGCGGGGGGCCATGCGAGGTGCCATTTCTATTAAAGAAATCCTTGGGGAAAACCGGGGGACCTGCATCTAATCAAACAAAAATACAATTTTTTTAAAAAATTATTTTTATTATAGATTATATTAAAAAAACTAGAATCTTTTTGTAAAAATAAATAAATACATAAATACATAAAAATAGAAAAAAAATGAAGATAGACAAAAAAAAATAAAAATGAAACAAACATAAACCCAAAAAAAAGTAAAAACGCAAAAACTATAAAAAAGGAATGGAAACAAATGAAACAAGGAAAAGGAAATACAATAAAAAAATTTAAAGAAAAAAATTTCCAGAAATGAAAAAACCAAATAAAGTGTAAAAAATAAGAAAAAATAAAACTTATAAATATTGAAGAAAAACCCTACTTGAAAAAGAATGAGGTGTGTCTTCTTTCTCCAAACTTCAAACTTGCATCCAAATAAAAATTTATATATAAGTGAAAAAGAAACACTTTATTTTTATTATTTAAGATAATAATAAAAATAAAAAACACAAATAAAGTTAGAAGTTTCTAAAAAAAACTAAAACATGAACCAAGTTTAAAGAAACTGGGGGACTTCATAGTGGCCGAAGGTCACGGGCACCCACGAGTATAAGATATTTTACATGGTAAGGTTCATAACATATCATTGGAACAATATGTGAATTAATTTGAAAAATATCAAATGAACAAAAAGCTCTCAAACACATTCATTAAACATTATAATGTGTGTTTTTTAGATTTAAAAGGACTTATAATAGACTTCAAAACTTTTGAAAATTACATATATTTTGGAATCTTTTTACATAAACCTTGACATAATATATATATATATATATATATATATATATATATATTTGAAAAGTGTTTAAAAAAATATTCTAAAAAGTATTTCCCCAAAAGCAATCTCCTAAGGAGGCGAATGTAATTCATGTTATCTTGTTTGCACCCAAGAGTTCCAAGAAGATGAATTAAAAGGAGCTTTGTCTGAAAATTGAAATAAAACATCTCAACCCTAACATCGAGTTTGCAATTAAATGTGTAATGCAAAGGCACATGAGGCTAAGAAAATGTGTCCAAAAGTGAAACACACTTTCACAAGTGGGGGAAAGTACAAGAAATTGAGCCCAATGGCTCCCAAATGTGCTCCCACTTTGGGAGTTGCATTCATGCAGGAGTCCCAAATATTTAGAACCTTAGTTGAAAAGGAAAACAAACACCAAATTGGGCGCCCAAGATACCATTAGAGAGGTCTTGAAATGTAAATGCCTAAAATATCCTTGCACTATTCATTTAGATTTGAAATGCATGAGTTATGATCAAAAGAAAGGTCTTGACCACATATCCCCTTAGAGCAAGGGTCAAATCATCTTTAATTGGGGCATGCAATACATCTTGAAAAGATATTTTTAAGGGCTATAAGATATGTCCCTTGCATGCCTCGCATGTTCAAAATAGATTTGATTTGAAAAAAACATAAGCAACCAAAGTTTCAAGATAATAAAAGACCTAATTTTGAGACTCCCACTTGGGAGTCCAAGGTAAAAGTGTCATTTAGATGTAACCCCCATGGAGAATCACATAATAAACTACAAGGTGGGGAGTGGTGCCTCTTCCCAAAGGTTATGGGCTGTGTAAAACTTGTGCGTGAGGTTGTCCTTACTAAGTCCACTACACCACTTGCATTCAACTTGGACTAACCACCTTCTTTCCTTAGTTTTGTAAGTTGATTTCATCTTGAACTCTTCCTTGTCAATTCGCCTAACTCCCATCTTGGAGCTCTAGTACATCCTCCTACCCCCAAAGTGTTGCAAATTAAATATTGTGCCCCAATTTTTTTTCTTTTTCTAATGTTTCATTTTGGGATTCACATTTGGGTTTCTTAAAAAGTTTAGAGGCGCACCATAAAAGCAAAGACTAGAACAAGACATTAAAAAATCAATAAAACTTTCCACCCAACCTTAGGACCACCCAATGGGTTCATAAACCTAGTGATCCACCCCATAGCTCAAAAACCTACCCTAAACATCTTTTAATGCTTCATCATCAATGTAACTTCTAACTCTTGGATCATAACATCGGGAATCATAACATTCATGAAGGAGGTCAAGCTAAGGACCCCAAAGTTTGAGCTTGAACCTTGGCATATGAAGGTAATAGAAAAGTAATGGAAGGATCTTGGAACATTGCATCCTACCTGAATAAAAATAAGCTCCTCAATGGAGACAACATTTTGCAAATATAAAAAAAGAATGTGAGGTATACAATAAAAAGAATTGAAGGAATGCATAATGTTGATGCAAGTGGACCACTTACTCATAGTCAAGCAACCTCCTCAAGTGTTTATTGAAGCTATGAACATGTTCGACATCAAGTTCGGGCGTGGTTATTTCAATGAGAGGTTCCAGCACCTCCATGAATACCTCCATATCCAACTCCAAGGCTAGGATGTGGCGCCCAAGGCTTTGGCAAGCCCTAACAATGTTGTTTACAGGGTGAAAGATGGTTAGAAACAATATTTGATACAGAAGTTAAGAATGAATTATTTGAAGAAAGGATGTAAATAAATCTACAACAAAGGATCATGTCTTGGAATAGATATCGATCAAGGTTTGAATAGTAACAAGATGCATTTCCTTTGTAACCTTGAAGGGTCTGCCAACCTTGGATATAAGCATGAGGGACATATCTGTCTAATTATACAACACATCCTCGTTTCAAACATCAATATAATTGTTCACAAACTCATTGGATGGTGAGGAGAAAACAAATTTTGCACTGCCCAAGGAACTCCCATCAAAAACCCTAACAAGAAAAATGACATGGTTAAGGAGAATCTACAAAATTAAAAGACAAATTTCAACTAAAGGAAAAAAGAAAAAAATATATAATGAAAGATTAAAAGATTGTGATGGAACCTTGAGATATAGGTCTTCGATGTTCATGAATGGTAATGATTTGACCATAGCCCACTTCATTCAAATCTGGAAGCCATAGCCCTCAAATAAGAGTTGACTTCCTTAAGAACTTTGAGGTCACAGTACTACAAAATGTGAGTGCAATTTGCTAATTATCCCTATTCATTAGTCCAATGAATTCACTACTTTCTAATTAGTCCATGTTTATTGAAACTAGTGAATTTGCTCAAATTATAGTGAAATCACTTGGCGTAAAGGGACACCTTTTGTTGTAGTGTCATTCGTGTGAAATAAGAAGACAACCCCGTCAGAGGCCAAGAACTTGTTGGCAAAATCAAAGATTGTAGCAATGTACTTATTAACCTTTCAATTCCAAGCAAGAATATCAAAAGGGTTCCTTGATACAAAAGGAACAATAAGGTTTCCAAGAATGTCAATAATGACAAGTTGAACCTTGGCACCAAGATTCATTTGAATAGAAAGAGGAAAAAAGTTAATGCATCTAGGACAAGCTACTTGAACTAGGTTCTAAAGTGAAAGAAAATGTAATGTAAGCCTACCTTGTTAATGAACTTGGAGATTGTTTCATATTCCAAAGGCCAAGTCTGGGATCAAATCGTAGTTGCCACAACGAAAGGCCATGAGAATGGGAGGACCCTGTGGTGAAAGCTAAGAAGCCATTTAGAGGTAAGAACAATTGGACTTGGGCGAGATGGAGAAATTGAAATGATCCCTATTGAATGCTCTGGACTCCACCAAGAGGAAAGGTAAGAATAACTTGTGGGATAGTAAGTCTTCTATCTCTCTTCATATCCTTTGTTGTTTGCAAACCTATAGTTTTGTTCAAAGAAACCTCAACAAAGGTGTCCTAATTTGCATTAGAGGAGGGAGTTTCAATTACTTTCTCCTTCAACTATCCCTTCCCTTTGGAAGCACTTTTCCACCTCCTACCCTCAATTTGTGTTCCTATAAAGCTTGCAAAAGTCTCCATGAAAGACTATTTGATGTTTTCCCTCAATGGAATCTCTAGGGTGGGGATGCTATCTTTTGGACAATCAAGGTACCAACCACACTAGAGAAGATGGGAATCAAGCAATCCTTGAGCAAGTCCTTTTGAAACATAATGCCACTAGCCTTGTGGTCACACCAAATCTCTAGGAAATTGGGGAGTTGATCAATGGCACCATGGAATATTAAAACATGATAAAAATACATGCAAGGGAACGAAATCTACAAGCATGGCTACCAATTCTCCTACCCTTGGCGTCAAGAGTAAGGGAAGCTTTGTGGTGATCTAGAAAAACATGTGCGAACCAACGCACACTTAGAAAATAATTTTCCACCAATTGAGGACAGAATGAAGTTTTATGATTGACTTGGAAAACCAAATAGGTTGGAATACTTGCACAAAACCCATTTGACAACCTCCTTGCTCCCAAATTGTTATTCCCAGGATTAATTTTTCCGAATCCCACCTCTAGGCTTTAACTCCCAAAAAAAGAAGTCTCTCATATTTCCAACCTCCATTGTTGTATATATGAGGGAAAAGATTTCATATCCAGAATTTCTCTCACAACCAAAGAAAAATCAGAGATTGTTGCATCAAATAGCTTGAATGTTTCAATTTCAAACTACAACAACAAGAATGCTATAAAAAGAAAATTTTTGGAGAAAAAATGAAAATAAAAAAATTAGCACCTAAAAAATAAAATACTTGATGCCAAAAGGTTGCCTTGTGTAACCACTTGTCACATTGGGAATAAGAAAAGCCAAGCTTGGGGATTTTTTTGGCCTCTTTCAAAACAATAGACTCATTCCACATCTTGAATCAGGACAACTTCTACTTGACTGAAACATGAAAGTAAATGACTATTTGGAGCTTTTTTGTTAACATCATTGGTTTCAAGTTCATGTCATAATGAACTTGTATCTCCTTCAAGAAATTTAGACCCAAAAAAGGATCACACATTGGAAAGTGCTTGCAAAAAGGCCAAATAGTTCACAAAATTTGGGATCAACTAATAATTAAATGACATGTGCCAGATCCACATCCATAGGCTAGGTCATGTAGTGTTTGAACAATAGCCACTTAACCTAAGCATAGGTTAAGTCTAGACGTAGGAACCTAGGTTAAGCTTAAATATAGGCCATTTAACGTAGGTTTAAATTAGGGTTAAACCTAAGCATTTACATTAGGCCTAGACCTAAGCCACATGGCACTTAACAATGAAATCCTATTTGATTTGGTTTAGCTTTTAAGGTTGAGCTTTTTTTTAATTGGTTGCTATTACATTTTCATGACTATCATGTTTCTCCAACAATCCTAGTGCACTCTTAGTGGCAAATAATATGGGATGAACATTTTAGTTGTAATTTAGTTATAACATAATTATAACTTATTTGTTATTACTATTTGTATTGTTACCTAACTTGTTATAATTATTATGAATTATTATAATTAATGTTTAAAATATATATATTTGCAACTTTAATAGTGTTAAAATAATAATAATTTTTATATTTTAATGATTTATTAAATATAATAATTAATTATTATGATTATTATCATACTTTAATAATTATACTAATAATCAATTTTGTTAATACAATTATAATTTAAAGAAATATTTGGAACTAATAACCAATTTTTTTTATAATTATAATTCCAAAAATTAATGATTATGTATTATTAATCCTTTCATTAAAAACCATCTACCTCTGCAAATTTATGTCCAATTTTTACTAGCTTATGGTCAAATTACTTTTATACTTCATTTTTGGCTTGATATACATTACTAAGGTCCATTTTGAACTCCTCTAACTCCTTTTATTGCTTTGAAAGAATTTGCTCCATATTTTTATAGTTTTTTAAAAGTTTGTTATGGTTTACACTTTGGAAAATCATTCTTGCCTTTAACTTCCAATAATTGGCATTTGTTTGCTTCAAAGTTGCTTGCAAAAAATCCCTTTTCATTTTCATGTTTTCCAAATCCTTGTTGTGTTTTTTCATGTTATTAATTTTTTGTCTAATTGTTTGTAATTCTACTAATATTTCACTACTCTCATTCCTAACCTGCAACTATGCTCTGAACTTTTGCTCCTTCTCCAAAGCCCCTTGCAGATTTTGAATAGATTTGTCCTCTCTTCTATGATATGCTTATTTTTAATTTTTAGATAAAAAAGTCCAAGCAGAATATTGGTCATCTATACATTGTATTATGCTACATGTTGAAACATACTAGGAATTCTTCTATGTTCATCCAAGTCTACTTCTAGCCTTTGCACATACCTTGGTGTATGAAACCTAGGAGTATGACCTCTGGAACTTGTACCTAAAGAACCAGAACTTTTATGGGAAGTCCAGATTTTTCCAAATACATTTGTTCCTTTTGCAGAATTAGGTTTTGAAGGTAGCATACTTTCATTATTTTGTGGTACTTGAATTGATTACTATACTTCTGGTGAGTCCAAGTCCAAGTCCTCTATCTACTGCTCTATTGCTTGTTGGGCTTGAAATTATGACTCCTTGGGTCATCTCTAATGTTCTTGCCCATATGATCTTTGCCCTTACTTGGGAGAGAGTTATGGTCTTGGATCAAACTTAGGAAATATTGATTTCTCCTTTTGTCTCTGATGTTGTTGTTGTTGTTTCTTCAACAACTTTATTGTTTGTTAAAGATTAATATTGTCCATCATTGTAATATCCTCTTGTCTTCTCTGCCTCTTAACCATAATTTGCTTCTCCTCATCATCATTAGATTGGGACATCATAACTACTGTTTTAGTTGTCCTTGTCTATGGTTGTTTCTCCTTTTTAGGAGAAATGTGTGTAGGGTTTAAAGGTTTTTTGTTTTTTATAAACCTCTCCCTTAAAGTCTCCTTTCTTCTCTTATCCTCCTACGGCTACTCTATTTGTTTTTTCTTGTGTGGCTATGTTCCTTTTAATGGAAACCACTTCTGAAATAGGACTTCTAGGACAATAACAAAATGGCATACATCTTTTTCTGGTTCTCTTTTGGTTGTTCCCTTAATCATCTTTCTTTCTGACACTTTCTTGATCTGATCAACTCCTTGACCAATTGAAAATACATAATTGCAGCCCAATTGAAAAAAATTCCATGATATACTTTAGAGATCATCTTGGTAGATTTATTGCAAAAATATTGCACCTTGTCTTTCTAATAAATAATGGGCAAATTTACAGCAATGTTATTGACATACTTTAACCTCATCTTCTTTATAATCCACCTTTCATTGGTGTTGTAAGTACTTGGGACTCTATCGACTATGTACTCCACCTACTAATTGAACTCTATTTGCCCATGTTCTCTCCTCCTTTCTAGAGCTTGTCCATAGCAGAATATTCTTCAAATTGTTATTTTAACTTTGCTCTGTAGGAGTAAAAATGTACCTAACCTTATCATCATGGTGAGGTTGCACTTTCTTCCTTCACAAATTTGCAACCATTTGGTAAATATAAATTTTTTGATATTATATTATGGTAGAAAATCTGGACTAAAATGTAATAATATTAATACTAACAAAATTTGTTCATCCATAGCTACTTAGAACTAGTTTTAAAATTTAAATCCAGTGATGAAAGTATGATAAAAACACAAAACAACAAACTCTGAATGTGGAAACAAAAATTTTCCATAAATCAAAGTATAGTTTTTTCATACTCCATTCAAGCTCCATGTTTTACAATGATACAATGGGTTTTCATCTCTTCTTCTTTCAAGATATATCCTCCACAAAAAAATTGTTATGTGTGATTAAGTTCAAATAGTGATAAAAACTATTTTAATTTAGCTAGTAATTCTTAAAATAGTAACTAAGTAAATATAAATATACTAAAAAATAATTATCATAAGTAACTTCTCCTTTAACACTACCCCACCCGTACTCTAAATACATCCCAAAATTTTGGATTAATAATGTGTTAAGAAAGCTAAATGTTTTGTTGTTTTTGATCTTGTGATTCAAAAATCTCATCTAATATGTTCTATCTATCCTATAGTCTACTCTGCTTATATTTTAGATTAAAACATTGTCTAATTCTATATTATATACAGAGTTTGTTGTTGCTCTTTTAATGCATGTGTTAGCAATTGTACAATTGTTTATTGATAAGTTGTTTTATGTTCTTGTGACTACAACTCTGTTATCACTTGTAGTTATTGTTATAACTGCAGATATGATGTAATCTAAATTTGATCATGTTATTGTAGCTCTAACACAAGCTCAATCTAATCTTGCTGATCTTCATAAATTATATGTTCTTTAGGTCATATCTACTCCCCTATTTATGTGGTTGTAAATGCATACTCATGAGAACTTACCTCTTACAAAACCAATTATACTTGTTATAAAGTTTATTTAGCAGCCTCCTTCTTAGGACTATCCTTTCCTCCTCTAAGGTCTCCTGGTTATTCTACCATTTTTTTGCTTGATGATCCTGCCCCATTTGTATTCCCTATGTCTTCCTCTTCATCTGAAGGCTTTGAATCTAGAGACAAAACTAAAGGCTCGTACTCAAATAACGGCATAACTTTTTCCATCTGAATCATGTGTCCATATAACCTTTCATTCCTCTCATACTTTATGTAGACCTTCCTAATATCCTTCTAAACAATGTCTTGAATTTCATCCCACCATAAATCTGCATCTTTTCCTCCATTGAAAATGCCTTGAGCTTTACCTAAAACAAGGTATTATGCTTCGTGAATTCACTATTTTCTCCAAAGACAATATCATAATTGAAGTGTTTTTTCTTTTGAATCACCTCCAAAAGTTTATTTAATTTTTCATTAAAGGCCATCTACTTCTATAATTTTTTCTCCATATGTGCATGCCTTTGGTTAGCTTGCCTTTGTATCTCATTTTAAATTTAATATGCATTGGCATTGTCCACTCTAAGCTCCTCCACCTCCTTCTACTACTTCAAGAAAGTTTTTTCCATGTTTTTGTAATCTTTCTGAAATTTGTTATGATCTATACTTTGAGTATCCTTTTCTGCTTTTAAACCCTAATAATTAGCACATGTCTCCTTTAAAGTTGCTTGTAAGGAATCCCTTTCTATTATGATGTTCTCCAAATTCTTGTTTTGCTTCTCCATGTTATTGATCTTCTAGTTGGCTACTTGGAATTTTGCTAATACCTAACTATTCTCATTGTTCCTACCTTACAACTTTGTTTTGAACTTCTGGTCCTTCCCCAAAGCTCCTTGTAGATTTTGAACAGATTTATCCTTCTCCTTTAGAATTTGCTTGTTTTCTTGATCTCCAAATTAGAAAGTCTAGGCAAAATATTTGTCATCTATACATTGTATTTTGTTACATATTGAAACATAGTAGTAGTTATTCTATGCTCATCCAATTTTTCTTCCATCCCTTGCATAGACCATGGTGTATGAAACCTAGGAGTTTAACCCTTAGAACTTGTACTTGATGAACCTAGACTCCTATGTGTAGTCCAAATTTCTCCAAATACATTCATGAATGTTGTAGAACTTGGTCTTGAAAGCATTATACCTTCATTCTTGTATGATGGAACAAATTGTTGTACTTTTGGTGGATCTTGGTCAAACTCTTGCATATGTTCCTCTACTCACTACTAAGGTTGAGACTTTGACTCCTTTTTGGGCCATCTTTGATACTCCTCCCCATCTAACCTTTGCTCTTGCTTGGGAAAAATGAATAGTTTCATATTAGATTTAAGATATATGGATTTTTCCTTTGATCTTTGATTTTGTTGTTGCTGTTATTTTTTTAGCAATTATGATATTTATTGAGGATTAATACTACCTTTCATTATAGTATCCTCTTATCTTCTTTGCCTCTTTTACAAAGTCTCTCTCTCCTCGTCATCATTAAATTTAAAGATTATAACCATAAATTTAAAGATTTTTTGGTTGTCCTAGTCTCTGGTTGTCTATGGTTGTTTCATTTCTTTAGGAAAGACATGTGTAAGGCTCAAAGGCCTTTTGTTATTAATGAACCCCTCCCTTACACTATCTCTTCTTCTTTTATCCTCCTGAGATTGTTTTGCATGTTGATTCTTATCTTGTGATTTTGCTCCTTCTAATGGAAACCACTTAAAACAAAACTTCAAGGACTATGGCAGAATGGCATCCATCCTTTTTTGGTTTTCTTTTGGTTGTTCCCTTAATCATATTTGTGTAACGCTTGTCCCATCTAATGAGAATACATGATTGTAGCCCAATTAACAAACTCCCCATGATTTGCTCTAGAAATCATCATAGCATACTTATTGTTAAGATATTGTACTTTATCATTTTGGTAAATAATTGGCAAAATGGCAACAATTTTATTAGCATACTTTGACCTCATCTTTTTTATAACCCACCTTTCATTGGTGTTGTAAGTGTCAAGGACTTTATCTGCTATTTCTACCAATGCTACTTTAACATCAGACATTTTTGCCTAGCTTGCTTCTATGGTAGATTTTTAAAACTTATGCCGAGACATGCTTTTTTATTATTCTCTATTCATTCCCCAACATAATCTTGATTTTGTTATGTTAAGGATCCAACTGCCAATTGTTCAAAAATTCAATCAAAATATTGTGGCAAGGTGTCTTCGACTCAATTTCAAACAAACATATTAATCCAACTATGTTTGCCCATGCTCTTTTTTTTTCTCCAAAACTTGTCCAAAACAAAATGTTTTTCAAATTTCTATTGTAACTCTATTATGTTGCAATAAAGACATACCTAATATCATCATTGGCGCGCTCCCAAGTCCCGGGTTGAACCCACTTGAGGGTCCAACTATGTAGAGTTGCGGAAAGTTGGGACTTGAGGGCCACTCCCAACTTCCAGCACTATATAGGGGTAGAGGGGCGTGCTAGAAGTCCTGGGATTAGACTAGGAAGAAGGACTAGATTATCAAGCTCAAATTTGCATCCAAAACCAACCACAAAAGGGTTAGTTCACATTTGGGAACACCCTTGGGTGTTGGGACAAGCCACAGGCACTTTGACTCAAAAGACTCACCACGGCCCAGACTGGGGGGAAGCCACCACCTTCTCCCATATAGTATTCTCTACAACGTTCCGTGGAGGCTACATCCAAATGGCTTTTTTTTCCCGGGAATCCCAAGTTGGAGTCCCAAAACTGTCCCGGGTTGGAGTCCCAGAACTTTGGGAGCTCATATCTCCCAATTGCACAGTCCAATCAAGACGAGGTCTAAATTAAAGTTGTAGCTCTCTTGGAAAACTTTCCAACACCATGTTGCACTCCTGATTCGGATGTAGGGAAGAGGTTGATTCCCAACTTTTAGTGGTCGGGAGTCAAACTTGACTCCCGACCACTTCTTGTTAGTTTGATTCTCGGCCTTTCTTTTGCCCATAACTTGGGCTTCAAATGTCCAAATGACCAATGCAAGGCCATTTTGGACATCTACACTTCAAGACCTTTCCAATGACACTAAGAACACTTCAATGCAAGGTGTTTTGGCTTTTGCTGTTGAGCTCTAAACATTCGGGAGTCCCGGAGGACTCCAAATCCCCAACTTTGGGAGTGTGAATTTCATCCTCACACTTGGCCAAAGTGAGGTTGCGACAATCATCATGACACATACACATTTTCTTCCCACACAGATTTGCAACCATTGCTTATCATTTTGTTTTTTTCGTGCACTTCTTATTGGGAATATGAACTATCTTTGGAATTTGCTCATGAGTGTACTCCTCTTAATGTAATGGCGATTGTTGTTGTTGTTGCAAATCAGCCTTCTGCTGGTTTTCTTCAAAATCTGAAATAGAAATGGGATCAATTTGCTCACAAAAACCTACTTATCTTCACGGCTTTCTAAAGTTATATGTCTTCAATGTTTCCTTACAATCTTTCTCATTTTTTCTAATTGCTTCAAAAAAATTCTCAAACTTAGATATCAAGGATTTTTGAGAAAAAAAATAAAAATAAACTGGAGACAGAAAAGGTGGACCTCTTTCTAGAAACCTAGACTACAAAGGCAAAATGTTTGCAAATGTTTGCTACTCTCTTAGTCTCTCCTACTCTTCTTTCAACTTTTGCAACTTTTTCCTAAATTTTCTTTGTAATTTCTCCACAAGACTTTCTTCAGCACTCATTTTGGAAACAACAAACAAATGAAACTTTTTTATAGAAAATGAAAACAAAAAGTGGCTTTGGTGATTATCACCATTTGAAATGTTGTCACCTTTTTTCATGAAGTGACGTTTCACTTTTTGTTTCAAGGCCAGCATTTTAATGATTTTCATTTTTTTCATATTGTTTAACATTTGTTGCCTCATTAAATTCATATTGACACCAACATGGGTTATAATCAATACATGCTGAACAAAAAAATTGCGGACATGGCACTAAATAATTTTGATGACATTCATGAATATGATATAATATAATTTACATTACAAATTCCTTTGGCCTATGTTAAGTCATCATATTTGCAAAATCTCATTATGACATCAATGACTTATCTACCCCATAATCTAATAATTGTGAAACTGTATAACCATGGTTTTGAGTATTTGTTCATAACACGTTGGCCTATTCGATTAAATAGGGTTTCTTTTTTTCTAATATTATTGTTTGATCAATCCTAATACTACATGTTTCTCTTTAATCTTTTTAAACTTCATCAAATGTTTCTTCCATGTGGTTTTCTTTTATGGATTGTAGAGACTTTTGATCCTTTGAAATCTAAATCCCCTTTATTATCTTATCCACATATGGATATGGTTTCAATTTATTAACATTGACCAATATTGGGTTTGGTTTAAAATTGTTAATAAAAATAAGGAGAACAATATTATTGGGTAAGCAATATTGTACCTTGAATTGACCAAACCCTTTTTTTTTTAATTACAATTTATTTATTTTTCCTTTGGGGAACCATAAAACATAATTTATAAATTAGAAATTCTTTTTAGTATTTTTATGTTGATTCCACATAAAACTGTTCCACTAGTTGGCTCCCACATTGTTTTGAGTTTCCAATTTATTTTCTTGTAACCTTTCCAATTTTATAATTGTGGTTGTTAGCACTTTGGTTAGTTATGCATTACTATGGTCCCCATTAATAGCTGGTAGAACATATTTTGTTGGCATTAGAGGATATAAACCATAGACTAACTTGTAGGGTGTATAACTTGTTGCCACCTTATAAGTAGTCATATATGAAAACAAAATTGTAGACAAATGTTCATTTTAATTTAATTTTTCATTAAATAGCTTGGTCAATAGTCTACTTATGACTTTATTAATAAACTCAGCTTGTTCATTCCCATGTGGATAATACTAACATGCTTTAACATAAATTATTTTGTCATATGTCTTATTGTGTCATTGATGAATGTACTCCCTTGTCTACAACTATGGTTAATGGACCAAAAAAAGTCAGGAATTGACCCAATTTACTTAGTTGCAGACGACTTGCGACATACCGTTGTGAGAATCCCGAGAAAAAAAAGCCATTTGGACATAGGCCCCGTGGAAAGGTGCAGAGTATACTATAAGGGGGAAGGTGGTGGCTTCCCCCAAGTCTGGGCCGTGGTGAGTCTTGTGTGTCTGTGTTGCCCGTGGCTCGTCCTAGCACCAAAGGTGCTCCAACTATGCATTAACCACCTTGTGTGAGTTATGTGCAGGCCCGTGTGAATGAGTGAAGCTTGCCAACTTTTCCTAGTCCCATCCCGGAGCTCCAACATGCCCTTCTACCCTTCAAAGTGTTATGAGCTAGGGAACGCGCCCCAACTTCTCCCCCTTTCCGCTGTCTTGTACTTGGACTCATTTTGAATCTTTCAAGGGGTTGGGAGTGCGTCATTAATGATTAAATAAACATGGTGATAGGGTGGTAATGGTAACATAGGTTTCTTAATGAATGAAACATTTAATTAGATTATGGATAAGCTCAACGAGTAGTTGCAATTACATGTTGAGTCATGCCATAATGATAGTTCATAATTATAGGAAATTAAAGATGCGTCGAGTGGTGCGAACTAAGCAGTCTGCCTTGCTGTTAAAAGGTAGTCGGTGAATTGAACTGCATAACCAACGATGATGTCCAATGCTAAAAATTGAAAACCGTGCGAAAATAGAGGTGTCTTCAATCTAATAACAACCTTTATAGACAGTTTCAGGTTCATCACCAAAACTGGGATCAACTTGTAGCAAAATCATTAAGGTGCAACAGTTCGGAGAAATGCGATAGTACCAAGCTTGAGGGGGATCGACTTCAAGATGAACGTGCACCTCTTATGGTTCGAGGTTTTCATCACGAGGACATTGTGTCAACATCAAATGTAAAGATGATTTCAAAGCTAGTTCTTCATTCACTTGTGCAACTTGGGGCCCATAAGATGTAGCCATACACAACACCATAATTTCAAGGAAAGGAAAATAGATTTTCAATCAAAATCAAATCCGTAATCAATATGTGAAAGATTTATTATATCAAAATGCGCGGTTGTAATTTATAAGTCAAGAAAAAGGAAGGAAATGCATAAATAACGGCCTAAAACCATGGTGAAGTAAAAACTTAAAATCAAAATATAAAATCAAGGTTTTAAGTAAAATTTATTGGGGGAAAAGTGGGAAAAGGTGTTTCCCCTTCTCCTTCTCCTTCCATTGGCCACCAAACATTGGAACCTTTCAAGGGCCACCAAGCATTGAAACCTTCCATTGGCCACCGAGTTAAGATTTTCCTTTGCCTCCTTCCTTTTCCTTCTCTTTAAAAAGGCGAATTTGGATCATTTGGGGTTTTCTGTTTTAAAGGATAATTTTTGAATCAAATGTCAAGAATATTTGCTCCCACAACCTTTTATAGTAGGAAAAAAATGATTAGTCTTGGTAGATGTAGAAAGAAGGAGAGTCGAATGTACGTTTGTAGTTTGGAAATAATGGAACTGAATAGGGATAATGTTGGGAGCTTGAAATCTTGAGAAATTTCACGCACCCTTTCGGATTTGGTAGCACAACTTCTTATTGGTTTGGGTGGAGAGTATAGAATTTCGTAAGAAAAGGCGCCTTGTAGTTAGTTTTCTAATGAATTAAAGCAAGCCATATTTGAATAGCGTATGTGGTAAGAATAATATTTTGAGTGATTGGTGCTTTGTAGCCAAGTTGAACTTACTACCTTTGTAAAACCCTCTCAAGTTTGGTAGCACAACTTCTTATTAGTTTGGGTGCAGAGCTTAGGATTTAGTACAAAGGTGCACCTTGTAGTTAGCTTTCTAATGAGCTAAGGCAAAGTAGATTGACATAATGTATGCGATAGGAATAATATTTTAAATGACTAGTGGTTTGCAGCCAAGTTGAACTTCCTACCTTCATAAAACCTCCTTGGGTTTGGTAGCATAACTTATTATTGGTTTAGTTGTAGAGCTTGGAAATTGTAGACACATGTGCCTTGCAATTACCTTCCTAATGAACTAAAGAAAACTAGATTTGGATCATGTATGTGGTAAGAATAATATTTTAAGTGATTGCAAGTTTGCTACCAAGTTGAACATGGTGTTGAACCCTTAAGAATTAGTATAAATGTATGACAATTTAACATAAAATTCTAGGATTTGGAATGTTTGAACTTGGAAAATACATTTATTAATTTTAAATTGTAAATGATGCATAGGAGGCAAGGTATTTAGTTTCAACTATAAACACAATTTAATATCTAGAAATACACTTGCATTTTTCCTTCATCGATAGCTTATGTACTTTCAAGTATAGTCACCTCATAGAACCAGGAGTAGAGGGACAAAAAGTTGCCTCACAAAGTCTTCTAAACAAACTTTAGGAATATGAAAAATCTATTCTGGATTGCATACTTTAGTTGTCAATAATTAAAAAGTGTAAAGAAAGTTCACTGATGTCTTTTGTCTACTCCTATCAATTTATCATTTTTTAAATGCACATGTGTTAATGGGCATACTTTGGGTCTTTCTTCAAATAAAAGTTTTTGGGTTGGTGTGAGCTATGGTTCCATGTAACTAGCATGATGATAATTTAATTATACCCTTAAGTGGGCAAAAAAAAATTTAGTGTCCTTTTGGGTCATTCAACCTTGCGAGGATCAAATTGGATCGAGCCTTATGAAGATTCTTTAGGTGACAAGGTATATATGTTAAAGCTTTATATTGAAATAGATTGTGAACTGACTTATGCAAACCTTTGATGAATGTAGTTCTACAATGTTAATAGGTTTCAATGTTAATTTCATCATGCTCTTTACAAAAGTCTTTTAAGGGAGCCCATGTTTATGAATGAATCAAAGGCATCTGATGATGTTCAACAATAGCTAGGGATCTTAGCTTGATAGTGTGTGTTCTAGAGGTGTTCAATTACACCACATGGACATTTTTGGTAGTTAAACAAAGTTTTTTGCAGATAATATAAATGGCAATAGTGGATTTGTTTTATGGCAAGTGGTATTTAGGATAAGTATTTAAGACACTATTTCTAAAGCCACAACTTTTCATGAGGATGTGAGTACCTGATTTCTTGCTCTAATAATGTCACTTGCTATTATCATACCTTTTGTACAATATCTACATGATAAAACATTATTGGCTGGAAAAAATATCTGCATTCAAATTAGGTTTTTATCATAGACAACCTAGTTCACCTCCTAGCTTATTGTTCCATGTTGTGATGAACATGTGTGCTTGTGGTACTATGCAATGTAGATCGGCCGTGATGTTATGTTTTATTGATGTAGACCTTGATTGGTTAGTTTCATTTGGTATTGGGAGAAAATAGATTGTAACATCCTACTAAAACCTAGATGGTCAATAACTTATGTTTTGGCTTGTTGTAGAACATGAGTGTTTATGGTCCAAAGTGGGGTAATTCTGGTGGGATTTTACACGCCATTATTCTTGCACATGTCCACCTTCCACTAGTTGAAGGGTAAAGGGGCATCTAGTCAACATAGATCACCAATTTTTGTTTTCCCTCTATGTGAGTTCATTATAGTTGTTAACCACTTGAAAAATGATTACGTTGCTTCAGATCTTCAATTTGAGTGTCATTGAGTGGTAGCTCTTATTGCTCTAACATGTGAGAAAGTTTTGGAAGTTGCAAACCATTGGGGGTCTTTTGGGGGCTTTTTTTTTAGGTTGGATGGTTGGTCTTCATTCCCTTTCGAAGTTTTGGATTTCTTGGTAAGTTTCTTTCGGTCATTGAAAGTTTCTTAATTTTAATCTTCATTCAAAGAAAACATTATGCTTGTTAGATGAACCTTTTGCATTTTCTTTTTTCCCTAATTTCTCCTTTCTTGATTTGTTGTTTGGTGTTTTTGTCATGATGATTATCTTGGTGTGGATATATATGGTTTGTGGGCAACAAAGTGGTATGGAGATTACAAACATTAAAGAACAAAAGAAATTTTGGCGTTCTTGGGATGACAAAACATAGCAGTATGGTGGCCCAAAAATAAATTGAACCTAGGTCAAGTGGACATGAATATGCAATTGGTTTTGTCCTTGAAGGAATGGTGCAATGTGTGAAATCCTTCAAAACGTTCATTGATATAGGGAAAAACATTGGGATATTACATATCAGTGAAGTTAATCATGCTCACATGATGAACATGGATGCCATGTTTGTTGTGGGGAAAAAGGAGAAGGTAAGTTTTAATAAATTATGAATGAAAATTGTGAATATAATTATTAATTTTACACATCAAATTGGGTGAAATAAGTAACATTCACTTCTTGAAATTGTGTAGGTCATGATTTTGAATCAAAATAAGGAAAAATGGCACATTAAATTATCCACCAAAAAGTTGGAGCTCATGCATGGTGATGTCGTAACCTTAGCCTTGGGCTCATGACCAAGGCAAAGGGGTCTCAAGGGCGTGGGCCAAGAAGAGTGTGAGAATGAAGACTCACACTCCTAAGTGAGTTCTCATTTTTGAGAGTTGAAGTCCCGATGGACTCCTAAATTTCAAAAAGCAATTGCAGAGTTCAAAACATCTCGCATTGAAGAGTTTTTTATATAATTGGAAAGATATTGAAATGTAGATGTCTAAAATGGTTGCCACTTTGATTCTTCATTGTGCAATGTAAAACTTTATCTACATGAAACATGAAGATGCCACCATTTCTTGTCTTTAATTTGTCTTTAATTTTTGTTTTTGTTGAGTTTTAATAATAATTTATTTAATTGTGATGTTGTGTGGTTGTGATTGTGTAGAGGTGAGTCATAAGTAGATGGAATGAGGACATTTTGTGTACTGAAATTCACTCCATATTTTATGATATACCTTCCCTAAACCTTTTTGTGAAACACACATCATCATCATCCAAATTCGTGTGAAGATTTTTTCCATAATTTTTAGAAAATGCACATGTAGTGAATGATGAACCATCACTACTACAAAAATGGGGTGCAATTTACTAACTTAAATCATTGTGGGACTTTAAAAGTGAAATAACTTCATTGCATTTTACTGATTTCACCTTGATGAAAATTATTTCATTATAATATCATTATGTAGACATCATGTTTCATTATTTGTTAACATAATTCACTATTATAATTTATTATAATAAATAGGTTTATTTTTATATTTTAAAATATATATATTTATGTTGCTTTATGATATGCCCTATATTATTTTAAGTTACTTTAATTATTTAAACTTTTATTTTATGTTATTATAGGCTATTATAATTTATTGTACCCTAAATTATTATATGTTATTTTACCTTAAGGTATCTTCGCTAATTTATTATAAGCTTTTAAATTATTCAAAATTAAATTATTCAATTAACTTTAGGTTATATCTTAGGTTATTTTATTTGTAATTAATATATGTTATTTCAAATTATATTTTAAGTTATTCAAAGTCATTCTACTTTATGTTATTGTAAATTATTTTATCCTAAGTATAATAACTTAAAATAATCTAAAATAAAATATAATGACCTAAGGTAAAAATTATTTAGAATATGAAATAATAACCTATGAAAAATAATTTTAAATATCCTACATTATAATAACTACCGATAGCTTATAATATTATAACATAAATAATCCAACAATAATTTATAATATAATGACCATTAATAACAATTAATAAAATAGCCATCAATAACCACCAATAACCACTAATATAATAACATTAATAATCACAATATCCACCAATACAATATTCACCAATAGGTATAAATATAATAATCATCAATAACCACCAATATATACCAATAGAATAGCCACCAATAACCACCAATAACCACCAATAACCACCAATAACCACTAATATAATAGCCATTAATAGAATAATCACCAATAGTTATTAATAGAATAATCATAAATAGCCATTAATAGAATAACCACAATAGTCACCAATAAAATAGCTACCAATAACCATTAATAAAATAGTCACAATAGCCATTAATAAAATAGCCAAAATAACCATTAATAAAATAGCCACAATAGCCATTAATCAAATAACCACAATAGCCATTAATAGAATAACCACAATAGCCATTAATAGAATAGCCATAATAACCATTAATAAAATAACCATTAATAGGCATTAATAACCACCAATAGTTGTAATAAAAGAACAATCAATAACCATATATTAAAATTACTTAAAATTGCCAAAAATAATCAAAGGTGAAATAATTTATAATAAACAAAAATATTTAAAGTGAAATAACGTATAATAACCTAATATTGTCAATAATAACAGAAGGTGAAATAATTTTCAATAGCCAAAATTAACTTATAATAGCTATAACTAATTTAAATTGAAATAATTTACAATAGCCAAAAATAACATAAAATAACTAAAAATAGCATAAAGTGAAATAAGCTAAAATAACTAAAAGTAATTGAAAATAACCATGAATAACTGTAAATAATGTAAGGTGAAGAATTTAAATTAATGAAAAATGATCATATAATAATTGAAAATAACTTAACATAGGTAGTATTATTATATTAACAAAAAAATCCATTTATTACAAAAAAATCCAAAAAAATGGTCATTGAAATGTTATTGAAAATGATATTCAACTTTTGTTTTGTTCAAATGATTTTAAACTTTCAAAAGGAAATAATTGTAATTATGTACATTGTTGAATTTTATTTTTTTTATTTGAATAATTTCAGTTGAACAAATTTTCAATAAGATATGAATTTTCAAAGTTTATGTTTTTATAATGTTTAAAATGAAACATTTGATAAATAAAATGTAATGTAACATGTTATCATAACAAGTGGGGTGGTTCAATGGTAAGGGTGTTTGCCTCCATTGCAAAGGTCAAAGGATCAAACCTTATGAGTCGTGTTATGTGTGGTCAACAATGGTATGTTAATTGAATTTTCTTTTATTAAAATCTTATAATAGGTGCCTAAGTTGATTATGTGGCCTACCTACCTACCTAGGCTAGGTTAATACCTAGCTTAGGTAATGACACGTGTCAATAAACCATTGGTCAAAAAATAATGAAATTATCAATAATATTATATATTAAATAATTAAATTTTAATTGATTTCCATGCTCGTTAGTTAATTAACTAGTAAGTGAATGGTTTGGTAAATTTTTATTTCACTTAGGAATAACCTTGTTTCATTAGGTACTAGTGAAACAATTCATTGTTCGTAGGAATTGGTCCTTGTTCACTAGGGGGTTAAACAATTTCACTAGGTAAAAATGATCAAATTCACTCAAAATATAATGAAACCCAAAGTGAATTAAGACACATTTTGTAGTAGTGCATCCACAAGGCGCCCCTCCCCATCCATAATTTTGAACCTCCTTCGTTGTCCTCCAAACTTTCCATTACTTTTGATTTAGAAACATATGAAATAATACATTATAGAGTTTGCCCACAAAATTGACAAATTTTTCTTCCACTCTTAAGTCATGATGTTTATACTTGCATACATTTACTTATGAACACAATGGATTCACAATAATCCAAATGAAAATATTAATGAGTGAAAAAGTTACAACTATTATACCTTCCAAATGATTCAAATTTGACTTTATATTTGTTCTGTTTCCATCCGAACATGTTCATTTTAGAATTGCCCATCTTTGGCCCATGCTAATAATTGTCCGCATGTAAATCCAACCATTATGCCTCTTCACACAAAGTCCCTACAACCTCTATTGGAATAACATCATACAACAAAACTCATGCAATACAAAACAAATTTTCCCTTTCCACCAATGCAACTGAAGACTTTAGATTTTGAAATTGTATTAATTCCACTCAAAGATCATTTTTTGATATAATGACATTTTGGTTTTTTTTTTGGAAACATCCAAATAATTAAGCCCAAGTGGTAAATATCCCCTCCATGTGTCAACATAGTGCTCCTCTCAACCACATTGGAATCTTACATGCAAACATATGCAAATTATAGGCCCAAGTGTAATTTCAAACAAATTTGATATATGCTTTCAATTAACATAAAAAAAAAACTTCAAATATTCACATACATTTTGAAAAAGTGGTTGCAAAAGTCGTGTTTGTTGATTTTGAACATGTTTCAAACTAGCAATATGCATCATAATGTCCTCGAAATAATCATGAATTGTCACATCATAAATGGTGCACACCATGTGATGACCCCTACCAACCCATTGTATTTCTCATTGAAAAACATTAGAACCTTCAAATAACACCATGAAGTCAACAAATGTTGAACATTGATTAACTATGTAGAAATGTTTGAGCATATGTGTGGTTTATTTTGCAGTGGCAAATTGAAGATGACTACTATTGTTGTCATGCTCTTCAATGTGTTTTTAGTTCATGGAAAGATTTTTTGACAACACATGCAATAGTAATTAGATGCATTCAATGAAGCCACAACAATTTCACATCCATCATTAGGAACAAATAACTTCTTTTTTTTCTATCATCACACCATCCAAAAAAAACATGATCAAATTTATGTAGATGATTAGTTTGAGGAATAAAAGATGTCAATCATTGTAAGTGCACCAAAATAATTATAGAATTGAAATAAGAATATTATGGATTACCTTGTTAGACTCAAGTTGATTAGATTTGTTATGGAATCCTCCTTTCAATTTTGTGACATTTTCCCATGCATGTCAAATGAATTAATGGATTTATAAAAATTGTAAATAACATACCACACAATAACCAAATCTAAATAAAACATTAAGAAAATCATTAACATATAAAATCTTTCAATGTACTTTCTGATACATAAAGGTCGACAATGCAACATATCACCTGACGCACTCCCAAGCCCCTTGCTAGACTCGAAGATGAGTCTAATGTAGAAAACAACAAAAAGGTGAAGGGTTAGGGGCACGTTCCCTGGCTCTTAGCACTTTAAAGGGGTAGAGGGGCGTGCTGGAGCTCCGGGATGGGACTAAGAAGAGTGACAAATAATCTATTTATTCATTTGGTTCTATATCCAACCAACCCACAAGTTGGTTAGTACTATGTTGCAACACCTTTGGTGTTAGGACAAGCCATGGGTGACTTTGGACTCACAAGACTCACCATGACCTAGATTTGGGGGAAGCCACCACCTTCCCCCATATAGTGTTCTCTACGCCTCTCCGCGAGGCCCGCATCCAAATGGCCTTTTTGTCTTGAGATTCCCAAAAGGGAGTCCCGAAACTGCTAATGTTAGACTCCTGCAATTTTGCGGGACCATAACTTCTTGCTCAAACCTTTAATCGGGATGAGTTTTGAAAAAAATTGTAGCTCTTGTTGAGATCTTTCCAACGTGTATCGCACTCCATCCTCTCGCACAAAAGTCGGGTCGATTCCCAACTTTTTGTGGTCAGGAGTCAAATTGCCACTTTGACTCCCAACCTTTCTTTTTGCCATAACTTGTGTTGCAATTGTCTAAATGGGTCATTTGAGCCCATTTTAGAAACATTTGTTCAAAAAACTTATGTGTTCAAGTATTTGATGAACTTGAATGGGTGATAATGTTAAGGGATTGTTTGGAATTGAAACGTTACAATTTTTTTGAGGAGTATTTGAATGGTGGCATGAAATAATTGCATGATCAACATGGTGGGAATGATGTATTGGGCACCTAAAGTGCTCAAACATTATTCTTGTGAAAATTTTGGCACCACATAATGATTATATTTCCTATATTTAGTGATTTTTTTGGTGGTTTAATTAACTAGGTGTGATCAATGTTTTGGGTACTCAAAGTGCTCAAACATTATATTTGTGAAATGTTTTGCACCACATAATGATCCTAGTGGTAGTTGATTTCATATTTGATGAAATTATTGGTGGCATAAGACAATTATGTGATTAGTGTGGTGGGAATAATGTGTTGGGCATTTGAAATGCTCGGACATTATTCTTGTGAAAATTTTTGCACCATTCAATGATTTTATTGGTGGTTGATTTGATATTTGATGTAATTTTGGTGGCATGGAACAATTGTGTGGTCATTGTGGTGGGAATGGGCACATGTAGTGTTCATACATTGTTCTTGTGAATTTTTTTGCACTCATGGTGGTTCTATTGACAATTGATCCCATATTTGGTGAAAATTTTAATGACATGGAATGATTATGTGATTGACATGGTGGTAGTGGTGTACTTGGCACCTTGGGTGTTCAGACACTATTCTTGTGAATTTGTTTTTGATGCATAGTGGTTCTATTAGTGGTCGATCCCATACTTGGTGAAATTTTTAATGGCTTTGAACAATTGTGTAATTGGCACAATGGGAGTGGTGTATTGGGCACTCATAGTGCTTGAACACTATTACCACAAAAAAATTGGCACCACATAATGAATTTATGGTCCATGGGCCACTGAATTTATCGAGGATGTGCACATTTATTCAATGATTTCTCGTCGGTAGTATGTATTTAGCTTCATTCATCACATCTTGTAGGTGTAACCATGGTTGCCCATGTGTTTCCTTTGGATCGTGGCATTGGTCTAATGTTTGAAATGGTTCACTTCAACTTAATCGGGGTGTTTGGTGGCCATAATGGTGTTTCCCATAGTTACATCCTTTGGGGCACGACTTTGGTTGTCAAACAACTTGAGGGCATGTTCATTGGGTTAATTCTTCATACAAAAAATATTATAAAAAACTTTATTATGTGCAATTAGTACATTTGTCTTTGTAGGGGTTTTTCAATTCAAGTTTTTGTGGGTATATAAAATGGTGGTACATGTGTATGTGATACCTCGTGACACCAGTCATTTATCATATCATTTTCCATCTTGTTGAATATACTAAGATGTCTTGTGAATTTCACCCAATAATAATATTATTAAAACACTTTAAAGTACACAATTCCCACACCACTCACTACAAAAAAATGGATTAAAAAAAAATCAATGTTTCAAGTAGATCAATCCTAATTATTGGCAGAAGGCTCTCATACATACATACATACATATTCTTAGTGACATGAAGGACGATGCAAGAAATCAAAATCAATTTTTTGTGAAGTGGGGTGCAAATGATCCCTGACACCTCAACCCTCCCACATTATAATGCAACAATGTTAATGTGATGTGTATATGTACGTACTATAGAATATGCATGAGTATTGTCTATAATTGGGAAAAAGAAAAAAGAAGTGACATGTTGATGGGAAAGTTCTATCAATACCTACAACATAAAAAAATGGGAATGTCGCAAAAAACTTTGTTCAACATCTGGGTTCCAATGAAAGGGGCCCCCATGAGTTGTTTGGCGATGAATTATTAGTTCAATTTGACCTAGAATGTGTAGGTGACATTTGTGCATGCATATGATAGCATGGGCATTTGTAGGTGTACCCTAGAGCACATGCATGCGTAAGAAAAGTTGTGGCCATAAATAAAAACTTTTGTTTTGGACATTCCATCCTTTATGTGAGCTCGCATTGGCAAAGGCACAGTGCAACAAACTAATTGTTTTTTAATTTGTAGGGAATGGGACCTGAACATGGTGTAGTAATGGAGGACTCACAAGGGGTAACATTAGCAAAGGATAGAAAGATAATGAAAGCGTCTTCCCATTTAGGTTTGGTGCCAAATGAAGTTTCTATTGTTACTTTGGCACCAACGCCAAAAAAGTTGAACAAAAAAACTAACTCATTATTATTATTGTTGCCATTTCACCAAGTTGCAACGCAAAAGGATAAGAACATCAACTCATGGGCTTGCAAACATGTGAACGATTGATGGGAATAGAATTTGTGATTTGTGCATTTTCAAGATGGTATGGCATATGTATTAGAGGTGTCTGCTTGGAATGGCAATGTAACCTTGCAAGCATTCAAGCAGAGGAAGTGGCTAGGGTTTTCCTTTGAGATCACCATGAACCTAAAGGGGGAGGTTTCCAAGGCCAAAGGCATGGAGATCATTGTGAATATTAATCATGATCTAGAAGTGATGGTGAAGATACAAAATGTTAATAATGGAAAACTCAAGAATCTTGAACTTGAGGTGTCCATCCCACAATCACACATTACATGTTCTTTACAAAGGGCAAGGGTTGTTGCAGTGTTCGAAGGACTATTTTTGCCTATGATACAATGTAAAATTTATTGATTTGATTGGAGCTAATAGCAAGGTAATGTCCCTACGATTCAACAAAACAAAGGTCTGAATAGTAGTAGGCAAAAGGAGTGCATAATGAATTACACATGGGTTGCTTGTAGAGTTGCATCACCCATTAAGTCAAAGGTCATTTACTACATGTGTCACAAAACAAGAGTGGAACACTAGGAAAACTAGACATGGCAACATGGAACTAAAATACCTTCTTCACCGATTCCTTCCACTAAACAACCTAATCACTCGATTACACAAGATGATGATGTAGTTGTGTGGTTTGCAAAGGTGCGATTTGGGACAAAGGCTGATTTAATCCCCCCTCCCTTCCCCCCCCCCCCCCCCCCCCCATCATTATTGAGAAACATTACAAGAGCTAGGGCCTTGTTGCAAGGATAAACACCCATTATAAGACTTGTCATCCAATTACACAATGTTCATGGATAGGCACTGGAAGTCCATGGGACATGTGGTTAGCGGCAACACACATCTTTGCCATAACAAGGACAAAATTCTCACTCAACCAGCTTAGTGTGCCAATTGAAGTTATTAGGTTACATTTTAGTTTTTTTTTGGTGTGAACAAGATTTATAATCAACCAGCTAAATATGCCAATTGAAATTGTTAGGTTATATTTGAGATTGTTTTGTAAAACATAAATAGTGTGGCATTATAGGGGTATTCGGTAGTGCAAGGGATCCAATTGCATAATGGAACTTGAAGCAAATAAATTTCAGGATCTATAATATTAATGCATGATGGTGTTCCTTGGTTTACAAGGCTAAGTTACAATTACAAGCTTCGTGTTTATTTTTCAAATTCATAAGTATGGGGATTTTCTCATTTTTCCAATGACTTGCTCTGTTGCATGTGTTTTTGAAAATGAATGACACTTGAAGATATTTCTAAAGCTAAATAGTTGGTGGCAATGCATGGTGATTCATTCCATTTGCTTTTGTAGAGGTTTTCATGAAAATATAAAAGTTGTTGTAGCTACCACCTCTCATGGGGAAGCCTAAAGGGTATCAAATGCCACCCAGATACCTAGGTGAAGAAGTTATTGGTGAAGTAAATTTGTTTACAAGCTATGGTCAATGTGGTGATGCACACTCTTGTTTATGTGGGAATGTGTGGATGTAAATTGCATTTTGGATGTACTCATGCTCGTTGTGGTAGTTTTAACATGTTCCGCTCACTAATTAAACAATAATGCCTTCTTATTTACTGGATGTTGGTACAAAGATCCTTATGTATTTGCCCCAAAATATAGCTCTGTCTTTTTAACAATTCATTAACCTTGTTTCAAATCTTGCTTGGTTGAATTGGTCAAACTTTTAAATTTGCAAACCCTTTCAAAGTTTTCTATTGTACCAAATGTTGTTGGTCATGGCCTTGCATTATGTGCAATATGTTCTAATCTTGATAACCATTAGTATGAGGATGGCACCAATTGGATCATGGTATGGCTTTGAAGATATTTTGTCTTAGTCTATGATTGAATGTCTTGCCAATTCATTCTCATGTATTTTTTGAAGCTTCAATTATTTTGAGGTTTCTTTGCATTATTTTCCATTTTAATCCAAATTAAATGCATTGCAATTCTTGAAATTTTTGTATGTAGAATTTTCTTTAAAATGTTCCAATTCTAGCTTTGCAAATAGTGTCAATTCATTGTTTGATAATACTTTCTCGTCATATTCATGAAGCTTTTGGAGATTGAAGATGGGTATGTCTTTATGTTGATGTTCCTTAGGCATGTATGTCACAATTTCATTTAGGTTATTCTAGTTAGTAATGTTTCAAATAATATTGTAAATAAAATCTTCCGATCAACTTCAAAGTTGGTGTTTTGTCCCTTGCATATTAATTAAGGTGTTGTCATGCTTATTTTAATGTAGGTTTTTTATTTGTAAAACTTGGTTTCCTAGTCCACTTTTTACAATTGCTTATGGATGTTAGCATCGTATCTAGTTGATGGAAAGGCTTTTGGGTGCAACAAGCTCTCCCCTTCAAAATTATCATGCTAGTTTCCAAGGAAAACTTGACCTCACTTGTCTGTTGTTATGAAGAATATGCCTCACAAATAACATTCTTATTATTAAGCTTATGTTGCATAATGTTGAACATAGTAGTGGGTTTACTACGCATTTGTTCAATTGGCATTGTGTATATTGTTGATGTGATTATAGATTAGATCATTCTTCACAATGAAACATAATTGCATCTATGCAAAAAATTGGTGGTGAACCATGAGACTCCCTTTGGGCAGTGGGGTGGGAAATAATTGGTAGGCCTTGGAACCGGTGCTCCTAAAATGCATTAACAAACAACAAGCTCCATTATTTCCCTAGTAGCTAGAAATCTCACACCCATTGTTTAGAGATGAGGTGAGGAATTTGTCAAGCCTGTGTATAATCATTAACTACACATGCCTTGCACTACACATCTATGGTTATTAGGAACCATCATAACAAACATGTCTTTGCATATGTAATAAAATGGTTGGTTTTTATTGCATTATTGACACAAAACTTGTCGCAACCCCACTTTGGGCTAAGTGTGAGGATGAAACTCACACTCTCAAAGTTGGGGATTTGGAGTCCTTCGGGACTCTCAAAGGTTTAGAGTTCAACAACAGAGGCCAAAACACCTTGCATTGGGGTATTCTTAGTGTCATTGGAAAGGTCTTGAAGTGTAGATGTTCAAAATGGCCTCACATTGGTCATTTGGACATTTGCAGCCCAAGTTATGGGCAAAAGAAGGGTCAAGAGTCAAACTAGCAGTTTGACTCCTAACCACTAAAAGTCGGGAATCGACCGCTTCCCGACATCCAATTCTAGAGTGCAACATGGCGTTGGAAAGCTCTCAAAGACAGCTACAACTATGGTTTAGACCTTGTCTTGATCAAATTCTGCAGTCGGGAGATAGGAGCTCCCAAAGTTCCAGGACTCCAATCCGGGACAGTTTCGGGACTCCAACTTGGGATTCCTGGGAAAAAGAGCCATTTGGATGTAGCCTCCGTGGAGTAACGCAAAGAATACTATATGGGGGAAGGTGCTGGCTTCCCCGGAGTCCGGGCCGTGGTGAGTCAAGTGTGTCAAAGTGCCCGTGGCTTGTCCCAACACCCAAGGGTGTTCCCGAATGTGAACTAACCCTTTTGTGGTTGGTTTTGGATGCAGATTCAAGCTTGATAATCTAGTCCCTCTTCCCAGTCTGATCTCGAGACTTCTAGCATGCCCCTCTACCCCCTTTTAGTGCTAGAAGTTGGGAGCAGCCCCCAAGTCCGAACTTTCCGCAACTCTACATAGTTGGACCTTCAAGTGGGTTCAACAAGGGATTTAGGAGCACGTCAAAATTAGATTTGTCATTGATGTTTAATTTATTTATGTGATGTGAGGTCAAAAAAATTTTGTTGCATATTTGCTTGAAGTTATATCGGGCTCATGATGAAGCTTAATTCCCAAGTTTTCTTGGGCTTAAAAAAGGGCACACATCTTTATAAAATTGGTTTATGCATTTGGCCTTTGTCATGTTCTTTTTTTCGTTAAGTTGTTGATTGTCTTTGGGTATGTTGATTAGATTGTTCTATATAATCATTTCACACAAGGCCTTCTTGGTGGTAACCACAAGCAAGGAAGGTGTATAAGCCTTCATTCTCTCCACAACCATTAGCAACTCCACATCTTGATGTATGCATATTAATAAACTCATCAATATGTGGCTCTGTTACCAAAATATGCAGGACCACCATTGTTGCAACCTTAACATTGGGTTTGCAACAAAGTGTGAAATGCAAGGGCCCATTAGGCCAAAAGTGTGTTTAGGTGTGAAACACACTCTCACAAATGAGGAAGAATGCAAGGGATGAAGCCCAATGACTCCCAATTGCACTCCCACTTTGGGAGTTACACTCATGTAGGAGTTGTGAATGTTCAAAACCTTGGTTGGAAAGGCAAATAGGCACCAAATTGGTCCCCTAGGATACCATTAGAAATTTCTTAAGGTGTAGATGCTCAAAATGCCCTCACATTGTTCATTTAGATTTGATTTGCATGAAGTAGGATCAAAAGAAGGGGCGGGTGACACATCCCCAAGCTCTTGATGGACTCAACTACGAGTCCAAAGGTGCAGACAACGGAGTTACAACTCATGTAGAAGTTGGGGCGCGCTCCCTAGCTCGTAGCATTTTGGGGGTAGAAGGGTGTGCTAGAGCTTCGGGATGGGATAAGGAAAATTAACAAGCAAGTCAATTATTTACATGAACCTACACAAACAAAACACAAGTTGGTTATTGTGTAGTTAGAACACCTTTAGAACATGAACGAACCATGGGCAAACACATACTCATAAGACTCACCAAGACCCAAATTTGGGGGAAGCCACCACCTTCCCCCTTATAATATTCTCTGTGTTTGGCCACGGGATCAACACCCAAATGTTATTTTGTCCCAAGACTCCCAAATGGGAATCTCAAAATTCCCAAAATTGGGACTCCCACAACTTTGGAGGCCCATAACTTTGTATTCACACCTCCAATTGAACTGAAATCCAAAGCAAAGTTGTAGTCCTTGTCAAGGGTTTTCCAATAGTATGTTGCACACCACCTACACCAAAGAAACCAGGGTGACTTCTAATTTTTAATGGTCAAGAGTCAAATTGCCAATTTGATTTTCAACCCTGCTTTTAGTCATAACTTGTGTTTTAAGTACCCAAATGGGTCATGCAAGCCCATTTTAGACATTTAAAGTCAAAGAGCTTTTTAATGATATAAGGAAATATTTAGTCCAGGAAACATGGGCTTTACTTTTGGCCCGCACCTTTGTAAGCCCTTGCTTTGGTTTTGAGCTCAAGGCTACGATTACGACAATAGGAATCAAATTGAAAATTTGACTCCCAACCATAAATCCTTTAAAAGCAAGGGTCAAATGAGCTTTGATTGGGGCATGATATACACCATTGAAAAGATATTTTCAAGGCCTATAAGATATTATACTCTGAAAAAAAAAACTTGATTTGATAAAGATATGAATGTCCAAATTTTTGGGACAACAAGAGACCTAGTTTTGGGACTCCCGCTTGGGAGTCCTAAGGAAAAGTGACATTTGGATGTAGTCCCCATGGAGAACCGCAAAGTATAATATAGGGAGGGGAGTGGTGCCTCTTTGAAAAGGTTGTAGGCCGTGTAATGACACACTCTCAAGTTCCTTAGTAGACCCATTTGAGGGTCTAACTATGTGGAAATGCGAAAGGAGTTGGAACTTGGAGCCGCTCCCAACTTCCAGCACTAAAAGGGGTGAGAGGGGCATGCTGAAAGTTCCGAGATTAGATTAGGAAGAGGGACAAACTACTTAGTTACTCGGTCCTACATCCAAAAAAACCAACCACAAGTTGGTTAGAACTCATTCTGCACCCTTTTGATGTTGGGACTAGCCACGGGCGACCTTGGACTCACTTGACTCACCACGGCCCGGACTTGGGGGATGCCACCACCTTCCCCCATATAGTATTCTCTGCAGCTCCCCGTGGGGGCTACATCCGAATGGCACTTTGTCTCGCGACTCCCAAGGAGGAGTCCGAAAACTGTCCCGGGTTAGACTCCTGGGACTTTGGGCATCCATAACTTCTTGCTTAGACCTCTAATTGGGTTGAAATCTGAAATAATCTTGTAGCTCTCTTCAAGATCTTTCCACTGCCATGTCGCATTCCTTTCGCACACGTCAAAATCCGGTCGATTCCTGACTTTTAGTGGTCGGGAGTCAAATTGCCAATTTGACTCCCAACCTTTTTTTTGCCCATAACTTGGGCTACAAATGTCCAAATAGTTCATGCAAGGTCATTTTGGACATCTGCGCTTCAAGACCTTTTCAATTGTGTAAAGAACACTCTAATGCAAGGTGTTTTGACCCCTGCAATCAAGCTCTAAATTATTGGGAATCACGGAGGACTCCGAGTTCCCACTTTTGGGAATGTGAGTTTCATCTTCACACTTAGCCCAAAGTGGGGTTGCGACATGTAAAGCCTATGCTTGAGATTGTTCGTATTAAATCTGTTACAACATTTCCATTCAACTTGCATTAACCCCCTTCTTTTCTTGGTTATGGAAGTTGATCTCATCTTGAAATCTCATTGGTGAGTTCATCCTAGTCCCATTTCAGAACTCGAACACGCCCTCCTACCCCTAAAGTGTTGTGAATTAAGGAACGTGCTTCGACTTTTTTATTCCATTGTTTCACTTTGGGACCCACCTTTGGGTCTCTTGAAGAGTTTGGGGGCGTGTCAACCACAACCATATGGTGGATATACTCATCAACCAATTATAAGTTATGCCTCTAATTAGGATCAATTTTTTTAGCTCCACTAACAGAACCACACATGTAAGGCTCATAGGACTATTATGGGCAGTAAGGACAATTGGTAATTCATATTTTTTATATGTTATGATTGAGAATTTGTTTATCTATATTTTCTAGAATTATCTACCATGCCAAAGGATTTCATTGAACACAAGTTGTCACATTTTTTCATTAAGTTTAGTACTAAAGTTGTAAGTGGGGTTGTATATTTTATATAACAAACTTCACAAGTATAAACTATTACCACTAATAAATCAAGGTATGGCTATGGTCAACAAGGTTAATATAATGGTTATCAACAACACCTTCATGTTGCAAGTTATGTTGATCAATTTGCTACATATAACTAACAAAGTTATAATCAACAAAACTATGTTCAACATGCACACAATCTAAAATATGGGTATGTTCAGCCTACTTAGGAGAAGAGCCAAGTTTGAGTTCATCAATTTATGTGCATATCGCTAATATCAAATAAGGTATATTACATAACTAAATGAGGGCAATCAAATTGGATCTACTTGACAACTTAGACATTTCACTAATGTGCATATGCCATTTGCACATTAAGCAACCAACAATTCACCTTCATACCTACATTTGTCTAGAGATATTGCTTGTGATGTCATTACCATCTAACAACTAGCAAAAGGGAGATTTTGCAGTACAACAACCTTATATGAAAGTTGTCAATTTAAAACAAACATCAAAATAAATAAACAAAGGACCTAACCACACCCCCAAACTCCTTGACAGATTCAAATGTGAATTCAAAGGTGAAAACAACAAAAGAAGCAAAAGTTGGGGCACAATCTTTAATTCTTAGCACCTTTGGGGGGGGTAGAGGGGCGTGTTGCAGGTTTGGGATGGGGATTAGAAGGAATGACAAGCGATTCAATTATTCATATGGACTTTCACAAACCAAACAACAAGTTGGTTAGTGTGTAATTAGAGCACTTTTGGTGCAAGGATGAACCATGGGCAAACACAAACTCACAAAACTCACCATGGCCCAAACTTGGAGGAAGCCACCACCTTCCCCCTTATAGTATTGTCTGTGATGAGCCACGGGGGCTATATCAAAATGTCATTTTGTCCTGGGACTCCCAAGTTGGTAGTCCTAAAATTCCCTAAATTGGGACTACCGTAACTTTGGAAGCCCATAACATTTTGTGCAAACCTTTGATTAAGGTGAAGTCTAAAATGAAATTGTAGCCCTTATCAAGAGTTTTCTACCGATATATGTCACGTCACCTGCACACAAATCAATCAAAGCGATTCATGACTTTTAGTGGTCAAAAGTCAAATTGACAAATTGACTCCTGGCCCTTCTTTTGGCCATAATTTGTGTTTTAAATACTTAAATGGAATGTGCGAGCTCATTTTAGACATCTAAGTTCCAATAGCTTTTCAATTGTATAAGAAAATCTTTAATCCAATGAGTTTTGACCCTTTCAATTGCTCTCTAAATATTAGGGAATCCATTGAGACTCCAATTCCCAAAGTCGGAGCTCATTTGGGAGTGCAAAGGTTTATTCAATCATACCCTCCTACAATCCCAAGAGCACGAAATGTGACTCCCGATATTCACTCTCAGCCCGCACCTTTGCAAGCCCTTACTTAGGTCACAAGCCCAAGGCTAGGGTCATGATAGGATCAAATACAAATATCAAGGATGAGGTTAATCTTTGTGAGCTTGTAGACATTCTTTTCTTGCAAGTCCTGAAATCTAAATATTTGAGTGCTTTGAATTATTCTTAAGACATGGAATTCAAGGACTTTGTTGAAAGACCTATTACATAACAAAAAATATGTTAATTGATAAAACCATCAATATTTGTCCAAGATGATGTCAAGAAGGTTGTGGCTTGTCTTTTATTCAATGGATTTCATAAGGTTTGTTCATCACTTACTTCTTGGCACCATAATTTGAAACTTTGGTGAAAGACCTTAAGTGTTTTGTTTTTAACCCATGCTACTATTAATTTAATTAAAAGGTTTTTTCTTTCACTTTATTTTGGCCTTCATGGTGGTCATCATGTGGTATTGGATGAATAGAGACTATATGATGGTGTACAACTAAGAGGCAATATCAATGTCTTGTTTTTTGGACACCCTTCTAATGCAAAATAATAGGTGAACATTTAACTTTCAAGGTGTTTCATGTTTAGATGTACACAAGATGTTTGTACAATGGTTCACCTAAATGTTCGTAAGAAAGTCATGCATTTATCTCCATCACTAATTTATAGCCAAAGAGGCACTATACATCTATGGTTTTCATCACAATCATTCTTACCATATAACTAATTTTGAATTGGTTAGCTCTTGGAATGGTCTAGACTAGTTATTTTCAAAGTGTTGTTGACTTTTCTTTCCAATTTAATAGTTGTGGTTTATCTACCCAAATTTGTTTAACATTGTATTTATGCAACACATGTAATTTGTTGAAAAATCTACACCCTTGTTGACAAGCTTTTCCTTGGGTGGAACAACTAAGAACTACCTTACCAAAATCACAAGAAAGTTGGACCCAATTTAACAAATAAAATTGCATCTATGTATACATTAATTTACTTGATTGGACTAGGTGGACTATGTGTGTCCCCACCTATGCACACACTTGTGAAAAATAATGAACATCCAAAAATGTATAATATGCATTAAAACATTTTGATTCATGAACCATTCCTAACCCATTCTTGACCCAATTATTGACTTTTTCTTTCAAATGTCCTGACATTTACATAATAGATTTTTTCTTATTTATTTAGTACATGCATAAGGGAATGATCCAAAACAAATCATTAAAACAACAAAAGGTGAAAATAATTATCATGTGTTCTTGACATCAATGGCCTTCACAATCTAGATTTTAAAAATTGATAATTAAATCAAACTCAATTCAATCAATTATTTATAAAATACATCAAGTACATTGGCATTTAAAATATTCTAAAAATAATATCCAAGAGAAATTCCCAAAAAATTAGTTTTTTTTGTGTTTTTGATAAAAAAATCTTTTGTTTGAAATTCCTGATTTTTTTCCCTTATGCATTCATTTTCCACATAAAAACACATGTTTTTGTAAATTTAATTAGAGTTTTGAATTCTACGTGACTTGGATAACCTTTTGATAAATATTTTGGAATGAAAACCTTTCTTCATGTAAGTCCTATGTTTTCCTAAAGTTGGATGTGTCACAAAACTTTAGGGTGTGACATTCCTTGTGGTACAACCCGAGGATAAGTGTGCAATTTACACCTTTTTCCATGGTTCATCTATCATTGGACTAACAACATCAATTGTTTGAAAGTCTAGTTCAATGAGTTAATCCTCCTTTATGAATTTTATTTTTGCATCATTTTCATAATTTCCTAATGACTAAGATAAATAGGTTAATAACATCATCTTTTTATTTTTTCATTAATAATTGAGTTCTATGAATTGGGATCATGTAAAGGCCAAATCGTGGAACTTCACAAGTGTATGACTTGTTCGTGAATGTAACAAGTGTTCAAAGTGTTTATTGTTTGAATTTTGAACATTCTAATGCTTGAAGGTTTTATACACCCTTGGATGAGAATGCATTAAAATTTGCCATTAGATGTACAAAATTCATGTTGGGAGGGGCTCGGACTCCAAAACGAGAAGAGTAGAATGGAGACAAATGTCACTTGTGATGTTTCCACAACTGATGAGACTATTGTCACCACCAAAAAAAATGTTTCCAAAACCAATTATAATGGGGTCAACAACAAGGAGCGAGGTACAAATAAAACAGAAACCACTTCAACATTGGTCAATAATGAAAAGGTCATAAGGCTCCAAATGGCAAAGCTATAAGCATGTATGCTGGAGATGGCCTTGGTTCAAGTTGTTGAAGAATTATAAGTTTGCTCTCTTGTTACTTCCCTCGTAGTGTACTTGCTTTTGTAGATGTATAAAATATTGGATGGAAAGTATGCTAAAAAATATATAGTTCTTAAGTCAAATTCCAAACTCATAGTAGAACAATGTAGAAATGCATAACCCTAAACATTTCTCAACTCCTCTTTTAAGGTTTTGGGCTTTGTTAATATCATAGTTATTTACAATTGTTGTGATCCTTTTGCTTTGGATAAGCAATCTCCTTATTGATGCTTAAACCCAATGTTTGTATGGGCTTTATATTTCCACATTTGCTTACATGTGATAATGCTTTCCTTTATGGTAGTTCAATTCTACTAAAAACTTAAAATGTTGTTATAGTGAATTTAACACACTAGATTGAATTTCCTTTTGTTTGCATTATAGATGTGCATATGGCGTCGTAAGTTAGGTTTAATCTCTAAAATTTTAAAAATTGCATCCAAAGTTATCATGTGTTGATTAGATGATTATGATGTTTCTGTTGATATCATAATGCCAAAATCATTTTTAATGACTGTCAAGTCACCAAAACCAAATTTATGGAATCAAACTGGATTTGTTTTCATCGAAAAATAAATTAAGGGATGTTTATTTTTTAAATAAAAAATTTAAAAATGATCAATTAGATTGGTAATTAGGATTTTTTTGATATGGTTTGGAAGTTATATATGTAGGGGGATTTTTAGTTTTTTTCTCTTTCACAAAGAGAAACTTGTACAAAATTTTTTCAAGACTACTTGTGGAGAAAGTTCAAACCTTTTGAGTTTTTACTTTCTTTTTGAAGTAATCAATGTTTTTTCCTAGATTGGTATTTTTCCACAAGGTTTTATGTTTGCAAGTATGTTCATTCAAGGTGTGTGTTTTTCCATGGTTCTCTTATTGTTGTCACAAGATTTTTAGGTTTGTGTTTTGATATCTAAGGTGGTTGCAAGTGTTTATCCCCACTTCAAATTCGGTATTGTGCTTCCCCTACCAAAAATTAGAATATTTCAAAAATCTACTTGATTTATCAATAATCGAATTTTTATGGTTTTTAAGGATCACCCCCTTGGTTAGGAAATTTATTATTTCTTGTTCCACCCACGAACTTGATTATTTATCAGGTGGCTTTAACACCTTGTCCCATTTTGTACATTATTTTTTCTTTCAGAGTAAAGGGTTCTGCCTTTCTGGCCAACTCCTATTTTTGAATTAAGTTCAAGTTTATGACATATGACATGTTTCAAAATAGCTTCTTACTTCTTGCATCCATGTAGGTTCTACAGAAAATAATGATGCATCCAAAGTTTGATCTAAGAGTCCTAGTGGTTTTGAACTATTTAGTAATATAGATAAAACATCCACTACCACATGTGTTTTACTAGGCTTGTAAACTACTATGAATTCATACTCCAAAATAACAATAACCATTTGGCTATCCTTCCATACACTAGTGGTTTGTTAACCAAATATATTAAAGCCATGTGGTCTACATAAAAAACAAATTTGTTTCCCAACAAAAGAGTTTGAACTTATGTAGAGCATAAACCATTGCTAAGGTTTTTATTTCTATAGTAATAGAATTCTGCTATGCTTTATTTCATAGTCTAGAGGCATATATTATAGGTTGGTCATATTTACCAATTGGGTTTTGTGCCAACATTGCACCTATTACTAATAATGATGCATATGTGTGCAGATGCAACTCCAATTGTTAATTTGGAGGTATCAAAATTGGTGCTTCCATGTGTTTTTGTTTGATCTAATCCCAAGCTTCTTGACTCTCTATGGTCTAGATACATGGTTTTGTTTTCCTTGTCAACTTTGTGATTGGTGCAATGATAAAAGCAAAGTTCTTGATGAAAAATCTATAAAACTGAGCCATACCATTAGAGACCTGAATCTATTGTGCGTTTATAGGTATTGGCATATTCACTATTGCTTGGACCTATTTAGGGTCTAGTATTTTTCCTTCTTTGGAAACTATGAACCCTAAAATTAGTCCTCAAAATACCATAAAAACACATTTTTCTAGGTTAAGATTGATTCTATATTTTTTGCATTTTTGAAAGCAAAGTCTAAGCTTCATCAAATGACTCCATATCATTATAAATTAGTCATCTAGAAATATCTTCGTGAACTTGTCTAAGTACTCTTTAAAAGTTCTACTAACTATTCTCTGGAAAGTTATTGGCCCATTTTAAACATCATGCCTTCACCATCCAAACAAAAGCTCCCTAGTTCATTACAAAGGTTGTTTTGCATCTATCTTTAGGGACTCTAGAAACTTGATGGTATCCTAAATATCCATTTACAAATGAATAGGCTTCATACCCTACTATAATGTTCAGTATTTCATTAAATAATGGTAAAACATGAGGATGTTTTTGGGTTGTTTAATTCAACTTTTTGAAATTCACATATTTAAAAATTTCCATTCTTCTTAAACATTATCGATAGGGGTGACAACCATGTAACATCTTCTATTGGTTGAATGAATCATATTACTAATAGTTTGTCAATATCTTGTTTAATAACTATAGCATAGTTAGGGTTCAATTTGTACCTTGGTTGATGTGTTGGTGGTATTGAGGTACGTAATTCAATTATGTGTTGAACCAATTTTGGAAGTATGCCTTTCAAATCTTTATAAGTCCAACCACACATCTTTAAATTCCTTGAGTAACATCTAAAGCTCCTCAATTTTCTCCTTTGTCAATTATGCATTAACCTTGATATAATGTGGATTTGCCTTTATTGCCCAAATTCAACTCAACAAATTGTTTTTCAATCAAAGCTCAACTTGCTATCTAAAGATTTTATACTGATATTTTGTTTGGTGTCTCATCCACTTCAATATCAACTTGTTTATAATAATAATAGGTTCCTAGATAAACTTTATCCTCTAATGATATCTTTGATTTAACATAAAAATCTTTTGGTTTTGTTGTTGAAGGCACCATTTTTGCTACTATTTGATTTGATGTCTCTTGCTTTGAGTCCAATTCTTCATTGATCCTAATTTCTGACACTTTAATACTCATCAATGAAATTATTTCATTTGAAATAGTGGTTATACCAATTGAGAATAACGCTAGTTTGTCTCAAAGATGAGATCTTTGTTTTCATCTATAATCCTTCCAACAAGTCATAATAAACAAGTACTTGAGGCCTTTTGGTTTCTTCCCCCCATTTCTTATTAATTGATATTGTTTTGATTATTCCATTTCCTTGAACAATAATGACATTGTTGCCCCAATCATGTTTAACCTTTGTATTTCTAAGCCAAGGTCTTTCCTATTAACATGGAATAGCTAAAATCTACCACACTATTTTGCAAAATAGATAATGTAGCTACATATGGAATACCATGTATGTGAATCTTCAAATTTTTATGATTGCTAAAGGTTTGGTCATTTAAAGGTGGTATGGAGCCGGTATTGGTTTTGGGTGAACCTAATTTTGTTATAAGGTTTTATGTTATGATGTTTACACTTACTCCTCCATCTAACAAAACATCCTCAACAAAATTCTTCTCGACCTATACTTGGATAATTGCCATTTGGTTATTTACCTCTATAGTTACAATGTCTATTAAATGTGTTTTAACCATTATGGCTACACTATGTTCTGATATCACTTTAGTAGCTATATAGGGTTTTTCTGGCTTTAGTTTTTGCCAAATTATTTTTTAAGATCTAATGTTATCTTTAGCAATTGACCTAATCTCAAAGTATAGGTGGTTTCTCCCATTTATTTACTAATGTCCTGGAAGATTTATTCCATAGACATAATTCTATTAATAGGATTAACAAATAAACTTTGTGATACAATTGGTTTTGTGGGCATCTCATTCTCTAGTAATCATGCCCAACTTGTATTCCAATGTGTTTTCTCCTTTTGATTCAAATTTTCTAACAGGTCATCTACTTACATCTCATGTATAGTCTTGACAAAAGATTGATGTAGTCTCTACTCCGTTTCCTAATCATCAACAAACTTCTTCTTGATTGGCTTTTTGTCCTTAAACATTTGTTCTTCAATAACCTTGCTCCTAGTGATGGCCATGTTGACATCCACTATATGAACTGAAGGGTTTGCAACCTTGGGCTCTACCACAACTTCTTTATTTATAGTCTTCATTACTTTGTTTTTAAACATATTATGCATGTCATTGTATTTAAAACAATACATGATTTTATGTCCATTGTCACCACAAATATAACAAGAATATCTCATAGGTTTCTATATTTTGATCTATTGATTAGTAACCTCAAAAACTACAAAAACGAATTCTTCCTTTCGTTTGCCTCTATAGGTTTCAACATTATGATTTTTCTTGTGACAATTTGTACAGTACATTCATGTTTTTTCAATAACTATCTAAGGTTTATGAGCTAATAATGTCTTACTATTCCATGGTACTAATAGATTCCTTATAGTCTCTACTTTAAAATTTTCTTTTTCACAAACCAAAATTATTTCCTTATGTTGTTATAAGGTTTCTCTCTTCATGCTTGTTGTTGCTACATGTAGATATGGTTGTAATGAACATCTAAAAACAATAGTTAAGAAATTATATGTTATCCTATGTTGAAAAATATTGGCCAACTTCAATAATCTCTCATAATAGACTTTCATTCTTTCCTTCTTCTCTTGCTTCATGTTCTTCAATTGCATATAGACTTGTTCATCATTCTAATTTTTTAAATACTATTTATAAAAATTAATTATAATCTTGCAAAAATATAATTTAAATAATTTCACATGTAATTGTTACACCAATCAAACACAATATCTCTGAGGGTAAAACTAAAGATATTAACAATCTTTACATTTTTTGTTTCACTAGTTTGAATGGTGGCTTTAAAAGCTTTAACATGAACATTTGGGTCAAAATCCTTCACATACTTAAGGTAGTTAAGTGGCTAATGATAAAGCTTGTTTGGTGATAATGGTGTTTTGCCTAGATTCATTACTGGCAATCCAAAATATCCTAGAGGTCCTAGAGGTTTTGGTGGTTTTGGGGGGTTTAATCTGCCTCCTCTTAGATTTAATGGTTTATTAACAAAAACTTTCTTCACACCTCTATATATGCACATTGACAAGTTGTGTTTCCCTTAGAATCTAGGGTCTAGACTTCATACTAACAACAATATGGTCTAGTGTTGTTACAAATGGAGCTTCAGTTTTTGTAACCATAGATTAAGGCATTGCCACAAAATATAATGGTATAGATCTTACTGGTTCCATTTTGAAATTGGAAGTTCCTAACAAACGTTGTGCTAGAGCTACCAAAATAGGTACTACATCTACCACAATTTGAGCTCTCATTTCCACTTTATTATCTTTCCAAAATTATTTTAAAAATTTATTTGGAATTTAGACCCTTTTGTGGTACAGATTTTCTGGCTCAACATATCCATGGCTTTTTACTCTTGCATGTTCTGGATTCAATGTCTGGAAATGTTTAACAAGTTTTTGCCGCACTTATCTTCAATAAATGGACATTCATTGATTTGATGTCCAATTTAATGGTTGTATGTGCAACATGGAGAGTTAGGTCTTGGAATTATCTTCACACTATGAATATTTTTTCTTCAATCCCTTAAAACTCCTTTAACAATGCTTCCATTTTGCTGATTATGTTTGGGTTCACTATACTTCACTCTACCAATCATAGGTACACCTTCTGTCACTATTGGTTCTACTTTTGGTAAGTTACAAGTATCAATTCAACTCCTTTGGAATTTTTGATACCTTGAGTTGCAACTTCTTATTCAATGACATAATGAATCAAAGGTTCAACATTTTGAACTTTTTGTTCAAACTTTTCATTATCTTGACCATCTCAATAATAAGGAAGTGAAACAGATTTGTACCTTGGTACTACTTCCTCCCTTTTTAACATGTTGAATTTTTATTTTTCTTCTTGAATCAAAGCATCAAAAGTATGTTGTTGCATTAGATTTGCTGATTCCAACATAATTCTCTGTTGAGATTTTCAACTCCTTCGTCTAAACTCAACCTATGAGTTTGCATTTTGAATTTGACATTTTTCTCTCCTAGAATTTTGTTGCAAATTATTGGTGCACTTATGTGCTTTTCCAATTTGCATTTCATAAGGAATTATCAGTGCTACCTAAAGCGTTTTGTACACTGGGTTTTTCTTCTATCCACAAATGTCACTATTTTAAATGAAAAATTCTTATAAGTATTACAAATTGTTGATCTATTTTATCTGCATTCAAATTGTTGTTGATGGTAGCACCATCTTCCACTTGTTCTAATTGTTCCTCAAACTTCTAGTTACAATTCTATTTTCCATCTTTCCACATTCTAATTCAAATTTAAACAAACTTTTGCATTATAACAAAATCATCACAATTAGATATTTTGCTTATATTTGCTTCTTGAACAAAACTTATGATCATGATTTGAAAAATAAATGAAATTAAAGTTCACTATCAATTTTTTTAAATAAAAATTCCAACAATAAAACATAAAACAACATTTTAAATTTCAATATGAATTTAAGCCCTAGGATGGTTGCCAAATGGTAAATACATAATTCCTATCCTATATTTTGATATAAGTCTAGACTAAAACATATCATAAAATCAATACTAATAATTATGCTCATTCAGATCTACTCATATCTAATTTCAAAATGAAAATCCAATCATGAAAATATGAAAAAACATCAAAATAATAAATATGGATATGGAATTGAAGCTTTTCCAAAAAACAAAATGTTCTTGTTTCATATTCCATCAAAACTTAATTTCTACAATGTTTTTTTTTCTTCGTTTTCCTAGGAAATAATCATTAAAAGAAACAATATTATGTTTTATTCAAATTCAAATGGCAATACAAACTATGTAATCTAGCTAGTAATTCCTAAAACAATAACTTTGGATTGTAAAAATAATAATAATAATAAATTTAATATTTTAACAAAGTTTTATTGTGAATACATTATGTATATATATAATAGAAAATTGGAATCAATCTAATGAATGAAAAATACATATAAGGACCTTTAAGCTCTTGGAACCATTGTTTAAAAGTTGCATAAAAGCAACTTAAAAGTAATTTTGACACTAATTTGAACATATTTTTTAACGACATATTTTGGAATAGTTTTTAATACCTTAACATGATAGTATTATATATATATATATATATAATAGATTAGGGGTCCAACCACGTTATTAGGAGCCACACACGACCCCTTATACCATTGTTTTATTTTTAAAATCTTCTTAATACATCTTTCAAAAAATAAAAATAAAATAATATATATATTTATTATTTTATTTTTATTTTTTGAAAGATGTATTAAGAAGATTTTAAAAATAAAACAATGGTATAAGGGGTCGTGTGTGGCTCCTAATAACGTGGTTGGACCCCTAATCTATTTTTTGATTTTTTTATTAGACTAACATGGCATCATTGTAGGTATAGTCATATATCAATCCATAATAATCATAAAATAATAAATGCAGTAAAAGTCCAAAATAATCCTTTGCAATTCTTTTTTGTTAGATTGTCCTAAATTGGATGCCCTGATTATAAATATTGTTAGACAATATAATCTAATCTAACAAAATTCAGATTGTTGAAAGTTGTACCAATTACCAATGAGCATGCATGCATACGATCTAGGTTAGGGCATTGAGTATGAATTTTTGTTTCTAAAGTAGTGTACGCCATTTGATCAAGGTTATAGGTAGTGAAATTTGATCCAACAAAATCCACAATTATGAAAATTGCATGGATGCCCAATGAACATGCAAGTATCCAAATGCATGGGTGATATTTAGAACAATCCATGGAAATCACAAATTGAAATCCTAAACCTTAAACCTAAAGGTAGAACCATCATTTTTGCTAGTTCTATAGCTCTACCTTTTGCCACTTGGTTGTAGTCACTATCCAACAATCCAAAAGAAATGTCGAATCGCAAAGAAAAAAATCAATATTGAGAAAAATTATGTTTTGCCATTTAAAGCCATGGCAATAATGGCAAGTTATTGCTTTTTCATTCATATGAATGTCAAAGAATTCAAACCAAAAATTCATTTGATGAAATTTTAAGTTTAAATTTTGATTTAGGACCTCTAAAAGTGAATAACAATGTGTCAAATAGGAGTCAATTTTGCAAAAAACTATCAAAAGGACTCATATAACAAAACATGTTTGATGGGAAAAAAATTTAAAGGATAAAGACATATTAACCACATTAAAAAACATTCATACCTTAAAATATGTGAAATTTAGAACTTAAAAAAATGAAAGAACTTTCTAAAATTGATTTAAAATTTTAAAACTTCAAAAGTCTTTTGCCACATAATTGGGGTAATATGTACATGATTTGCCAAGAAAATTTGTATTTTATCATACAAGAAAACATAAAAATGTAAGAAACAAAATTGGTTATGATTTGAAATTATTATCATTTAAAAAAATGAAACATTAATTTTACAAGGAATCATGACACTTTCAAAAATTCATATTTATTTAGAAAATGAAAAAAACATATGTCATATATTTGTGACAACTATAATCATTTATTATAACGAGTTACCAAAAATAAATGTTCCAAAATTCATTCACATGAAAAAGTTAATGGAGAAAAAGTCATACAATCCTTCTTTAAGGCAATCACGTTGGTTCATTGTATCTTGTTTGCACCTACTTTTCCTTTGCAATAATACTTTCCATATGTTAGTCACGTTGGATTAAAAAGGTCATTTTTGTAATCTACCTATCAATATGGTAGATAGAAAAAGATGTTCCTCCTCTTCACATCGTGGACATGAACATGATCATCTTTGTCTTGTACTACTCTCATGTTTTTTCTATTTGGCCATTCTTTTTTTCTTCTTCCCTCTTTAGGAAATCAATAGGTGGCACTCATATTGGTGCAAGTCTATGTTCCATTAAAGGCAACACAATTTCTTTTGTATGGGTGGTGCCTCCCAAAGTAACGACGATGTCCTTGGTACACATTCTTCTTAAAATGGGATGACTATCTTGTGTCCACATTTGGACCACACAAAGGGCATGCCATATATCCTTTGACTTGACACCCTACAAATAAACCATATGTAGGGTAATCCTGGATGCTCTAAATGCAAATGCCCCTTAAGAAAAATCTTTGAGACCCTTCTAGCCTTGTCATATTGTTGGTACCCCTTGTCCACAATTACTCCTACTCTTCAACCAATGGCTACAAGTAGACATCAATGTTGTCTTTTTAAACTAATTCTTTCCCTAGTATTAGCAATGCAAGTTGTACAAATAACCATTTGGTTATTAGCCAAGGTGGTAGGTTGTAATTTTTTTTAAAAAACCGCATTTGGATTCATCCCATCAAGGGCTAAACCCAACCTTATGTTGTGAGTGATGCACCCCCAAGCTCCTTGATGGATTCAATTGCAAGTCCAAAGGTGACCACAATGGAAAAAGAAGGAATTGGGGCGCGCTTATTAGTTCATAACATTTTGGGGGTAGAGGAGTTTGTTGGAGCTTTGGGATGGGGACTAAGAAGATTGACAAGCAAGTCAATTATTTACACGGACATGCACAAACCAAACAACAAGTTGGTTAATGCTTAGTTGGAACACCTTTGGTGCATGGACGAGCCACGGGCAACTAGAGACTCATAAAATTCACCATAGTCTAAACTTGGGGAAAGCCACCACCTTCCCCCTTATAGTATTCTTTGTGCCTAGCCATGGAACCAACATCCAAATGTCATTTTGTCTCAAGACTCCCAAATGGGAATCTTGAAATTCCCAAAATTGGGACTCCCATAACTTTCGAAGCCTATAATTTTGTGTGTAGACTTCTGATTGAAGTGAGGTCTAAAGTAAAGTTGTAGCCCTTGTCGAAAGCTTTCCAATAATGTGCGTGTGGCACACCACCTGCACGCAAGGAAATCAGGGCAATTTTAAACTTTTAATGGTTGAGAATCAAATTTGCAATTTGATTTTCGACTTTTCTTTTGGCCATAACTTGTGTTTTAAGTACCCAAATGGTTCATGCAGGCTCATTTTAGACATGTACATTCTAAGATATTTTCAATGATATAAGGATTTCTTCAATCCAATGGGTTTTGACCCCTGATGTCACAACCCTAACCTTGGGTTCATGACCAAGGTTAAGTTGCGGGCCAAAAGGGAAGCCTAGGAGTCACATTTCATGCTTTTAAGAATGTAGGAGAGTGAGGGAATGAACCTTCACACTCCCAAGTGAATTCCCATTTTGGGAATTGGACTCCTAATGGACTTTCAATGGACTCTCGATGAACTCCCAAATTTTAAGAGAAAAATTGTAGGGGTGAAAACCTATTGGATTGAAGAGTTCCTTATATCATTGGAAAAATCTTGAAACATAGATTTTCAAAATGGGCTCACATGATCCATTTGGACAATTTAAACATAAGTTATGGCCAAAAGAAAGGTTGGGAGTCAAATTGCCAATTTGATTCCCAACCACTAAAAGTCAAAATCGCCCCAATTTTGTTGCATGCAGGTAGCATTTGACATACCATTGAAAAGCTTTTCACAAGGGCTACAACTTTGTTTTGGACTTCATTTCAATCGGAGGTTTGTACACAAAGGTATGGGCCCCCAAAGTTGTGGAAATCTCAATTTTGGGGATTCCGGGACTCCCAATTGAAAGTCCCACGGCCAGGCACAAAGTATAATTTTAAGGGGAAGGTGGTGGCTTCCCCCAAGTCTAGGTTGTGGTGAGTCTTGTGAATCCGTGTTTGCCCATGGTTTGTCCGTGCACCAAAATGTTTTAACTACGCATTAACCAACTTGTTGTTTGGTTTGTGTAACTTTGTTTGAGTATTGAATTGTTTATCAATCTTCCTAGTCCCATCTCGGAGCTCCAACACACCCCTCTACCCCCGAAATGTTGCAAGCCAGGGAGCGCGCCCCAATTCCTTTTTTACCCACTGTTTTCACCTTTGGACTCCTTGTTGAGTCCATCAAGGAGCTTGGGGGGTGTGTCACTTGAAATCATTTTTTAAATATTCGAAATCCATCACGACTTCAACTCCCAAAGTGAGAGCTCATTTGGGAGTGTGGAGGTTCATTCCTTCACACCTTCCCACATTCCTGGGAACATGAAATGTGACTCTTGGGCTTCATTATTGGCCCACACCTTTGTAAGCCCTAGCCTTGGTCACCATCCGAAGGCTAGGGTTATGATAGTGAAGGTCTGTTGCAAAATTTAGCCATGTGGTATCAATGTGTTTCCATGCCTTGGAATCACATACCGAACACACCATGCCATTGTGGCTCTTGTTTATATCATGCCATGACATCAATTCTATTAGTAATGAACATTTGTACATCCACTTTAGGCATGGAATTAATGGGAAATGCGTTAAAACTTTGTAAAGAACCTAATATGATCCTTCAATAATTCAGTACTTGTTACACTTTGGACAAGCGAACACATCATTTAATTCCCTTCTAAATAGAACACACCCATCATAACAAGCATGAATGGAGTTGTAACTCAAGCCTAGCCATCATACTACCTTCTTAACATGGTATATTGACTTTGGCAAGTTGTTATCTTTCGAAAATAGGTCAAGCTTGAGTAATGCAAATAGTTCATCATCAAGTAAGTTGTTTAACCCATGTGTAGTTATCAAATTCAAGAACAAAAGGATGGCAACAAGGCAACAAGGCAACTAGGCAACTAGCTAGTTAGACATCCTCCATATAGTGGGGTATGAGCCTCTTAATGCATTTCAGCATAGGTTTTCTCATAATCTACCTTTTGGAACATGTCAAAGAATATTCAATCCATGTTAGGTGAGTGTGTCAAATAATATTCTCCTAAATATTTTATAAATTATCACTCTGGTTCATATTCACTTATTCATGCTCATATGCTCATGAAATAACATCCCCAGGTAGTGTACAAATTAAAATGGTTTCATTTAGTTGCAAATGCTATATCAAGATTGCTAGATGTTACCAAAACCATAAGAGTCCCATATGAAACCACAAATGTTTCTTTGTTCTTACTTTAGCTTGTTTAGCTACATGAAATTCATGACTACCTTGCCATTGGCATTTTTTTGATGCAATATTCACAAAACCATAAGAAGAAATTAGTTTCCAAAATCATTTTTTTTCACATTACTTCAAGGCCAATTGTATAAACAAAGGCATGATTAGGTGCTTAAGATGTTTACATCAAAACCAAATCCCCATAGTTTTATAAGAAATGCACCAAGGTGTGGGAGGACATTTTTTTATAGACATAACCATTATGCACAAGGATGTGTTACAATAATGTCAATCTTGTGATGATTACCAATGTATCCAAAATTTGGTAAATACCATCAATGCAAAATTGGTGACCACATTGCCAACATAACCCTTCATGAAGTGGGGGGTTGGATTTTATTGGCCCCATCAAGCTTGTTAGTTGTTATACCATAAATAGGTACAATTTGGTAACTATCCATTATGCTATGAAATCAGTGGAAGTTGAAGCACTCAAGATCAATATGGTTGTAATCACATCCAAGTTGATTTATAAATTCATCTTTACCAGATTTGGATTCCCACTTACATTGGTGAATGATATGGGTGTGCATTTCATCAATGTAACAATTAAAATTTTCACTACCCATTTTTTGATGAAACAAACTTGTTCCATCACTTACTATCCAAGGGCAATGACCAAGTTGAATCCACCAACAAGGTCATTGGATTGTTGTTGATTAAGCTAGATAATGACAAAAGAATAAATTGGGATGAACATCTTTATACAATTCTCTATGTCTACATGACAACATTCAAAGTGATAACAAGCCATACCCTCTTGGTTCATGGACTCCACCCCATGATGCATACAAAATATTTGCTTGGTACCACCAATTCCCAAACCTACAAGACTTTGCCCCAATCAAAATTTTAATCAATAGATTGTCAAAATTGGAAAGGTTAGACGAGTCAAGGCAAGAGGTAGTTTAGAATAAAGAAAAACATCAATGAAATCATGCTCTTTGGGCACCATAACATTATAAGAATAATTTTTTTTTCCATTGGGGATTATGTCTTATGGTTCACCAAGACGAAGAAAATATAGTGAAATTCAAAAAAAGGCAGTTTGGATCATAAATGATTCAATATTGTTTGTTTAAGAATTTCCAACTTGACACTATGGAAAATAATGCATGGGTTTTAAGGTATATTTGGACAGAAGGTGGATGAGGAAACAGCCCATATATCATCATTACTAATCCCACAAGTGCATTTCACTTAAAACCCCACAAGTTGTTCAATAAGGTAACTTGCCATCCCTGGGAATTTCATCTGGTCCTGAGAGACACAAGCACCACCTACATCTCACCAAATATTACATGTAGTTTTACCATAAGCATTTTTGGTAAATGTGAACCACCTCCATTTCTTGGCCCAGTTTGCGACTAAGCTCAATGTTTGTAATTTGGTACTCAGATATGATATCTTCATAAGTACTGAGAATTTCTCCATACTTATGATTTAAACCAATTGAGAGCTGATCTGATAACAGGGTTATCAACATATTTAAGATCCAATGACATAACAGGCACCAATTGGCAGAACGTGAAAAAGATGAAACCAACCATAGAGTAAAAGGAAAACAAGACAAACATGAAACTGAGTAGCAGTTTTGACAACAGCAACATGTACAGTACAGAGTATTGCCCACCTACCATAACATCACACTGGCTTCATCAGCTCAACAGACAACCAAGATTCAGCTCCAAGTTCCCAGAATCACATTGCAAGTCAAAAACTGTGACAAAGTCAACAACACGGCCATGCTCATGTACTGCTAGGTTCCATTGAAACTTGTTCCATAAGGATAGTAAATTTATTGATGACTGCAGGCAGTAATCAGGTGAGATGATAGGTCTAGAAACTGACAGAAAGTAGTTTCAAGCCCCCTCACCTGTCACACTCAAAGTGAAAATATCCAATCAAAATGCTCCAATTCACACGACACCAGTACTGAAAAACTGTTAGTGTACAGGGTGCACACTTGCTGTCTCAAAGAGCTTCTGGGTATCCTGGGTTGAATCCTCTACCTCAGCTGTTTCCAAGATCTCTGCAGGAACTCCCACTGCATTCTCTGAGATCTCACTCTTCTCTTGTTCTAGATCTGCACTCAGGTATGCACTTGCAGCATCCACCTCACCAAGCTCACCATTCAACACATTCTTGACTTCTTTACTCTCTGTTTCCACATCAATATCTTCCATCTCAGGATTATCTCGGGAGCTGTTACCATTCATCGGTGCTTTCTTACTTTCAACTTCTATGCCATCCTCCCTTGCCTCTCTTGCCGTCCTCTGAAGCTTCAGGAAGTTTTCCTTCTTTGCCTTGAGATCTTCAATGCTCTTGGCAGCATCTCCAATGACAGTTGGGGGAGAAAGAGCAACCTTTTCAAAAGAAGTGAGTGCATCCAAAGACAGTGAGATTCTCTCCTTCTCCCTGCCTTTTGGAGCTTGTGCGGCTCTTCCCTTCTTTCCCTTTCCCTTTCCCTTTACCCCATAGCCCGCAAACCAACCTTCTAACTCCTCATCATTCCTGTTCTTCTTACACTGGATCACGTCACCCACGCCTTTAGGTGCCAGAATCTCAGCCTTTTGTGATGGGGCAGGAGTCTCCTCTGGTGTGTGCGAATATTTCTGCAGATAAGATGAAAGCTGGTCACACAAAATAATTTCATCTGTGTAAGGCTCCACAAAATTCTGCAGCTCTCTCTGCTTTCGCACCTCATCCCTTTCTCTCCTCTCAGCTTCCCTCTTCTCGTATGCTAGCTTCCGCTCTACAGCTCGCTGCTCTTTCCACTCACGCTCTCTCTCCCAGAACTCATCCTCCTTGGTCCGAAATTCTGCCCTCAATTCCTTCACCTCATACCTCAATGCTTTCATCTTCTCAAATGCAGAATTCCTTTCATCAATCAGGGCCAGAATATCAACTGTCTGTGAGGCTTCCTTCTCCCGGATATCAGCCAGGATCTTACGCTGCTGTTGCTCTTGATCCTTCAAGCTATTGAGAAGTTGGTCCTTCTCCTTGATTTTCTCCACCAATGCCGATCTTGAACCTTCATCTTGGGACATGTTTTCCATCTGATTGGTGTAGTCCTTCACAAAGTCCCTTGACTTTGTGAGATCCTTGATCTGTTGCAGAACCTTCTTCTCCTCCTGAAGAGTCAACGAAGTGTGACTCAATCGGTATTCAAGTTTTTTAATTTCCTCATCAATCTGCTCAACTCTAACATAAGGAAGTTTATCACGAAGAGCCCAAGCTTCACCACGCCTCCTCTCTCTCTCTTTGTCAGCAATCTCAAGCTCCTCTCTCAGAGCCTTTTTAGATTCAAGAACCCCTCGAAATGTGGCACTGAGATCACTTAACTGGCTTCGGGCATCCAAGTGCTCCGGTGATGTGAAGTGCTTGTTCTGTTGCTTTCTGTCAAGTATGGTGTTTATTTCATGCACTCGTATCTTTGCTGCATCCACTTGTGAATAAAGTTTAATAATTTGCTCATCCAATGTTGCCCTGTTTGGCCGCTCCAACCTCTTTACTCTTCGGTTGGGTGCTGCAATATTCTTTTCTGGTGCTGGCGCTGCCTCTAGCTGCACTGCAACTGTTTCTATGACTCCTACCATGGTCATAGCAAGAGCCCTGGGTATCCAAACAATATTGTTTAGAGCAAAAAAAATTACACCAGGCAGAAGCAAAGAAACAAACATTGCTCATGAATGGCAGCAGTACTGCATGGGAAGCATTGAGAAGTCTATGAGGAAATGGAAAAATCAAATATCGACATATTGACTCAAAAGCAGTGAAGGTAAGGAAACAAAGGCGCAGAAAGCATGCAGAAAAAATAGTTTTGTGCATGTTTAAAAGACCCATAAAAAAGAGCTCCTTGAAACATGCACAAAACTGCAAACACTCAAGGCCTAAAGTACAATCGGATTCTTCCGCCCAGAGCAATCAGGCAGCTATAACATCCTTCCTCACAGAGTAACTAACACCCGACTGCACGAAAATTGCAGCAGTCTTCGGCGACATCAAAGACAAAGAAGAAAAGGGGAAGAGATTGAAGTTCAACAACCACAGAAAAGGAAAATAAGCCAAAGAAATGGGGAGAAGGAAGTAAGGAACAAAACCGGATCTAAGTAACAGACGGAAAGAAGCGGCGAAGACGAGCAACTCAGCCAGTCGCCTTGGAAAACGCTCGGCAGAAGCAACAGCAGCAGCAGATCTCAACAAAGAAACGACACGGTCTAGGAGCTCAATAGACCCAGAACACCCCCCCCCCCCCCCCCCCCCTTCTTCGACTCACAACTACGAGGAAGTAAAACGGTAGGTGAAAATGATGTGTAGCTGCTAAAGAACCCACAGAAAGGAGCGACGGAACCATGGAATTTGCATATATGAATAAATAAAAAGACCTAACAAAACCCAGAACAAGAAGAAGGAACTAAGCATGACCAAAATCACAAGACGCGGGAAATGGAGAACCCAAAAAGAGAGCACTGGAGCAGTAACCCGACGAGCACGGAACAACAGAAGAGCACATACCTCAAGCCGCCAGAGCTTGTATCGGCGCAACCTGAGAAGCAAACGAAGAGAAACGACGGCGACAAAGCGCAGAAGACTTGCCAATCTCCCGAGAAAGTGCACAAATACGAAACCCTTGGAATAGAAAAACACAGACGGAAGGGAGACCGACGAGGACAGGAATTAGGGTTTCCTGGGGAGAGGGCCTTCACATTTTTCACCAGGATTTTGACGGCCGATTCTGCATACACTACTTTTCAGGCGTCTTACATTGCAGGAGAAATCCTTCTAGATAAAATTGCCAGTTTTGACATAAATGCTGGCTATTAAGAAACCACAGATCTAATCTTAGCAGAATCTGCCATCAAAACTTCCTTTATGCTAGTATAAGGCGCACCCTAGGGCGCATTCTGCAGCTAGTTTGCCTTTAGGTTTCGACCTTGCCCTAGAGGTTCAATAGGATGAAGAATCCCTCGGGGAGTGCTTTATATCGTACATTGAAGTCAGGTGGGAGACTATTAAGTCCCTTTTCCACACTCATTAATATGGACAAATCGGCCTCCCTTTTCAATTCTCCAGGTGGCCAACTTTGCTGCCCTCTCTCACCTTCCTCAACCCTCCCCAGTGCCCACTGTGGGGTTCCTGCATATAGTGCCAGAGAGCGGGCTATCCAGGACGGATTCCGGCTCCCAGCTCATCACCAAGTGACTTTCTGGGAACCAGAAACCACCATGGGCAGCGGACTCTCTCGTCATAATAATCTCGGGCCGGGCACTTCCACTATACAGAGGGGATTTCAGTTTCTAAAATGACCTTTGTACGAGGGGAGGGTCTGCCTCCACTTGTAATTATTGCAATTATCACCTTTGTCTTGTTACACACTTCCAAATGAGCCAAGGGCAAGGATTCAGTTACATGATTTAATCAGGTATATAACCCAATTTATTGAAAAATACTCAGATGGGTATACATAGGTTACTTGACCATGTTATTGACAAATCCCTTTTTGAAAACTAGGTCCAGGTCTTTGACAAAGACAAACCCTCATGTCTTTGCATTTTTTAGGAAGTAAATATGTACAAAACCCATTTATGAGCTCAAGTCTTCAACAAATACAAAGCTAAGGTCCAACCTGGGTTTTTGAATTTTCAAATAGCTAAGAACATTCTACAAGAAGAAATAAACAGCCTCGATTGAGTGAGGGTCATTAATGTTTTTTGAAGTTTTTGAACTAAATTTATTTTTCTTGCATTCAAGCAACTAAACTCTTCTAAAGATCAATACTGAATATTGAATCAGACTGTATTTTTTCTGTTATGATATACTTGGTTTTAGGTTCTAGGAAACTCTTCTTAAAATCATTACTGAATAATGAATGAGACTAAAAATTATATGTCATGTTATACCTGATTTTAGTTTTTAAGAAACTCTTCCTTCATTCCATCTTCCATTTAGTCCTCAAATCCCATCCATCAAACTATCAACAAACTGAAAATTAAGACAAACTCACAAATAACTATCAAACAAGACACAAACAAACAAACACACCACATTGGGAGCAACTAACATGTAATTTGATTTCTGAAATACATAGAAGCCACGCACTAAACATCCAAGACCAAAAACACCGCTCTTTAGATTAAAATCAACAAATTTCCAAATCAGATAATATAGTAGAATTCCAAGAATAAATACAATAAAATTCCAAAATATATAGAAGCCAACCAAAACACTTAGTTAAAATTTGACACTTCAGACTTGAGACACATAAGACATTCTAATTTTTAACTACACATCAAATATCAAACTTGCAAGAGACAAAGAAGCCACATACATACACATAACACCCACACACATAAGACCCACAAAACATGATATCCCTATAACAAATCTATGAAATAAAAATAATAAACCTTTGAAAAACATAAGAAACATTAACCAACAAATTCAAGATTGAAAACATTAAAGACAAAAAATAAATTAAAAACATACACCTATAAGAAATAGATGAAAAAATATCCACAAATCTCTATGGAACCATGCGGATTTTTGCACCACTTGATATATGCACTCACAAGCTTGCATGCCTCTATTGAATTTCGTTGATTTCCCCACTATTATATACAATGAATTTGCGATTTCACAAGTCCCAATGTACCTTGTTGATTTCCCACTAGTGGATACAATGCACTTGTGAGCTCACAAATCCCTATGTAACTTCATTGATTTCCCCACCACTTGCTACAACACACTCGCATGCCCACAAGTTCCCTATATAACCCCATCGATTCCCCCCCCCCCCACTATATACAACAAACTCATTGGCCCACAAGTCCCTATCTAACCACATTGATTTCCCCCACCATTATGTACAATGCACTTGAAAGATTACAAATCCCTTCATTACCTCAAGCATTTAACTATGATTGGATATCAAAGGTTATATACCTTGTAGAAAACATAAACAAAAACCTCAACATTCTAAATTCTAAATTAAAACCCAAGTAACAAACCATAACACCATCAAACACAAACACCAAACAATACACCAAGAAATTTTCAACCTTTCATAGTGTGGAATCATGGATAAGTTTGCCTAAAATTTTAAACCATGATAATCGAATCAAGCAAGGTGCAAAACAAAAGTACTCAAAGAAAGAAATAGAACCAAATTCCAAAGTAGGAGAACCAAGACACAAAGCTACCAAAAGTAGGAAAGTAGATTACTCTTCCCTTTAAACCCCATTGCTTTATGTGTGCTTTCGATCAATAAAAACTTAAAGCATCAAAGCACAAAACAAAAGAATTAAAAGAATAAAATAGAACCAAACTCCAAGGTAAGAGACACAAGACACAAAGTCGTCGAAAGTAGGAGAGTAAAAAGTTCTTCCCCTTGAACCCTTGTTGTTTTGTGTGTGTTTTCCATTAAGAAAAACTTGAAGCAACAAGGTGCAAAACAAAAGAATGAAACTAAAACCAAACTCAAAAGTAAGAGCCCAAAATATTGCCAACAATCACCAAGTATCTATTGAAAACCCTTGTCCCCCACTGATGACACATAACAAACTCCAAAATCAGGGACCAAGAATGTTACCAACAATCAGCAAATAAATGAAACGAAATAAAATGATTTAAACACAAAAAAGATACAAAACTTTATAACCACTTAGTTTTTTGTTGCAACCCCACTTTGAGGCAAGTGTGAGGATGAGACTTACACTCCCAAAAGTGGGAACTTGGAGTCCTCCGGGACTCTTGCAACTTCAGAGCTCAATTGCAAAGGTCAAAACACCTTGCCTTGAAGTGTTCTTTATACCGTTGAAAAGGCCTTGAAGTTTAAATGTCGAAAATAACCTCGCATGAGCCATTTGGACATATGCATCACAAGTTATGGTTGAAAGAAAGGCCAAGGGTCAAACTGACAATTTGACTCTTGACCGCAGAAAGTCAAGAATCGACTCAATCCGGTGTGTGCAGGTGGAGTGCGACACATCATTGGAAAGCTTTTGAGGAAAGCTACAAGTTTGCTTTAGATCTCATCCCAATCCGAGGTCTAAGCCGGGAGTTATGAGCTCCCAAAGTCTCGGGAGTCCAAACTATGACAATTTCGGGACTCCTCCTTGGGAGTCCCAGGAATAAAAGCCATTTGGATGCGGGTGCAGTGGAGAAACGCAGAAAATACTATATGGGGGAAGGTGATTGCTTCCCTCGAGTCCGGGCCGTGGTGAGTCAAGTGAGTCCGTGTTGCCCGTGGCTTGTCCCAACACCAAGAGTGTTTCCGAAGGTGAACTAACCAACTTGCGATTGGTTTTGATACAGGACCAAATAACAAAAGAGTTGTCCCTCTTCTTAGTCTAATCCTAGAGCTTTCAGCATGCCCCTCTCACCCCCTTTTAGTGCTAGAAGCTGGGAGCGGCACCAAGTTCCAACTACTTCCGCTCTTTAACATAGCCCATTTTGGGTCTAAAGAAGGAACTTGGGGGTGCGTCATTTTTATGATTGAATGGGTTTTGTAGCATCCATGTTCCCATGAAAGAAAATTGACTTGTCCTAAAACCTTTAATAGTCAGTAGGTTTCATTCATAGTTTTGACGATACAATGATGGAAAGTTCAAAATGAAAGTAAGTTACAAGCTATTGAGGAAAATGAAAGAAACATGTGCATTCCAAATTGCAAACACAAAGTACAAACTACAAAATCCTTAATTTTAACCCTAATATGTTGAAAGGGTATAAATTGGATATTAAAAAGGTATCCAAATTTTTGGGGGATACACTCTCCATTATTTCCCCTGGATCGGGTATGGTTATAACCATTTGAATTTCTAAAAGTTTTGGTTATGAGGTGAAGGCAAGTACTAATTTTTTTAAATGTTTGGGTACAAGGTGGGTTCGATTTTTTTAAAATTCAACACCTAATATATATATATCACATTTGATGGATATATATACCTAGGACAAACCTTGATTAATATCTAATGAACTTTCAAATACCCCTTCAACATTCTTTTGCACACTACGAAATGAGGCATCAAGTATTGCAACTTAGACTTCAAGCTTTGCCTTTGGTTCATATGGTGTAATGCCTTACTTCCAAGGCACTACCCTACACATAAAACTTAACTTGGGCTTTGCCTTGTTTCACATTACCAAATGATAAAAAATAATGAATTTGGGGGGAGGGGGGGGGTTGGGAAAAATTTATATTTTTCTATTAAATGACATGCAACATGGTGGGTAGTTTTGTAATCTATAAGTTAGATCAAATGTCCATTGCAATTCCAAAAAATGATTTTCATATGTTCACATCATTGATTGTAACCTTGACATAGTCTTTTTTTCAAGAAGTGCAATTGCAATTTTATGTACCTAGGACCCTGTTCTGTATCATTATTTTTTTACAATTTATGGAAGTTAAAATGACTGGGAAATTTTAATGATTATGTAAATTGGGATGATGTTATGTTGACTTTACATTGTGCCCATATGAAGCACATTTGAATGCCGTGCCAATAAGGTTTTGTTAATTTTTTATATTAAAGTTTTGGATTCCATGCATTACATTTTGTCTCATTTTGCTTAAAATCATGTTTTTTTTAATAATGTTTATGGAATCTAATCAAGCTTTGGTGTATCAAAAAGGAATACTAATGAAATTCATGATCATCTACAACCTTGGTGGAAGTTGGTACATTGATACAAGATCAGTCTCATTATGGTTTTACCAAAATAATTTTATGCATGTTAAACCATCATTTCACCAACAAATGGTTGTTGGAAGTGAATATAGGTAGTGTTATCCCTCCATATTCGTGAACAAATGTTAGTGAATTAGAATGGAACTCCCCTTTGGCCAATAGTTGAACCAAGAAGATTTTATGGGAAGTGTTCTGAATAAATTTGTGAAGAGTTTAGTTGGGAAATGTTCCTTGAATTATTTGTTAAAGGTTTTAATCACAATTCATTCATCATCATTTCCTCATATGTTTAATATTCCAATGCTTCAATGTGTCATTTGAATCTATGTTACTTCAATTAAATGTATGAAGAAGAGTCTTTGATATTATGACGCACTCCCAAGCTCCTTGATAGACTCAAACATGAATCTGAAGTGAAAACATTGGAAGAACAAAGAATTGAACACACGCTCCCTGGTTCGTAGCACTTTGGGGGTGGAGGGGGTGCTAGAGCTCTAGGATGGGACTAAGAAGAATGAGAAGCACTTACTCACTCACATAGACTTGCACAAACTTAAACAACAAGTTGGTTAGTGCATAGTTGGAGCACTTTTGGTGCTAGGATGAGCCACAGGCAAACTCGAACTCACAAGACTCACCACAGCCCGAACTTGGGGGAAGCCATCACCTTCCCCCTTATAGTATATTTTGTGGCTCTTTACGAGGCCCACATCCAAATGGCATTTTGTCGAGAGAGTCCCGAAATTATCACAAGTAGGATTCCCATGACTTTGCAAGCCCATAACTTTGTGTGTAGAACTTGAATTGAAATGAGGTCTAAAGCAAAGTTATAGCCCTTGTCAAGAGCTTTCCAACAATATATCGCAAACCAATAACTTGTGTTTCAGATTCCAAATGGTCATGTAAGCCCATTTTAAACATTTAAATTCTAAGATCTTTCTAGTGATATAAAAAATTTCTCAATCCATTGAGTTTTGACCCCTGAAATCACTTTTTGAATAATTTGGGAATCCACCGAGACTCCAACTCCCAAAGTGGAAGCTCCCTTGGAAGTGTGAGGGCTCATTCCTTCACACTTTCCTACACTCTTGGGAACATGCGGTGTGACTTTTGGGCTTCCCTCTTGGCCCACAACCTTGCAAGCCCTTGCCTTGGTCGTGAGCCCAAAGCTAGGGTTGCGACATATTATCATGATTAGTTTCCCAATTTTTGATTTTGCAATTATGGGGAGGTGGCCATGTTTCTTTTCATGTTGAATGTATTTGATGATTGCATGTTTGTTATGCAATTTGTAATTGTAATCAAAGTTTGTGTTTGTTGACAAGTCACTATAGGTGCCTTTAATATGCAACTTCAATTCTTTTATGTTGAATCAATTTTGTGTTTTTTTTCAATTTGGCACATGGTAGCACTTTAATTAGAAGATCCCAAAACATTATTGTATATGAGCTTTATGTGGACATATGTGCACACTTTTTGTGTAAGTTTTGAATGATTTGAACGTGCATATTCTTAATTAGTAATATTTTACTATAAGTGGTGCAAGTGCCAGGGGAGTGTGGTAGCAACAATTTTATAAATTATTATGCATCAACAATTTTCTTCTCATTGGTAAAAAAAAACATATATATCAACACAATAGTATTTTTAGAATGAAAAGTGCCATTATTATGATTGCATCAAATAAAATGCATGTTTGCAATGGATGTTAGTAGATTAATTCACGAAAGTTTATGTTAATGTTGTGTAGTTATTAAAATGTGCTGGATAGTTGTTGGTTATCAACTTGGATATATACTCGTTTATTTGGTAAAGGTGAAAAAGGTTTTTTAAATTGGTTTTTGGGGTCCATTCGCAATTGGGGCACCAAAAAGCAAAAAGGACTCTAAGACTTTCTTAAAGCTAGTTTCTACAAATAACATTCATAAGACAAATTCTAGTGAAAAAATTTGAATATTGTCACCTTGGGTTAGGTTCGACATTAAATGATTATTAAAAACCTTAAACAATTTGTTTAGAAAAATAAACATTGAAGTGCCAAAAAATGTGATAAATGCACTTTAGAATTAATGAAAATTATGATAAATGTTTGGGGAAGTGATGAAATTTTGGAAATTTTGAAGAAACTTGTAAGAGAAGCTTGCACAACAACCCTAAACCTTGTTACTTGCTTGTTACTATATTTTTGCATTACAATTGGGCCTTCTTCTACTTTTGGGTTTGAATCCACTTTCTTATTGTCTACATCCATAAGTGCATGTCATCTCTCTATTTAATTACTTGATAAAACTTCAATTACAATTTCTCCACTTGCTTAGAGCTTTATCCAAGTAAAACACCTTGAATTTGGTGGTTAGAACTCTTTCGTGGAGTTGCTTTTTGAGCTCAAAGATGTGGAAACAAACTCATGATGTTGTTGTTGAATTATAGTTTGAAGAAAGCCTTTCTATGTTCTGGACCTTTTGTCCTCTTACATGAACATGTCTTTCTTTACCCAACTTCTTTTTCAAGTTTCTATTGTCCTCTATGTTGCACTAACTAACTTTTATTTTAAAGGTTTCAAAAAAAAATTCATGTGCTACTTTTGTGACATGGCAAGCCCAAGCTTGGCAATCAACAAGTTCACCTCTTGCTATAGTTCATGAGTAGTGACATGATTTATATGATGACGTGCGATGCCATCAAAGTTGTTGCAACTCAACTTCCACCTTGCAACTCATTAAAACTTCATTAGATGGTTGATCAACAAGTTTTTCAAAACTCTATTACAAAATATCGTTAATAGTTCAATCATCACATCACTAGTAGTAGTCCATCTTTTTCCCAATTTCTATTTTAATTGTTGGTGATTTTGATTTTGCAAAAAGACTCTGATTCCATAAGTTCAATCTATGAAGCTCCTTGTATAATCGTAAAGTGATCAAAATGGGATTTTGGATTGGATTGCAATGCACTTGTCAGCTTCTCCAAAATCTTTGTTGGCATGAAAAAGAAATGAGTGTTTTCTTGCAAATTGTTGTTCGTGGATTTGTTTTTTGTTTGTTGTAGGATTGTTCTTGCTTCTAAAAAAGAGTGAGAATTCATAAGAAGCCAATGGAGGCCACAACAACATCATTGACATGATGGTTACTATAGCTACATTAAAACAATAAAAGAAATAGAGTTACCCATTAGAAACCAAGCAAGAACTAAAAAGCCTTTAGTTGTTCAAGAAGGTTTCTTGGACTTGTTGATTTCATACTCCTCCATAGTAACAAAGGATGCCCATGAGAATCTGAGCACAATTGCCAACAATCACAACTTTTCTTGTAATCATCAATGGACTTCAGTTATTTATGTGGAATCATTGAGTTTGCTAGATGTTGATGTTCAAGAGCTACCAAGTGTGACTAGGCCTACCAAGGCAAACAAGGATTAACTTTGAGCACATGGAATACTACTAATTCAATCCCTTCATTGTTGAAAAGTCACCAAGGAATAATTGATTGAAGTTGCATTTTTATCAAGCCTTAAAGATTGTTATAATAAAGGAAAAGTTGAGAAATGCAAGCCCAAAGGATCTTTGGTATCTTTGTGTTGTTGCAAGTTCAATTAACATAATGAATTATCATGCCTTTCCTTCCAAATCAACAAGAAGACACAATGCTACTTCTGTTAGTGTTGTGAAGGTTTTGCTAGAGAACATGCAGTAGGGCTAACTGGTGGTGTTCATAGTGATTCAAAGAAAGAGGTAAATTACTTCAAAAATTATATTTCATGCTTTGTAATTTTAGCAACCACAAAGATGCAATAAACCTACATATTTTTCTAATGACTATAGTTCAAATGTTCATCAATGTGTGTTCATTTGTCTTTGTGTTTTTTGCTTCATTGTTGTGTATAGGTAGAAGTACCAGCTACCAACACTTAGCTGAATCCTTTACAACTATAAGATTTTTGTTCAAAATTCAATAAGGTTGAATTCGATGCCTATTATCATGCTAATGGTGATCTTGATATAATGGTTATAACAAGTATGAGAGGCCATGGCCTTTCTAAGAAAAAATTGACAAATGACAGCCCAATTGTGATGTTGTTTTCTGAAGCCAATAGCTTTAGGTCTCCAACAACTTTCAAAGCAAGGTAATCATGCCTTCATGAAAGAAAGAAGTCTCCCCGTAGTAGGAACAACAATGAAACCATCATGATAACTTATATGATTTGTATGTTGGTAAAAACACCAATGATGATAACATTAGTTAAACAATAATATGCACATGATGTTACTACTGTAGTAGTTTTCAAATCCAAAAAGATGCAAAGAAGACAAGTTATCCCAACTTTATTGGATGGTAGCTCTGCTTTTCCAGAGGTGTTGTTATGACACAATCAAGTTTGTAAAATGAAAGAACTAGAAACATTAGGGGAGCATCCCAAGTAAAGAAAGCAAATGTAGATCACGTTTAGGGGTTTTTTGGTCAAAGAGTCACTCTAGTGATTACCACATGCAAGACTAGGGTATAATTGGAATCAAGTCTAGAACCACATTATTGGATGTTTTAACATGTAAATCTTTAGAGTTGTGCCTAGTAGAGAATCGTGATCAATGCTTGCAAATCATATATGCTTTAACATAAAAGAGTTACACAATATTTGACATTGTTTATGGTAGAGGGAAAATCATGTTTTACAACCAAAATTTTGTTCAAATGATGTTGAACTTGTGAAGCTTGTTTCCATATGTGTGCAAATCAATGCCAACAAAAGAGACATGACTTTCATGAAGATTCCAAGGTTTAGAGTGCAAACAATGGGTTGTTATAATCATGTTAATAAAATAGCTCCATCACTAACCACATGTGATGGGATGGTGACACTCACCCATGGGAAGTTTGAAAGTATCAGAAACATATTATAGCTAATCTCTCCTCCTCAACATAATTTTCCAGAGTTTCATCTAGTTATAGTTCTTTCAATTTCCATCCTTGGCAACCGTTCATTCTCAAGCTCCCAACAAGACAAGTTGCACGAGGAGCTAGAAGAAGCATATTGTAGTGGAAGAAAAAAAAAACTATTAGTTTGGAAGAGAAATCAACAATAATTGCCAGCTTCCTTACACCCCAATCTACTTCTATTGTTGTAGTCTTAGGTGAGGTTTTGCTTCGATTAGCCTCTAGGTCACTGAGGAAAGGAACATCATTAGAACCAACACTTGTAATCTTTCCTACCTCGAACACATGTAATGAGAAGGGTGGCAAGAGGAGGGGGAAAAGGAAAGGCAATCCTAGAACCCCATTGTGGAGTCTACTTATTGAAGAAATAAAAGAGGATTGTGAGGTTGATTCCATCACTTGATCAACACCAAGTGCTAATCCTTGTGTAAAGCATTTGGTGTTGAAAATTAGGGGAATTGCATCCAAATCTTCCATCCCAAAGAGCTAGCACAACAGACCATAATAAAAATCCACCTTCTACAGTAGTTGCATTTGCATTTTTCCTATCAAGTAGGTGAGCAAGAAAAACAATAACTTTTAAAACTTTTATTCTAATGATTGTAGATATTTTTAGAAGATGACCTAGTGGTGGGATTGCACGTGGTGGATTGGAAAGTTGGTAACTTTGACAATTTGTTGATAACCATACAAAAGAAGATAAAATGGGTAGACAACATGAGTGAGGTGGACTAACATAATAAGAAGAAAAAAGAAAATGCAGAAGAAATGCAGAAAACCATTAAAGTAAGTGACATCTTGATTTCATTACAATAATGTTTTGATGCCTACAAATGTTTACTACTTAACATGGACGTGTTCACTTATTTCTAGCAAGATTTTTTAGCTTGAAAATGTTTTTGGTACCACTTGGTTCAAGTTCATAATGATGTGGTTGCAAACATTGTTGCATTATGATTCATGTATCTTCTTAAGGATCTAAATCCAAATCACTATCCTCCTGGTGCTTTGGATCTTCAATCTTTGCCCCTTTTGTCAAATTTGATGAAAACAAGGATTTTGTAGCATTTATTCTTAGTGCCTCCATTTGAAAATCTAGAATGAAGCTCCAAAGTAAACCTATCTATGCCCACCCTTTGTGAATCATTTTTTCCCTCTTACAAATTTGTGTCCATGCATGAAACAACCAACCACATAATTTAGGTTTAATTGTTGACATGCAAAAATCAACTTTTGGATCTTTTTCTTCTAAGAGTTAATTTTTGATGGTGCATGATGTCCACATGTGAAATTGTTTCTTAAACACATGCTTGAATGGGCATTCACTACTAGAATTCCTTTTTTTTTAACTAGAAAGTTTGGTAAAAAAAAGCCATTTTGGATAGGCGTAAAAAAATCCTCCCAGTCATTTTGGAGAAATCATTTTGAACAAGTCGTTTTGAACATGTCCATTGTGATTAGGATATGTATTTTTTTGACCAAGCTTAAGTTGGCATTTTTTACTAGTCATTTTGATTAATACTTTTGACTAATCATTTCAACTAATATTTTTTACTAGTCAATATAACAATCAAATGATTTTTTGACTAGTCAAACACCATTTTGACTAAGCAAATGCCATGTGGCATTTAAAAAATGACCGCCCAAGTTAAGTCACATGGCATCTAAACATTGGCCATTAGGCTATGCCACATGCCACATGGACAAAAATAACCTAGGTTAGACCTAAAATTAAATACCTACTCCTAAGGTCCCTATGTCTAAAAACCTATAATCTAAACTCCTAAGCTTAGGTCTAAAAGCCTATAATTAGTAACTAGGTATAAAAGCCTAAAAGTAGGCTAGGGCAACCTAAGCTATGACCTTCATTAGGCTTAAATGTACATCACCTAGATGACCTAGGTAGGAAAATCCTATTTCATTTTGAATTTAGCTTTTAAAGTTGAGCCTTTTCAATTGGTTCATCCCAAGTGGCCTTCTTTTTAAAAATATTTCTTATGTCTTGGATGTTTAGTGTGCATCTATTTATATTGCTCATCATTTGGAAAGGATGACAAAAAATATGGAACAAACTTTTGGTAGGGAGAAACATTTTCATGTCCACACAACACTAGAGCCTTTTAGTTCACATAACATTATTCTTAAATAACTATGTAATATTCATAAATTAAATAAATAAATAACTAAGGAGGTAGGTAAATATGTATGTTAATTAAGTTAAAATAAAAAATAGCAATAGTTAATGTTTAATTATTTAGTTATAATTAATAATTATAACCATATCATAAATCCTTGAATTATATGAAATATTAAGATAGTTATAATGTATTATATTGTTGATTGATAATTATAACCAATCCTTGCAAATTTGATCTAATTCATGATATATTTTCAGCAATTTATTTGTAATAATTAGTATTTAACTATTTAATCACACATGCATTATTGTTTTTCAAGTAAATAACTAGTTAACCAACTAGTAATTTATCATAGGTATATAAATGACCTACCTTGATTTATATAACTAGGTTACTTATAAGTTAAAATATAGGTAAATAGGTGGTGCATAAGTAGGGTATGTATAAATAAATACACCTACATATAATATAATTGCATTTAAGTTATTTAGCCACATATTTACATTACATACGTTAAATAAGTGGTTGATTTAACCTCTGAGAAACTAATTATGGCAAAATTAATGATTGGTAAAACTGTTTAAACTAACTACAATTAAAATAATTATCAAAAATTTAATGATTATTAAATTAATATTGGCTAAACCAACCAGAAATTTAAAATAATTATGGAAAAATAATCATGACTAAACTAATTATGGTTCAATTAACCATAATTGAATAAATATAGAAACTAACCATGAGTTAAGTAAATAAAGCCAAATTAACCAATGAATAAATATAACTAAACTAAACATAAGTGAAGTAAATATGGCCAAACTAACAAATGAATAAATATTTTATGATTGAACTAACCATGAGTAAAATAATTATGGAAACTTTAATTAAACAATAAATAATCTATGGCTAAACTAACCATGAATAAAGTTAATATGGCTAAACCAACCGATGAATAAATATTTTATGATTAAACCAACTATGCATGAATTAATTATGGATAAAATAGAAATGAATGAAATAATTATGGCTAAAGTCAAAATGGTTAAAATATTTATGGAAAAAAACCATGGTTAAACTAAAAATAATTGAAACTAACCACGAGTAAATAAATTAGGCTAAATTAACCATTAATAAAGTTAATATGGCTACGCTAACGAATGAATGATTTTTTAATGGCAAAACCAATTATGCAAAAATTAATTTTTGACTAAAATTAACATAAATGAAATAATTATGGCAAAATTAACCATGGCTAAACTAGAAATGGTTAAACTAACCATGAATAAATAAAATTGGCTAAACTAGCCACTAAAAAAGTTAATATGGTTAAAGTAAGTAATGAATAAATATTTTATGGAAAACCAACTATGCAAAAATTAATTATGCATAAAATAGAAATGATTAAAATAATTATGGAAAAATTAAACATGGCTAGACTAGAAATGGTTAAACTAACCATGAGTAAATAAATATGACTAGACCAATGATTAATAAAGTTAATATGGTTAAATTAACTAATGATTTTTTTATGGCAAAACCAATTATGAAAAAAATTAATTATGATTAAAATAAGCCTGAATGAAATAATTATGGCTAAAATAAAAATGGTTAAAGTAATTATGGCAAAACCAACCATGGTTAAACTAAAACAATTCTAAATTAATTATGGGTCAATTGATTATGGTCAAACTTATTAGGGTAAAATAATAATATGCTAGAAATAAATATAGCTAATTTAATTATGCTTATAATAACCATGGTTAAACTCATTATGGCAAAACCAACAATGTCCAACTAGTATTGGTTAAATTAGTTATGTCAAATTACTTGTCATGGCTAAGTTTATTAATGATAAACGAACTATTGTTAAATTGACCATGGTTAGATTAATTATGGTTAATTTTAATTTTAATTAGTTTTTTCATAGGTAGTTGAACCATAATTAATTTCAATATAATCAATTCAACCATCGTTAGATAAACCATATACATATAATTAATTTAATCATAATTAATTTGGTCATGATTCATTTAATTGTGGTTAGCTAACTTTTACATTTTCCAACTTTTTTTTAATTGGTCAAACATAGTCAAATGTTAAATGTAGTCCCAACTTACCCAACTAGTATTAGAATTTGTAATTGGCCCTTTTGATTAGGCCATTGGTCACTTTGACTAGGCCCACTTAGTTAACCTATTTGATTGAATATAATGGATGTCCTTATTGACTAGGGCACTTACCAATTTGTTAGATTGGGTGGTTTTATTAAATAGGCCATTAATCAATTTGAAAAGGTTGTATTTTAAAGTCCAATTTGACTAGTTGTCTAATTTGACTAATTATCAAATTGATTAATAAAAGAATACCCATTTTCATTCAAGCCTTTGGCCTTTAGTAAAAATATATGTCTTCTAGTAAAAAAAACCCATCTAGTCAACTTGGTTAGTTTGGGAAAATAGGAATTCTAGTAGTGGTTGGATGATCACATCTATAGGTTGAAGCTTGGAGGTATAGTTTGCAAGTATAAACATTAAAGATAATTATGGATGTTGTGAGTTGATCCACTATATGAACTCCATGTTCTTATGAACTAATTAGCAATTTATTAACCATACCATCTTTTGGTTTTGTGGCAAGTTTAATTCATGTACCTCATTTTTGTGATAAGGAATTAAAATCCTTTCCACAAATTGTTGACAAGTCTTTAAGATAGACCAATGATTAACAAAGTATGTCAAATGAAACCTTGCTCCCAAACAAGATGCTTTCCCTAGACCATTTTGAGGAAGACATCTTGTTGGTGATCCTATAAAAATGATTTGTAGGGGCAAAGAACTTCCATTAGTTACAGAATATACTACAACAATAATTTGCCTCTTATCTTCAACCCCAAGAACATGTATGTATTTTGATCCTTTCTTTCCCCATATTTTTTCCCCACATGTAGGTACAAGGTGAATCCTTGTTTGATCCATGTTTATGACAATTAATGCAGGGACATTGTATGCTTTTACAAGGTATGCCACCTTATGCACCATATTTGTTCCTTGATCTTCCCAATTTGGTGGTAGTTTTGTTGTAGTTGTAATAGTTGGTCTAAAGGACCAACCCAACTTGGCTCTCATGAACTTTCTAGACCATTCTAATGAAACTTTGAATGAACCACTTAAAAATTCAAGAGCTTTGAACTCAAGAAAACCTTGGATAATGGGTTGGACTATGGGTCCAGAAAAGGCTTATTTAGAAGCTTTAATATTTTATAACAAAGACATGAACTGATCTCTCACTTTTGGCCTACGATTTAATATTGGAATGTGATGTTCTGTGATTATAAAAGCTTTACCCTTCTCTATTGTGTTTTCAACCCTTGGTTTGAACTTTCCATCTAAAGTAAACCACTTTCCTAAAGAGGATTTAGAAAGCTTATCAAACGGGCTTGAATGTTCCCCTAGCTTTCTATGGAATGCACAAAGATAATGTAAAACAACTTTGTCAAACTCCTATGCCTCTCCACTATTATTTGAATGTGAGGCCAAAGGTGTGGTGCAAACCATTGAATGTACGTATATTTTCAATGTTTCTTGGATTCTTGGTTGTTTGTCCCTTCACTCTTTTGCTTGATGCATTTGCCAAGTGATTACAATGTCATGTGAGGTTATATGTCACAACCCTAACTTTGGGCTTATGACCAAAGCAATGGCTTACAAAGGTGCAAGCCAAAAGTGAATCTTGGGAGTCACATTTCATGCTCGTGGGAGTGTATGAAACTGTGAGGGAATGAACCCCCACACTCCCAAGTGAGCTCCCACTTTTAGAGTTGGAGTCTTGATACACTCACAAATTTTCAAAGGGCAATTGCAGGAGTCAAAACTGATTAAATTGAAAAGTTTTTATATCATTGGAAATCTCTTGGGACATAGATGTCTAAAATGGGCTTGCATGACCCATTTGGTTACTTAAAACATATATTATGACCCAAAAAAAGGCCCGGGGTCAAATTGCCAATTTAATTTCTAACCACTAAAAGTCAGGATTGCCCTGATTTACTTGCGTTCAGGTGGCGTGCCACATAATATTAAACAATTCAAAAAAGGCTACAACTTTGTTTTAAACCTCATCTTAATCAAAGGTCTGCACAAGAAGTTGTGGGCCTCCAAAGTTGCGAGAGTCCTAATTTAGGGAATTTCGAGAATTCCAACTTGGGAGTCCCGAGACAAAATGTCATTTGGGTGCTGGTCCCATGGTTAAGAAAAAATAATACTATAAGGGAGAAGGTGATGACTTCCTTCAAGTCCGAGCTGTGATGAGTCTTGTGAATCCGTGTTTACTCGTGGTTCATATGTGCACCAAAAGTGTTCCAACTATGCATTAACTAACTTGTTGTTTGGTTTGTGCAAGTTTGTGTGAGTACAGTAGTCTCCCGCTTAAGTACGCATCCCAGTTAAATACGCATTTTTTGGCAAAATATTTAGGGTTCAAAATTTAGTATGTATATGATTTCTAGAGCTTGACGGAGTGCTCCCATAACATTTTAAATCACTCAAAATGAAATACAGATAGACAAAGATCCAAAGGAGTTTTCGGTGATCAGCAATTCTACCCTATATAATTATTAGCATGCCTGCAATTTTCCTTTGGGTTCGACAGGGTTTGAAATTTGCACTCCATTTCCTTCATTGCCATCTCTAGTCAAAGAGGGGGTAATTGAGTTTACGAGATTCCACTCAAGTAACTTCAGCCTTCTATTTGTAGACAACTGGCCAGCAAACTGACTAGACCAACCTATCATTTGCAAAGAAAAGTTACCAATTTCCCACAACACCCCTAAAAACAAACCACAGAAATAAAACATACCTCACAGGTTGTATAAACTATAAACTCAGTTTGGGTGAACCAACACCACCTACACTTTGTATCGTGGTAGAAACCAGAGTTGGGCGGTTCTTAAGTCTTATGAAGAATTTCTACTAATTCCAGTTCTACAAAAAGAAATAAGAGCGATTTCGTTCTAGGTCTGGATCTATCAAAGAACTAAATCTTGGTTTCTTGTTCCAATCATGTTCTTTAAAAAACACAAAATCCCAACTCTGATTCTGGCTCCGGTTCTAAAAATAAAACTTGGCTCCGGTCTGGTTTCGGTAACCTCGACAAAAACCTGCGGTTAACTGCTGTTAAGCCCCTAGTTCTAATCCTTTTATTCAAAAAACTTTTGTTTTCCAAAAATCTTGTATCTGGTTCCAATTCTAATTCTTAAAAAGCCAAGATCCCAGTGGTTTTGGTTCTTTGAAAAAACAACCCAGTTCCAATTCCAAACCCCTGTGTTCCAAAACTTCATACCCAATTTCAGTTTGGTTTAAACTAACTGGAATAAGTGGTTCTAACCTGCCGAACTGGGTACTAGCCAAACCCTGGTTAAAAGTAAAAACCCAAATTTTTTTTTCAGATGCTTATAAATCTACTTATCCTTTGGCAAAATTAGGCCCTACAAGTCCAAATTTAACATTTCCTAAGTTAGATTTAAAACTACTATAGTTGAACATGTCATGAATCTAAAGTACGCACCTACTAGCTAAGTACGCACAAACCGCGCAGGTTCAAGTTGCGTACTTAAGCGGGAAACTACTGTAAGTGATTTTCTTGTCACTCTTCGTAGTCCCTATCCCAAAGTTCCAACATGCTTTTTTACCTTCAATGACGCATTCCCAAGTCCCGGGTTGAACCCACTTGAGGGTCAAACTATGTAAAGTTGCGGAAAGTTGGGACTTGAGGGCCGCTCCCGACTTCTAGCACTATAGAGGGGTAGAAGGGCGTGCTAGAAGTCCCGAGATTAGACTAGGAAGAGGGACTAGATTATCAAGCTTGAATCTGCATCCAAAAACCAACCAGACGGGGGTTAGTTCACATCCGGGACACCCTTGGGTGTTGGGACAAGCCACGGGAACTTTGACTCATGAGACTCACCACGGCCCGGACTCGGGGGGAAGCCACCACCTTCCCCCATATAGTATTCTCTGCAACGCTCCTTGGAGGCTACATCCAAATGGCTCTTTTTCCCAGGACTCCCAAGTTGGAGTCCCGAAATTGTCTCGAAACTGTCTCGATTGGAGTCCCAAGACTTTGGAAGCTCATAACTCCCGACTGCAGAGTTTGATCAAGGCGAGGTCTAAACCAAAATTGTAGCTCTCTTTGAGAGCTTTTCAACGCCATGTTGCATTCTAGATTCGGATGTCAGAATGAGGTCAATTTTTGACTTTTAGTGGTCGGGTTATGGGCCTATAACCCTTCTTTTGCCCATAACTTGGGCTATAGATGTCCAAATGACCAATGCAAAGGCATTTGGCATTTACACTTCAAGAGCTTTCCAATGACACCAAGAACACCCCAATGCAAGGTGTTTTGGCCTTTGCTATTGAACTCTAAACATTCGGGAGTCCCGAAGGACTCCAAATCCCCAACTTTAGGAGTGGGAGTTTCATCCTCCCACTTAGCCCAAAGTGGGGTTGCGACACTCAAAATGTTGCGAACAAGGGAGCATACCCCAACTCCTTGTTCTTTCGTTATGTTCACCTTGGACTCACATTTAAGTCTATTGAAGGGCTTGGGAGTGCGTCATTGTAACTTTGATCATCCAACTAAATGTTTGCAAATAAGCTTTTTGATTCTTCATAGTTAATTACTTTGCTTCATGTTGTAATGCCTCCTCATAAATAATTAAATGATATAACAATACAATAAACCCATAAATAAATTGTATTGTAATTCATCTTCCTTTGTCAACAAAAAGATGTTCATATTAAATTTTATATTTGTAAAACATACATGCATATTACTTGAACCTAGGAAGGTCTACATACATCATGGAGCATTTAACACTAGTTATTTTGGCACTCATAATACATGTTTGTGCCTATAAGTTGGGATGACCATACTAAACACAAAATGAAAGAATTTGTGAAGATTGTAAACATGTTGTGATATTTTCAACATAACTAACGAATGAACAACAAACAATGAGGAGGTGAGCATGATAAAAAAATTTAAGAACATTTCATCCATAAAATCGAATATCCAAAATATTTTTTCATGCCATCTGGGGAAATTTTCAACCATGTGACAAAAGTATTCTATGATGTGTTAGTATTATTGTTGTCGTGTGGCCATAGTTAAGGTCAATGATTTCAAAACATATTTTCAAAAGCATGTGTATAATAAACAATAGGCATTTTCATCATTATCAAATATTTATACATTGACAATGACTAGAGCAAAAACCAACATGTTATCATTGGAAATTAACCGCATGTAAATAGTAAACATGAACATCACTTGTTGACATTAGCTTTTGATTTTCCATATTGCTCTATGTAGTAGGCATTTTCATCAGTATCATATATCTATATATTGATAGCAACTTGAGCAAATCCAACATGTTATCATAGAAATTAACCATGTAAACAATAGACATTGGAGTTAACTTTTGGGTTTCCATATTGTTTCATCCAAAATCCCAACATCATAAATTATGATTTATATTACAACAAAGAATCCACTAACAAAATTTTACTTTACATTGTTCAAAGATACGTCAGTAGGCCCTAGTGCATGTTGTGTTCTTTCGACTACAAGAAAATCCCCTTTTTTTAACCAAAAGTTTTCAACTACATGACATTTGTAACTATGTTTCAACTAGGATTTCAAAAATTTTAAAATATAATTATGGCAATTACCAATTAAGTTGATTCATTTACTATATCGGTATATTGTTGAAAACATTTTTCAATTGGGTGGTCATTTGCTGAATATTTTTAACATCAACAATATTTCCAAGTTCAACTTTCAACTATGTTGGTAAACAATGTGAAGCATATTTTAACTAAGGGGCCATTTAAAAAATATTTTTGGCATCTAAGGTTCTTTAGTTGGCACATAGTCAAAACATCAACTAATGTTCAACTACATTGAATGATAAATGTATTAGAGGATGGATGAAATGCAATCTTGTTTAGAGTGTTCTCTTTCAACTAGGTTGAACAACTAGTAGGCAAATTTAATTTTACACACATAATATTTTAGTATCACTACTATAGAAGTGGGGTGCAATTTACTAACCTAAATCACCATGGGACCTTAAAAGTGAAATAACTTCATTGCATTTTATTGATTTCACCCGAATGAAAGTTATTTCATTATAATATCATTATGTAGACATCATGTTTCACTACTAATTAACATAATTCACTATTACAATTTAGTGTAGTAAATTTTTTATTTTTTATGTTTTTAAATTTTTTATTTAAGTTGTTTTATGATATAGCCTATATTATTTTAAACTAATTTAATTCCTCTAACTTATATTTTATGTTATTATAGGTTATTATAAGTTAATTGTACCTTAAAATATTATACTATTTTACCTTAAGTTTCTTAACTAACTTATTATAAACTTTTAAGTTGTTGAAAATTAAATTATTCAATTAATTTTAAGCTTTACTTTATATTATTTTATTTTAAATTAATATTTGTTATTTCAAATTATACTTTAAATTATTCAAGGTGATTTAATTATGTTATTATAAATTGTTTTATCCTAAGTATAATAATTTAAAATAAATAATAATAAAATATGAAAAATAATTTAAAATGCCCTGCAATATAATAACTACCAATAGCTTATGATATTATAACATATAATATCTAGCAATAATTTATAATCCAATAATTACCAATAAAATAACCACCAATGGCTTACAACACAATAACCAATAGCCATTAATATAATAACCATTAAGAAACATTAATATAATAACATTAATAAACATCAATATCCATAATATACTATTCACCAATAGCCATTAATATAACAGTCATTAATAACCACCAATATCCATAATAGAATATTCTTCAATTACCATCAATATAATAGTCTTTATTCTTCTTCCTAGTTAAAAACAATTGTTTTCTTAAGGTTCTTTATCCTTGAACACACATTGTTCAATAACCTTGCTTCTGGTGATGGCCATGTTGACATCCACCATATGTGACGCGCTCCCAAATCCCGGGTTGAACCCATTTGAGGGTCCAATTATGTATATGAAGAGGGACTAGATTATCAAGCTTGAATCTGCATCCAAAACCAACCACGAAAGGTTTAGTTCACATTCGGGAACACCCTTGGGTGTTGGGACAAGCCACGGGCACTTTGACACACAAGATTCACCACGGCCCGGACTTGGGGGAAAGCCACCACCTTCCTCCATATAGTATTCTCTGCGCCACTCCGCAAAGGCTACATCCAAATGGCTCTTTTTCCCGAGACTCCCAAGTTGGAGTCTCGAAATTGTCCCAGGTTGGAGTCCCAGAACTTTGGGAGCTCATATCTCTCGACTAGAGAGTCTAATCAAAACAAGGTCTAAGCCAAAGTTGTAGCTCTCTTTGAGAATGTCGCACATTAGAATCGGATGTCAGGAAGAGGTCGATTCTTGACTTTTAGTGGTCGGGAGTCAAACTGTCAGTTTGACTCCCGGCCCTTCTTTTGCCCATAACTTGCGCTGCAAATGTCCAAATGACCAATGCAAGGGCATTTTGGACATGTACACTTCAAGACCTTTCCAATGACACCAAGAACAGCCTATTGCAAGGTGTTTTGGCCTTTTCTGTTGAACTCTAAACATTTGAGAGTCCCGGAGGACACCAAGCCCCCAACTTTGGGAGTGTGAGTTTCATCCTCACACTTGGCCAAAGTGGGGTTGCGACAATATGAACTAAGGGATTTGCAACCTTCGACTATACCACAACTTGTTCCTCTATAGTATTCATTCCTTTGTTCTTAAACATATTTTACATGTCATTGTACTTAAAACAATTTATGATCTTATGTCCAATGTCACCACAAATATGACATGAATATCTCATAGGCCTTTATACATTGATCTATTGAGTGGTAACCTCAAAAATTGTAGGAATACAACCATCCTTTTTTTATATTCTACATGTTTCAACATTATGATTTGTTTTGTGATAGTTTGTACAATACATTCATATTTTCTCTATAATTGTTCGAGGTTTTTAATCTAATATTATCTTATTATTCTATGGTATTAATAAATTGCTTCTAACCTTTATTCCATAATTTTTTTTTCACAAACCAAAGTTGTTGCAAGGTTTTTCTTTTCATGCCTGTTGTTGCTACACACAAGTATGGTTGTAATCCAAATATGAAAATAGTATTTAGGATACTATTGTTGTCCTATGTTGAAGACTATTGGCTAACTTCAATAACCTTTCATAATAAACTTCCACTCTTTCATTCTTTTTTGGCTTCATGTTTTTCAACTGCAAATAAACTTGCTCATCATTTTGAACTATTCGAAACCTTTTACAAAAAGCTAACTACAATTATGCAAACTACAATCTAGGTAATTTCCCATGTAATTTTTACACTAGTTAGACATAGTATCTCTAAGGGGTAAAACTAAATAAATTAACAATTTATGCATCTTATATTTCACCATTTGCTCTAATGGTAGCCTTAAAAACTCTAACATGAACATTTGGGTCAAAATCCTTCGCATATTCAGGGTAGTTAAGTGGCCGATGATAAGGCATGTTTGGTGGTATGGTTGCCTACATAGATTCACCATTGGCAATCCAAAATGTCTTGAAGATCTTGGATGTCCTTGTGGGCCTAATCCACCTCTTCTTGGATCTAATGGTTGATCAACAAAAAATTTCTTCACCTCTATAGGCATATATGTATGCACATTCACAAGTTCTATTCCCCTTGGAGTCTATGGTCTGGACCTCATACCAATAACAATATGGGTTGGTGTTATTATAAATGGAGATTCAATAAATGTAACCATAGATTAAAGCATTGCCATAGAATATAATGGTACAATTCTTACTGGTTCCATTTTGTAATTGGAAGTTCCTACATAAGTAACTCCAACATTGTTATGATGTAATAGATTTGGTGCAGGAGCCACAAAAGTAGGTATTACATCTACCACAATTTGAGCTCTCATTTCCATTTTGTTATATCTTTAGATCTATTATCTAAGTTCATTTGGAATTATGACCTTCTCATGGTACAAATCCTCTGGCTCAAAATGTACGTAGTTTTTTGCTCTTGTAGGTTCTGGATTCAAATTCTAGAAATGTTAAACAAATCTTTGCCTCACATTATCTTCAATAAATGGACATGCATTAATTTGATGACAATATGTGCAATGCGGAGAGTTTGGTTTTGGGACTCTATTCACACTATGAATTTCTTTGTTCCAATCCCTTGAAACCCCTATAATAATGCTTTCATTCTATTGATTAAGTTTGGGTTCACTAACCTTAATTTAATAGCCACATGTACACTTGCTACTATTGGTTCTGCTTTTGGTAAAACTATGATTTCTTGTTTAATTACATGTACTAGTTCAACTCCTTTGGACATTCTAATACCCTGATTTACAGGTTCTTGCTCAACTACATAATGAATCAAAGGTTCAAAATTTTGAGCTCTTTGTTCAAATTCTTCATCTACATATTCTTCTCGATAGTAAAGAGGTGAAGCTAATATGTACCTTGGTACTACTTCCTTTCTTTTTGACTTGTGGAGTTTTGTTCTTCTTCATGAATAAAAGCATCAGAATTATGTTATTGCATTAGACCTGTTGATTCCAACGCAACTCTCTGTCGAGGTTCAAAATCTCGATTTATTCGTCTAAACTATGAATTTGCATTTTCAATCTTACGTTCTTTTCTCCTAGAATTTTGTTGTAGATTGTTAATGTGCCTTTATGTTTCACCAGTTTGCACTTCATGAGGAATTATTTATATTGCATAAGGTGTTATGTGGCCTACATGTCTTTCTTTTATCCACAAATGTCTCTTATCTAATTGAGAATTTCTTTTAGGTGTTATATAAATTGTTAATCTATTTGATCTACACTCAAATTGTTATTGATGGTAGCACCATTTTCTGCTTGTTCATGTATTATAGCATGATCTAATCATCTCTTCAGATTTCTAATTATAATTATATTTTCCATCTCTCCACATTTTAATTCAAATTGGAGCAAACTTTTACATTAAAACAAAATCTTCATAGTTAGCTACTCTGCTTAGATTTGCTTCCTAAACAAAAACTTATGATCAAGATTTGAAAAAATGACAAAAATGAAATTGAAGTTCATTATCCATTTTTAGAAACAAAAATTCCATCAACAAGACATAAACAACACTTTGAATTTCAATATGAATTCAGGCCATGGCATGGTTGCCAAATGGTAAATACATAATTCCTATCCTATATTTTGATCTACATCTAGACTAAAATATATCATAAAGTTAATACTAATTAAATTTTCTCACTGAGGTGTACTCAAATTTAGTTTCAAAACTTTAATCAAATCATGAAAGTATGTGAAAAAATAAAAAACAACATATCTAATTATGGAATTGAAGCTTTTTTAGAAAACAAAATATTCTTGTTTCATATTCTATCAAATTCAATGTTCAACAATGAATCAATCTTCTTTTCTTCCCAAGAAAAATCATCTTAAAAAGAGGTCCTATCATCTATTCAAATTAAAATGATGACAAAACTATGTGAACTAGTTAGTAATTAATTCCTCGAACAATAACTAGGTAAGTAAATATACTATCTAACTATTACAATGAATAATTATTCCCTTAACATTTGTATTTGAGTAGTAGTCAAATGGGCAAATTGATATGTAAAAAGAAACATTGGTCAAGAAGGTACTTGTCAAAAGTGACACCCTAGGCTGTGAAAAAACACCACCTTGGCCTAGTAAAAAAATTTGTTGTTTAACTTGGACATCAAGTCAAAATTGATTTGCTTAAATGATTGGACAATCTTCTTGATGGGTGTCCAAATGGGGTGCCTTTTGACCTTGTTTTTGGTCAAGTAAACCATGAATTCTTTCAATATGGGTGTAATTCAATGATGAATATGGCCTCATGTGATGTGAAAGTATAGATCAAAATTAACTACACCTTATGCCACATACCACTAATTCACAACCTCCTTTGGTGTGATTCCAAACTAATGAAGGAAAAAATGTGTGGAAAAGACATTGAAACTATAAGCAATTATGTGCAATTAGTGAGGTGGTATAATGTTTCTTCCACTACAATAAGTTATGTTCCTCCAAAAGGTTTTGGTCATCACTAAGACACATGACATTCCCAATATGCATGGAATTTGATGATGAATATGGCCTTATGCAATGTGACAAATAATTGCAAGAAATCTTTGGGTGGAAACAAGATCAATAAGGTGTTCAAAGACCATGATTGATGGGTTGCCATCAAACAAATGGGGAAAATGCTACCTTACATAGTTTAAAGGAAATTCAAAGTCTTGCTGATGTTGAAATCTTTTAGAAATAAAATATAATCACCATTGGACACATGAAAGGCAATGACAACTAAAATGGTGTTGAATGAAGAGGGGGAGGGAAAAGGGGGTTAGTGTTTAGGTTGCCCAAGAATATTTGCGTGCACATTCGAGAGCCAAATTAAGATGAAGGCATTTTTTGGGGTGGGTTGGATCAGATTGTCTAAGTGATCGGATGGTCGAACTTGTTAAAACATGCACACATTTGAAATGTTCATCCTACAAATATTCCCAAATTGCTTGTTAAAAAATGGTTAAACCAACTTTAGGTCTCTTTATGCCATGTTGATCCTCCTTGTGGGGGTTGTAGAGGTCCTTCAATTTGTAAAACTTGTATTTCCAAGCATAAAATAGAAGGGATATGTGTATACTCTAACCAAAAAAAAGCTACTGACTAAATTGTCACCACAACAATCTAGACCGTTTTTTTTTATCAACAATAAATACAAAATCCCTTATTTATTCTTGGATCATTCACACAACAACAACCTTCAAGAAATTTAACTCCACAACCTATGAAATTTATATTAAAAAAAAGTCCCTAGTTGGCTACAAAATGTCCTTAATAAACACAATTTAGTTTCATTAAACAACTATTTGGGTGTCAACATCTTCCAATTACATCAATATGATTTTATTGAAATCTAGCTAGAAATCAAACCCCTCATTGTTTGTTGGATCCATGGAGCTAATTCTATTATGCAATGCATCAATTAAAGCTCTATATGGCAATATTATAACACTTGAATTCCAATCCTTCTATACCTTTAACAACGTACACTATCCCAATCCAATTTGATAGAGACACAAGGTTTTGTCCTAAAACCCACTAAAAGTATGGGGAAGATTTCATAGGCAAATTCAACTTACAGATTTATCTCTTGCAAAACAACCCAAAGTCTTACTTCAACCACAACATTCTACTCCAACTCAAGGATACCCAAAGAAAAAGAGGTTTATCATGTTTTTAAATTCAACAAGATCAGCTGCCCCACCCAAATGTTTCTAATTTCCTACATGTAATTCCAACAAATGCACAACTCTATGGTTTTTTACATGCACATTTAACTACACCTCAAATTTTTTGAAGTCATCATCACATTTCAACGCCAACCGCTTATATAGAATCCTAAGTAAATCACTCATTCTTAGTAAACAACTACTAGCGCAACAAAACAAAGTACAACAACTATGAGCAAGAAACAAAAAAATACAAATGCACAACATAATTTGATCACTTAATTTAGTTTCAACCTCTTTATATGTTCCAAACACAAACCTCCAGTTCCTTCAAACAAAGCTCCATCATAAATGTAGTTGCATTCTTCTCCAATGAATGTTCCATCAAGATAAGCCTTGCATTAGACACAAACAACAAACAAGTTTTCTTTCCCTAACACGCCTTCATGAAGTCCTTTACGATGATGGATGAACTAGGAAAACAAACAACAATCAAACTCCTTTTTGCCATCTTTGTGCGAAAAGTAGACCATGACAAACCAAAACCCTAAACTCTACTTGTTCACATTGTGGGCATTCAGTAACCACTCCATATCCGTTTACACTCCAACCATGGAAAACGTAAATTAAATACCTTTAGGATGTCAAAATTGGAAATCCAATCCCAAGTTACATGTTGTAGAAGGGGAGGGAAAGGAGGTGAGGCAAGAGTTTGAATACCTTTGACACCACCAATATCCATAATATAATATTTACCAATAGCCATTAATATAATAATCATTAATAACCACCAATATCCAGAATAAAACATTCAACAATAGCCATTAATATAATAATCATTAATAACCACCAATATTTATAATAAAATATTCATCAATAGCCATTAATAAAATAATCACCAATAGCCACTAATAGAAAAATCTTTAATACTGACAATATGCAATAACAAAATATCCAACAATAACCATTAATAAAATAACCATTAATAAGCATTAATATCCACCATAGAATAACCAACAATAACCACTAATATAATAACCATTAATAAGCACCAATATCCACCAATAGATTATTTATTAATAACCATTAATAGAATAACCACTAATAGTCATTAATAGAATAATCATCAATAGTCATTTATATAATAACAACTAATACCCATGAATGGAATAACCACTAATACCCATGGATAGAATAGCCACCAATACCCATGAATAGAATAGCCACCACTACCCATGAATTGAATAGCCATCGATACCCATGAATAGAATGGCCACCAATAGCCATTAATAGAATAGCCAACGATAGCCATTAATAAAATAGCCACCAATAGCCATTAATATAATAACCATCAATAGCCATTAATAAAATAACTACTGGTAGCCATTAATAAAATAACCACCAATCATTATTAATATAATAATTACTAATTGGCATTAATATCCACCAATAAAATAGGTAGCAATAGCCATTAATAACCACCAATAGCCCTAATAAAAGAATAACCAATAGCCATATATTATAATTGTTTAAAATTGCCAAAAACAATCTAGGGTGAAATAGTTTATAATGGACAAAATTAATTTAAAGTGAAATAGACTATAATAACCTAGAATTGCCAATAATAACATAAGGTGAAATGACCTTCAATACCCAAAAATAATTTATAATAGCTACAAATAATTTAAATTGAAATAATTTATGATAACTAAAAAAACTTGTAATATATGAAAATAGCCTAAGGTGAAATAAGCTAAAATAGCCAAAAATAACTTAAAATAATCAAAAGTAGCCTAGGATGAGATAGCCATAAATAATCGTAAATAATGTAGGGTGAAATAATTTAAATTAATTTTTAAAAATAACATAATAATTGAAAATAACTTAGCATATGTAGTATTATATTAACAAAAATCTTATCCATTTATTTCTTTAAAAAATATAAAAGAATGGTCATTCAAATGTTATTGAATAATGATATGCAATTTTTTTTGTTCAAATGGATTTTTAATTTCAAAAGGAAATAAATGTAATTATGTACATTATTGAATTAAAATATATAAAATAAATTCGAATCATTTCATTTGAACAAATTTCAATAAAATATGAATTTTCAAAATTTATGTTTTTGGATTGTTTAAAATGAAATATTTAGTAAATAAAATGTAATGTGACATATTAACACAACAAGTGGGGTGGCTTGATAGTAAAATTGTTTGCTTCCATTCCAAAGGTCAAAGGATCAAACCTCATGAGTGGTGTTATGTGTGGTCAACAATGGTATGTTGACCAAATATTTTTTTACTTAATTCTTATAATAGGTGCCTAGGTTGATGATGTGGCCTACCTACCTAAGTTAGGTTTTTAACCTAGCCTAAGTATTGACATGTGTCAATAAGTCATAGACTTTAAAGAATCATGAAATTATCAATAATATTATATATTAAATAATTAAATTTTAATTGATCTCCATGCTAGTTAATTCACTAGTAAGTGAATGGTTTGATAAAGTTGTATTTCACCTAAAAATAACCTTGTTTCAACAAGTACTAATGAAACAATTCATTGTTCGTAATAACTGGTCCCCATTCACTAGGGGGTTAAACAATTTCACTAGGTAAAAATGGTCAAATTCACTCAAAATCTAGTGAAACCCAATGTGAATTAAGATGCATTTTGTAATAATGTATTGATTTAAATTTATGATAACATTAAATGACATTTAAATTTTATTTGTATAAATGAATGTTTTTTTATGCATATAACTATTAAACTCTAAATTCAATATATATATATAATATGTTAATATTAGTGTTTATGTTCAATATAGATGTAATTTATTATTTCAATGTAGATCACTGCAACATATTAAGCAATGATACATAATGAATAATAATGTGTAACAATAACGTTTGTTCATTTTTATACACATGATATTTTAATATTTGTTTAAAATTATGATAAAATTCATTAAACATTAATATACTAACAATACCAAAACTGCCCCCAAATTCCAATATAGTTTTCAATTTTGGTTTGTCAAACAAATCAATGAAAAAATGGTTCAATAGATTCCACACAATAGCTCCAAACATTCTAAACCAAATCAATGCACCTTTATTCATTGGGAGCTTTTTGATGATAAGATCCATCTCATTACTTTAGGAGATATCATTATGACAATACAAAACAAACTACCTTATTTCATGAATAAATTAGGTAGCATGTGTTGTTGGGCCCCCACGTGCGAACACATTCAACTCATTTTCCTTTTTAAGCCCAATTTCTTGTAATTTGTTTGAATTTTCAACAACAATATTAATTCAATATTCAATATCTTCCACGTTTTATATATGAAAATTATGAATTTTTTTATTAATTCTAACTCAATGACTACGTTCTAATAACACCAAGTACATTGTTAAGGGAGTACTTGTGATAATTATTAATTAATATATTTTTATTTATTTGCTTATTATTTATAAAAATTACTAGCTAGATTACATAATTTTTATCACCATTTGAATTTGAATAGAACATAAAATTGTATATTTTCTAGGTATATCTTTGGAAAAGAAAAAGAAACAAGGGCCATTGTATCATTGAAGAACATGGAGCTTTAATGGAGTATGAGATTAAAATGTTTTGATTTTTGGATAAGCTTTGTTTCCATAATCAAAGTTGATATTTTGAATTTTTTATTATCATACTTTCATTACTAGACGTTAATTATGAAACTAGTTCTAAGTAGAATTGAATGAGAAGACTTTTTTAGTATTGGTTTTATTACATTTCAATTTAGATTTTAAACTATAATATATGATTAGAGATTCTATATTTACCATTTTGCGACCATCCTAGGGTTTGATTTCAAGGTGAATGTCATAATTGTTTTTAATGTCATGTTGATGAAATTTTTAATTTATATAAATAAATAGTGAACTTCAATTTTTGTTTTTGCATTTTTTTGGAATGTTGATCATAATTATTTGTTCAAGAAGTAGATCTAAGAAAAGTACTTAACCATGAAGATTTTGTTGTAATGTAGAAGTTTTGTTCAGATTTGAATTAGGATGTGGAGAGATGGAAAATAAAATTGTAACTTGAAGTCTAAGGAGACAAATAGAACAGGTTGTATTATGAACAAGTGGAAAATGGCATTGCAATTAACAACAATTTGAGTGCAAGTTAGGTAGATTAGTAGTTTGAAATACCTATAAGAGTTTTTCAAATAAAATAGAGACATTGATGGACATAAAATAGACTTGCACGTCATAAAATGCCTTAGGTATCACCAATTATTCCTCGTGAAGTGTAAACTAGTGAAACATAGAGGCGCACTAATAGTCTATAACAAAATTCTAAGAGAGTAGAATGTCAAATTGAAAATGCAAACTCATAGGTTGAGTTTACACAAAGGAGCTAGGAATATGAACTTCAACAAAAAGTTGTGCTAGAATCAACAAATTTGATGCAACAACATACATGACTTTGATGTTCTGATTTGAGAACAACATAGACTCAACATGTCAAAAAGGGAGGAAGTGGTACCATGGTACAGATCTACTTGACCTCCTTATTATAAAAAAGGCTAGGAAAATGAAAAGTTTGAACAAATAACTCAAAATTTTGAACCTCCGATTCATTGTGTTCTTGAATAAGAAGCCATAACGATATTATAATATCCAAAGGAGTTGGGCCAATACTTGTAACTAAATAAAAAAAAATTATCTTACCAAGAGCATAACCAATAGTACCAAAAGGTGTTCCTATGGTTGAGAAAGTGAGGTACAATAAACCCAAATTTAATCTACATATCTTGAATAGAAACATTATTAGTGGAGTTCCAAGGGATTGGAGTAGAGGAATTCATAGTGTAAACAAAGTTCCAAGACCAAATTTTCCACTTTGCTCATATTGCCATCAAATTGGACATTAGATCAATGAATGTCCATTTATTGAAAAAAATTTAAAGCAAGGATTTTTTGAGCATTTCTAGAATATGAATCCAAAACCTACAAGAGTAGGGAATCATGGACATATTGATACCTGAGAAGGTCAAAATTCCAAATAAATTAAAAAAACAGATTTGGAGAGATAATAAAATAAAAATGAAAGTTCAATTTGTGGTTGATGTAATACCTATCTCTATAGCTCCAATATAAAGTTTGTTACATCGAGATAATATTGGAGTTACCTATGTAGGAGCTTCATATTTTAGAATAAAACCAATAACATCTATGCCATTATATTATGTGATAATGCTCCAATCTATAATTACAGTTACTAAAGCTTCATTTGTATGAATGCCAATTCACACTATTGTTGGTATTAGATCCATACCACAAATTCTAATGGGAACAAAATTTTGTGAGTTTGCATGAAGATATGCCATGGGAGGTGAGAAGAGTTTTTGTTAGTCAACCATCAGATCAAAGAAAAGGCAACTCAAATCTAGTAGGACCTCCAAGATATTTTTTATTGTTAATGGTGCATCTAGGTAGGCCACCATTACCACCAAACATACCTTATTGTTGGCCACTTAGCTATCCAGAATATGTCAAGGATTTTGACCCAAATGCTCATGTCAAAGTATTTAAAATTGCCATTAGAGCAAATAGTGAAACAAATGATGCAAAACTTGTTAGTTTTACCTTTCAAATATATTATGTTTAATTGGTGTAACAATTATTTGAGAAATTAGCTAGATTGTATTTTTATAAAATTGCGGCTAGCTTTTGTAAAATGTACAAAAAAGTTTAAAATGATGAACAAATTTACTTGTAGTTGAAAAACATGAAGCATGATAAGAATGAAAGAGTGGAAGTCTATTATGAGAGATTATTGAAGTTGGCCAATAATCTTAAACACAAGATAATAGATAGTCTCTTAATTATTATTTTCATGATTAGATTACAACCAAAACTATGTGTAACAACAAGAGGTATGAAGAAATAAACTTTACAAGAACATAAGGAAACAACTTTAGTTTGTGAAAAAAATAAAACTGAAGTAGAGGCCATAAGTAATCTATTATTACCATATACTGTCAGACAATATCAACTTAGAAATCTCAAACAATTCTAGAGAAAACAAGAATGTACTACACAAATTGTCATAAGGCAAATCATAATGTCGACACCTATAAAGTCAAAAGGAAAAAAAACCTTGTTCCCTACATTTTCTAATGTTATTACTCAATAGATTAAAGTATAGAGGCCTGTGAAATATTCTTATCATATTTATGGTGATATTAGACGTAAGGTCATAGATTGTCCTAAATATAATGATATGCATTATATGTTTAAGAACAAAAAAGTGAAGCCAACAAAGAAACAAGTTGTGTTAGAACCTAATGTTTTAAATCCTTCAATCCATATGGTGGATGTGAATATGGCCATCACTAATAGCAAGGTTACTAAAGAATAGGTGTTTAAGGTAAGAAAGCCAATCAAGAAGAAGTTTGCTGCTAACTTGAAAGAGGAGCAAAAATTACAATAATATTTTGTCAAGACTATTTATGTCGCAACCCTAGCCTTGGGCTTGTGACGAAGGCAAAGGGTTGCAACATTGCGAGCCAAGAGGAAGCTCGAGAGTCACATCACATATTGCCGGGAGTGTAAGAAAGTGTGAGGGAATGAACCGTCACACTCCCAAGGCGACTCCCACTTTGGGAGATGGAGTCCCAATGGACTCCCAAAACTTTAGAGAGCAATTTTAGGAGTCAAAATTCAATGGCTTATAACATTTTATATATCATTGGAAAGCTCTTGAAACGTGGATGTATAGAATGGTCTCATATTGCTCATTTGGACATCTAAAATGCAAATTATGACCAAAAGAAGGGCCATGAGTTAAATTGCCAGTTTGACTCCCGACCAGAAAAAGTCGGGAATCGACCTGATTTACTTAACTTTAGACAAAATTCAACATACCATTGAAAGTTCTCGATGACAGCTACAACTTTGCTTTAAACCGCACCTTGATCCGAGGTCTGCTCGCAAAGTTATGGGGCTCAAAAGTCGCGAGAGTCCTAGTTGGCGCAATTTCAAGACTCCCATTTAGGAGTCCCGGGAGAGAAAAGCCATTTGGATGTGGGCCCCGTGGAAAGGTGCAGAGTATACTATAAAGGGGAAGGTGGTGGTTTCCCCCAAGTCTGGGTCGTGGTGAGTTTTGTGTGTCCGTGTTACCTGTGGCTCGTCCTAGCACCAAAGGTGCTCTAACTATGCACTAACCACCTTGTGTGGGTTGTGTGCAGGCCCATGTGAGTGAATGAAGCTTGTCAACTCTTCCTAGTCCCATCTCGAAGCTCCAACACGCCCCTCTACCCCTCGAAGTGTTGTGAGCTAGGGAGTGTACCCCAACTTCTCCCCCTTCCACTACCTTGTATTTGGACTCACTTTTGAGTCCTTCAAGGGATTGGGAGTGCGTTAATTTAAAAGGCGCAAGTAAAAGACCCACCACAAAATTTGATTCTAAAAAAGAAAGCATAGTGGAATATAAGTTGGGCAATATTACCATAATCTGAAGTGTTTATAGGACTAGTTGTATCACAAAGTTTATCTTATAATCCTATCAACATGGTTATGTTTATGGAAAAAACATTCCAAGATATCAATAAACATATGTTAGATGTCGTAACCCCACTTTGAGGCAAGTGTGAGGATGAGACTCACACTCCCAAAAGTGGGAACTTGGAGTCCTTTGGGACTCCCACAACTTCAAAGCTCAATTGCAGAAGTCAAAACACCTTGCCTTGAAGTAATATTTATACCATTGAAAAGACCTTGGAGTTTAGATGTCGAAAATGGCCTTGCATGAGCCATTCGAACATTTGCAGCATAAGTTATGGTCAAAAGAAGGGTCGGGAGTCAAATTGCCAGTTTGATTCCCGACCACAAAAAGTCAGGAATCGACCCAAACCTGTGTGTGCAGATAGAGTGCGACACACCGTTGAAAAGATCTGTAGGAGAGCTACAAGATTGCTATAGACCTCGTCCCAATCCGAAGTCTAAGCTGGGAGTTATGAGCTCCCAAAGTCCCGAGAGTCCAAACCGGGACAATTTCGGGACTCCTCCTTAGGAGTCCTGGGAGTAAAAGTCATTTGGATGCGAGTGTCGCGAAGCAATGTAGAGAATACTATATGGGGGAAGGTGGTGGCTTCCCTTGAATCTGGGTCGTGGGGAGTCAAGTGAGTCCAAGGTTGCCCATGGCTTGTCCCAACACCAAAAGGGTGCAGAATGAGTTCTAACCAACTTGTTGGTTGGTTTTGGATGCAGGACCGAATAACTAAGTAGCTTTTCCATTTTCCTAGTCTAATCCTAGAGCTTTTAGCACGCCCCTCTCACCCCCTTTAGTGCTGGAAGCTGGGAGCGACACCAAGTCCCATCTACTTCCGCTTTTTGACATAGTTGGACTCTTTTGAGTCTAACAAAGGATTTGGGGGCGCATCATTAGAAATTACTATACTTTGAGGTTAAATCAATTGTTGAAGATAACACTATATATATATATATATATATATATATGTGGTAGAAATTGAAACCAAAGAAAGCTAGTGTTACCCATATTTGGTAACATGTTGATAATATAAGCAAATTGTTAAACCTAATAGGTGTCATCATTTGTTATATCACCTAACCTGGAATATTAACCTAACCATTTAACTAACCTTGGCAGGTAATGATTGGGTTAAGAAGTAGGTTGACATGTTATTCAACAAGTAATTAGTAGAACATCTATTTAACACAACTGGTAGTTAAAACAAGTAATTAGGTAAGCTGTACTTTTTGAAAATTTGGATTGTTAGTCTAGGTATTTGCTAGTGACTATTTATAATGGTTAATTATGACTATTGTATTTTAAATTGGCTAGTGTAAGACTAAGAGGACAAACCTGTTGAAATACTTTTTAGATTTCATTCATGACTAAGTGTTTCATTATTCAATTATGGAACATGGATCATTTTTCTTTTAGCCTATTTCCTTCAAGTTTGAGTAAGTTGTGTACATGTTAATCTAGGATTTGTAGTAGCTTAAGTTTTAGTTTGTGTGTTGTATGTACCCATTATTGCTTTAGGAACTTGTTATTGAAAAATCCAGAGGTGAATTAACTTTAATGGGAATAGAATAACCTTGTTAACATTTGGTAATCACGTAGTGGATCAAAATTCAAAATCAATCATGCATAGAATTTTTGGTTAGACTAGTGTTTTAGTAGATTGGGTTTGAAGAGCAATCATGCTTCAATTTTTTATTTTTCACATGTTTGTTTATTCTTTGTAAATTTTAGAATTCAAGTTTCTGATCTATATTTTGTTTAGAAACCTTAGGAATAGGGTGAGGTTAGTGTAGAGTTTTTGAAATTATATAGGTGCCCAATATGTAAAAGAAGTTTTATACAAACTATTAATTGTTGGGAAGGATCGTTCTGGAAAAAAATTGTTGTTCAAACCAATGCAAAGGCTTGAGAACTTGTTAATTTCAAAATATGTCAATAATAGTTACTAAAAGTTTTAGAAAATAGTTAAAATAGGCTAGACATCCACCTTTTCAAGAACATGCACAAGAACAAGATGAACAACAAGTGTAACCTATGGGAGATCAACCTATGAATACACTAAACACGAATGCAACACATGGGGGGGAAATCAATGAACAACATCAAAATGTAATAGAATTGATTGTGTAAAAAAAATCCAATAGCGTTCTCAACCACTCATTAAGAAACACCGCAAACAATAACCCAACTGAGGGTGGTGAGTGTTCTTAATGATGATAATCATGAACTTGTTTAGTTGTTTGATGAGGTTGTATATGTTCAACAACCATGGTGATATGTAATCCCATGTTACAATCTACCCAGAATTGGTGCATTTACATCAATCATAACATTTATTGGTTTTCAAAACCAACCATCACATATCAACATTCATTTAGTATTCGAAGATGGAATGACTTCACCTACCCAATAGGTAAGAATAACTTCATCATATTGATCGAAGATTGTTTAATCAGTCAGTTTTTATACCACATGTTAAACTTGTTGAACCTAAAGCAACACCCATAGTTATTTGACATGGACTTATTTATCGATAAGGCACTCCTGCTAGTGAGATCAGTACTTAATCCAGATGAAAGATCACAAGTTCCACATCACAAACCAATTTCAGGAGCAAACCAAGGTGTTGGAATTGTAACTCGTTCATACTGTTATAAAATGGGACACCTATTTAATCATTGCCCATTTGTTGATGATAAAATAAGATAGTTACTTAAGGAGGAGGTGATGAATGTTCATCAATTTGTTCTTCCAACCACTACAATAGCAATTCCCAATGTGTGTATTTAAAACTCAAGCCATGAATTTTAGTATAGTTCATACAATAATACTTATTAACTATTGGACAACCTGGTGACAATTTGTTACACCAATTGTGTCAGGTAAAACCAGTATGCTACCTATTGCAACATACCCAATGTGGTCTAATGTCATACCCCCTTTTGTGCCTTTAGATTGTAGTTTGTATAAAGCAAATCCAACTGGAACAAAAGGATTTGATTCTTCGATCTTTAGGAATTATAGAAGTTATGTACCTAAGAATGTGTACGCAAAACCTGAACAACCTATTGTACCGCCTGTAACCCTAAAATAGGTTACATACCCTACTGGATGCTACTGGTCTGATTCTGATTTTTTTGGCTAATTATGACGTTCATGCATAACGGCTGATCTTGCTTTTATCATGCATGGAAAGTATCACTGATCTTTGGAGAAGTGTGTTGGACTGGTAAATTGCATGGCGGCCATCTTGATTGAGTGGGAGTTGGGATGGCGGCTTGGTGTAATTGCTGGAGTCGGCGATGCAATTAAGGAGAGGAAGGATCTGAAGCGTAAAGATGAAGACATGGAGGAAAAAAAAAAAAAACATGGGGTGAGAGAGGAGGGAACGAGAGAGTTTTTGGGGAGAGAAGCTAGCGGTTGGTTAGCTAAAGTTTTCCGCTGCGCTCTGAGCTAATCAGCAGTAGTCCACCACAGTATTAGGAACACCCGCTTAGAATGTGAGAAGGAGGGAGGTTTGCATCAGTGGTTTTTGGGGGAATGAAGTTGCATTGTGTATGTCGGGCATTTTTGGTAAAGACAGACGAGGGTGGAGTGAGTCGAGTTGGTAGATCTGTCGAATGCAGTTCGGACAGATTGAATGCATACCCTTGAAGATCTTGTAAATAAAATCAAAGTTTAAAATCGAAGTCTGTGGTGGTGTATGGGAGTCAGGAGTGGTTTGTATCCTGTGTAGACCTGTGTGTTGTGTAGTGGGACCATTCGTCGGTGGTTTGTGGAAGGTGGTCGGGTGTCAAGCCTGGGCATCCGAATTCAGGAGTCATGAGTGCGAGGGATGTCTCTGTCTGATCTAGGGCGCCTGAATGCTACTATGGTGTCCTTCCTTTTTGGTATCAGAGTAGGTTGCGTAGCCTAAGAGCGTTGAGTGGGATCTGTCTATCTTCAGAGTGTATGATGAGCCCCAAACCATGTCTTCCTCTAGTGGTGAGGAAATTCCAGTAGAGCAGGAAACTCAAGAACTTAGGGAACAACAGATTGTCAGGCGATTTGATTTCGGGGGTTTACAGAACGGTCCTCAGAGAGGAGCAGCAATTCTGAGATTTGTGGGATTTGGAGTGGTTAGAATAGTAGGTATAGAACCAGATCGAGCTCAGGTAGGAGACGTAGCTGTAGAGATAACACACAGTGGATACTATACAAACGTGAGAGTTTGGTTGAGGGTCGTTGATGGAGTCAGGGGGTGGGCGTGGCTCTCAGAGCTCCAGACCGAGTTCTACTTCACTTCCTATCTTGCGTAGAATAGCGCCACTAATTGCAGAGAGACAAGGCAGTGTGCCTAGACTAGGTGACATCTGGATTCCCAGATCAGAAATATCACCCAATCACTTCGTGAGATTGTACATACCCGGCATTGATGATTTGTTTCAGGAAGGTGATCGATTACTCCGTGTGGAGCATAGCGGATCCAGGTCTCGGATCATCAGTTGGAGAATATGGCGAGGGCAGACAGGAGAGTGGCGATTCCAGCAGCATTCAACGGATGAGCAGCGATTCTCAACTGTTCCATCTAACTTTGAACCGTTATCACCTGTGCATGAGGGAGTACAGCCAGATTTTCGTTGGTAGATCAGAGTCTGTTTTTGTGGAAGGAAAAGTAGGAATGTAACAGAGTAGCAAGCTTTTGCATCTGTACATTGTATTGAGGATTTCTGTTTCTTTAAGAGCCTTTTGCAATTTTCTGTATTCCCCTCACGCTGCTGCAAAATGACAAGTCCACAGGGAATGGACGAGCTGTTCTGGGGGCGTGATTATGAGGATGTTAATGACTGGGCCGAAAGGCTCAGTATGGCGGCAGATGTGAGAGATTTCAACGCGGATAAACTTTTCAAGATCGCCAAGCTAAACTTGCGTGGCAGAGCCCGGGAGTGGTTCCGAAACTTGCAGCCGGCGCCTACCGATTGGCTTGAGCTTCGAACACTAATTTTGCAGAAGTATGGTAACATAGGCGCCGATGACATTCGGATGAAGCTTGATGTCATCAGGCAGGAACCGAGGGAGCGGGTGCAAAAATATTTCGAACGAATGGACAAATTATTCCAGCGTGGGAAGATCCCAGATGCTGAAAGAAGGAGGAGGTTTTTGGGTAAGTTGAGACCCGAGATTAGAAAGATCTGTGTTGTCAGGACGTATGCTAATATAGAAGAAATGGTTTGTGCTGCCTCAGAACTCGAGAGGGTGCTGGGTGAGCTCGGCGAGACCCCTTTCGAGCCTCTGAAGGAGGAACTGGAGGAAGGAGGAGCTGAGACGTCGATGGAGAAGCACGTGAACACTCTCAATGAATCGCTCATCAATTTCATGAAAGGGAATGTGTCAAATTCGGCCACATCATCCTCTTCCAGTGTGTCTGTTGTATGTCAGGTCTGCAGAGGGAGCAACCACACCGCCATAGCATGTCCGAGGCTAAATGAACCACGGCCAAAATGCGCCAAATGTGGAATGCCGCATAGGACGGAGAATTGTGGTGTGAAGTGTGCTTTCTGTGCAGGACTAGGGCATTCAGAGGACAGGTGCTGGAAGAGACCAAAGGATGGAAAAACACACCCTGGATCAGCTAACTTCCTTGAGGTCATGCTGGACGATGAGGAAGCGACATTACAACAGCTCGATGAGCTGTGTGGGAGTGAGAATCTATTCTCCTACACTCGGATGCCCAGAAGAAGAATGCCAGTGGAGGCAACGCCTTTGGATTGTGGAGCAAATGACGACACTAACATTGCAAACTCGGGGGTTAATCAGGAGGAATCTGTCAGATCTAAGATTCTCTCCCATTTCATAAAGGGCAAGATATCACTGACTCCTATGGAGACAGTGATGATTATACCAGGCGAACTCGAGCAGCTAGAAAGCCTGGTGAAGGTGGCAAGGAAGAAGAAGGATGCTGAAGCCAGAGTCACACAACTGTCGACAGTGTCCGCCATCCCAACTCTCAGGCGTTTGAGTGTTGGCAAACAGCATAGGAGCAAGACGCTCCATCTAGCTGTAGAGGTGAACCATTGTCTGATAGAGGGTTTAGTGGACACTGGGGCCTCCATGTCAGTGATGGCAGCTTCAGTGGTTCGGGAGCTTGGTCTCATGCATCTAGTGTCAGGGACAGAGACATATAAGACGGCATCGGATGCCGTAACTCAGGCACTCGGCCGGGTTGAGGAGGTACCAGTGAAGGTAGGAGGGGTTCAGTGTGGGATGACCTTTATGGTCGTAGATACTGACAGTTATGACATTCTTATCGGACTTGACCTATTGATGAAGATCGGCGCAATTGTTGATATTGAACAGGGTCGGATCCAAGTAAGGAAGGGTCCAGGAGCCGACGTGGAAGTGTTGCCCCTAACCATGGTAAACCTGGTACAAAGATCGAACTCAAGCTTGAAGGCTCAGGACAATCATGTGGTTTTGCAGCAAGAGCTGAGGAAACCAGAATTGGAGGCAGGATGGTCAAGCGTGCATCAAGAGAACCTTACTAGCGAAGAGGTAGTACCGACAACTGATTCGGATACTGACTCAAGCCATGGTTCTGATGAAGACGCTCAGATGGCAGGACTGGTTGAAGAATGGATGGAATTTGTGGACGCTGATGTCGAACGATTGATTGACAGGGAAGGATCGAAGCAGATCCTGCAATTAACTATGCAGGATAGGACTGATAGTCTCTTGAGGGAGGAGATTTCTGATTCCGATGACTACGCTGATTGGATCAGATGGGCTGCCGAAGCGGAACAACAGATGCAGTCCCTGTCGGAAGCAGCAAATGTCGTTGAAGGGTCTGAACTGTTGCAGATGCACTGTATGGAGGTCGTTGACTCGATGAGGGATGTCAAGGAGGAAATAATCAGGAATCCTAAGGAGGAGACGAGATGGAGCGAGATCTGCAAGAAGATTCGGATTGATCCGAAGCTGGAGAAGGGGATGGAACGAGAATTATGGGCGGTGCTTGAGCAATACCAGGACGTGTTCGCCTTGAATAAAGGAGAGCTCGGATCTTGTACGATCGGCGAACATGTGATTGATACACAAGGCTTTCCCTCCTGTAGGGTGACTCCTGGTCGATTGTCGTACTGGGAGGAAGCGGAAGTAAGCAGGCAGATTAATGCATTGGTCGAGTTGGGGCTGATGAGACCTAGCAACTCGCCCTATGCATGTAGAGTCACTCTGCCCACTAAGAAGGATGGAAGCAGGAGGTTTTGTGGGGACTATCGACCCCTGAATCTACAAACTCGGAGGGATTCCTTTCCAATGCCGTTGGTGGAAGATGTGATCTCGCAATTAGGAAAGTCAGCTTGGTTCACCACACTGGATTTGCAATCAGGATTCTGGCAAATCAAAATGGCTCCTGCAGATGTGGAGAAGACAGCACTAATAACTAAGAGTGGTTTGTTCGAGTGGAAGGTCATGCCCTTTGGACTTAAGAATGCTACCAGCACTTTCACCGGAATCATGACGGAGGTCTTCAAGGGACTGGGAGAACCATTCCTAAAAATTTTCGTCGATGACCTTAACGTCCATAGTGAAGAATGGCAGGACCATCTTCAGCACCTAGGAGCTGTGCTCTCCAGGCTCAGGGAAGTAAATCTAAAACTGAACCCAAGCAAGTGCTGTTTTGCTACTGGGAGTGTGGTCTTCTTGGGACATATAATCAGTAAGGAAGGAACCAGGCCTGATCCTGATAAGGTCGAGGCTGTCCTGGGATTTCCTGTGCCTGTGGCTGTGACAAATGTCAGATCCTTTCTGGGACTGACGGGTTACTACCGAAAGTATATTAAGGGGTATTCGAAGATGGCAGCTCCTTTGTTTGAACTCACCAAGAAAGACGTATCTTTTGTATGGAATCAAGAATGCCAAAAGGCGTTTGAGGCATTACAGAGAGCGCTAGTGCGAGCCCCGATTTTGGTAAGACCGGATTTTAGGAAGCCTTTTTGCCTAGACGTGGATTGGTCGACCAAAGGCGTAGGCGCGATCTTGTCACAGAAGGAAGGCAGGTTTGAAAGAGTTATTGCTTATGCCAGCAAGGCATTAACCATGGCACAAAAACATTTCCACCCCATGGAAGGGGAGTGCTATGCTCTGATCTGGGGAATCTTGCATTTTCGGCAATACTTGCATAGAACCCAGTTCACTCTAAGGACGGACCATAAGCCGCTCGAATGGCTGGCGACTGTGTCCGATGCTCATGGGAGAAGAGGCAGGTGGATTGATCTGCTGCAGGACTACGACTTCAAGATAGTCCACCGACCGGGCATTAGACATGCTAATGCTGATGCTTTGAGCAGAAATCCAGTGGGGGAGGCTATGGATGACGAGGAGCTTCATCGAGAAATCCAAGACGATCAGTGTGCCCAAGGGATGTTCCAAGCAGATGAGAGAATACTGGCTGTCTGGTATGGACAGCGTGTGCCGGTTCGGGGTGATCGAAGGCTAATAAAAGAACGACCCGAGCTGAGGAAAGGTGAGCACGAGAGAAGCCCATGGCAGGACTCGGATCCGCACCACCTGTTCATGCTCGACCTTACGACTGATGGATCAGAGGCGGAAACCTCTGATAAGGGGCAGATAAGGGATGATGAGGATGAGGGGCAAGAGCCTAGTCAAGGTCAGCAGGTATTCAGGAAAGATCAGATCGGGTACTATGGTAAGAGGCAGCAGCTAGAGCTAGTGCTTGCTGCCCAAGGATTGTCAGAAGCAAGAGGCCATGAGGTCAACTTGACTGGTGGGATTGTGAAGACAGGATGTGGGGAGGAGATGAAGGGTATAGACATCTGGCAGGACGCTACTTGTTTGACACTCCTGAGAGAAGGGGTACTGTCTGAAGTTGAACTCGAGGAGGTCAGAAGAGCCAGGAGAAGAACGGCAGGCTACTGTTGGAAGGAACAGAAGCTTTTCTTCAAAGATCTCTATGTACCCAGGCCAGAAGAAAGAAGGTCTCTAGTAGTACAGATGCACGAAGACCTTGGGCACTCAGGTGAGGAAAGACTCCTGATGGAGATTTGTAGAAGATACTTCTGGCACTCCCGCACTGAGGACGTCAAGTCTGTGGTGAAGAGTTGTCAGCAATGTCAGTTGGTCAGAAATGAGGGGAGCGTCCAATCTGGAGATGAGCGGCTCAAGAATATACCCATCTGTGACTTATTCTACAGGGTGGCAATGGACACAGCTGGACCTCTGCCAGAGACGAAGGCAGGAAACAAGTACATCCTAGTGGCTATTGACCACTACTCCAAATGGTGTGAAGCCAGAGCGGTGGCTGATCATGGTGCCAGGACTGCTGCCAGGTTCCTTGAGGATGATTTGATTTGTCGGTATGGGGTTCCTTCGTTCATACTAACCGACAACGGAGGGGAGTGGGGTGCAGAATTTGATGCTATGTGCAAGGATTATGCTATAGAGCATCAACGCACAGCTCCTCAGTGGCCCCAATGCAATGGCATGGCAGAGCGAATGATCAAGACTATCAAGCATGGAGTCACAGTATTGGCCACAAACCCTACAAATGTTGACTGCTGGGATGAACACCTAGCCAAAGTACTGTTTGGATACAGGTGTAGCATACAAGCGAGCACCAAGTTCTCACCATACATGGTATTGACTGGTCGAACACCTAGACTCAGGGCTGACAACTACCTGAATGCACTAACTAGAGTTGTGGATGACGAGGTTGGTGCTGAACAGCTGGCTGCACAGTTCCTTGAGAAGGTAAAACTTATTGCGAGTATACATGAGAACGTTCTGCTCAATATAGAACAGGCTCAGAAGAAGCAGAGAACTGCATACGCCAGCAAAAGGGGAAAGCACCTGTTTGAAGGTCTGGTGGCTGGAGAGACCATGGTGAAGATGAAAAGACCAGGCAAGAAGCGGGCGCTGGCAGCTAGCTGGGAAGGCCCTTATCGGTTTATTGGGCCTGTGGATGGTAAGGGTAACTTTGACTTTGAAGAAGGTTGTCGGCTATGTATTGTGCAGGATGCTGAAGGGCATCAGTGGGAGAGATCTCGCAGAGACTTGCAGATTTTCCATATGCAACCTGATTGAGGCGAGCTGAGGGACTCAGCTTTTTAAGAAGGGAGGGGCTACATATGTAACCCTAAAATAGGTTACATACCCTACTGGATGCTACTGGTCTGATTCTGATTTTTTTGGCTAATTATGACGTTCATGCATAACGGCTGATCTTGCTTTTATCATGCATGGAAAGTATCACTGATCTTTGGAGAAGTGTGTTGGACTGGTAAATTGCATGGCGGCCATCTTGATTGAGTGGGAGTTGGGATGGCGGCTTGGTGTAATTGCTGGAGTCGGCGATGCAATTAAGGAGAGGAAGGATCTGAAGCGTAAAGATGAAGACATGGAGAAAAAAAAAAAAAACATGGGGTGAGAGAGGAGGGAACGAGAGAGTTTTTGGGGAGAGAAGCTAGCGGTTGGTTAGCTAAAGTTTTCCGCTGCGCTCTGAGCTAATCAGCAGTAGTCCACCACAGTATTAGGAACACCCGCTTAGAATGTGAGAAGGAGGGAGGTTTGCATCAGTGGTTTTTGGGGGAATGAAGTTGCATTGTGTATGTCGGGCATTTTTGGTAAAGACAGACGAGGGTGGAGTGAGTCGAGTTGGTAGATCTGTCGAATGCAGTTCGGACAGATTGAATGCATACCCTTGAAGATCTTGTAAATAAAATCAAAGTTTAAAATCGAAGTCTGTGGTGGTGTATGGGAGTCAGGAGTGGTTTGTATCCTGTGTAGACCTGTGTGTTGTGTAGTGGGACCATTCGTCGGTGGTTTGTGGAAGGTGGTCGGGTGTCAAGCCTGGGCATCCGAATTCAGGAGTCATGAGTGCGAGGGATGTCTCTGTCTGATCTAGGGCGCCTGAATGCTACTATGGTGTCCTTCCTTTTTGGCTACACACCAACATATATACCATACTCTATTGGCAATCAATTTCTTTTAGTGGTCAACTAATGATTAGCAAGGACAGAGAACTTGTTCGGCAACCTATTATTAATGCATCACTGCCAACCACTGTACAAGTTATTATTAATTTATTAGCTCATATACCCTAAGGTTTTGATCACTAACCACCAGATGGAGGACAACTTGGAAATTAACTTAGAGGAGATCTACTAGGAGAGCAATCCTTCAATCCACATGCTGGATATTTTGGATGGCAAACACTTGATCCATGTATGTTTATACCACCATGGTATTAACAACCCATTATACAACATGTTTTAGAACCAACCACCAAACTACCATACAAGAGGTTACAATACCCAACCTATGTCAAAGACATTGATCCAAGTGCTCACATTAGAGTATTCAAGAAGGCCATTAAGCTAATGGTGAAACAATGGAGGCTGACATTATCAAATTGTTTGGTTTTACTTTTAGGGATAATATTTTTGAATGGGATGAAAACTACGTTCAAAAACATCCAAATCGCACTTTTGAAGAGTTGGAACAAGCATTTTATAAGCGATTCGTAATTGTAAAGAATTATGAGGAGGTCTACATGTAATTCTGTAACATGTAACAACAAATCGCTGAATGTGTTGAGGTTTACTATGAATGCCTATTGAAATTAACTAATTGTTTCCAAGTTAGAGTCTAGATGTTTTTTTCACCACTGTTTTCAAGGCAAGTTTATTACCTCACATAAGATTAACAATTGTAGGTATGACGAGAAATACTTTAATCGAAATTGTTGTAGTATGTGAGGAAAATGGACTTAATAATTCGAGTTATAATGTTCTATTAACTACACCATTTTAAGACAGTAGTTAAACTTGTAGTACCAACTGTTACAATTAAATCAACATTAACTTGTACCAATTGTGGTAAAACTAATCATTTAGTGGAAATTTGTCATAACAAGAAAAAAGAGGTACTAGATGTGCCAACTAATATAGCTAAGTGTACAAAATCTATAATAGGAATAAAAACCCAACTTGTTAAATCAGGGGAAATACTTATTCATTACCCCTATATAATTTATTCTAGCATAGGACATAGATCTGAATAATGCCCTAAAGAAATTGAAGTACATAACATGTTAAGAACTAAACTTGTTAGCTATAATGACAACACTTAAATTGTCTAAAATTGACAATGTGTCAGTTAGTCTACTAGATGTTGTTACCACTTGCAATCAACAATCGGAACAACAAGTGTTCAAGGAGAAGGAGCCGATTAAAACAAAAGGGGTTGAAGAATGGCAACAAGAAAAGCGTTTACAAAAAAAATTCACTGAAATTATTAGATAGCTACAACATAATGGGGAGGAAAAATAACCTACTACTATTAATGAGGGTTCATTGTAGAATAATTGGGTTGGATTGCTTAATAATTTAACCACAACTCAACTGATTGTAAGAAATCAAACATGTGAAGTGAATCAACATGTCATTTTAGAACATGTTACTACATAAAAGACATTAGAAGAGATTTTAAGAAATATAAGTAAACAAATATTGGAGAACAAATGTACATTGAATTCGGGACAATTATCACAGGCAATCCTTGATATCAAACGCTACATTTTAACCTGATACCATCAAAAATTTACCAAAATTAACAATTGCATCAGTTGCCATTGATCATTAAATGGCAATAATATAGGTTCAAGCAAGGAAGAACTTCATTGAAGACGTGTTTTTAAATGGTGGTTATGGAGTTAACATTATTACAAAAAAATTGAAAGTATAATTAGGTTTGTTAAAACTAAAACTTGCACCTTATAACTTATGTATGGCTAATCAAACCATTCCAAAACCCTTAGGTTTGATTAAAGATTTTAGAAGTCTTGTTCATGGAATTCCTTGTGCATTGACTTTTAATGTAATTCAAAGTAATGTGTTAGATTCCAGTTACTTTATGTTGTTAGGTTGTCCTTGGCTAAGGGATGCTAAAGTGTCCAATGATTGGGCCAACAACACATTACTATACAAGGAATCGATAAAGTTGGAACCATACCCATTACTAAGACACTTGGAGCACCAACTAAATGTCCAAAATTATTAGTTTGTTATGGCTTATGCTTGAGGTTGTCCTTACGAAGTCTGCCACACCACTTCCATTCAATTTGCACTAACCGCATTCTTTTCTTGGTTGTATAAGTTGAACTCATCTTGAAGTCTCACTTGTGAATTTGTCCAAATCCCATCCTAGAGCTCTAACATGCCCTCCTACCCTAGAAGTGCTACAAGTTAGGGAGTGCCCCAACTTTTTTCTTTGTCCATTGTTTCGGTCTCTTGAACCATTTGGGGGTGTGTCAAAAAAGTTTTTGAACTTTCATTTGAATAGGCATCTCATCAATATCCATTTCTCCTATTTTAGGTTGGAAAAATGTTTTTGGTAAATGTTGTTGGAAAGTATTAAAGGGTATAACTATCTTAATAGGTCGTAAAGGCACCAGTTTGATAAGTATATTAGACAAAATAGGTGGCTTAGACATAGGTTCAACATATTTATTAACCTATTCAACTAGATTTAAACATGTTGATTCGACCAGATTGATGTAGCAATAGTTATGGTTCCTATGAAAATGGTCCTAGTTCTATAATGAACATTAAATATTCTTTTTTGTCAAATATTCTGAAATGGAAATTTTACATGGCCTACAACCTTTAGGAGGAGGCACCACTCCCCTCCCCATTGTATATTGTGTGCCTCTCCATAAAGACTACATCGGAATGTCACTTTTCCCTAGGACTTCCAAAATTGGGACTCTTGTTATCCCAAACTTTGAATGCTCATATCTTTTTCAAATCTTTTTTTTTTGGAAAAGTCGAGGAAAGTATTACATAGCCCTCCAAAATATCTTTCCAATTATGTATAGCACGCCTCTGTCAGACTTCATTTGACCCTTGCTTTCAAGGGGTTTGTGGCTAGGAGTCAAATTCCCAATTTGATTCCCACCTTTTCTTTTGATCATAATTCATGCAAATCAGGTTTAAATGAATAATGCAAGGGCACTTCATGCATCTATGTTTTAAAACCTTTTTAATAGTATATTGGGGGCCTAATTTGGTGTTTTTTTTCCCTTTCCAACCAAAGTTCTAAACATTAATGACTCTTGCATGCGTGTAACTTCCAAAGTGGGAGTGCACTTGGGAGTCAATGGGCTTCATCCCATGCACTCTCCCCCATTTGTGAGAGCATGTTCACACCTAAACACACTTTTGGCCTCATGGGCCCTTACATTTTCACATTTAATCGTGAACCTAATGTTAGGTTGGGACATTTGCATTGCGAGATGGATTGTCATTAACGAAGAACAATTGACCAAGATCAATTTGGGTTCTAAAGAAAACTTGCAAGATGTTAAAATTAGTGTAGATTTGGAACCTGTTGTTAGCCATCTACTGATTGAATTGCTAAAGGAGTTCAAAGACATTTTTGCATGGACTTACAAAGACTTAAAGGGAATACCACCTGATATAGCTCAACATCGAATTGAGTTAGACACATCAATACCACTTCATCAAGCAAGGTACCAGTTAAATTCTAACTATGTAGCCATTGTCAAATAGGATATTGACAAATTACTTGTTGCATGTTTTATTAAACCTATTGAAAAGGCTACTTGGCTATCACCTATAGTTGTAGTGTTTTAAAAAATCGGAAAACTCAAAAATTTGTGTGGACTTCTGAAAGCTTAATGCAACTACTAAAAAGGACCCATATTTGTTGCCTTTTACTAATGAAATTATTAACATTATAGTTGGACATGAGGTTTATACATTTTTAGATGGTTTTTCTAAATACCATAAAATTTCCATAACACAAGAATACCAATACAAATTGCTTTCATTACTAAATGGGGGGCTTTGTATGGGTTATATTGCCTTTTGGGGTCAAAAATGGACAACCTACCTATCAAAAGGTAGTCACCAAAGCTTTACATGAATACATTAATGTGTCCATGAAGATCTTTTTAGATGATTTTACTATTTTTAGTGATCTATCCACTCATTTGGAAAAATTCATAAAATGTTTTTAAATGCAAAGAGTATGGCATTAGTTTGAATATAGATGAATGTGCATTTATGGTATGTTTTGGAATTGTTTTAGGATTTATAGTCTCCAAATAAGGGAAGATACTTGATCCTAAGAAGGTAGACACTATAGTCAAAATGCTAGTACCCAAAACACCTCAAAAGATTCAAGTCTTCAACGAAATGGCCCAATTTTCCATATGTTCCATCAAGAATTTTGCTTGTGTTATGGCACCAATCACCAAGTTACTTAGAGACGTTGAAGTGTTCGAATGGACTGCTAAATGTCAAATCACTTGGGAGGATATAAAAAATCGATTCATTCAAGTTCCTCTACTTATCAATCCTAACTAGGAATTGAAATTTCATGTTCACACTGATGCATTTTAATTAGCATTAGGGGCCATATTAGCTAGGACCAATAGGTAAATTAAATCAACATGTTATGTACTCATCAAGACTGTTCAATTCTGTTGAACAAAACTATACTATTATAGAAAAAAAGGTTTTAACTATGGTTTATGCTTTACAAAAAATTAACCATTACTTGTTAGGTAACAAGTTTACATTCTTCGTGGATCACATGGCTTTAGTATATTTAGCTAATAAGCCACATGTTTCTCGCAAGTTAATTAAATGGCTCCTATTAATTATAGAGTATGATTTCAAAATTGTTTACAAACTTATTATATCCCATTTAATGGTTGATGCATTGAATAGATTTCCCAACCACATTAAACCTGTTGAATACTTAATCAAACCTATGATGTTCACTTATTTACCTTATAACCTGACTGGTTACAACGTGTGTATGAATACCTATTAGAAAGAATGATGCCAAAAACACTTATAACATCCCAAAAGAAATATTCAACCCAAAGGGTTAAACCATTTATGCTTAAAAAAAGAATACTATATGAACGCATCCCTAAACTCCTTATAAGACTCAAATGCAAATATGAAGGTGGAAACAACGAAAGAAGTAGGAGTGGGGATACATTCTTTAGCTTGTTGCACTTTGGGGGTAGAGGGTGTGTTAGAGCTCCGATATCAAGATTAGGACAAGTGACAAGTAGGTCAATTATTCACACGCACTTGCACAAACAAAACAATAAGTTGGTTAATGTATAATTGAAGCCCTTTTAGTGCACAAATGAACCACAAGCACACACGAATTCACAAGACTCACTATGGCCCGAACTTAAGGGAAGCTACCACCTTCCCCCTTTATTATTCTTTATGATTAGCCATGGGGGGTACACTCAAATGTCATTTTGTTTCGGGACTCCCAAGTTGAGAGTCTCAAAAATTTCGAAATTAAGACTCCCACAATTTTGAAAGGCCATAACTTCTTGTGAAAAACTCGACTAAGGTGAGGTCCAAAGTAAAGTTGTAGCTTTTGTCAAGCGGTTTCCAACAATATTGGCATGCCACCTTCACACAAGTAAATCAAGGTGATTTTTGACTTTTAATGGTCAAGAGTGAAATTGAGAGTTTGACTCCCAACCTTTCTTTTGGTCATAACTTTGTTTTAAGTACTCAAATGGGTCACGCAAACTCATTTTAAACATCTATGTTTCAAGAGTTTTTCAATTTTATAATTTTTTTTTTCAATACAATGAATTTTTACCCCTAAAATCACTCTTTGAAAATTTGAAAGTCCATCGGGACTCCAATTCCCAAAGTGGGAGCCCAATTTGGAGTGTGTGGGATGATTCCTTCACTCTCCAACATTCCCGTGAATGTGAAATGTATTCCTGAGTTTCACTTTTGGCTCGCACCTTTGTAAGCCTTTACCTTGGTCATGAGCCCAAGGATAGGGTCATCACATGTATAAATTCAATCAAGATAATAGGTTTTGTTTTATTTTGCAATTAAATTAGGTTTCCACAATTTTGCAAAAATTACATGGAGGAATTACAATAAGGCATTTCTCTTCTGATATCATTATGTGAAAGATCCTAGATGCTAGTTATTGGTGTCCAATAGTGAATCAAAATGTTTATGAACACTATCAAACCTGTGACCAATGTTAAAAAATGGTAACCTATTGACCCAAAACTTTGCCAAATTAATTACCACATTACTTGAGGAACCATTTTTGAAATGGGGATTGCATTTTATTGGACTTGTTAAACTTGCAAGCAGATTTTTAAGCAACTGGTACATTCTAATAGCCATTGATATGCAAGAAAGTGGGTGGAAACACAGTATTCCTCACTAACATTGTTGTAATAACTGTCAAGTTTTTATACAAACATATTTTTATAAGATTTGGATGACCATTAGCCAATGTGACTAATCAAAGTACCAATTTTATCAATGATGTAATCAAATACCTTATTAACCATTTCATTTTTAGACATACAAGTTCTATTACTTATCAATCACATTGAAATGGACAAGTTGAGTCTATAAATAAGGTTTTTGGAACCTTATTAATCAAACTTATTAATGGAAATAAAAATGATTGGGATGAGCAATTTTCCACGATCTTATTTTAATGTTGAACTGCTTACAAAGTTGGAATCGATCATACCCCCTTTCAGTTGGTCTATGGGTTACATCCATATTACTTACAAAATATATGTTACCATCTAAATTTAGTGATGATAGAAATCCACAACCTATGAGGGTTTTAACTAGTCGACTATTTGAACTAGAAAGACTATAAGAGAATAAGTTTATTACACAAGATTTAGTTGCTTCTAACAAGTGGAATAGATCATTGTGGTCAAATAACATGTACATTGAAACCAATTTTCAATTTGGAAACTATGTATTATGGTGTTTAGGGGTTGTTTCCAAACATGCTCCCAAATTTCAAAGACAATGGTTTGGACCCTATCAAATACAATATTGTTTACTCAATAATATCATTTTACTTGTCACCATTGATAAGTTTGATCTTAACCTAATGCTTGTTAACATTAACAAGTTGAAGCGATACATGTTCACTGAAGAAAAAAACTTGCAACTTGTATTAATTAAACTTGGTGACCTAGTCCGTCGCAACCTCACTTCGGGTGATGCACTCCCAAGTCCCGGGGTGAACCCACTTGAGGGTTCACCAAAGTGTAGTTGTGGAAAGTTGGGATTCGAAAGGCGCTCTCGACTTCCAGCACTATAGAGGGGTAGAGGGGCGTGCTAGAAGTCCCAGGATTAGACTAGGATGAGGGACTAGTAGATCAAGCTTGAATTTGCATCCAAAACAAACCACAAAATGGTTAATTCACATTCCGGGACACCCTCGGGTGTTGGGACAAGCCACGGGCATTTTCGACCACAAGACACACGACGGCCCAGACTTGGGGGAAGCCACCCCCTTCCCCCATATAGTATTCTCTGCAACGCTCCACGGAGGCTACATCCAAATGGCTATTTTTCTTGGGACTCCCAAATTGGAGTCCCGAAAATTGTCCCAGTTGGAGTCTCGAGCCTTTGAGAGCTCATAACTCACGATTGCCAAGTCTGATTGCGACAAGGTCTCAACCAAAGTTGTAGCCCTTGTCGAGATCTTTTGAACGCCATGTTGCAAACACAATTTGGACATTGGGAAAGGGTCGATTCTAGAATTTTAGTAGTCGGGAGTCAAACAGTCAGTTTGACTTTCGACCCTTCTTTTGCCCATAACTTGGGCTGCAGATGTCCAAATGACCAATGCAAGGCCATTTTCGATATTTACGCTTCAAGAAATTTCCAATGACATCAAGAACACCTCAATGTAATGTGTTTTGGGCCTTTCTATTGAACTCTAAATATTCGAGAGTCCCGGAGGACTCCGAGTCCCCAACTTTGGACGTGTTGGGCTTCACCCCCACACTTGGCCAAAGTGGGGTTGCGACATTGGGCTAAGTGTGAGGATGAAACTCACATTCCCAAAGTTGGGGATTTGGAGTCCTCCGGGACTCCCGAATGTTTAGAGTTCAACAGCAGAGGCCAAAACACTTTGCATTGGGGTGTTTTTAATGTCATTGAAAAGGTCTTGAAGTCTAAATGTCCAAAATGGCCTTGTATTGGTCATTTAGACATCTGCAGCCCAAGTTATGGGCAAAAGAAGGGCCGGGAGTCAAACTAACAATTCGACTCCCGACCATTAAAAGTCAAGAATCAACCTCTTCCCGACATCCAATTCTAAAGTGCAACATGGCGTTGGAAAGCTCTCAAAGAGAACCACAACTTTGGTTAAGACCTCGTGTTGATCGAACTATGTAGTCGGGAGATATGAGCTCCCAAAGTTCTGGGATTCTAACCCGGGACAGTTTCGAGACTCCTCCTTGGGAGTCCCGAGAAAATGTGCCATTCGGATGTAGCTCCTGCGGGGAGTTGTAGAGAATACTATATGGGGGAAGGTGGTGACTTCCCCCGAGTCCGGGCCGTGGTGAGTCTTGTGTGTCAAAGTGCCCGTGGCTTGTCCCAACACCCAAGGGTGTTCCTGAATGCTAACTAACCCTCTCGTGGTTGGTTTTGGATGTAGATTCAAGCTTGATAATCTAGTCCCTCTTCCTAGTCTAATCCCAAGACTTCTAGCATGCCCCTCTACCCCTTTTTAGTGCTGGAAGTCAGGAGTGGCCCCAAGTCCCAAATTTTCGCAATTCTACATAATTGGACTCTCAAGTGGGTTTAACAAGGGACTTAGGAGTGCGTCATAATCACTCATGAACCTATTCAAACCATTGAACCTATACCGTTATTGGCTGAACTTAAAAAATTTTCAACTTGTAAGGTTTGAACTAGTTAATAATCATTTGACACTTGGCAACATTAAAGGAACGAATGTGCTTGTTCATGACAATAATGTAGCGACAAGTAATGATGCAAATGACTTGTTTGGAGAAGCATTTATTGATGCCTACCTTTTAGGAGTCTTTAACCCTAAAGGTTATGTTCATTCACAACCACAAAGTCATTTTTGCATGAAATAGTATAAAGAATCACAACATTTTTCATTTTGTTTCTTCATTTTCATTTTCTTCTTCATATTAAAAAGGGCCATGAATGAGAGTGCTATAAAAAAACTAATACAAGAAGCAAGAAAGAAGAGGTTGAAAGGAAAACTAAAGCTTTTAGGAAGGAACAAATTGAAAGAGAGAGAGCGAAACAAGTTTGATTGACTAGAACAATTTATGTAAAATCGCTTGCTTCACGCACACCTACAATAGAATAAATTAGAAATTTTGAGCCATAACATAGAAGTAAGGAGTTGGAAGAGGAATTATAAGCAACATTGAACTTTAGAAGGAAAACCACTACTTCTACAACAAAACGAGTACCATAGGTTATTGTTATTTCATATTCAAAGGAAGAAGTGGAGGTTGGAATAATTATAATCAGTCATTCTGTTAAGACATCTGGAAGAGGAGGAATTGTAATAACTTGTTGTCCATGATCAACCATAATTAGTTCCTGCATCAAAACCTCTGGAAGAAAGAAAGTTGCAACAACCTATGAGTAGTGGAGAAGTAATTCTTTAATAACTCTTTGAAGAGGGACTTGTTTCCAACATTATTTTTCAATGCCCAAGATCAGGAATAAGAATTATGATGAAGCAAAAAGGCAAAGTGCCTATAAAAAATAAGGTTGAGAAACGTATTAAAAAGAAACCAATGTCCAAGGTGAAGGAAAGCTAGCAGATGTTGCAATGGATGAAGATGGACTACATTGAACTCAAATGGGCTAGATGGGCCAATTTGGAGAGCTTGTTCAACTTGTAATGGACAACACCAAGAGAGGACATGTTACAATATTTTTTACAAACCTAGGAAACAATGAAAGATGGAAGAATTCCAAGGCAAGTACATGGTCAAGAAATTCTCATTGATTAGGTATTAATTCATGAGCAACTTAGAATTTCCAAGGAAGGAATAATAGATGTTGTTAATGCAACTTCTGAGGAAGCTAAAACTGCCTTGAAATTTTTTGACCACATGCTTTTGTTGAAAATGAACAATGGAATGTAGTGCACATGAAAGAGCAATTTCATGCAAGATTTGCAACTATTCTACAAATTCAATATCAAAGGGAGAGGTTAGCTTATTTCAACAATTAGATTACCATTACTTGTAACCTAGCCAATAGGGGATAACCTATTAACTGGTGTTCTATAGTGTTAACCTAATTATTGTTCGAATTAACTCATTGGACTGGACGTAAAAAAAAGACAACAACTAACTTGGATGTTAATAAGACCAAAGCAAATAATTACTACTTAGACATTCTATTTTACGAAGTGGTTCCTTTGTCCAAGGTGCCTTCATCAAGAACAACAACTTCAGAAGAACTTGTATCACCAACCAACCAAGAGCACCAGGTTGCACAATAGTAATAGGTTTCATTTTAACATGTTACCAAGGAGCAATTCTTGAAAAAAAGTAGACTAACACATTTGACTACAACATTGCCTTTACCCACACATTAGTCCCATTGACTAAAAATGTGTATAGAACCACCTATGCCACGGTACTAGTCAAGCCCTAAACTTATTACCTCACCATCAAAAAAGAAGTCCAAGACTAATTTTGGATCATCGATTAATGATTCAAAAAAGGATGAGGAACGAACTTGTTCAAATGAGATTGGAGATAAGGGAGGAGAAAAGCTTGAAGCAACAATTATGCAACACAACATTGAGGAAGAACTTGAACCCAACCTCAATCATGTAATAATTAACATTCAAGTTAAGCTTGTTGTGTTTACTGAACTTGTAGTTTCCATTACATAACTTGTAGTTGTAGCTATAAAATCATTCAAATTTGTTCAACCTGAAATTGAACTTATATAAATAAAAAACCCATCGTTTAAAAATTTTCAGCCTATACCAGTTTTTGGTCATTCCCTAGAAACTTTGAGACAAATTAACATGTTTTTAAAACAAGAAGTTCAAAATGCTTGGTCAGAAACATTGCAAGAACTATCAAACCTTAGAGTTGAATTTGAATAAGTCAAGGTAAATTTGTTTGGAACCCATAACACTTGTAAACATGTAGCCTAGAGCTAGAAAGAGTGCACATAACTTTGAATAACCATGATAAATAATTGTTCATAGTCAAAGGATAATTGAATAAGGTCCAACATGAAAACTAGAAATCATCCAATAAGTTGAATGAAACATAACAAGTTGCTAGGAAAACAAAAAACTTGCAGCAAGAGTATGTTAAACTCAATTAGCTCAATTGGAAGACCCAAAATGATTTGACTCATCTTTAAGTTGAATTGGAGTGGATGATGAGAGATTATGTCAAAATGGAGGAGTCCAATTTGGAACAATAGGGTATCATAATCAATTTGGAGCATACCTGTCAAGATCTTAGGGAGCGACATGTAGCTACCCACATAGAATTTGTCAAGGAGAAGCAAAGTTAAATAACTCAAATCCAAAACTAGAAGGGTCAATATGAAACATTCAAAATACAACCGAACAAACCTAGCCCCATTTTACCTGTTAGAATGAATAACATGTTGAAGGATGTGGGGCGACATCCTACCCCTTTACTCTTGGTTCTATGAGGTGATTATATTTAAAATACATGTGCTATTGGTGAAGGGAAAATGCAAGTGTATTTTTAGATGTTAAATTGCGTTTGTAGTTGAAATCAAATTGTCGCAACCCCACTTTGGCCAAGTGTGGGGGGTGAAGCCCAACACTTCCAAAGTTGGGGATTTGGGGTCCTCTGGGACTCATGAATGTTTAGAGTTCAACAGCAAGGCCCAAAACACCTTGCATTGGGGTGTTCTTGGTGTCATTGGAAAGTTCTTGAAGCATAAATGTTGAAAATGCCCTTGCATTGGTAATTTGGACATCTGCAGCCCAAGTTATGGGTAAAAGAAGGGCCGGGAGTCAAACTGGCAGTTTGACTCCCGACCACTAAAAGTCAGGAATCAACCTTTTGTCGACCTCCGAATTGAAAATGCAATATGTTGTTGGAAAGATCTTGACAAGGGCTACACGTTTAGTTTAGACTTCGTTGCGATCAAACTTGGAAGTCGGGAGTTATGAGCTCCCAAAGTCCCAGGACTCCAACCGGGACAATTTCGGGACAATTTCGGGACTCCAACTTGGGAGTCCTGGGAAAAAGAACCATTTGGATGTAGTCTCGATAGGGCATCGCAAAGAATATTATATGGGGGAAGGTGGTGGCTTCCCCCGAGTCCGAGCCGAGGTGTGTCTTGTGGTCCAAAGTGCCCGTGGCTTGTCCCAACACCCAAGGGTGTCCCGGAATGTGAACTAACCATTTTGTGGTTTGTTTTGATGCAGATTCAAGCTCAATCTACTACACCCTCTTCCTAGTCTATCCCGAGACTTCTAGCATGCCCCTCTACCCCTCTTTAGTGCTGGAAGTTGGGAGCGCCTTCCGAGTCCTAACTTTTCGCAACTACACTTTGGTGAACCCTCAAGTGGGTTCCCCCCGGGACTTGGGAATGCGTCACAAATAGTTTTCTCCTATGCATCAATTATAATCTAGAACTAATAGATACATTTACCAAGCTCAAACACGCCAAATCTTATAATTTTATGTTATATTATGATTCATTTAAACCAACTTTTAAGGGGTCAACACCATGTTCAACTTGGTTGCGAACCACAAGTCATTCAAAATATTATTCCTACCACATACATTATTCAAATCTAACTTGTTTTAACTCATTAAAAAATTAACTACAAGGTGCAACTTCCCACCAAATCCTAAGCTTTACAAGTAAACCAGTCACAAGTTATGTTACCAAACCCGAGAAAGTTTTACCAAGGCAAGAAGTTCAACTTGGTTGCAGACCACTAGTCACTTGCAATATTATTCCTAACACATACGTTATTCAAATTTGGCTTGCTTTAGTTCATTAGAAAACTAACAACAAGGCACACCTTCCTACCAAATCTTAAGCTCTGCAACAAATCTAATAATAAGTTATGCTATTAAACCCGAGAGGGTTTATAAAGTTTTCCTAGGATTTCAAGCTCCCTACTCCTATTTCCACCAACTTCCATTCTTTCAAAACTACCCCAAACATCCAATCTGTTCTCTTTCTTTCTACCATCTACCAAGATTAAACATTTTTTTCCTACCAAAAAAGGTTGTGGGAACAAAGCTTTTCAAGATTCGAGTTGAAGATTATGTCCAAAAAGAGAATGCCGAATGATTCAAATCCACCCTTTTAAAGAGAAAAAAGGAGGTGAAGGAAGATGCCAACTTGGTGGTCAATTGAAAGAGAAGGAGAAACTCCCTGTGCTTGGTGGCCAATGGAAGGAGAAGGAGAAACTCCTTGTGTTTGGTGGCCAATGGAAGGAGAAGGAGAAGTTCCTTTCCACCTCTTTTCATTTTTCCCTAACAAATTTTATTCAAACCTTCATTGTTCCCTTTTATCTTAAACTTTTACTTTACCATGGTTTTAATTCGTTATTTACGCATTTCCTCCCTTTTCATCGACCTATAAATTATGACCGTGCATTTCAATGTTACAAGTCTTTCTCACATTCACTGCTAATTTGATTTTGATTGAAGATCTCTTCTCTTTTCCTTGAAACTATGGCATCGCGTATGGCCACATCTTATGAACCTCAAGCTTCACAAATGAGCAAGGAACCGGCTTCGAAGTCATCTTTGGATTTGATGTTCATACAACATCCTCGTGATGAAGACCCTAACCCACAAGAGGTGTGTGTTCGTCTTGAAGTCGATTCCCTTCGAGCTTGGTACTATTTCATTTATTTGAATTTTCACACCCTTGTGATTTTGTTACAAGTCAGCCTCGCTTTTGGTGATGAACTTAAAACCATTTGTGAAGGTTACAAAATATAATACACCTCCATCTTCACATGGTTTTCAATTCTTGGCGTTGGACATTATTGTTGGTTGCATGGTCTGATTCGCCAACTACCTTTTAATAGTAAGCCAAAGTACCTAGTTCGCATCATTCGACACATCCTAGATTTTTTGTGGTTATGAACTATCATTGTGGCATAGCCTAGGACTTCACATGTAATTGTAACTCCTCGTTAAGCTTTTCCATAATCTAAATAAATGTTTCATTTATTATGAGATTCATGTTGCCATTGTTATTAGATGTTGATTTTTGTTAAGTGGTTTCGAATTAATCTTATGCTTATAAGGCTTGAATATTATTCTATCTATTGCAACCCTAACTTTAGGCTTATGACCAAGGCTAAGGGGTTGCAAGGGTGCGGGCCAAAAGAAAGCTCGAAAGTCACATCACATATTCTCGAGAGTGTAGAAAAGTGTGAAGGAGTGAACTCTGACACTCCCAAGGTAACTCCCACTTTGGGAGATGGAGTTTCGGTGGACTTTCAAAACTTCATAAAACGATTTTAGGGGTCAAAACTCAATGGCTTTTGATGTTCTTTATATCATTGGAAAGCTCCTAGAACGTAGATGTTTAAAATGGGCTCACATTGCTCATTTGAAGTTGAAACACAACTTATGGCCAAAAGAAGGGCCAAGAGTCAAACTGCTAGTTTAATTCTCGACCAGAGAAAAGAAGTCAAGAATCGACTCAATGTACTTGTCTGTAGACAACATGCAACATACCGTTGGAAAGTTGTTAACAAGGGCTACAACTTTGCTTTAGATCGCATTTCGATCCAAGGTCTGCTTGCAAAGTTATGGGTTCCAAAGTTGTAGGAGACCCAACTTGAGCGATTTCGAGACTCTCGAGTCCCGGGACAAAAAGTCATTTGGATGTGGGCCCCGTGAAGATAAGCAGAGTATACTATAAGGGGGAAGGCGGTGGCTTCCCCTAAGTCCGGGTCGTTGTGAGTCTTGTGTGTCTGTGTTGCCTGTGACTCGTTTTAGCACCAAAAATGTTCCAACTACGCACTAACCACCTTGTGTGGGTTTTATGCAGGCCCGTGTGAGTGAGTGAAGCTTGTCAACTCTTCCTAGTCCTATCTCAGAGCTTCAACATGCCCCTCTACCCCTCAAAGTGTTGTGAGCTAAGGAGCGTGCCCTGACTCTTCCTTCTTCCGTTGTTTTCTACTTGGACTCACACTTGAGTCTTTCAAGGAGTTGAGAGTGTGTCACTATCTCTATTGGATCTTTCATTGACACCTCACCTATTCCATGAATCTCATACTTCTTTGCTACTCACTAAATATTATAACAATACCAATGTTTTATTGCACACCATGAATTTTAATGTATACTTTTATCCACCACCATTTAGAGATTTTTCACCCTTAATTATGCCATTAAGGTTCTAAAATTATGGTTCACCAACATTTTGTGGAAAAATAAAAATAAACCCAACACCTTATTCACCAATATTGTATTCTAGAAAATAAAACAACTCCCCCACACAACCATACGCAATCATCACTCATTATAACACGAAGTTGTGAAAAACCCCTGAAAATTTTACCACATTCAAATGGTCACAACACTAATTTTGGGCTTGTGACCAAGGCAAAGGGGTTGCAAGAGTGCGGGCCAAGAGGAAGCCCAAGAATCACATCACATGTTCCCGGGAGTGTAAGAAAGTGTGAGGGAGTGAACCCTCACACTCCCAAGGCAACTCCCACTTTGGGAGATGGAGTCCCGGTGGACTCTCAAAACTTCAGAGAGCAATTTCAGGGGTCAAAACTCAATGGCTTATAACATTCTTTACATCATTGGAAAGCTCTTAAAACGTGCATGTTTAAAATGGGCTTACATTGCTCATTTGGACATCTAAAACACAAGTTATGGCCAAAAAAAAGGCCAAGAGTCAAATTGCCAATTTGACTCCCGACCAGAAAAAGTCAGGAATTGACCCAATTTACTTGGTTGTAAACAACGTGCGATATACCATTAGAAAGTTTCTCAACAAGGGCTACAACTTTATTTCAGAATGCATCTCAATCCGAGGTCTGCTCATAAAGTTATGGGGCTCCAAAGTTGCAAAAAACCCAACTTGAGCGATTTCAGGACTACCAAGTCCCGGGAGAAAAAGTTTTTTGGATGTGGGCCCCGTGAAAAGGTGCAGAGTATACTATAAGGGGGAAGGTGGTGGCGTCCCCCAAGTCCGGGCCATTGTTAGTCTTGTGTGTTTATGTTGCTCGTTGACGCGCTCCTAAGTCCCTTAATGAACCCACTTGAGGGTTCAACTATGTGTAGTTGCGGAAAGTTGGGACTTGGAGGGCGCTCCCGACTTCCAGCACTAGAGAGGGGTAGAGGGGCGTGCTAGAAGTCTCGAGATTAGACTAGGAAGAGGGACTAGATTATCAAGCTTGAATCTGCATCCAAAAACCAACCACACAATGGTTAGTTCACATTCGGGACACCCTTGGGTGTTGGGACAAGCCATGGGCACTTTGACACACAAGACTCACCACGACCCAGACTTGGGGGAAGCCACCACCTTCTTCCATATAGTATTCTTTGCAACGCTCCGCGGAGGCTACATCTAAATGGCTCTTTTTCCCGGGACTCCCAAGTTGGAGTCCTGAAATTGTCCCGGTTGGAGTCTTGGAACTTTGGGAGCTCATAACTCGCAACTGCCAAGTCTTATTGCAACAAGGTCTAAACCAAAGTTGTAGCTCTTTTTAAGAGCTTTTCAACGCCATGTTGCACTCTAGATTTGGATGTCGGGAAGAGGTCGATTCTTGACTTTTAGTGGTCGGGAGTCAGTTTGTCAATTTGACTCATGGCCCTTCTTTTGCCTATAACTTGGGCTATTGATGTCCAAATGACCAATGCGAGGGCATTTTGAACATCTAGACTTCAAGACCTTTTGAATGACACCAAGAAAACCTCAATACAAGGTGTTTTGGCCTCTATTGTTGAACTCCAAACATTCAGGAATCTTGGAGGACTCCAAGTCCCCAACTTTGGGAGTGTTGGGCTTCACCCTCACACTTGGCCAAAGTGGGGTTACGACACACGTGGCTCGTCCTAGCACCAAAGGTGCTTCAACTATGCACTAATCACTTTGTGTGGCTATTGGTGGTTATTTGTGAGCCATATTGACATAGTCATGTCTAGTAGTCTCAATTTAAGAATTACTTCAAGGAAATTTATGACGCATTCCCAACTCCTTGAAGGACTCAAAAGTGAGTCCAAGTATAAGACAACGGAGGAGGGAGGAATCGGGACATGCTCCCTAGCTCACAACACTTTGAGGGGTAGAGGGGCGTGTTGAAGCTCCAAGATGGGATTGTTGAGAATTCAAGCTCAACTAGTTAGGTTTCATTAGTTACTGGAATAGGAAAGTAACTAGGTTATTTTCACAAGGTTGAATTACTTTCGTTATTTATTTTAGTTTGGTTATTTGTGGTTTGGTCTTTAGTTAAATACTTTGGTGTTGATGGTTTGCTTCTCTTTTCTTCATTACACAAGTTTGTGTATTTCTTGTGACAAGAACCTTGGAGAGTTCTTGATGTTGTGTTTTGTGTTGTGAGCATTATGTTGTAGTTTCCTTTCAATAAAGATTTATGTTTGCACTTGAATAGATATCGTATTGGTTAACAGGGACTAGGAAGAGTTGACAAGCTTCACTCATTCACACGAGCCTGCACACAACCCACACAAAGTGGTTAGTGCATAGTTGGAACACCTTTGGTGCTAAGACGAGCGACAAGCAACACGGACACACAAGACTCACCACGGCCCGGACTTGGGGGAAGCCACCACCTTCCCCCTTATAGTATACTTTGCACCTTTCCACGGGGCCCACATCCAAATGGCTTTTCTCTCCTAGGACTCCCGCGTGGGAGTCTCGAAATTGCGCAAGCCGAAAGTCTTGCAACTTTGGAGCCCCATAACTTTGCGAGCAGACCTCAAATCGAAGTGCGGTCCAAAACAAATTTATAGCTCTCGTCGAGAGCTTTCCAATGGTATGTCGTAAGTTGTCTGTAGCTAAGTAAATCTGGTCGATTTCTAACTTTTTCTGATCGGGAATCAAATTGCCAATTTGACTCTCGGCCCTTCTTTTAGCCATAACTTGTGTTTTAGATGTCCAAATGAGTAATGCAAGCCCATTTGAAATATCTAAATTTCAAGGTATTTCCAATGATGTAAAGAATGCCACAAGTTATTGAGTTTTGACCCTTGAAATTGCTCTTTGAAGTTTTGGGAGTCCACTGGGACTCCATCTCCCAAAGTGGGAGTTGCCTTAGGAGTGTGAGGGTTATGGTTCAAGTGTAAATCAAAGAAATTTCAATTATTTAATATGATTCAAATCTAGAATTTTCTTGAAGTATTACTATACAACATATAAATCAACAAGGCATAAAAGAATGTTAAATTCCAAAAAAACTTGTGCAAGCACATCAAGATTGAAAAGATTTGCCAACCATTGTTGTAGTCAATGTTGACCATAATAATTGGGATCAATTTGATCCAAACTGATAATTGACAAGTGCAAGATTTTTTTTGATTTAATATGCAATTGTACAAATGAAAGTACTTAAAAAATTATCCAAACATTGTTAAAGAACTAAGATAATCAATGAATACAACATATGGGAGTTTTTCATACAAAGAATAAACACATAGGAAATACATTAGCCACCATTATCAAATTGTCCAATACAACAAATGACCAGTTTACTTGTTATTGATTTAGCATTTGTAGCCGGATAAAAAAACATCAACAATTGGTGATTTCAATGGAAAAATAATTAAACACAATTGTGACACCACCATATTAGTATGGGGTCAACTCATACACATATTTAGTCAGGACACCAATGTTGATGTATTCATCATGTATTCATGATGACATCATTTGAATCACAAATTAGTATGAAAAATCATGTCTTCAACAACTAAACTGCCTTGCAACTATAGCTTTCCATGGAAATATAAAAAATTAATAAATAAACTGTCAAATCAAAAAATCATGGAGTTGTACTATAATTGCAAATTAGTTGCAAGATGGACACCATATAGTAGAATGTACACACTGTAGATATGGTTGTAAGGAACCATGTTTGACTTTGGTGGCAAGTTGTAATTTAATGGCATGTGACAACTACATTATAACTACAATAAATATAACACCCAATTGACAACTACTTTGTAACTAGTGTACAACCTTGACACGTATAATCATGCCCCATGCATGCATTTTCATTGCTCATTACATATGACACTTTCAACTTGTTTGTAACTAATTGTCAACAATGATTCCAATTGATACAACTAGTTGTGCCACTAGGTTGCCATTATATATAAATTTTTTCTTCCACTATTTTGTGAATGTTGTTTAATTGTTTAATTATTAGTTTTCCACTACATTGCAATTCATATCATCATGTCACCCTAGAAACTTGTAAGACCATCAAATTCATTGAAGGTGAAAGTTTATTCTTGAATTGAAATTAACAACAATGTGTATATTATATTACAAGTTCAATTAAGGTGTACATGACGCGCTCCCAAGTCACGGGGGTGAAACCCACTTGAGGGTCTCACCAAAGTCAAGTTGCGGAATTGAGACTTGGTAGCACGCTCCCGGCTTCCAACTCTAGAAAGGGGTAGAGGGTCGAGTTGGGAGCCCCGGGATTAGACTAGGAAGAGATCAAGCTTTTAGATCACACGAACCTGCATCACAAACCAACACGAGTTGGTTAGAATCCATTTGCACTCTTTTGGTGTTGGGACAAGCCACGGGGGCCCGGACTCACTTGGACTCACCACATCCTTGGCTCGGGAGTATGCCACCACCATACTCCCTATAGTATACTCTGCGCCACGTTGTGGGGACTACACCCAAATGGCACAAATTCCCGGGACTCCCGAAATGGAGTCTCGAAGTTGTCCCGAAATCGTCCCGGCGGGACTCCCGGAACTTTGAACGGCCATAACTCCCGACTGCGGAGTTGGATCGCGACAAGATCTGAACCAAAGTTGTAGCCCTCGTCGAGATCTTTCCAAGGACGTATCGCACTCCCAATTCGGACTTCGGGAAGAGGTCGATTCCCGACTTTTAGTGGTCGGGAGTCAAACTGCCAGTTTGACTCCCGGCCCTTCTTTTGCCCATAACTTGCGCGACAGATGTCCAAATGGCCAATGCGAGGCCATTTTCGATATCTACGCTTCAAGACCTTTTCAATGACACCAAGAACACCCCGATGCGAGGTGTTTTGGGTCCTGCTGTCGAGCTCTAAACATTCGGGAGTCCCGGAGGACTCCAAATCCCAACTTTTCCAAGTGTTGGGCTTCACCCCCACACTTGGCCAAAGTAGGGTTGCGACAGTACATATGGATTTTCCTTTATATACCTTGATATCTTATATTTTAAATGTCTAATTATTTTTTTGGCAAAAGTCAATTCCTTCAAAGAGATAATGCACCTATGGCTCTTATCAAGAAATTCATAATGAACTACAAAGGATTTTTTTTTCCTTCTAACAATTAACATCTAGTAAATATGTAAGCCAAAATAACCAAAATAATTAAGCCAACATGTGAACACATTAGTCAAGTCAACCAAGTCAACCACATGATCATTGTGAACAACTAGTGTGTAATTGAATTTCAACTTGGAAGTTGGAATTTGAAATTTGAAAATATGAAATTTGGGTGGGAAACCCTTGAACAAGTGACACATGGTAGTAAACCAACACATCTTGGCTTTTGCATCAACAACTTTCATGCACTAATGCCTATTGTCAAGAAATTCAAAATGAATTAGAGAAGAAAAGGTATGTTTCTCTAAACATTTTGTGCATTTCTAGTTTTTTGTTGATGCAATTAAAACATCATCTACTACATAACTTTTTTTGTTTTTGTTTTTCTAGTTTATAATTAAAGTTGAAAGGTTGTTACAAGTTTTTTTGTTTATTTTAAAAAAAGGATTTTGAAGGTTCTTGTTTTTTAAGGTTGAAGGTTCATGATTCTTAGTTTGTTTATTTGCATTTTTTCTAAAAATGGTGTGAAAGAATCTTTCATTTTCTTTAAAGTTGACTTGTAAAATGTAACTTATAGTGATGAGGATTTGTGAGTGGTGTATTGTTTTTATGAGAATCATGTTGTGGTTTTTGTTTGTGTTTAAACATTTCAATTTTTGAGTTTGAATTGAAATAAAATTAGTTTGTTCAAACAAACATGTTTGTTGTGTGCATTTATGATGTGTTATAGGGTCGAATTTTGATAATGTTTGAATCCATCAAAATCAAAGTTGTGCATTCAATGTAAGGTTTTTTCAAAAATAAACTGGTAGTTTGTTTGAAAATATTAGTCTTGAGTAAAAAAAAAAGGCTTGTGATGTATAATTTTGCTAGGTTGCTAATAACTAGGTCATTAAATATGTTGTTGTTTGTTGTCATGTAATCCCAACCAATACATGCAAGATAAAAAATTTCCAAACAACAAAATTGAAGTAAATAAAAGAAATATGGTGAATTTTAACATTAATACTTCAAGTATGTGATGCATTTTATTTTTAAAACCACCATTGTATGAAAATATAGTTGATTGTAATTTAGTTTGTATCAATGTCATGTATGTTGGATTTTAATGATAAATAAATTTTATTAGTGGCAATACATTTGTAAACTAATTTTATTTAAATTGAAAAGATGGACATATCCTTTGCATTATAATGTGATGTACATGTTATTGATTTCATTTGACATGTGACATTGAATATCATGATATGACAAATTTCAAATAGATAAGGTGGAATGAAGGAATTATGGTTCAAACTTCATTTCAACAAAAACATTTAAAACGTGAATTTATGGAAATATAGTGTTTTAAATGATGACATTTTATTATTGTGGTTCATCATCTTTGTGATGACCTTTTGTTTAAATAGAGGAAGCTTTTAATATAAATAATTTTAGCAATATATTTAAATTTATAGTCAAATTGTATTTCAATTTTTTTAATTAAAAAATGTTCTTGTAATGCATCTTCCAACCTTGAATGTCAATGCATTACTTAAAATTGTACTAGACAAGAAAAGATTTTTGACCCAAAAATTCAAACCTACTAGACCCCAAATAACTAAATGATTTTTTAAATCAATTGTAGTTTCTATAACCATACCAATCATCATTTGGTAATCATTAAGGTTTACATTGGTAAAATATATTGTAAAGTATATTTTACTAGATGGAGACCCTAGAATTAATATTATTACAAAGAAGTTGAGGGCTAATTAAGATTACCTAAACCTCAACTTGCACCTTACAACCTACAAATGGCCAATCAAACGACCATTAAGGCTTTAGGGTTGATTTGAGTTTTGCGGATATTTGTTCATGATATTCCATACAATGTCACTTCTATTGTTGTGCAATATTGTGTATTGGATTCTACCTATTTTATGTTGCTCAATAGTCCATGGCTACAAGATGCAAAAAATTTCACATGATTAGGGTAATAATATCATAACTATTCAAGGGAATATGTTTTAAAGACAATGGTTGTTAGTAAACATTTTAGCAATCAAACCAAAAGACCAAAGGTTCTTTTGTGTGATGATTTCTAAAATGGGAATACTAATGAAAAAGAGGATATTATTTTGCTACAAAGTCAAAGTTGTTTTCAATTGGTACCATAGGTTCACCAATTATACCTTTACCATAAATTATTCATGAACCTATAAATAATGCAAAAGCAAAGCTTGACAATAGTATAAAAGCCCAATCTAAGAATCTATTAGATCCAATGAAACACTTGCTTACCAATTTTCATGAAACATTTTAGAAATCTATAATTGGTGAAATGCTAATTGATGGAACACTAGCTAGAGTGTGAGTACAAGGATTACAAATTGTTGGTTGGATAATCACAAAAGAAGAACATTTGATCAAAATCAATTTGGGCATATTGGATATTCGCAGTATATGAAGATCAACTTGGCATTGGAACTTGAACAATCTTGAGTGCTAATAACATTATTGCAAGAGTTCAAGGACATATTTGCCTAGACCTACAAATGTCCAAAAGGTATCCCCCCACAAATTGTTTAACACTGCATAAAGCTTGATATGTCAATACCATCAACCCATCAAGCTAAATACAAGTTGAATCCAAATTACGTTGTTATTGTTAAACATGACAAATTGTTAGTTGTAGGATTTATCTTGAAACATATGGAAGAAGCTACGTGGTTATCACCAATTGGAATAATTCTAAAAAAGAATGGGAAGTTATGAATTTGTGTTGATTTTGATAAGCTACATGTTATAACTAAAAAATATTTGTATTTTTTACCTTTCATTGATGAAGTCCTTAACATTGTTACAAGTCATGAAACTTATTATTTTCCTAATGGTTTTTCTAAATATCATTAAACATCAATAACATCAATGGGTCGGTACAAGATTTTTCTTGTCAATGATTGGGGAACTTTTGTATTGGATATTATGCATTATGAAGTAAATTATAATGGGCCACTAACTTCTAAACAAGTAGTCAACAATGCATTTCAAGATTATATTGAAGTATTTGTGAAGATTTTTTTCAATGTTTTGATTATGTTCAACAATATGAATGGAGAAATCATGACTTTGTTTTTTGAAGTGTTGAGAGTTTGGCATTAACATCAATCTAGATAAATGTGCATTTATTGTGTTTTTTGGATTTATTCTGGGATTTATTTTATGAAGGGTGGTAAATTCCCTAACCCAAGGAAACTATAGACTATCATTGTTAATGGGATTTTTGTTATTTCCCATCTAGGTTTATGGAATTTTTTTATATTACATTTTAGAAACAAGTTCAATTTCTATAGCAATGGGTATAATCAAAAGAAGATAAAAAAAATTATGTACAAATCAAAGCTTCCATTGAGATGTATTCACAAGTTGCAAAGTTACAAATAATATGAAAATAGAGAATTATTATTCTCTTTGGTCCCATCTTTTCTCTATATAATGCCAAATCAAACTCAATTTTTTTTGAATTAGGCCATTTAAATAATAACTAACCAATATTAATTTAAAAATTTCAGAAAGTAATTGCTTGTTCTTTTGACTATTTGTTTTGCAGATTACATGCTGACCTATTAGGCATTGTTATTGGTTCATAGTGAAAAATTGGGTAATAATCATTAATATGTCAATACTTATTATTTTGACACATATAAGTTTTCAATGGTATGGCACAATTCTATTATTTTTTAATTCAAGATTTTGGTTTTATTATGGAAGCGAAAACCAAAATGAAAATATTAAAACCTTTTGTTTGGACAAATGAATGTCATATTGGGAATAGATGAAGAATCAATATATGGCGACATTAATTTTGATTAGAATTAATTAGGATCTTGAATTCCATATTCACACAAATGCCTTGTAATCAATGGTAGGAGCTATTTTAGCTCATAATCACATTAGAAAGTTTAACTAACCCATTTTTCATGCATCTAGATTGTTTAACCATTCAAAGTGAAATTATACAACCATAAATAGAGAAGCCTTAATGATGATTTTTGCACTGATAAGTTTTGGCATTACTTCTTATGTAAGCATTTTATTTTTTTGGTTGATCATATGGCTATAGTATACTTGGTCAATAAACCATAGGTTTTATGTTGAATAGCCCGATGGTTGTTACTATTCTTTGAACATAATTTTTGGATTGTATACAAACTAGGAAAATCACATCAAGTAGCTAATGCATCTTTTTCAAGATTGCCTAATGACACAAAACCTATCAAAGTACTTGATGAAACAACAAACATTAGTTTGTTTTTGTATAACCTAATTAGTTGTAGAATGTTTTTGATTACCTCAACAAAAGTCAAATGCAAATTATTTGTTATGTAGCACAACATCAAAATCTTGGAATGCCTTTTATTGTTCAAAATAGTATATTGTATTGATTAAGTCAAGATTATTGATGTTGCAAAAACTTACAATCTATTTAAATATAGATAATAGTTGAAGAACTTCATAAAGAAACAATAGGAAGTCATTTTTTTGCAAACGTCATTGGTTTTAAAATTTTATGTAGGATAATTGTGGTAACTATATATCAGTATATCGTTTACTATTGTAAAACTTGTGATGCTTGTCAATGCATAAGAGATTTATCTACTTAAAATTTGGCAATATTGATCACCAATCTTCTTGGAAAACCATTCATGAAAACATGCCTTGACTTTGTTGGACCAATCAAATTCGTAGCTTGGCTCATGGGCAATTGATACATCAATTCTATTACAAATTGTGTCACAAAAAGGTGGAAGCAAAAGTTTTATGGACGAACATTTTTGTTTGATTTGAATTCATGTTTGATGAATATCATTATAAGTCAAGTACACATTTCATTAATGATAGTATTTGATATTTAACTAATCATCATATGAGTTACAATGTATATTAGTTTCAAGGTAGTGGTTAGGAAAATCAAGTAAGAATATGATTAGTACATTATTGACCAAATTGGTTAATGAAAAATGATTTGATTGGGATGAATTTTTGAAATTATCATATTATTTTATCATATTGCTTTTAAGGTTGCCATAAGGAAAATGTCTTTTCAATTGGTCTATGGATTAAATCCATCATTTCCTATCAAATGTCTTTTATTAATGCAAATCTATGGTAATACACATTCATGTCTTATTTAGGTACTTACCAATCAAATTACCAAGTTGGAAAAAATTTAAGAGAACTAATTAAAAGCATAGGACACTCAAGCTATGAATAAATGGAATTGGTGTATGTGGCTTCAACAATATTGACATCCTAAAAAACAATTCAAATTCAGATTTTATGTGTTATTATTTCCAAAAGTGGAGAAGGTCCACAATAGGAAATTTAAATGTCAATGATTTGGTCCCTATTGAATTCAATATTGTTTTCCAACAACACTATGATATTAACACATTGGATGAGTTTGAGCCAAACCCAATTTGGGTCAATATTAACTAGTTGAAGCCATATCAACATGCAAAATTGAATGTTGAACCAATTCAAGTACCAAAATTTACAATTTCCATGAACTTGATTTAACTTGTATATGCACAAATTATTCAAATGACTAATAGATACGTTAAAACTACATTACTAATAAATCAATTGATCTTTTCATCCACTATTAAAAGAACTTTTTTCTCGATTACTTTTTTGCAAAAATATTAAAATGATTACATACTTTCATTATGACGCCCTAACTTTAATTTGGTTAATATTACTTCCATAGGTAATTATTTTTCATCACCATTATTCTTAAAAAAACAACTATAGTCCTTTTTTGTATTTTTGTATTTTCATGTATTTTTGTTATTTTGCATCAACTAAGTGCAAAGTTTGAAAGTGTAATTAAGAGGTTATTGCAAAAAAGTTGAAAGGTCATAGAAGAGAGAAGAGAAAGTTTTCAAACATGATAAAAAAATCTAGATTAGCATTACACAATCTGCCATTTGCAATTTGATTGTCGATTGAGGACAAGAAATTCACATTATCACAAATTGAGTGAAAAACTCATGTAATCATTCAATATTTGTAAAATTTTCCTCAACCTATTGTGATGAACCCAATTGTGGTTATGAAGAAGTTGTTATGTCAAATGCAAATCCTATTATGAAAATTTAGGTTCAAGAATAAATAATTCAACAACCAAAAAAATTTCTAAACATTTTTTAAAAATTGATTATCCATCATAGACTTTGTAAACGGTGTTGCGACAACACAAGCAACCAATGGTGCCACACAATTTACTACATCATGGACAAGAAGACCAATCCCATGGATGCAAAGGAAATCCAAAAGATCCTATAATGGATTATTATTAGATGTAGCATTTGATGGGCCAAGACTACCAACTTTGAAGGTTTCTTCCAAGTTCAATAATTTAATCCAAGAATTCCACTCCTTAAAAAAATTCTCCAAACCTAAACTCAATATGAAGATTGGCACTTGTGTAAGGTAATTTTTTAAAAATTGATCAACAACTTTTTCATGAATTATTTCAAATGTCAAATTGAACAGAAGTCAATCCATTGACAAGAAGCAAAAAAGAAAAATTCAAATCTGCATGGCAATATTGTGGAGTGTGTAGATGCATATGTTGGCACTAAACAATGGGTTGTCACCAAGATGTAAGAACTTTACTAATTATAAATGTTTTCACTTTTGCAAGTATTGTACCAATGTGAAAAGACCATTTATTTTAACAACAAAATTGTTATAGTTAATTACTAGTTAATTTATTGGTTGAATTGTACCAACTATTTTTTTAATAAAAAAGTTTAAATAGTTTTTGTAAAGCTTTAGACAAGAAAAAAAACTTGAATTTATATGTTTGAATTTTGAAGATGAACTAAATTTGTTTTTGAGAAAAAATACAAATTCATTGTTAATTTTGAATTATTGCTTACACACTTGTGTTTTGTAGAATTGTTAAAGTTTTTTTAAAATCAATTTGTAGGTTTTGATTGTAGATCAAAGAAGTTTAATTTCACATATTAGTTTTAGAACTTTCATTATGTGTTTAAATTAAGGTCTAATTGAAAAGAGAAAAATTTCCCTTTTCCCAAAGCCCTTGATTTTTTATAAAAAAATTGGTTTTTGCACCAAATCTTTCTATAGACATCTTTGGCCATTATACTTATAAAGAAAAGGGGGGAAAAACTTCGATTTTGTATTGATAGTATATTAATTGTCTCAGTCAAGGGTTCATGATAAAAAAGGAGGTGGAAGATAAATACCCACCAAAATGATGGAAGATGATCACAACGTTAAGTGATTTAATCATAATTGTTCCTACACATTGGACCCTACAACAACACCAAATTTCCAATGCACCATACATGGAACACAAACATGTTAGCCAACAAAATTCATCACTTTCAAGTAGATGAAGTTTCTACAACATGAACACCTTTTATTCATAGCAAGTTGTAAATATTCAAGGAACATCATTAGCTAAGTGGTATGTTTGGTCATCTATTGTGCAAAGGAAGATAAGAAAAAGAACCAATTAAGTCGTAGTGACTAGCACAAAACTTATCAAGACTTGTATATATCAATTCATATAAGTTTGTAACAATAAATTAATGGTGTTGGGTCTTTGGGCTTTAGATTGTGTTAGTAAAGGCCAATGTCTAATTCCCTTTCTCTATACGTTTTTAAATTTTTGTATCCAAGCTCTTATGAATAACTAATGAAGATCTGAATTTCTTTTTACATGGCATCATCAATGGTTTAATGAATATGTGAAGCTTTGAAAATTGATAAGCTTTTGGAGTAAGGCTAAAATGATTATAATTTAGGTAAAAGGAGTGTGTGGTGTGCATCAAATTTAGACTACAAAGAAGGAATTGATTAGGTGCCAACGAGTGCTCCTAATGAAGGAGTTGGGATGGAAAATTTTGAAGGACCAATAGAGCTATTAGAGTTCTAATAAGATTATTAGGATTGTGGAGATCTTGGACTTGGTTATAGGATAATTATGAATGTGGATGGAATGATATGACAATCTAAAATTATTTTAGAATAAAAGAATATTTGAATTATCTAAAGGATCTTACCTATGTTCACTCTGGCCTTAGATGCTTGTTTTTTATTTCTATCTTTTTGTACAATTTTTCATTGTGCATTTCTTCACAATGGGGGGTTCTAAGTGTATGGATCCAAGAATGTTAAAAGTTTAGTAGGAATGTGTCTAATTGTTTTGATTTTGTCCATTTTCAAAACATAATCTACATGTCCCTAGTTTCCTTGTGAACCCCACAATCATAATTTTGAAAAAGTTACATTGTGCACAACCCTAAACCATGATTGCTCTCTTCACTCTCCGAAGCAACGATGTGCTACAACTCATACATGCACACTATGACCCTTACATCCTTCTTCTCCCCTCATGGTCACCAATCATAACTTCTCACCTTTCCTTTCTCATGAACTCATCTACAACTTCTTATACATGCACAATAGTACCCCTACTTTCTTCTTCTCCCCTTGTGGTCACCAAGGATAACTTCTCACCTTTCCTTTCTCGCGAATTCGTCATTTGGACATGACATCAAATACGAATTCTCATCGTTTCAAAACAAGGTTTCATTGACTTTTCATCCATTGACAAGAGGTTTATGCTATTGTTTTTGAACTAGTGGATTACATCTAGTAACCAACAAAAGTTCATTGGTGCTAACTTTGATGCTAGTCCCCTTAGACCATAGTCCCACACCTCAGCTCTTTCTAGTAGCCAATGACCTCTTGCTAGTCACCTAGTCCAATGACATGAGTTATTGACAAATAACACTACGGTTGGATAATGCACTCGAACCCAATGGGTAGTGTTTCCTATCCACTCTCGATCTGCCACTCATGGTGGGAACATAGTTCAAATTAATCTACTATGAACAAAAAAGAGAGGATAAAACTTCTAGCCCGCCGCGCGCGGACTCGCGGGGTCCCGAGACCCTCGACTCCCGCCTGCCTCGCGCGGACACATGCACACTCCCAAAATAAAAGATCCTTCACAACTTTACACTGCCATGCCCAAGACACTCTCAAAGTTAGTACCTCTCAGACTTCTTGTTTCACTCTCTCCACCCCTCAAATCTCCTAATTAACCATGAAACCAATCATCTTTCTACTTTGCCCCTACCAAAGGCCAGAGTTGTTTAGTGAGGTGCCACACTTTACTGCCCACACACTAGCTTCACAACACACAGATGGGTCTCAATATCCTAGCAATCCCAGCACTCTAGCAATAGTCACCACTCACACCAGGGAAATAACACTTGCAAAATTGTAGGACATTTACCATCAAGCTAAAATGCATTGTGCCCAAAACTTCAGCCAAACATTTCACTTGTTTCTTATTTTCCTCCTGCTCAGCTTCAGCTCACCAATCCATATTTCTCCATCCTCCCACAACCATAGAGATGCTTCCCCAACAAGCTTATGTTGAAATAATTGCCTGCCACTAAACATGCTTTGCATGCACAAAGAGAACATCCAGAATGATGAAACCCTCCCAATCGTAAATAAATCAACGCACCCAAAATAGGGGGAGTAAAAAGAACAAAATGGAAGGACCCATGTCCAAGAAGACAAAAGAACCACCTAAGAAGACGAACCACAGAAGGTTCCAATTGGACCAAGCCATAGAAAATCAAAACTACACAAGATACCTGCAATAATCCTAATTGTACCATTTTAAATGCTAGATGATTGGAGTTACAGCAAGCAACTGAAATGGTGCAAAAACAATTGGCGATGATAGAGATTTTGCTTTACTAAATGTAGCAACTTTTGAAATCAGGAGAAAAATGACTATATGGTATCCACAAGTGATTTTCACCATTCTTACTTTCAGACCCAGATTGCAATTTGTTTGCAACTGCCCCTTCTAATTCCACCATGAATTCACGTTCTGCTGCTCCCTTCTTCATCCTCCGGGAAATCAACCGGCTCACTTTGTACATTGGCTTTGCGCTTGGTTCAAGAGTTTCAGATGCCAATGCTGCCTCATGGGTGTCAAAGCCATTGCTCCTTGCATCACAAACATGCCTTAGTGCAGCCTTTAGCTGTTCTGGGCTAGGCTTCACATCAATGCTTGGAAGCTGAACTTTCCCCATCTTGGCTATAGGGATAGGAACAGCACAGCAGGGTGGTGGTGTCTTGAGGGTGCCACTTTCAACCTTGACTTCGGGTTTCACATCAACCTCAGTGTCAGTCCTTGCAGCATCATAATACTGCTTAAGAAAAGGTCTCCACTGTTCTGGGCCAGGCTTAACATCAATGTTTGGAACCTTGTCCATGTCACCTGCCAGAATAGGACCAGCACTACTGCAGTGTGATGGCTTTGGGCTCACACTTTGGACCTTGAATGTGGGTTTGATATCAACTTGTGTGTCATCAGCCATCATTACTCCTCCTTCTGGGCCAGCTTTACTCATTCCTGTTTTGGGTTCTGTTGCTTTGTGGCTTAGTTTCTGAAGTGCCATCTTCAGCCAGTTGCGCCCCTGTTTCTTCTGAAGCTTTGAGAAAACATGAGGTGATTTCCTAGCATGGGTTTTCATAGGGGCATTGTTGACTTTCAAGTTCTTCCAGCTGCTCTTATGTTGATAGCCAGCTCCCTTTACTACTCTGTAATGGAGGCACCCCTCCCCTCTTGATCCAGGAGTGATTTTCACATCTACAACACGAAAGATGTGAACCACTATCCTCCAGTTACAGGAATCTACAACCTCATAAACACACACATCACCCTCTTCCAGAAAGTGGTCCCGTGAGAAAGTACCCCAACCACCACTTAGTCCTCTGCGGCCTGCATTCCTGAGCCATCTGGCAGGCCACTTGTACCTATTGTCGTCTTCAAGGATTAAATCTGTGTCTTCCTTTGGAAAATGGCTTTTGGCAAAATCACATGGGATGTTCTGCAAAAACAAATATTCCAGACTGATGAGCATCATACTTGCTATTCAATGATATACTCAGTGCCCTTGCTTCATCTCAAATTCCATATGAATAGCTCTAATCTTTTATGCAACAAGAGGATTTGAGGAACTTACAAGCCAGAACACGATACACATGTGAAGGCTTCATCAGCACCACAACACTGGGATATTCAGTTCAAAGCAAGTGCAGCATCCATAGTTTTCTGCCGCTCAGCTTCTGTAACAGGTCGCCTTCTCGATTCCCATGTTTGTGAATATAATCCAGGTGCACATTTCTGCATATTTTCTTTTGAGCTCGGCTTTGGAGGCTTGACATTTGGTTTTTCTGGGAACTTGTTGTGGGCAATCATGCCCCTCATCTGAGTACTTAGTCGTTTCCTGGGTACATCTTTGGTGCTATTACAACCAACTAATTCACCTTCCACTGTGCCACCGCTTGTTGCACCACCTTTGCATTTGGTATCCTGATAAAAGGATCTAACGGTAGGCTGCTGCTCACTTGTCAACTTTTCATCACCACCACTGTTGTGAACATCATGGCATGATTTTGAATCCAGGATCCCATCATCACTCTCCTCTCTCTTTTTCCGCTTGCGATCAGCAGTAGTAACTCCATTCCCTTTGTTCTCCAAAGATGAATATTCTAATCCAGACTCATCAAACACACGGACATTGAAATGAGATTTGGCGATGAGTGTAAAAAGAAGCTGATCACCTTCTTCAACCCAATATCTGTTGCAAAGGCTTTCCAGCCAAACCAATAGCCATCCAGCCCTTGGTCAACAATCGATACTTCCGCAAGCCAGACCTCACCACTTGGGCCTTCTATGTTGATGCTGCCCTTCAATTCAGAACCGTAACACTCCACAAATGGTTTTGGAATATGCTGAGGCCAAACAATGAGATTAAAAGCAGTGTTCATCAGGATGTGAAACTTCAGGAATCCAAGGAAAAACAATACGACCAGAAGACATTTTCTAGAACACTTATGCAATTTAGTGTAATAGAAAAAAGCAGCAGTAATTATGGAAGGGGTACTTATCAACCTTGCTAATCTCCATGGCCAAAGTGATTAGCAGCTTCTTGGATGGCTAATGAGCCTAATTTTATTGATCAACTGACCTGTGCCTGACATGAGTCACAGACCAATAAACCCTAAACAACCCACTCTGGTCGCAGGACATCAAAATCAAAAGCATATGGTACATCAGAAGAGACTCCTCCGATACTAGCTAGTGTTGAGTCTAGAGTATGAAAGACAGCACTGTAGTTGGAAGACCAGTAGACGGTGCCAATAGAGATTTGGACATTTGCAGCTCCTTGAAGAAATAAATACAAAACATGTCTTTGTCTGAGAGGTTTAAAACTATAAAACTTTGAGAGGGTCTCGCACTTTTATTATCTTTTTGAGCAGAATTGAATGCCAGATTCAGAAATAAAAACAAAACCCATGTCATTTGCTTTCACAATCGTGAACGTATGACGTCGGCAGAAGACCTCGGAGCCCTTTTTCGGCATGAAAAACTGAGAAAATCGTATCTACATATATCTCCGAAGATAACACGCCAGTTGTGTGAAAATTTTCTTGGACTCTGGTTCTGTAGAATTGCATAGAATGAAGGGGCAAGCTCCACAGTGAAAAGGAAGAGGGACTTACCATCCGGTTTTTGAGGCTGTTCTCTGTTACAGTCTTGAGAAAGCAGGGAAATCTTTGTGCCTGCACGGAGGGGCTGGGAATGTCTCCTTCCATGGCGTCTTTCTTTTTCTCTCCAACTTTCTCCTCTGATTTTAGTTCCAGGCAATTCAACCAAGATCCACAGAAAGTTGCGTCTCTCTATGAACTTCTCAAACTGAACTCACCCATCTCACCTTTCCTCCATACAATTGCATTAATCTATCCCCAACACAGAGAAACTTCAATATAAAAACTGGAGACTAGAGCAAACAACAGTTTTTTCTCTCCTCCTCTCCTCTACTGCAAGCAAACTAACTACCCACAAATCCAATCCTAGTTCCACCGTCAAACATAAAGACCAAAAAATTGAAAAAAACACAACTTGAAAATACAAATCATACTTACAATCCAAAAGGGACCCAAAAACAAAACAAGAAGCAAAAAAATCACCAGACTCTCATCATCATCATCATCACTACTACTACCCACATCCCCTCTGAGTTTGGATTCTGAACTACCTCCACTGCCTCCTCCTCCTCCTCCTCTTCTTCACTACCACTTCCTGAGCTGCTAGAGCATATCTGATAATTGATTTTGGCAAACTACAAAGCTTCAATACGAGCAGATTGATTGCAATTCACAGTAACAAATTTCTCAATCTTCAATCACAACCCATCACTGTAATAGAAAGGCAGAGAGGGGGTGGTGAGTGAACCAACTCCCACCAGTGCGCACCATGAAGGAAGGAAGGAAGGAAGGAAGGATGGATGGATGGATGATAAGTGGTCACAGCAACAGTTTTCTGTTGAGTTCCAGTTCCCTAGCCAACCATTGTGGTTAGCTCAGTTGCTTTTTTTTACTACCTGCCTTATTAACAACCTGCAAGTCGTGGTAGGTAGTAAAAACAACCCTTACCTATTTCTACACCATCTACTTACTTACCAGTCACCTATTTTTATACTACTACCTAACCAGGCAGGGTAACAACTCAGTTGAGGTTCTGTTCATCCACAACTATGTAACTCATAACTGGCATCTAGTGGGTGGGTGCTGGTAGGTAGTAAAAAATAGCCCCTTACCATTTCTTATATATAAATCCACTACGTTCGTGCGTCTGCGACGGAGCTCGGGTCTGCCACGAACGGACGACAGGGCCTGACCCAAGATTTTTGGGATTCGGAAAACGGGAAACAGGATTCGAAAAACGGATTCGAAAAATAGGAAACGGGATTTGGAAAATGGGATTCAAAAAAACGAGATTTGGAAGGGCTCGAGACTCTCGGAATTCGGAAAACGGAAAATGAGATTCGGAAAAACGAGCGGCTAGACAGGGCAGGGCGAGGCAGGGGGCAGGACAGGGTCCGTCTATCCGTCTGTTTGTCTTGTAGGGCAGGGTAGGGGCAAGGCCGGGCGGGCAAGGTAGGGGCCAAATAAAGAGTAAAAGATAAGAAAAAATAAAACTTATAAAACTGCACAATGGCCGAAGGTCACGAGCACCCACGGGGGACTTCACAGTGGCCTTCGGCCACGGGCATCCACTATTGTATATATAAACTACTAGTTGGTACCCGTGACCTTCGGACACTATTCAAGCCAAAAATTAGTAGCTATTGATTTTAACCAATGAAAAGTCACCTCATGGATTGAAGGGGCCTGCCTTTTTTGCCTTGGGGGCGGGGCTGGGCAGGAGAGGGGGTCAAAGCAAAGAGTTCCTAAGTTTCTTCACATGCAACTCTTTGCAAATTAGCATTCACCTCTTCCATATGAATGTGTGAAGTGTGAATACCACTTTGCAAAGAGGTGCCTGTGCAAAGGTTGAATTCCACTTTGCAAATAGGTGTATGTGCAATGGGTGTGCATGGGCAATGGGTGAATGTGACTTTGCAAAGAGAGGCATGTGTAATGGGTGAATGCTACTTTGCAAGGATGCACAAATGGTGACTGCCATTTTACAAAGAGGAACAATGTGCAGTGGGTGAACACTGCCAATTTATTTCACCATTTCTTTATTAACCAAAACTTTAATGTAAGAAAAATATATTAAAAAAAAAACCTCAACCTTTACAAAATTCAGTATACTTTGGTAATCTTTTATATAATAGGCCTTTTTTTCTTTTTTTAATTTTGTGATGTTACTCAAGAGGTGATCATCAATAAGTATATTTAGCCAATTTTTTTGGTAATACAAATATGAATATAGAAAATTCCAAGGACCCATTCATAGCATGTTGTATGTGATTGTGATGATTGTTGGAAAAATAATTTAAAAACAAATTAAAATTTTTAAAAAGAAATTTGTAATAGAATATACCCTTTCCAGAATACTTCCCACAGAATCGTCAAAAAACAAAGCAAAACAAAATTAATCAAACACACTACAATGGGGAATCAATCTTGAGGTATTATCTGTGTTTATTAGTGGTGACTTTTTTGTATTAGAGGATGAATTTTTCCAAGGAAACCCAAAATAAAATTAAATCACCCAATAAAGTTAGCAAACAAACTGTAATATTACTACATTTACAAAAGTAGAAAATTTGAGACTGAAAACATTAGGGTTTGCAGAGAGGAATCTTGTTCAAACACCATGGGTTTAAGGTTTAGGCGGCAACTTTAACCCTAACCCCCCTTACCCCCAAGGAGGACGACAACCAGACAGATAAACACCTAGAGGGTACTCGTGAGCTTTAAACACTGTGAAGTCCCCTGGTTTTTTTCGAAAAAACATTTTATTTTAAATAAATACATGTTGTGAACGTAGCTTCTCGTGGAGCCATTTAGGAGATGCATGCAGCCTCAAAGGAGGGCTTATTCGTACACAACATTGCGCATAAGGCCAATTCGGCCATGCATAGTGTCAGGTAGCTGAACTTTGACGTTCTCTGGTGCTTTGGCACGTGAAAAGGCAACGTAAAGTTGGCCATGCGAAAAAACGTCATCTGTGAGATGAAGGCCAACATGAGAAAGGGTCTGCCCTTGAGACTTGTTAATAGTCATGGCATAAGCCAACCGCAAAGGAAATTGTTTCCTTGCAAATGTAAATGGCAAACTGCTGTTATCGAAAATGAACTTAATGCGCGGGATAAAGGCCATATTACCGGCCCATTTGCCTATGATGATTTCAACTTCAACGACTCGCATTGTGAAGCGTCGAACAATTAGGCGCGTCCCATTGCACAACCCAGCCAATGGGTTGAGATTACGTAACAAAATCACTAGTGCACCAATCTTGAGCAATAACTTGTGTGAAGGCATGCCACTGACTTCCAAAGTGTTGAGGAATTCGGAAGGGTATGTGTTTGCCACTTCCGTGTCCTGTACGGAATCCCCACTGAGGAAATTGACTTGCGCACCTAGAAGGTAGCTTAAAACCATCGCGTTTATTAACGAAACCTCTTTATTGCGAGGAGCCAAAATCGCGCGCTCATGCAAATATTCGTTTGTGGCTTGCCCTCATGTAACCGAGGGTAGATGGCCACAACCATGGCTTGTGTGTCCATAGGAGGGAGTACCATCATGTCTGGACACTTCATGTAGTCCTCATCGATGGTTTCCAGCTCGTTGTTGCCCAGACAAATAAGCCAGTCTGCAAAAGTGCGATTCCCAAGATTGGGGTGAACTGCAACAACATCACTGGCCCACATATTTTTTGAAAGACGAAATACCTCAACAAATTCCCATAGGTAGGAGCTTTTTATTGATGCAGAGACAATATCTGCACGAGATCCCCGAAGGATGACTGGAAGGACTTGGCGAAAGTCCCCTGACATGACAAAAATAATGCCGCCAAACGGCTCGTTCCTATTTGTAAGGTCACGCAAAGTTCGATCCATCGCTTCAAAAGCGAGCTTATTAGTCATAGGAGCTTCATCCCAAAGGATGAGTTTCGTTTGACGGATCAATGTTGCTAAATCATCTTGCTTACGGATATTGCAAAAGGACTTACGGTCAAGCGCAATTGGGATCTTCAAGTATGAATGGGCCGTTCGCCCTCCTGAAAGCAGAAGTGCAGCAATGCCTAAAGAGGCGACAACAAATGCAATATCACCACATGAATGCACAGCGTTCAAAATCAAGTTTTTGATGTAGGTCTTACTCGTTCCACTGGGGCCATCGATAAAAATGACTTTAGCATGATGGGCAACATATACATCGATTACACCATTGTAGGCTACACGTTGCCCATCATTGAGGCTCTCAATGGCCATAGCCACCTCAGCTTGCAAGACCTCAGCATTATAATCGTGCTCCACTTCAAGCAAGCGATTGGTCTCTAACCAATCAAAGGCAATAGAGGGGGCAAGAAGTCCAAAATCGTCAAGAGTTTTGTTAAATTTGGCAAGCGCATCCTGTAAGGAATGTAGTGCCCAACTCTCAATTTGCTCAAAGGACGGTTCCACTATATCGCGATGTTGCAATGTTGCCTTGCAGTCATCGCAAATGTGCACCTTGTACTTGTCCCATAGCATGCGTGGTTCACCTGGAACGCCAAAGGCCAAGATGGTCACAAATAGAGACCGTAATTGCGCACCTATTTGCATGCCAACTGCTTCTTCTAAACATGCATTCCACTCGTCATACAAACCAAGCGCAATGCACGCTGATTTGAATGTGTCATGGACAACATTGTTAACTGTGCGAAGGGCTTCAAAAGAAACAACACCTTTGACCTTCGTTAACAATGTACGCAAGAAATAGCGTTCGCCAGCAGAAGGATTAACAAAATAAAGGCGCCCAACAAAACACCCTCTCTGCCGGATGGTCCATTTTTTCGTCCCATTATTCCATGTAAACATAAAAGGAAAATCCATGTACGTGACATTTTTGGCCAAGGGGTAATCGATATTGGCTTGGAAGTATTCGGTGAGTGTTGTTTTCTGGTTTTTCTCGCTATTAACAATTTCAAAAATATTGGCATTATCATTGTACACGACTGTATGCATTCCAGGCTCGTGCACGACAAGGCGTGTGACAGATGGTGTCCCGTCATGCATTTTAAAAGAGAAAAAATGCCATGATGCCTCGGAAGCATAAATATAGCGTCCTTCAAGGTATGCTTTAATTTCATCGTGGTTTTGCCACTCACCATTGGTAGCAACCGCTTGCATGTTGTTCTCTTGGCCAAGTGTATTCGCTCGCCTTTCAATAACAGCAGTAGCACGGTCAGGTCCCTTGTACACATACTTATACAAGTACTTGACGGCAGATATGGATGAACATATTTCCACATTGATGTGCGCGTGGTACTTGGTTGCCAAGTGAAGATTGTACGGGACAATCCATTGGTTATCCACCACACGCTACGTCTTTGGATCTACAAAAATGCAGGTTTAACGGCGACGGTACTCGAGGTACCCATCAACATCACAACGCGTTTCTTCGCTAAAGGAACGCGGGTACCTTTTCTTGCACTTTCCTTGTTCCATGCATTGTGCATTGAGAAAATCTAAACCACATGGCCCATGCACCATGCACGAAGTGACCGTTTCGTACGCCTCAGGATGGCGTATCGGGTTCGAAATCTCGGTCGATACCATTGAATCGTAATCCTTGGCAGTGCACAATTTTGACGCTTCATATTAAATGAGCAAGATGTGCGCGTGGGGCAAGCCTCTCTTTTGAAATTCAATGACCCAAATTTTAACAATCACATTGCCAAGAACACCATCTTTGATGTCCTTCAAAAGGGCGTCAAGTTTCAAATTGAAAACGCGAGTTATTAACTCGGGGCGATCCTTGGCAATTTACCTTGGCAAAAGCGCATATGTAATCTCTTTCCATTTAGGATTACAGGTAAACGTGACAAAAAGGTCTGGCTTACCAAATTTGCGGGCCGTCGCCATGGCATCTTGGTACAGCTGGCCCATAACGCGCTCACCGCCCTGGAATGACGACAAGAGAATCATCTTTTGCCCAACGTCGTTCCTGAGAATGTCGCCAACATTCAATGCATCTTGAAGACCATTATACAGGTCACAACAAAATTGTCGTTGGTTTTCGCGAATAAACTTCAGGCGGTTTTGTTCAGTGCATGCATACGCATCAACAATGAATTGCTGTAAAAGCCTTCCAGCTCGCAAAATCCATTCCTCATTAATGCGATATTGTAATATGTACGCGTAAAACTGAAGCATGGTGACGCGCGCAAAACCGCGTCTACCACCTATTGCATTTTCATCATATTGGATGAACCCAAAGCCATCCCATTGAAATCCATTCAATGGGATGCTATCATGCCATCCGTTGCGTCCATCCGGGAAGAGAAGGACGTAATGTAGTGGCACGTATGCACTGTGTAGGGGAGAAACGTGTTGAAAAGAGCCATTAGTCGAACGAATGACAATGTCAAGTGCGTCTGCTTCATCCACATCACCCCCAACCATTAATGCACCAACTTCATTAGCAGTTGGTGCATTGTAACGTCGCAAATCAGTGCGACGATTGTTCATCAAACGAATACTTAGCTCAATAGCCCCGCCTTGGAGTCGTTCCGCAGCCATTTGGTAGATGCTGGCATAGGGGTTGCATGCATGGAGCATTATTTGCAAGGATTGCAGGGTGTCCCTATTTAGGTCGCCAAAATAGCCCATTCGACCATCAAGCTCGGCATGCGGATCGTTAATGTACAGCTGGGCGAATTTAGGTGCCTCGCCAAGTTGAGGAAGTAGACTCCCCATCCTATGGTAAAGCTCACCGCGAAGACGATAAGTATAATTGCCAGGTTGGGCAACACTTGTTGCAACCCTAACTTGGCCAAGTGTGGGGGTGAAGCCCAACACTTGGAAAAGTTAGGGATTTGGAGTCCTCCGGGACTCCCAAATGTTTAGAGCTCAACAACAAGGGGAAAAACACCTTGCATTGAAGTGTTCTTGGTGTCATTGAAAAGGTCTTGAAACGTAGATATCGAAAATGCCCTCACATTCTCAATTTAGACATTTGTAGCCCAAGTTATGGGCAAAAGAAGGGCCGGGACTCAAACTGACAATTTGACTCCCGACCACTAAAAGTCAAGAATCGACCTGCTCCCAATGTCCGATTTGGGAGTGTGACATGTCGTTGAAAAGATCTTGACAAGGGCTACAACTTCGGTTTAGAACTTGTTGCGATCCAAGGTCAAAGCGAGGAGCTACGACCTCTCAAAGTCCCAAGAGTCCAGAACCGGGACACTTGGGGTGGATTTTGGGACTCCAACTTGGGAGTCCCGGGAAAAAGAGCCATTTGGATGTAGCCTCGGCAGGGCGTCGCAGAGTATATTATATGGGGGATGGTGGTGGCATCCCTCGAGTCCAGGCCGTGGTGAGTCTTGTGGTCCGAAGTGCCCGTGGCTTGTCCCAACACCAAAAGGTGTCCCGGAAAGTGATCTAACCACTTGGGTGGTTTGTTTTGATGCAGATTCAAGCTTGATCAACTAATACCTCTTCCTAGTCTAATCCCTGGGCTCCCAACTCAACCTTCTACCCGCTTTCTAGAGTTGGAAGCCAGGAGCGTGCCTCCAAGTCTCAACTTCCGCAACTTGATTTTTTGAAACCCTCAAGTTGGTTTCACCCCGTGACTTGGGAACGCGTCAACACTGGTATCCAGGTTGGCCCCCACAGACGTGAAGGCCAACGCATTGTTGTAAGAATGGATGCGTTGACGAAAGTCTTTTGCATCCACTTCGTTACTTGTAAGGAGCCGCCTAAGCGGCTCTGGTGGGGGTGCCAACGGGGGCAACGTCACTTTACCTTGCGCGCAACATAGAGTAAATTTTAGATTGGCACGGGAACTTGATGTGGCACACTCCTCCAAAAAGTGTAGGGCACTGCACTTGCCACACACGATGGTCATTTCACCTAAAGTGTGGCGAAAACCACAATGGCTATCGTCAAATTCACGACGCGCCAAAGGGATCACTTGGTTCCCACCTTGGTTTGCGCGATCTAGTTCACACTGGGCACTGCATGCTTGATGATCAGCATGACAGATTTCTTGGTGACGCTCTTCCAGCAACTGTTCTCGCTGGCCTTGGCGAGCTTGACAATTCGTGTTATGGGTTTCTTATTGCCTATTGGGATGTAGAATCGTCCAGGCGTTAGCACAAGTAGCATTTTCCAAATCAATCTGCACATTGCTACGCGTAGGTCTCTAAGCTGCCCGCCGATTAGCATCCATCGCACGCTGTTCTTTAGATCGAGCAACACGCCTCTTCCGGTCAAGACGATTCTGACGGACGCGCGGGGCTTCCTCTTCCTCTTCGTTCATTGGTTTAATGACGGTTGTTGTGTTAAAGGGGGGGGGGGATATTTTGAACTCTATACATAACAAAACAACGTAATTCAAGATGTTTATTTTTGAAAAAAGATATAATTTGCAAATCTAAGTTCAAATAATTTTCTGAAAATTTCAACAAACCTTGTCATACTTGCAATATTAAAAAAATAAAAAATAAATTCATGAACATGTGTGAAAACTAAATCCTTAAAAATAAATATATTGATTATTCGATAGTTACTTGCTGAACCCAATCACAGCCTATGATATATCATCCCTCCCCCAAATTACACATACCCACTAAAGGCCCCCCAACATACAACCCAAGGAGGACGACCGGATGGACAATGACCTTTGGGCACTGTGAAGTCCCTTGGTTTCTTTAAACCAAAAGAGACACACACAAAGGCGCAAAGCAGCTATTTTTATTTTTTATTTTTTGTGACGAAAATTTGTTGAAAAGTCCCCCATGAAAACATACATGGTGAAGCGAGCATTTTGGAAAATTTCCAAAAGAAAACCTAAATCGCCACATTTCCAAGATGGGAAAATAAAGAGTTTTGAAATCGCCACATTTTGAGGAGAACAAAAACAGGTTTTGAAATCACTGAGATTTGTGGAGGATTTGGGCAGATTCCAAGCTTTCTTCTTTTGACACACGTTTATGAAGGGCGTGCTAACCCTAACCCCCTTACCCCCCAAGGCAGACGACCAAACGGACAGACACCTAAAATATCATGATGTTGCAACAGCAGCAGCAGCACTTTGAAATTTTGCCTGGACAACAACCTGGCTAAATTTGCAGCAATATTCTGTCCATCATAAGTGCTTTCCAATTTGCAATTCAGGAAATTTCCTCAATGCACCTTGGCTACAATGAGCTCACATTGCGTCCCCTTTCCAGAAGCCAGAACTCCAGAAATCATAATCCTCTTAAAAGACTATCAATATCAATCAATCCTTGGTTGAATTCTGGGGGTAGGTTTTCAAGAAATTGAGGATGATGCGGTTATATTCCTTGAAATTCTCGATTTGAGGTATGTGCCCACAATTCTTCATCACAACCAACTTTTCTTTGCTTGTACCTAAGTGTCTGCACAGTTAATGCCTAAGTTAATGCCCTGGTCGCAAGGGCATTCCTGAAATATGTGCCCTTCCTTGGCTATGTGCAAAATATCAAAAGGGCCATACTGGTACATGACTCCAACCTCAAGCCAAATGGTTAAAAAATGTTCCAACCATAGGCCGAAGTGCTCAAAAAATTCTAATGCTAGGCCAAAGTCTCCAAAAAAGATTTTAACTTTAAGCCACATTCTCTAAATATATTCCAACCTTGAGCCAATATGCATATGCAAAATTTAGTTTTGTCTTAGTGTAAACTTTCTTGACATGAGATCTAACAATAAGCCAATATATGCATATTAATATTATTTTAAATGTGTATTTGCATCAAATACACAAAAATTCTTGGTCGAATGGCTTGGGGCAATTACAATTTAACCCAAGGTCATTGTCTTAAGGGCATAGGACAATTGTCTTAACGGTGTAGGACATTTACCTTAAGGGTGTGGGACATTTGTTTTGAGAATGGATGACATTTGGCTTAAGAGAGCAAGACATTTGTCCAAGGGGTGTGAAACATTTGTCTTAATGGTGCCAAGACATTTGTCCTAATGTTGGTCTACCCAACATATTGACTTTCATGTGAGAAGAGCACCCGGGATGGTGGGCAGTGACAAAAAAAAGTTTTTTCACCTTCATAATCTGCTCGAAACTTACTGGACAAAAAAATTTCTCAAACTGCCCAAAATTTCTAAAGCATGAGAAGATTTTCAGAATGCCTCAACAATTTGGGCATAAATGAAAACTATCTTCAACATTTATAAGGTGCCGGTTATTATTGAGCAAAATGAGAATTCCCAAAATGCCAATAAATGTCAAGCATCCAGATTTTTCAGAGTGCCCAACATATTTTGGGCAAAAATGATAAAAATCAGCATTTATAACTTTCCCAAGCAAGCTAAAATTTCCAAAATTGCCTGAAATTTTTTCAAGCATCTTAGAAAAAAATCTCATGAATATTTCTGAGCATAGCATTTGTTGATTTCCCAAATTCTTTAGCAAAAATGAAAAAAAATCAACCTATATAATATGCCCAAAATATATTCGGCAAAATAAAGATTCTCAAACTAATGAATATTTTTCAAGCATTTTGAGAAATGTTTTTCAGGAATTTTTTATAATGCCCAATATAAAACCTAATTGTAAACCTCAGTGCTAAATTTTTGTTATTCTTAAGTCAAAACAATAAAAAGATTCTAACCCAAGCCAAAGTGGCAATTTTTTAAAATCCTAAGTCAAAATAATAAAAATATTTTAACCCTTAGGCCTAAATAGATTTTAACCTTTAGGCCCAAATAGATTTATCTTTAGGCCTAAAAAGATTTTAAACTTAAGCCAAATATTAAAAACCTTCTAACCTTAAGCTTAACTATTAAAAGAATTCCAACCTTAGGCTTAAACATTAAAAATATTTTTGACTTAGTATTGATAAATTTTTAAACTATAGGTTAAATTATTTTTAAAATAATTAACCGTAAATCATAATTCCAACAACAAATGAACTACTTTGGTTGTTATTCCATCAACGTCAACTAAAGAGAAGAGACAAAAAGGAAGCCGCCTTACTTGTGCCAGTGGAACTGGTTTCTCCTTGCATCCTTGCTGGTGAGGAAAACGTAGCACTAAGAAGAAGAAGAAGAGAAAGTGGAAAATGCCTTTCTCGAAAGTTTGCAATAATTGATTTTACTTGAAGATGGCAATGCAAGTCTAGTGACTCCTGCAATGCTCCCTTTAACTTAAGCTCCAGACTTTCACACCTGCTTGCTTCCAGCTTTGCCCTTTCTTCGCTCTACACATCATGCTAACATCATGATGATCAGTTTCCAGATTTTCCCAACTCCACAGGGATACCAATACTGCTAATCCAACTCTAGACAATATCCCGACCAAATGTTGATACCCAAATCATGAACATGGAGTTCATATTGGGAGTATTGCCATTGAAGTGACATGAGAAGAGAAGAAGAATTGATTGCAAAAGATTGATGGGATTACATTTATAGTGTGTCCTTGATTAGCTCTGATCAACAACTGCCCACCTTCTTCTAGTAATCCAAATCTCTGTTTCCTATCTTCTTTCACTGCCTGCCACCCACCACCATTTTGTTGCTCAATTCAGTTCAATGCTCATTTGCTTGTCACTTCCTCAACAAAATTTTCAAGCCAAAAATATTGTACAAACCTCAACAAATGTTTTTGTTTCAAAAAGACTTTTGATACTTGGCGGACATCATCCTCAGTGTGAGAATTCAGGGGTTTGCCTGCCATTGTTTTCATACTGAGTTTCAGAATTTCAGCCACAGCTACATATCCGTCCCTCCTCACCTGCAGCTTGAAATCTACTGCTTTGTGCCGTAACATTGCAGTCCTAAAACCCAATGCAGTGGGCAGCAGAACAAAAAAGATAAGTCTGTGGCATATGAAATGATACCCTTGAGACATTAACATGCCTCAAGGCTTATCAATAGATCAGTACCTGAGAGGGCGTAGTTGACAGATTTTGAAGATCAACAACGTCCTTGATGTGAATCTGCTGGTGTGTTTTGGTTCATGGCTAGTGCAGAGGAGGGTCGTAGTGCCTGCTTAGCTCGCCCTGGTTGCTCCTCCCATGTGAAAGGGATGACGGCCGGAATACCACCTGCATGTCGGAGCTATCAAAAAAGCTCAAGCTCAACATCGCCTTGTCCTGCGAGTGGGAGCTCGCAGTTCACTCCTAATCAGATCTCTTCTGCATCGACCCGGGCTCAATTCCTTCGCGCCCGGACCTTGTAATCTTGTCTCCTCCTGCCATAGATCAGAATGTACAGAGAAAGAAAACACTGAGTACTGAGCGAGAAGATTGAACATAGAAAGAAAGTCCTCGTGTTCAGCGCTTTGCTGCTCGAACGTTTGCACACGAATTCAGGCAGACCCAGAGCTAGAGACAAAAAGCTGCTGGTGGGTTTGGAAAAAAAAAGTCTTACTGCAAAAGATGTACCCAAAATTCTTCCGGAGGATGACAACCACGTGCTTCTTTTTCCAAGGGCGCTGCAGCCTCAGAGCTGATGATCTCCTCCACGACGGTCTAAGGGAATGTCGCCAGTCGGCAAGTTTCTGCATCTCCTAGGTATCCATGAAAGAATGTACACAACTATTTTTTATTTCCACAAGTTGTTGTTCTTCCGCACCAACTGTAGCTCAGGACCTGTTGATGCCGCAGTCATCAATCATCCCGCAGCAGCAGCATTACGTTTGACTCCTGCAAATCCACTTCAAGTTGCTCCGAGTCTATGCGCAACAGAACTTCCATCAGCTGTTAATCTGGCCTTAACCTCTGTAGTGACGAATCCTCGCACGCCATGACAGCGCAATGTCGACCGCCATGAGCCTTGTTACGTTTCCTAACTTCCCTCCCCTTCTAAAGCCCAGAAATCACAAATCGCCGAAGATCCCTGCATGATCTCACAACATTATTTTCTTTCTCTCCACAGTGTAGGTCTGCAGTTTCAGGAAGTCTAGTAGAAGATCGGCTGGGCAATTGTCGTAACATGATGAAATTGTTGCAGTTGATGTCCACGCAAATTAGCAAACCCATCTTCAGCCCCTGATCCAAACTACGGATGATGCACTCATGCACCAATTCAGCTGCGTCCCCAAGACATATCGCAATTTCGACTCAAGAAAAACATTTGTGTGATGGGTTTTGAGGTTTAGAATCATCAACCATGTTATTGTTGTGAAAAATTTACCTCCGGAGAAGAAGGCCAGAAACTTGGTTACAACTGTCAGCAAGTATTGCCAAACAAAATCTTCCATCAACGTTCACTGCTTCCTGTCAAAGTGAACATAGAATCTGAAGTCACAAAGAAACATGACTACAAAACAATGTTCAGGGAGCTCGGGACATTCACCTGCCCTTGGCTGTCTAGGGAAGTGTCTCGCCCAACCTTAGCAAGCAAGCAACTCGTACCTGCTGCTGGCCACACAAAAACAATTGGATAATCTGCGACCGCCGCCTTGAGTCATCGTCGTCCTCCCGTTCCATCATCTTCTTCATCCAAGGATGAGGAACTTGGATGACGAGACAAATGACGAAACGGATGGATGGATGGAAAGGACGACCTCGGAGGACAAAACCGAGTCTATTATATAAGAAGATAAACCATCCACTTAACTACTAGTCACTAGTCACCTATTTTTATACCTATCTACCTATATATATAGATAGGTTTAGGACCTACTTATTATTACAGAATGGGTTACCAAGGTGAAACCAGCTAGAGTATAACTCAGTTAAGGATCATCTGCAACTGAGTCATAAAGGGAAATCATCCAGTGGATGGTGTGCTTGTGGGGTGCTAGTTCCACTCTGGGCGTAAGTTAGTAACTTAGTAATAGATTTGACTCCAGTCTAGATGATGATTAGGTAGGTAGGTAGGTAGGTAGGTAATAGTGAATCGTGCGGCTCTTAATGGCGAGCTCGTGCGCACGAACGTTACCAAAGAAAGACGTTGCGAAAAAAGCTCAGTAAAATAATTAGCGCTAATTGATTAGAGGTTGCCGTTTGTCGACATCGGCTGATCTGGACCGTTAATGTACCATTGGATCCACGGTGGAGATCGATAGCCGACTATTCTGGGGATTAACTAATCTACATTAATGAAGCCGAAACTTAATTAGAATTAGAATAGTAATTAATGTCATCTCTTTTACTACTTCGTCTTTCTTTTTTTTTTGCACTCATGGTTTCTGGTAGTGTTATGTTTAGTTGGCCAACAACAACCACGTTGGGGGTAGGGCACCCACTCCCTAGTCTTTTTTTGGCTTCTAGGGGTAGTTGTAATTGACCTTAACAATTATGGTTTTTGGCGTGATATGTTCATGTGGTCCACCCCAGAAAAAAAGTAGAAAAAAAAAAAATGGAGAATTATTCCTTTTTTTCAATGAGTCATATAGGGCATTATCCCAAATGGAGTTCCTAGTTTTTAGGCTTTTTGTTGTGAAGACCATGTCCCACCGTCACACTAACTCGTAACTCCCTTGGGATAGTTATGGGCAAGGCATTAGCAAAAAAAAAACCCGTGTCTTGTTAAAAAGAAAGGTTCTTGTGCCCATTTTTTAAGGGCAATGCAAAATGGGAGGGCGGGGGGTTTAAGAAGGTTTGCCTATTCAATGGTGGGGAAAACCAGTTAGAATAAGCCCCTAAACCCTAAACCAGCACCCACAACCACACCACCATAGATGGATGATATGTGGACAAGACATCTTTTTTCATTGGGTTGTTGTTCCCCAGCTAAGTTCCCAATAGTTGAGGGTTCTAAAAGTGTGCCATGCATGGAATTCTAAAATTGAGGTCCATCCAACTAGATGACCTCAAAACAAGAAAATGGGAGAGGGGGAAGGCGGGGGGTTGTGCATTGTGAATTCCTAGGTGTTGGGTCACACCATCTCACAATTTGGAGTCGTGTGAAGAATCCACCTAGTTGAAAAGATTACCTTTACTAACTAAAGTAAAAGTTAGTAAAGGTTACCACATGGTGTCGGGGGCGAAATGCATTGGAGGTCTTTCTTCTTCAATTTTATGTGCATTTTATAAGCAGAGGGTGTAAGTGACGTTACAACGGTCACAATGGTCTCTATTTTAAGATGGGCTGTTGCAATAGGTGAGGTTTTTCTAGGCTAGGCATCCATTTAAGAAGTACTACCCTTTTCTTATTTGATATGCTTTTCACAACTGGAAGGAGTTCGGAAACTTGATGTTCCCCTTGCGATTCACCCTCGTTGATGGTTTTTTTTTGCTTTCCTAGGTGTGAGTCCTTCCATTTTGTTCTTTGTATTCCTCCTTTTTTGGGTGCTTTGGTCTATTTCTTATTGGTAGGGTTTCATCAAGAAGTAGAGATGCTTTGTATTGTGAAGCTCTACTAATTATTACCAAGTTTGTACATTAAAAGATGGTGTGAGGCCAATTTGCAATGTAAAGATTGGGTCTTTCAATAGTAAGTAGCTCAAGTCTCAAAATAAATAGTTGTTGATAGAGAGATGGTGGTACTTATACCTCATTGGTCTATTTAGTATTAATGACAAAATTATTGTGGTTGGTTGCAAGTCTTATTTGAAACTTCTTGAGTTAAAGTGGACCATCAATCACCAACACACCATTATAAAATGAATGGTGTTTGAACACAAAAACATTTCATTGTTGTTCTCTATCCCATACCTAACCACAATTGTAAGCCATGAACTAACCCCACACACCAATCTACAAGTGTTGACAAGTTCATGATGTTGGGCAGGTCCAAGTTTTAGGCTAGTTTTTGGGATATATGGATTCCAAGTTTCCAATTTTGTTGAAGGTAGATTTGAAATTGTCTAAAATTGTTTTTTGTTGAAATTGAAACTCAAACTTAGATTGAGTTATAATTTATTCTAAAGCAATCTCGGGTAGGCAGGTTCGTGTTTGAACGTTTAAGGTAGGGTTTGCAGGAGGTTCCTCTTGTTTATGGTGTCTAATGAGGAGATGGAGCTCTCCTCTTGGTGTAGTTGTCACACTAAAATTTGGCAAAAATGGATTAAAGGTGAAAAAAAATTGCCCTTTCAAAGTAGGGGTGAGATTGTTTTTCTAAAAACATTTGATCGAATAGTTCATGGCCTATTTTCAAACCCATCAAAAAATCCTTAAATATTTCTATGTTGCCTTTATAATTACACTATGTTTTGTAGAGCTTAAGATGATGACTTCATAGCAGTTTAAATCGTTCGATTTGAACCAAAAATGAGAAAGCATGTTCCATCACCAAACCAAATAATAATAATTGTGTCATCATGAATTTTTATATTTCTAACTCGAGAAAATATTATTAGTTCAAGGAACTGAAGTTACGTGAGAACCAACACATTGATAATCCATTGGTTCCCCCTTTCATAAGAAACAAACCCAAAAATTTAACCCCTCTTTCCTCACTCCTCCCAACTAATAAAAGAGTGCAACTCTTCATTCCTCATTACCTTGTTTTATGGGTTGTTGGGATTTTTTTTCATATTGTTCTTTTACCCTATTTTCCCCGACAACAATACTTCGCTTTCATGAATGTATGGTGCCTATTTAAACAAAGTATTAATTTTAATTAAATGTAATCTAGATTGAATTGAACTCTCTTTTAAATTAGCCTAGGTTCCTCTTTTGGGAAATCTCCAAAACCCGAGGTTTAATTTTTTTTAAATCATTCTCAAAATTGCTTTGGAGGTTTTATCAAATGAAAACAAAAGAAAATTCAAAATCAAAACTAAGGTTCAATTCAAAATCAAGAATCAAACAACATTAATATATATTTACCCAATAACCACCGATTGCCTTGCTTATTTACATATTTATGTAATAATCACTTAAATTCCCTATCTATGTAGGTATGATATTTACCCATTTACATAAGTAGTGTGATAAGGAAATAAGAGGATTTCACTACTACAAATCATGATTTTTTACATTGATTTTTTTAAATTGAAAACTCATTAACGTTAAACATTGAACATTTGTGGCTCTAGTCAAAACAAACTAATTATTTATGCCATAGACTTAATGGCTCAATTTATGATGATTAACATGATTAAGACGACTACGTCCACATTGATTGAAATTTAATTAAAGTGTTTATAAACATGGTGGGATTATTTAGTTATTTTCAATTATATATATGATTATTGCATAAATAGTAATAAAAATAATGTATGTCAAATCATCTTTTTTTTATTGTGGTGATTTTTTGCCAAAATGCAACATGGGAAGAGGGCATGTGATAACCCAACTTAGTTTTAGTTTTTAAAAAAAAAGGATTTCACTAGTTTGTGATGAAAATCGCAAAAGGTAAGGTGGTCATTTGATGGATGGCATGGATCATTTGTGGCTTTGTTTGATCTCAAAATATAATCTACTCGCCATTATGTGACATCAACAAACTTGTCATCGCTTGCAACCTTGTGAAAGTGATCATCATCATCATTGTGATTAGGTTGTTGCAAGCTTAATTGCCATTTCCTATTTTGGTGTGGAAATTATGTTGCCATCTAATGTCATATTTGCATAAGATTTTTCCACCCCTATTGTATACTGTAACATTTACATCCTACATTGTATAAAATCATAGATCAAAGAGTTTAAATTCCATCATCACTTAGCTTTCAAGTTTTTGCATTTTTCAACTAACTTCATAAATGTATTGTTCTTTTGGAATGTGCACATTGCAAATTGCAACATCTATTTGAAGTTTGAAAGCACCACTACTTGTATAAACTTAACAACTCTTCAACACTTCAACATTGAACAAGCTACAAATATGTCTACTATTAGCCATTGAGCTCCAAAATTCCAAACCATACCTTCCTTGTGCACAAATGTGTTGTTTGAAGCTCAAAGTTTAAAGTCTTCAAAGTTAGTCCTCAAAATTTATTTTGTTATGGTCATTCTTTCTCTTTGTTTTTGCAATGTTTAGTGTTTTTTGTCACTGGAACCTCATGCATCCTTAAACATTTTACAAAGCTTTGTACCCTTTGTTAAAACAATGTATTTTTGTGAAACAAGAAATAATGTGAATTCAACTCTTGTGTTGCACCACCAATCACATACATTTTCACCCCTGGTTGATGGCCACAATAGGTGAAGCAAATTTAGTGGCATAAACTTAAACTTGAATTTCCAAGAATATTGCATCTCTTGGTGGCAATTTGCCTAAATGGCATAATTATCTTGTGTTTAATTGTTTTTTTAGAATAATTTCATATTCCACTTTTACAACTAAACCATGGAAATGTTAGGAGGAGATGGACAAAACTAACCACTCCCATTTTGGTTCCAACATATTGTGTACACAATTGAAACAACACATGGAAATGAAATTGTAATTGGAATTGTTGAGGCATTCATGGGCACAACCATAAAAGGAACTAAATATTGTTTTCAATTTTTTGTCCAAAAAAACCAAGAACTAACCAATGATTTACAGTTCAAGTTCAACTTGGGCTTGATTAAAGTTTTCTTCAAATCTCAATTCCAAATCCATTTCAAGATTCAGCATTTTCTACATATTGTTGATGCCTATCCCCTTTCCTTTGTTTCTCACTTTTCATTTTTTCCAAATTTCCTTTTTTCTTTCATTTAAAGTTTTTTCCATTGGTTCTCTTTTTCACTACCCCAAAACTTTTATGTTCCACTTTCCTTTTATTGCAAGTTGTTGGTTCATTTTGTTGCAAGTCATAGCTCGTTCTTTTGTGCAACTTGAAAGGATATTTGTTTTTATAGAAGAAATTCATGGCCCTATTTTCTTTTGTTGCAAGTCATTGGTTGTTCTTTTCCAAGTTACAACTTTTTATAAAAAGAATATCAGGTTGAAAAGTGTGAAGTGCAATAATAGTTTTATGGTAAGGCATATGTTGAGAACTGTGAAATGTAACGACCATTTTTTCCTTAGGTTTACAAACTACTCATTCTTTCATTTTGGGATTTTTTACTGAACACAATTTTTGAATGTTTTCCAAGAACTTCAATTAAAGTCCTAGTGTTTTACCTTAATGTGTCCAAGAAATTGTAATTCTTGGATCAACTATTATGTAAAGCCCTTTTTCTTGTTCTATTTTTTGATTTTTTTTAATGTCTCGTACATAGTTAATTTCATGTAAAAATTTGCAACATCCCACATGTTTTGTTAAATAAATATGTGTTAAGATTGTACAAGGTTGAGATGCACCATTCCTCAACTAGTAAAAGATTTTTAATGCTTGAAAAAATCCATGTTCATTCTTACATATTTTCTAGTTTTGAAATTTTGGATGCTTACAATTTGGACACCATAGGTATGTCAATTGAGCGCATAAGTGTTTTGGGCAACTTGTGTTTCATAAATTTAGGTGTTCATTATGTAGAAGCAACCCATAACAACCACCATTTACTACCAATGTTTTAAATAGACAAAAGGGAAATTGTAATGCTTTTTCCTCTAGAAGTGTATCTTAAGGAGTCCATGTTCTTGTTGGATCTTATAATGATTGCAATTATAAGATCAAAATGACTAATTGGGATTTTTGAAGTGAAATAACCAATATTTTTGACAATTTATTATCTCATGCAATCTCCCAAATTGATTCTTCATGTGCCTTTGTAAGTAATGTAAGAAAGTGTGCATGCTTTTCTTTTTGCAACTTTACAATTAAAAAGTGATGGGAGGTTTAAGAAGGTTATATGAACATATGTAGTTACAATAATATGATTTCCATGGGGTACATGAACATGGTAAGGACCTACCCAAAAAGACTATATAGTCATTTTTTGGGGTTTTATAATATTTACCAAACTATAACCATTATGTGTTGTGTGCTTACACTTATATCACATTGAAAAAATAAAAATATCTAAGAATATATTGGATATTATAGAAATATCCTTTTGAATCCTTCAAAACAATTATGTTGGTTGTTCTAATTGGAATAGTCTTGTATAAGGAATCAAAAGGAATTTATTAAATAGTACAATTGATCTCAATTTTTATTTGTAAATAGAAAAATGCTTACATTATGTTTAAGAATGTTCATTGGATTCCTTGATTAAATTGTGAACCATATGAAGATTTTGAAAGGTGTAAAATTCCTTTTGTTGGGTTGCAAATAAATTAATATTTTTCATTGTAGTTGTCTTGTAGATAAATTTGGAAATTGATCTAAAAGATAATATAACTAAATCTTTTTGCATGGGTGGACTAAACTTTGGGTGAATTGACCATTGTGTTTATCATGCAATTGAACTTATGCTACACATGTACATGAGTTTAGGGATAAAAACCTAAATGTTAACAAATTCTTAAATAGATTGAGGTTGTTAGATTATGTCTTCATAAAAAGGAATTTTATCAAATTGAATTAACTAGGCCAATAATTTAAAACAATGATTAATAATGAATTCATTGTGTATAGTATAATGGTAGCCCTAGAGGGCTACCACCCTCATAGTGAGAATTCAAAACATGGAAGAGCCAAAAGGGCTACCATCATTTGGAATGGGTGATTCTTTCATTCATATTAGTAGATTAAGAAAACCTAGAAATGAAAATTAGAACACAAATTTTACACAATTTTACAAATTCTTCCACTACATAACATGACTAACAGTTGTTTTGCCTAACAAGGGACCTTCAAATACAAAGGAAAATATTACCCATTCTTTACATACCTTAGTTATTCAAACATTTTTCAAATGATGATAAATAAGAGCTTCTATTTGTGAAATAATGTGCAATATTGGCACACATTAAGACTTACATGTACATTCATGATAATTGCAATTCAATAAAGTAGATATAATTTATACTTGAATCATTAAATACTATGGGTTTACTACTAATGATACTTAAAAACTTGTTCCATCAAATAAAGTTTGCTGATTTTCCTTAAATCCACCTCTTACTTTATTGTCACAACACTCCTTACATTCATATACTATCATTGTAGCATTCCTTGCAAACAAGAACACCATGACAACAAGAAGTTCACGTAACAAAAGCACACAAACATGTAGTCATAACAAAGCGATCATTAGTAGCAAGTCGCAACAATGTAGTAAGACATCAACATGAAATTGTGCAATGGGTTTGTTTATGGTGTTGATATCAACAATTGGACAAACCAACAAATATGTTTCATCTCCATTGCCTCAAGCCATTCAAATTCAAAAACTCGACAAAAAAAATCAACAAAAAGTTTAGTGTGAAGAACTTGACAAATTATAATCCATTCAATTCATGGCAATAGGCATTCTTGAAGGGTGACTTTTTGAATTGAAAGTTCCATTCAAATTAAAAAAAGAAAAATAAAAGGGAAGTGTAGAGCTTTTGTGATACTACAAATGAAGTGAAACCAATCAGAAAACCTAGGCTTGTAACCCAATTAGAAGCATCAAAATGTGATATTCCCATTTCAAGCCAAAAGAAATGAGCATTTAGTTTCATTAGATGCGATTAGGTGAAAATACACCAGGGTGGAACAAAATAATTAGTTCAAAGTTCATTTTTAAAGTCCAAATCAAACGCATTTTTTCAATACAAAAATTTGGATGATGTTGACATTCATTTCTTTTTTGATGTCTAAGTTCATATCACTTTAATTAAAACTTGTTTAACATCCCTAAAAATGCACTTTGAAAAAATTAATTTAAACATCTAAATGGGTTTATAATTTTAATGTATTCATTTGAATCTTTAAAAAATGAGACACTTCTTTTTATTTGATTTTTCCATCTTGATCGTTATGATATTTCAATGTGCAGTGATAAACAATTATAAACATGCTCTTCAACTCCACTAGAAACAAAAATTCATAATCATAATAGTGGACTATGACAATTTGATGTACTTCATTTTAAAGTCCTTAAGGTACATTTGAAGTTGTAGTCCAACTCTAATGACTTTTAATTTTTTACAACTTTTGCCTATCACAAATCTAAAATTGTTATTGCATAAGATTAGGGCTCCCCTATGCATGATAACAACATTGGCAATGAAATGAAGCAGCAATAATCCCTAATGCTATTGAAAAATTTATAGTTATGTTTCCCCAAAGGTCATAGCCAATGGCTTGGCATCCAAACCAATTTCATTCAAAAGTTTCTTTTCTACCTTTGTACCTATGTTGTTATCTTTCTTTGCATTACATAGTAGACTCTTATGTTGTTTATGGTTGCAAGAGACAAAATAGACTTTAGCTAAATGAAGTGTAGATTATTGGCCATGTGAATCTCAGTGATGCAAGTGTACATGGGAAACAATGCATGTGTCAAGTAGTAACTTGTTTTAGTTGCTTCAACATGTAACTTTTGTTATATCTATCAAGCTTTCTCCTTGAGTACAATGCATCAAATAAGTTTCCAAGTTCAATTGGAGGAATTCCTAGTGGAGCTAGTTGCTTAAACTTGTTGCAATGGATAAAAGGAACTATTAAGCCCCACAAATTGTAAAGGCTTGAAAAGATGGGAAGCTAAAGGTGATAGTGATCCTTCAACCTTAGAAAGTTAATAGGCCCCAATGGAAAGAAAAAGTTTAACTCCCTGGAACATTGTACCCCCTTCATGGAATGTCGTAACCCTAGCCTGGGGCTCACGACCAAAGCAAGGGCTTGCGAACATGCGGGACAAGAAGGAAACCAAGGAATCACATTTCATGCTCTTGGGAGTGTGGGAAAATGTGAGGGAATGAACCTCCACACTCCTAAGTGAACTCCCAAAAGAAGGGTCGGGAGTCAAATTGGCAATTTGACTCCTAACCACTAAAAGTCGATAATTGCCCCCAATTTCCTTGCATGCAGGCGGTGTGTGACATACCATTGAAAAAAATTCAACAAAAGCTATAACTTTTTTTTAGACTTTATCTTAAGTGGAGGTCTGCACACAAAGTTATGGGCCCCCAAAGTTGCGAGAGTCCCAATTTTGGGAATTTCAGGACTCCCACTTGGGAGTTTCGAAACAAAATGACATTTGGGTGTTGGGTCCGTGGCTAGGCACAAAATATACTTCTTTGATCTAAACATATGCCATAAAACATTAAAGACCTTATGTAGTAAGAGCACCACTAAATTATGAATAAACATTAACCAAAAATATTATATCCTTAAACAATCTGTGGTTATGCATGGTAATTCATTAATGTGAGCTAAACATATGAGACATAATGAATAACATCACTTTGCATTGATAGACCTTTTTCAGCATCCAAAAATAAAATTGTTAAAAAAATACACAAAGTCATTCCCTCAAAACAAGGTTTAAATTTGCATGTTGTATACCATGAAAAGAATTGTTGTCTATTCATATCCATAACTGGAACCCTAGATTGTAGGAGCAATATCAACCATGATAATTTTTAACTCCAAATTTAGAAGAACTTCTAGCCAAAAGGTGGATCTTAGACCATAACAACTAGAGGGAAACATCGCACATTGCACAACTCTAGACCAAAACCAACGCACCATATAATTAAATAATTATGTGAATGTTTCGAATTAAATTCAAGTAGATTACTCTGGTTAAAAAGGTTGGTTGTAGTAGTTGTGTTTAAATGGCTACATAAGATTCTTTCTTTAGAGTAATCATAAAATATCTAAAAGTCAAAAGTGCCAAAGCCATTTCATGTTGAACATGTGTCATGCAAAAAAGAATACATGACGTACTCATGATTTCTTCAAGTTTTGGATGTTCCTTGGCCAGCATTATTTCTTGAATTCCATAGCTAATTGTCTTCACATAGAAGATAACTGGCAATGTACCAAACGACATGATAATTGACATATTCCACACTAATGGGTGGTTTTCCCCCAACCTCATCTCTTGTAGAACATTGATACCAACTGATTATTCTCTTTTAGAAAACAAAAAAATGTGAATTGAAGTTTGTGAACCATGGATTACAATTGAGCAATTTGCTAAGTTTTAATTCCATAAATTTCTTTAGTAATAATGATTTGAATTTTTATAAACTTCCAAGTAATAATTATTAATAGTTGAACTAGTTTTTTGATATTTCCAAGTGTAGAGAACCATTTTATTCAATTTGATATAACGATTAATTAATTTTAAAACCTAGTAAATCTTCCAAATTGCATTATCCTTTTTATGTTGCAAAGTGCTAGAAAAAGGATGTAAAATTAGATGTGGTTTTATTGATATATATTTGGAATATAGACCCATAATTAACATTAACATTTTGCCGTGATAATATTGAAATAATTTTGTAAAATAATCTTCATGCATTAATGATGTGTTTATAAGTTTTTGATTATATAATCTTAAGTTTGTATTAGGTTCCTAAACAGAATTTAGGTTGAATTTAGATACTACCATTTCCACTTAAATGGCATCAAGTAAATTATGACTTAATAAACAACTTGGATGGAAATATCACAATTGTAAGAAAATCCATAATTGGATCAATGGGGTGAGCTAGTATTCGGCTCAATGTTCCATGGAAAGGGGGTTGATTTGACTTCATAACCAATAATAATGACCATCACTAAGAATTCAAGTTCAACAGTGAGTACGAACATTATCATATTCATATTGACATTTTTTGAACCTTTCTGGTGTGGCTCCATAAGTAGAATAAATTCTAAGTAGATTGCTACGGCATGTGGTGACGTGCCCCCAAGTCCCTTGTTAGACTCAAAGGAGTCCAACTATGTCAAAAGGCGGAAGTAGAGGGGAGTTGGTGCTGCTCCTAGCTTCCAGCACTAAAGGGGGTGAGAGGGGCGTGCTGAAAGCTCTGGGAATTAGACTAGGAAGAGGGACAAGCTACTTAGTTATTTAGTCTTGCATCCAAAACCAACCAAGAAGTTGGTTAGAACTCATTCTGCACTTTTTTAGTGTTGGGACAAGCCATGGGCGACCTTGGACTCATTTGACTCACCACGGCCCGGACTCGAGGGAAACCACCACCTTCCCCCATATAGTATTCTATGTGTTGCTCCGCGGCACCCGCACCCGAATGGCTTTTATTCTCGGGACTCCCAAAGAGGAGTCCCGAAATTGTTTCGGTTTGGACTCTTGGGACTTTGGGAGCTCATAACTCCCAGCTCAAACTTTAGATTGGGATGAGGTCTAAAGCAATCTTGTAGCTCTCCCGGAGATCTTTTCAACGGCATGTAACACTCTATTTGCACACACTGGGGTCGGGTCAATTTCCGACTTTTTGTGGTCGGGAGTCAAACTAGCGGCCCTTCTTTCGACCATAACTTGTGCAACAAATGTCTGAATGGTTCATGTGAGCCCATTTTCGACATCTACACTTCAAGGCCTTTCTAATGGTATAAAGAACATTTCAAGGCAAGGTGTTTTGACCTCTGCAATGGAAATCTAAAGTCGTGGGAGTCCCGGAGGACCTCAAATTCCCACTTTTTGGGAGTGTGAGTCTCATCTTCACACTTGCCTCAAAGTGGGGTTGTGACATGTGGGTTAAAAGATAATCAACGATCCCATGATCAACAATCAACTTGGGTGTGCACCACTATTCTAAACGGTTCTTTTTTATGCGACCCTTGGGAGACATTCACATCAAATGATGTTTTTCCAAGCTTTTCATCCTCTTCTAGCACAACTGGAAGATTTGAAGGTGTAATAGCATAATACATCATGAATGAATCTTCACCTGCATTAACAGAAACCAAATGGGTAACCAAAGTAACTTGGTACCTGCATTCAAAGGAGGTTGATGTTTTCAGTTAAGAAATTAGGGTAGGTGTAATATGCGATAGTGATGGCAGAACTACATGAAACCCCTAACATCCTAACTCCAATGGAGTCATGAAGCCCTAATTTTTATACTAAATTTAAAAAGTACATGGGAATTTTATTTCCAAATGTACTACACAATTAATTAATACATGGTAGAATCATTAGGGGTTATCAAATAAGTAAATAATACATGGGAATGTTACTATTATTATTAAGTTGACTTGGTCAAATGAGAACTCAAGGATGTTTATCTATTATCACCATTAACTTATTTTAATAGTTAGTTACTTTGAAAGAATTAACATGAAGAAGTAGGATCTTGAAGTCAAATGGATGGAATTGATAATGATCACGTTCAAAAACCCCATCAAGATATCCAAGGTAGAAAAAAGGATGAGTCTTGCAATTTTATTAATCATGAGGATTATCATCCTATTTTGATTGGAGGATGGAAACCTTTTAGTGTTTCATTGGGCACAAAAATTCTCATTTAAAACTCCATTGGAAAATCAAATCACTTTTAATTCCCATTGGTTCATGAAGGATGAAGAGGCCATTGATTAGAAGAAATGATTATCACAAACTTCCATTAAATAAGGAGAACAAACTCAAGGAGGGGTCATGGGAAGCTTTTGGTTTTTTGAAAAGTCTGTCTTGGTTTTTTTTAGAAGAGGAGGAGAAAGATTTAAGAAGAGGAAGAGATTGAGTGTGTGAGAGGAGAATTATTTTGTTATGTGTGAAAAAATGTTGTTCATGGAAGCAATGGTGTGCAAACAAAAAAAATGGAAGAAAATTATGTGTAATAAGTAGTTGTAATTAGAGTTCATGGAATAATTTCCACGAACAGGCCTTTAGATTTTTTACTAAAACAATTGTTTATTTCAAATCCACTGTTGGATTTGTTTCAAACTTCACTAAAATTTATTTTAGGAGGTGTAAAATGTTTTTTCAAAATTTTTGCATCATGGGGATTGTTGCAAGGGAGTTGCACTTGCCAAAAGTAGAAGGGGTTTGAAGCCATTTTTCTTTCAAATCTAATTTAAATAACTTTCAGTTTTGAAGCATAACTTTTGATTTCAAAAATAAAAAGTTATAAGATTTTATATCATTCTTACCTTTGAGATTAACTTTTTAATAACCCTATGCATGTTAGATTTATGAAAAATTTATGACAAATGAAATGAAAGGGGTTCGATTATCAAAACATCAACACAATGTTTCTTCACATTTTATCATGGTAAGTATTGATTCTTTCAAAATGTCTTGGTGTCCTTTAAATAGACACAATGCATTAATTTTTTTAATGAAATTCATTATATTCCATTGATCCACCTTAACGTGTTAAAATACAACTACATAGTAGTTCCACCTCGAATGAGTTTTGTGAATTAAATATTTTCATGTGGAAGTGTGTGCAAAAACTCTTCACAAAGCCTTTCCAATGGAAACATGTACCCTTAAACCTAGGTCTAGAATTTTCAATCATCACCAACACAAATTATGTAAGTTCCAATTTTATATTGACTAAAAAATATATATTAAAAATGCATCCAAATCAATTATGATAACATCAATAATTGACTCAAGCAAAAGACCATATACATTAACAAATTAGCACTATAATCATGGAAATTTTAGAATAAAAATAACACAAAAGGCCAAGACGGCAAATAAAAACCTCTTGAAACAAAGGGTGCAAACCAACCTCACACCTTATTTGGTAATAAAAAGGATCGAGGTAATTCAATGACCTCAAGATGAACATTTGCCAAGTTATAAATAGTCATTAATTTCATTAACTCCTAACAACTTGTATATGGTACTTTGATTCCGTTATTCAACTAGTGACAAGCAAACGATAGCCTAAAGGAAGCTTTTTGACAGTGTTAACTTGTAGTGAAGCTGAAAATGTAAACCTCAAATTTGCAAGAACACAACTTCCCGTCCCACCTCTTTTACTTTCAAAGTATAACAATACAAACATGTAAACTATATCTACAAAATGCCCATTTTTTCTAACTTATCCAAAGAAAACAATGAATGTCAAAAAGGCTCAACACAACAACTTACTTATGAGGGCTTGAAAGAAGTGAGTATTGTTTCAACAACACCTTTCTTAAGTTCTTGATGAACATTGTAGCTCTTGCAACAAATCCACCCATTGAGTGCCCAACCAATATAACATTTTCGATAATATCTTTCCTTTGTCATTGTTGCACTTTGAGCATGTTTGAAATGAATCCATGTATCTATTAAAAATTTGTGTGTCCATAAAACTAGGTTACCATGTGGCAAGAATATGAGAGGGATTTTGATTGTAAACCATCATCTTAACCCAAAATAAGTATGAAAGTAAGCCATACAAGAAAATTAAATTGACAAAATTGGATACATAAATATGTATTCCTTTTAAGCCTCACAAGATTATTTTTCTTGTCAATCCTCATGGAAGTAACCATTATGTATAGAAGATCAATTAAAAAATCAAGAATCAAGAGGAATATCTCATGAATTGGAACCATCTCCTTTAGGTATCCTAGATTCAAATACTTCACATGTATTTTTCACCCTAGATATTTGTCTCCTCCAACGAGATATGTATTTCCACATATGAGGTACACATATCGCATTGATGTTTGATAATTACATGTGGATGTCACATGTTTCATTGGAAAAGATCTAGGGAAATATATTTTGATGGTAACATTATGTACCCTATGAACAACTTGGACATTTACTCTAAGTGTTTTTCAAGAATCCAACCATTCATTGTTGAATGCTCATTATCCAAGTCCACTACAAACCAATCAATGTGGTTGGCATATTGTGAGAAAATGGCTATGGAATGTAGGCAGGTGAGCACGCTAGAGATGCACATTAAAGAGGGAATGCAAGCAGGTGAGCATGTTGGAGCACAAAGGTGAATATAGCTACAATGGCAAGTAGAGGTTTGTCAAGTGCGGCATGGCAAAATACCGTTGATGATGGTGCCAAAGTCAATTAAAAAGAGCTTGGAGAAGGCAATGTGTCATGGTGAAGGTAGGTTTAGAATGCTTGTTTTAGTGTGAATATGCCAATGAACATTTTTTAACCTTACTACACACACATTGCTGAATTAGTGTTCTTCAGGTCATGGTTGTGGGCACTACATCACAAACTTGCCCCCTCCATGTATTTATGCCTTTACAACATTTTAACAATGTGTTCAAGGTTCAATGCTAGTGAAATGTTAATAAACTATTGATATAATGTTGTCATGGCATTGTAGCATAATATTTGATCATCACAATGTGCTACAATGTGATCACAACATCATATCAATGATTGTATCAACACTTAGTTAACACTTAACTTTGAACACATTGTTAAAATGTTGTAAAAACACTAAACCTTGTAGGGGGCAAATGTGTGATGTATCCTAAAGGCCTCATTTTGATATGCATGGATAACCAAAGAAGTAGCTCAAGAATGTTATTGATGCCTCAAGGTATAACTCCATCACATTTTATTTCCATAATTTATAATTTTGACATTAGCTTCATGTGGTTTGGATTGGTATCTAGTTGCAATTAAAGCACAGTCCTTTGGTTCTAAAGCATGGGCATGAAATTGTGCAAATTAAAAGAAAACATTTTATTAGAAATTGGCAAAGGACTAAAACTTTTGGTTCAGTCAGCTTCTCAGCACTAAAGATTATGTTTATGGGAGGTGCAAGAAGGGGTGGATGCTCATTCAACATAACCAAATGTTGAGGAGAATGATATAGTGGACATCAATGTAGTATCAACAATGTTCTTTTTGGTGTTGGCATCTATGTTAGGAAAAATGAAAAGTGTATATCTAAATATTGAATTGTGTTTATAGTTGAAAACAAATAGTTTGCTTCCTGTGTGTCATTTATGACTTGGAATTGATGGATATATTTTCAAAGTTCAAACTCTCCAAATCCTAAAATTTTATGTTAAACTATCACCAACTTAAACCAACTTCAAAGTAGCTAACAAAATGTTCAATTTGATAACGCACCTCTAGTCGCTCAAAAATTTATTGCTATCACATATGTTATCCAAATCTATTCATTGGAAAGTTAGTTACAAGGCACACATCCACCAATCTTCAAGCCTTGCACCTAAATTAGTAAAAAGTTATGCCATAGAACCTGAGAGGGTTTTATGAAAGCAAAAAATTCAACTTGACAACAAACCTTTAGTCATTTAAAACAATGTTGTCATCACATATTTTATTCAAATCTAGCTTGCATTAGTTCATTGAAAAGTTAATTATAGGGTGCACCTACTTGTCAAATCTCAAACTTTGAACTTAAATCAAAAATATATATGTTATGAAACTCGAGAGGTCTTATGAAATTTCTTTAAGATTTTAAGCTCCAAATCTACCCCTACTCAAAAGTACTACTATCATCCAATATATTCTTCCTCTTTCCACCATCTACTAAGATTTAATCAATTTTTTTCCTCCCAAAAGAAAATGTAAGAACAAGTTTTCAAAAATTCAAATAAAAAATCATGTCTTAAAAAAAAAGACAAATGATCCAAATTCATGCCTTTAAAGAGAAAGGGAAGGAAGAAGGCAAAGGAAGACCCCAACTTGGTGGCCAATGGAAGGTTCCAAGCTTGGTGGCCCTTGGAATGTTCCATGTTTGGTGGCCTTTAAAATGAATACAATGCTTGTAGGTCAATGGGCAAACATTTTGTTTAACAATCAATGGAAGGTTCCATGCTTGGTTGCCTTTGGAAAGAGAAGGAGAAACATCCTTTTCACCTTTTTTCCACTTTTCACCCCATAAGATTTTACTTCAAACCTTTTCCCATTGAATTTTAAGTTTTGTTTTACCATTGTTTTAGACCAGTATTTCACGTCTTTCCTTCCTTTTCCTTGACCTATAAACTATAATCACGCATCTCGAGGTACTAATTTTCCGCACACTCATCGCCAATTTTATTTTTTTCGAATTTTTTTTCTTTTCTTTGAATTCATGGCATTGCAGATGGCTACATTTATGGGCCTTAGCGGCATAAATGAACAAATAACTGTCTCAAAAATTGTCCTTAAATTTGACGTTAACCCTGCACCATCATGATGAAGATCTTGAACCACAAGAAATGTGCCTTTGTCTTGAAATCGAACCCCTTCGAGCTTGGTATTATCAAATTTCTTCAAACTCTTGTACCTTGGTGATTTTGTTGCAAGTCAACCATACTTTTGGTAATGAACCTATGACTATCTATGAATGTTTTTACAAAATTTAAAACACCTCGATTTTTGCATGGTCTTCAATTCGTGACATTGAAGAATATAATTGGGTGCATGGTTCAATTTGTTGACTACCTCTTAATAACAAGGTGGATTATTTAATTCGCATCATTTGACGCATCTTAGATTTTCTATAATTATGAATTACCATCATGACATAGCTTGAGACTCAACATGTATTTGCAGCTCCTCTTTGAAATTCTCGATAACTTGAATAAACATTTCATTCATTGTGAAGTCCATGTTGCAATTGCCACCCTATCACCTTATTCATTCTAATTGTTATATTATTTCAAATTAATCCTACATGCTTATAATGCTTAAAGATTACACTATATCATTAGACCTTTCATTGACACCCCTTACTTGCTTCAAAAATCTCAAATAATCCTTGCTTGCATGAGTATCCACTAAATATTGGAATGAGACCAATGTTGTGCCAAATATTAAAAAATTTGTTGTTTGTTTTTAACCATAACCCTCTACAAACTTCTCAATCTCAATCATGCAATTAAAGTTATAAAATAATGACTACCAACTTTTGTTGAAGAAAATAATTGAATTTAGAAATTAAAATAACCCCCCCATGCAACCATGTGCACCCAACAATCCTTATTCTAACATGAAATCTCTAAAAACCCCTAATAACCTTAACACACCCCGATATCCCTAATGTAATTTTTGAAAATTGATACTATCGCGCATTGTTGTGTTGATAAGGCTCATAGTGTGCTCTTAGTCACTCACAACTATGTTATTTTCTAGCTCATGTTGAAGGAACATTTATCACAACTTTCTTCATTTTAGCACTAATGCAATGAAGGTGATGATGTCAAAATGATAATGGTTCCAAAGTTTGTTATGTGGGTAACATGGATTTATGCTTTTCATCCACTTTTGATACATTTTTGGGTTCAAATTTTGTTCTAACAGGCATGTGATTGAAGGCCATTGGTCAACAACAATGCTCACATCAATGATTTCATGGCTTGCCTTTGCTAGGTATGCCTTTAATTTGTTTTAAGCATCAAGTTATTTTTGTAGCAAATGAGTATACTTTGCAAGGTGTGCATTTGTACACTTGTATACACTTTGTGTAGCGATGTTCGTGTAAGTACTATGCTTCTTTTATCATGTAGCCAAACACCTAATCTATGATTGTGCAAATTACATTGTTGAAATACCTTGTAAGTTGACTAACCCCATGACTATGCAAAATTTGAAATTTGAATCGCATGGTTCACATGTGGAGAACCTCCACGAACAATAAATGTTTTTGAATGGTTTAGGCCATAACCTTGGCAATAGATCAATACATTAGTTTTAGTAGCTTCCCTCACACAACTTCTGAGCTCAACTTTGTTGTTGTTTGTAGTTGAATTTAGATTCAGTTTGTTATTTGCAATGATTCACAACTATAAGCTCCATCAACGAGTTTGTGAAAATGAGTTTGCTATCTATAGTGATATGTAGCTACAATATGCATTGACCATCAAATTGTTTCACCTAAAAACGGCTTTTGTTGGGCAAGCACATAATAGGTGAGTTTATGGCCCTTGCGCGCTTTCTTTGTCAACTTGTAGAATTGTGCATGCTTTGCAAAGGTGCAATATTCTAAGCTAGGTTGTTGAAATTTTCTTATGTGCACAAGAAAAAATGGGACGAAGGTTCCCACTATACTCTGCAAAAGGCACAAAGTGCATTACTAGGGCAAATTATCAAGACTCCCAACTCCATGTCTCGATGGAGTTGAAGGTATTTTAATATGGCTAAAATGTGTTGGTTATAATAACATTGTTAATGATGAATAGTTGTCTAATGTTTGAGTTGATGTTGTACTTTTGAGTTGCAGCACAAAACATGAAGACCATGTAAGCCCTTATAGTCGAAGTTTGTCGTCACTACTCGAGGATACTGACACCTCAGCATATTCACCTTCAAAGGCAAAAGCGTCATCCTCGTCGACTGGGAGTAGTGGGGATGTATGGGCAAAGAGCCCAGCCTTGCACATGAGTGCAAAGAAATGACAGGGAGAATTTAATGTAGATAGAAATCATGTATATGTCTAGCTTGTGATGTCATTGATGTTTGATGTTATGAATATTGGTCTTGCTATTCAAACATTTGGGGTTCTATTGCATAAAGTGATATCATTTATAGTCTTCTTGAGTTGTTGTGTGTGTTATCATGGCATTGTAGCAAAAAACAAAAGGTGATTTGTATCATCAAGGGGGGAAATGGGAACATGCAAGAAAATGGCAACTTTTAGGTGTTTTTTGGGTTCATGTTAGTACCACATGGCTCAATCCAATTTACACATTCACTAAGGTCCAAAGAGAAGAAGAAACATAACGAAAGTAGTGGGGATCGTAGATTATGAAAAAAGGCCCAAAAGTCTAAAGAGGAAAATGAGGAGGTGAGGAAGAGTAGCAAGCTCAAGGCTTCTATAGTTACTATAGAGGGGGGGTTTTGTGTTCGGAGCTTCTAAGGGTAAAGTTGCATGGGATGACTAAATCCATGTGCTTGGAAAATGACATCTAGACTACATAATCGACATAAATTCCCAATGACACTTGGACATTGAAAAAATCCAATAAAAGTTGAATGAGGAATTTGAGTTCAAGGGGCTTCCATTATCTCTTGTGGCCTTAAAAATGACATTTTCATCCTTTATGAAGCAAAAGTACTATTGATTGAAGTAGACGTGGCAAAAGAATCCCGATTGTGAACCTCCAAAATGTTGTGATTTGGTAGCCTAGAGTAAACTAAAGGCTTATCGGATGGCACCAAGAGCATAGAGAAAGCATTAGTAAGTCCTTTGAGATCCTTTACTTGCACTACTTACATTCATTCATATGCACTCATGTCTAAGGTTTCCAATTATAGTCATCAAACATTCATTAATGTTTGGTGTTATAGAATGTGAAGAAAATGGCTAAGGCATGGGAAACTATGAATCAAATTAGCAAACATGGGAGGACGAAAAGGTCGGCACAACAACAAAATTGGTAAGGGTTCATTTGAGAAGGCTCTATGCATGGAATTTTTTTTGAAGTTATTGTTCATTATTAAAACTCATGTAAATGTGCATAAGGATGAGAAGCAATGCTCCCCGTCATTGGCAAAGATGGTTGTTGAATTATTAGTCTATAAATCAATGAGTAACTTGACTCATTTATTTCAATTTCAAATTCCATTGTTGAATTTGGAATTGTCTAGTGTTTAACAAGTCCAAACTCTTGTCTTTGGAACCGTGGGTTGTTATTGTTGGGGCATGGGGCTTTTTTTAATGAATTATGTAAACCCGAGTGAGGCACTAAGTATGTAGGATGTTCTCCAAATTATAACATATGATGCACCAAGAGTAATCCAGTAGAGGTCCATGCGGTAATTGCTTATGCATTTCTACATGGAATGGATAACCTAGATTATATCAATTATACTCAATAATTATCCAATATGTTGTTGGTGGGGGGAGGGGCATGGAACTGTAAGTGGACCATGATTTTATGAATGGTAGAATGTCTGCCATGGAAAATAATGTGGGAAGTTGTAAAGGCAAACAAAGGTGTTGAAATCTAGCATAAAAAATATACAAAACAACTTCAATGAGTTCATTGGCATGGTGGTCTCCTCACCACAAATCCAAAAGCTGCAGTTTGTGTGCACAAGTTTTTAGGTGACTATTAAGATTTAGAATCAATTACATACAACAGGGAGATATGAATTGTGCAAAAAATTTGCTCCTCGATCATGGTGGATACGAGCTTTCCAAATTGAAATGTGTTTATTAAGCATGAAGTCAAAATAGTTCCTTGTTTAAATGATTCAAACACTTTGACATAAGACAAAATCAAATCCCCTAGATGTCTTTTCAAACTTTGGATTATTGGAATTTGGAACCCTCTTGACTAATTGCCATCACTATTGTGCACATCCATTGGGAAAACCAAAGGAATAAGGCATGACCAGACCTTTTCAAAACCCTAAAGCAAGAGTTAATATCATAACAACCTGGGGGTGGGGGGGGGGGGGGGGTTGGGGGGGAAGGGGTGAGGGATCGAAAACGTTGTTGCCTCCAATGAATAGCCATGAATATGGTGCACAACCTCTTAACCTCAATTGTTTACAATCTAACCCTCTCCAGGCACTTGAATGTAGGATCATCAAATATTGGTTTTATAATCCAAGTTTGACTAGCTAGTTCACATAACACAAGTGTTGGTGGACATTTTATAGTATTTGGCCTATGCAAGTTCTTTGGCTTGTTATGCCCATAATAGTTATGGTGCAAAGTAGTTAATTTATTGCATTTGTCATTTAATTTTCAATCCATTTAAAACAGGGAAAATGTGAATTGTGTTTTAGACGGCTTCACAAAGACCTCTTGGCATGGTAGATGTCCTTGTTTGATTCAGGTTTTAAGAGATACCTTTTGTTTTGTCATCTCTTAAACCATGCCTCTCACTTACCTCTAGTCCATGTCTAAAGCACTAATTGATATTATGTATGAATGTGGAAACAATAGCAAATGGAAGGTAGGTCCATAGAAGAATAAAGGCTAAAGTTTGAACTATTAACTTCATTCAAAACATGGGGAATTGGTATTGCATAATACCCATATTATAATGAAAGGAATTTGGGCACGTAGATGATTTGATTAGTTCTATATGTGTTGAAAGAGCAAGTGAGTCAACTGAACAAGAGTAAGGGCTAGTTGAAAAGATGCAGTTGTTGGATGAACATGCTAATGGGCTAATTGAAGTGACACATGGCCTAGTTGAACAAATGTACATGCTAGTTAAAAAAACTCAAGGATGTGTTGAACAAAATGCAAAGGCTAGTTGAAAACACACATGGGCCAATTTCAAGGAAAACACATTGTTTAACTAAAAAGGCAAAGGGGCCCACTAAACAAATGCAAAAGCATGATACACAACTTGGGGAACCAGTTTTTTAGGTGCAAGGGCTAGCCATTTAGAAGGAGGAGTGTGGTACAAAAGATATGGAAAATACAAATCATAGCCTTCATTCCTTCGATGTATCCCCAAACAGACCCAAACCATCTCCAACACTGACATCCATGGAAAAAACCACAATGAAAACAATAAAATAAGGCAAAAAATGGAAATAATTACATAATAGTTGTTAAACTAACTATAGTGATATTAAATCCTAACCCTATAACTCTATTAGAACTACAATGTGAACACACTTTCAATGTTAATTAGTTGTCACAATGTCACCAAATAATTGCATAAAAAGTTTGACATGTAATAAATGAAGTTGTTTCTTAGCATAAATGGGCACTCACTGACAATTCCCATATCTTGCAATGACCAAAAGCACTTACATGCCTGACATAATTGTAATTGCTACATAGCAAACATTCAATTACAGGGTTAAACAAACTAGTTGATAACTAGTTGGACACTAGTAGCACAAAGATTTAAACATTTATTATGTAATTCAAAGATGGTTCCCAATAGTTGCACCTCATGACTTATAATACATTCATATTAAACTCGAAATAATATCCTAGTTGTAAGTAGTCATCCTGGAAGTTCTGTTAAATTCCAATTATATTCAAATGGAGTATTATTAGGGTCTTTGTTCAAGTAATGACCACCCTATGAAGTTGCAATGTTGTCCACCAAACTTTCAACAAAGTTGCATTAGGTCCATAATTTTATATTATTCTTGTATTATGTAGCTATTAAATCACTACCCCTTACCAAACCTAGACTCCAAGAGTCAAAAGGAGTGGTTTTAAAGACGTAATCGAGATTCAAAATATATATTGCATGGTTTCCCCCTAAAATAAACATCAATATGTAGTTCCACTACAAATTTTCATTTTTTGTTTTCAACTGTATGATACTGCTTGCTAAGATACATACGTTAACTTGGGTGCATAAACAATTTCCACCTAATTGTCCAAAAGACATCCATAAGTTCTGCAGTGGTCACCTAATTATGGCATATTTGAGTATTGTATGAGTTACATTACCACAACCCATATGAACTTGAGTTACACATTCAACTTGTATTGAACTCCAAAACAACTAAAATAAATAGGTATGTTACATGTGCATGTTACTATATAACTCCAAGGTAGTTGCAAATTAGACTCCTAGAAGTAGATGAGGGGAATCTGCTCAAATAATGGGGCATCCCATGAACACACAATAGTTGTTTTTTGGCCCTTTACTAATATCCATGAATTGCAATGTAGTTTTTCTATAATTGCATGAAAATTTTGTAGTTCCCACGTAGTTATTAATAAACATAAAATTTTTAATCCTATATTATGATTTAAAATCTGAATTGAAATACAATAAAATTAATACTAACATAATCTATACATTCAGATTTACTTATAACTTATTTTATAATTAAAATCCAGCAATGAAAGTATGATAAAAACATCAAAATAACAATTATGACTATGGAAACAAAGTTTTTCCAAATATTAAAACATATTTATCTCATACGACATTAAAGCTCCATGTTCTAAAATGATACAATGATATGTCATCTCTTTATTTTTTCCAAAAGATATACCTCAAAAAAAAAGTCCTATGTTTTTATTCAAAGTCAAATGGTAATAAAAATTATGTAATTTGGCTAATAATTCTAAAATGATAACTAAGTAATTAGAAATATATTTACTAATAAATATTACAAGTAACTACTCCCTTAACATTAGCCCACCCATATTTTGAATTACATATTCGAATTTTAGATAAAAAATGTGTGAAGAAAGCTAAATGTTTTGTTGTTTCTAATTTGGTGACTCAAAAAATTTGATTTGTTTATACAACAATCTACTCTATCTATTCTACAATGTGCTTTACCTATACTTCAAATTAAAGCACTATTTGATTTTTTATTGTATACGTAATTTGTTGTTACTTTTATGATGTTTTTATTGATAATTATGTAGTTGTTTGTTGATGGGTTGCACTTTATTCTTGTGAGTGCAACTATGTTATCCCATGTAACTGTTGTTGTAACTTCAAATTTGTTGTGAGCTGAGCTTATTCATGTTGTAATTTTGATACATGTTGTAGGTGTTGGTTTGACTGCAGATCTTATGTAATCTAAGGTAGATCCTATTGTTGCAACTCTAACACATGTTCAATCTGACCTTGGTGATCCTCTTACATTATATGTTCTTCATGTTATATATGCTCCCCTCTTTCTATGGCTACATGTGCGTATTCATGAGAATTAATTTCCTACAAAACAAATTTTACTTGTTCAAAAGTATGTTTAGCATCTCCCCTTTCAGGGTTATCCTTTCCTCCTCTAAGATCTTTTGGCTCCTTTTGAACTCCTATACCTGATGGTCTTGCCCCATCTATATCCCTTTTGTCTTCTTCCTCATATGAAGTTTCTAGTTCTAATGACATAACTAAAGGCTCATATTCAAATGATGGCATAACTTTTTCCATATGAAGAATCCTATGTATGTACAACCTTTCATTCTTCTCATACTTATTGCAAACCTCCCAATTTCCTTTTGGGTAATGTCATGAACTCCATTCCACCATAAATCTACATCGTTTTCTTCCATTGATAGTGCCTTGAGTTTTACTTAAAGCAAAATATTATACTTTCAGAATTCATTATTTTTTGTAACAATAACGTCATAATTGAAAGGTTTTTCTTTTGAATGTCCTCCAAAAGTTTATTTAACTTTTCATTAAAGACCATCTACGTCTACAATTTTTTGTCCATCTATGCAGGCCTTAGGTCAACTTACCTTTGTACCTCATTCTTACCTTGATATGCATTAGCATTATCCACTCTAAAACTCCACCTCCTTATGCTATTTCAAGAAAGTTTCCTCCATGTGCTTATAGTCCTTCTGAGGTTTGCCATGTTTTATACTCAAAGTATCCTTCTCTACTTTTAAACCCCAACAATTGGCATCTCCCTCCTTTAAAGTTGCATGCAAGGAATCTCTTTCCATTCCAATGTTCTCCAAATCCTTCTTCTGCTTCTATATGTTATCAATATTTTGTCTAGTTGCTTAGAGTTCTGCTAACACTTACTATTCTCATTATTCCTATCTTACATTTCTACTTTGAATTTATGCTCCTTCTCCAAAGCTCTGTGAAGATTTTGAACAAATATATCCTTTTCCTTTATAATTTGCTTGTTCTTGATTTCTAGATCAAAAAGTCTAAGAAAAATATTTGTCATCCATACATTATATTTTGTTACCTTTCTAAACATAACAGTAGTTTATCCATGCTCATCCAATTTTGCCTCTACCCCTTGCACAGACCTTGGTGTATTGAACCTAGGAGTTTGACCCTTGGAACTTATACCTGATGAATATAAACTCTCATGTGCAATCCAAACTTCTCCAAATACATTCATTCATGTTGCAGAACTTGGTCTTGAAGGCAACATACCTTCATTATTCTATGGTGATGGAACATATTGTTGAACTTTTAGTGGACCATGATCAAAATCTTGTATTTGCTCCTTTGCTAACTATTGAGCTTGAGATTCAAGTTCATTTTTGGGCAATTTATGATATTCTTGCCCATTAAACCTATATTCCTACTTGGGAAAAATTGGTAATCTTGGATTAGATTTAAGAGATATGGATTTCTCCTTCTATTTATAGTGTTGCTATTGTTACCTTTTTAATAATTTTGTTGCTTGTTGCGGATCAATATTGCCTTTCATTGTAGCATCCTCTTGTCTTCTCTACCTCTTCGTCATCATCAGATTGAAACATCATAATTATTTTTCTAGTTGTCTTAGTCTCTAGCTATTTCTACTTTTTAGGAGAGATTGTGTAGGGTTTAAAGGCCTTTTAATCTTAATGAAGTTATCTCTCATACTGTTTCTTTTTCTTTTGTATTCTTGAGGTTGTTTTGCATGTGTCTTCTTCTCTTATGATTATGCCCATTCTAATGGAAGCCAATTTTGAAACAAAACTTCAAGGACTATGGCAAAATGGCATACATTTATTTATTGTTATCTTTTGGCTATTCCTTCAATCATATTTTCCTGACACTTCTCCCATCTAATCAATTCTTTCACCACTTGAGAATACAGAATGCCAGCTCAATTAACAAACTCTCCATGATCCGCCCTTGAAATCATCATAATAGATTTATTGCTAAAATATTACAGCTTATCCTTTTGGTAAATAATTGGCAAAATGGAAATAATTTTATTAACATACTCTAACCTCGTCTTTTTCACAACCCACCCTTCATAGGTGTTGTAAGTATCAAAAACTATATCAATTATTTTTGCCAATGCTACTCTGGCATTAGACATTTTTGCTTAGTCTACCTTTATTTCTCCTATATGGTAGATTTAATAAACTTTTGCCAACACATGCTTGTTTATTATTCTCTACTCTTCCCCCAACATAACTTTGATTCTATTATGTTTAGGATCCAACTTCTAATTGTTTAAAAATTCAACCAAAATGTTGTGGCGAGGTGTCTTCCATTCTATTTCAAATAAGCCTATCAATCCGGCTTTGTTTGCCCATGTTCTCTTTTCCTTTCCAAAGTTAGTCCACAGCAAAATGTTCTTCAAATTGCCATTATAACCCTACTTTGTTGGAGTAAAAACTACCTAATCTCATCATCTTGATGAGTACACACTTTCTTCCCATGTAGATTTACAACCATTACTTGTCGACTTATTCTTTTTGTGCAATTCTCGTTGGGAATATGAACTCTCTTTGGAATATGTTCCTAAGTAAGCTTCTCTTGATGTAATGGTGATTGTTGTTGTTGTTGCAAATCGTCCTTCAGGTGGTCTTTTTCATAATCTAAAATAGAAATGGGACCAATTTTTTTTAGGCTTTCTAAAGCTATAGTTCTTTAATGTTTCCTTACAATCTTTTTTTTCTTTCTCTAATTTCTTCAAAAGTTATCTCAAATTTGGATATTGGAAAAAAAATTTGAGAAAAAGAAGAATAAAAAACTGAAGAAGAAAAAGGTGGACCTCTTTTTAGAGACCTAGACTACAAAGGCATAATGTTTGCAAATTTCGATCGCTTTCTCAAATTTTCTTGCTCCTATTTCAACTTCTACAACTTCTCTCAAGATTGTTTTTGCAATTTCTTCACCAAACTTTCTTTAACACTCATTTTGGAGACATAAAAGACTAGAACCTCCTTGTAGAAAATGAAAGAGTCATTGTAATGTTTTCCACCTTGTAAAATGTTATCACCTTATTTCATGAAGTGGAATTTCACTTTTCATTTTACAACTTTTAATGATTTGTATTTTTTTTACATTTTTTGACACTTGTCGTTCTCCATTTAAATTCATACTGACATTATAAGGGTTAATAAATACCTATTGACCAAGGAATTTTATGGACGTGGCATTAGGTAACTTTGATGACATTTTTTAATTTGATGACATGGCATTATTTACATTATTGATCCCCTCTAGTTCAGTCATCATATCAACAAAATTTTGTTCTGACATTGCTAACTTATATACCCCACAATCCAATAACTATGAATCTACATTATCAAAGTTTGAGTATTTGTTCATAACTTGCTAACTTATAAAATTTACGTGGGTTTCCTTTGATACTACTATTTGATTGGTCCCAATGGTTTCTATTTTTCCACGTAGTTGTAACTTCTCATCAAATTTTTCTTCGACTTGTTTTTCATTCATAAATTGTAAAAACTTTTGATCCTTTGAACTTTGAATCCCCTTCAATGTCAAATTTGCATATGTATATGGTTTCAACTTATTAACATTGACCAATATTGGGTTTGGTTCAAAATTATTAATAAAAATAAGAACAATATTATTGGGTAAACAATACTATACCCTGAATGGACCAAACCATCTTTTCTTGAATTTGCCCAAATGTTTTTTTCTCTTATATGAAACCATAAAACATAATCTCTAAATTGGAACTTCTTCTCAATATTTTTCTATTGACTCCACATAAATTTGCTCCACTAGTTGGCTCCCACATTACTCTGAGCTTCTAATTTTTTCTCATGTAACTTTTCTAGTTATGTAATTTTGGTTATTAATACTTTGGTGGGTTCTACATATTTGTGGTCCCTATTAATAGCCCATGTTGAAAATTCAAGCTCAACTAGTTAGGTTTCATTAGTTATTGGAATAGGAAAGTAGCTAGGTTACTTTCACAAGGTTGAATTACTCTTTTTACTTATATTAGCTTAGTTATTTGTGGTTTGGTTTTTTAGTTAAATACCTTGATGTTGATGGTTTGGTTTTTTTTCTTCATTGCACAAGTTTGTGTATTTCATGTGACAAGAACCTTGAAGAGTTTTTGATGTTATGTTCCATGTTGTGAGCATCATGTTTTAGTTTCCTTTCAATAAATATTTATATTTGCATTTGAATAGATCTCCTATTTGTTAACATAGTATAAGAGCTTAGGTTGTTTGATGAGAAAGTTGAAAGGAAAGAATGTGAAAAGAAAAAAAAGAAAAAAAAAGAGGTGAAAGGAAATCAACGTATCAAAGGTTGTGGAAGTCAGATCTTTAAATCTAGATCTAGATCTATTGTGAAAAGATCTTAAAGTGAAACTTGGAGGGATTATAGAAAACTATAAGACGCTTTTATTCTCAAAATCCTAAAAGAAATATATATGTTTTGTGAGCATTATGGGATTTTGAAAATTCTGTATCAAATTTTTTTTTAAGTCATATCTCCTTTGTTTGTATTTTTTTGGATTTTACCTTTGAAGTCTTATAGATTATAAATGATTGTATATGTAGGTGAAATTTTATGTCATTTGGATATGTATTGAGAGAGATCCAAGTATCTACAATTTCAGCCTTAGTTTTGAAGTTAGTTTCTTTTGAAACTGATAATTCTTTGTAATCATCATCAATAGAGTTGAAGTTTTCAGCACATGTATGAAAAATATATTTAATGTGTCTCCCAAAATCTCAAGAAGTTTGGAGTTGAGAGTGAATTTTGTGTTCAGGTCCAATTTGATGTGATTTCAAAGAAGTAGCAAAATCTATTATTTTATGAAGTTAAATGAGTTGAAATTGTGATAGATGGTAGTAGACATAATTTTTCATGTTTCAAATTTTATTTAGATTGATCCAAGGTCATATGTGAGTAGTCTACCTTTGCAAAGTTATTGTGACAAAAATTTACATTGAGAAAAAATCATAACAAATTTTGAAGTGAAGCAAATACAATATGGGAAAACTTGAAGGAAGGAGTTTAAAGATTGTGAAATGCAAATACATTACCAAGACCTATGCGTAGTATAAAATTTTGTATAATACTCAAGACATACATACATATGCAAGGTCCATCTTGTTCAACCCTAACCCTAATCCTAAAAAACCTAAGGAAGGAAAACCCTAGTCCTAACCCTAGAAACCCAAGGAAAGAAATAAAATCATTTTATGAAATAAATCATTTGTGAAACCCAAAGAAAACATCGAGTGTTGGCTTGAGAAACGATGGACAATCTTTTTCAAATTACAATTGAAAATTAGACAATAACAATTTCCAAGTGTGGAAATTTAGGATTATGAATTTTGTGATGAGGAAAGGCTATTAGGAATTCAGAATTAGTGATGAAAATAAACCTCCTCTCCAAGAAAACCTCACACAACAACAAATTTAAGCCAATAAAACTTGGTATGAAAAAGCTAAAAAAGTCTTATATCGACTTTTTGTGAATGTGTTCGATTTCTTGATTATGCATATTCAAAATGCAAAATCATCCAAGCAAGTTGGGGATACATTGGTGAAGATTTATAACACCAATACACAAGCTTGCAAAATGTAACTAACCAAGAATTACATAATCTACAAAGAAACAAAATGAACATCGGTGATTATTTTACAAAAGTGAAAAACCTTGTAGATGCTCTTGCCTTTATAGGAGCCCCTGTAGATGATGAAGATCTAGTGGCCGTGACCTTAAATGGACTTGGAAAATACTATAGCTAATTTTGTACTTCAATTACAATTTGAAACACATTTATTGATTTCCAAGATTTAATAACCTTATTTATAAGTGAAGAGATGAAAATTATTGGTACTTCATCCAATGGAGGAACACAAGAAATTTCTTACTACTCAAATACTAATAGAGGTACATGTAGAGGTGGTAAAATCTCATTTCAAGGTTAACTCAAAAGCTCACATGGTGGACATCATCAACATGAAAGTCAACCTCATGGAGGTGGAGGAAACTTTAGAGGAAGAGGAAGTTGTGAGGTTGTGTCAGAAGTAATTAAGGTCAACAACTAAATAACAATTCAAATTGCTACTACTAAAGAAAACTTGGGCACATGGTAAAAAATTGTTATTAAAGGGAACATGATGCACGAAATGGAAAGTTGCAACAAGAAAATTATGCATCAACTAGCAATCAAGGTGATGAGCAATTGTTTGTGATGTAGCACACAGAAAATTCAACGACAGGAGGTGTATTAGATAATAATGTTTGGTATGTGGATTACGGAGTTTCAAACCACATGACTTATCACGGAGAATGGTTTAGAAACACAAGGGATTTGACAACACCAGGGTTTGTGGAAATTAGTGATGACACTACACATCCCATCACACAAATTGGCAAGCTTCCATTGTCAATGCAAGATGGGCAAACAAAGTATTTGAAAGATGTATTTTATGTTCCAATCATAACAAAAAACTAGTCTCGATAGGCCAAATGGTAAAATAAGCTTTACAAGTGACATTCAACCTTAATGGATGCTTTGTGGAAGACATGAAGAACCAAGGCAAATTGATTGCAAAAGGGAAAAGGAATGGACAAATGTTCACCTTGGATGTGAACATGCCTAAGGTGAATTCCATGTTATTCACACATGGAAAAGGAGCTAGAGACATTGGAATTTGGCACAAGCGAGTTGGCCATGTTAATTTTCAATGTTTTAAATTGATGGAAAAACAAAATCTTATTGGAAATCTTCCCAAATTTGGAATAGAAGACATGATGTCAAAAGTTTGTGAAACATGTCAATTGGGGAAGTAAGTTATGCATCCAAACCCAATTCAAACAACTCATGTAAGTTTCAAACCTTTGGAAATGATCCATTCAGATGTGTGGACCATGAAGACATAATCCATTAGAGGATGTAGGTATTATGTGAGTTTCATTGATGACCACACAAGGAAGGTGTGGGTTTATTTCATGAAACACCAAGGTGAAGTGTTTCAACATTTTTTGAACTTCAAAGCAATGGTGGAGAAGGAGAAGGATGTGAATCTCAAATGCCTAAGGTCTGATGGAGGGGAAAATATTTTTCAAATGAATTTAGTGAATACTTGAAGGAACATGGAATTCAAAATTATTCCTTACAATAGAATGGAGTTATTGAAAAGAAGAACATGCACATTATAGAAATGGCACGTGCCATGTTGAATGAGAAGAATTTGCCAAATTACGTTTGGGTTGAAATAGTAGCAATCGTAGTTTATATCATGTATCGAACACCCACAACAACAGTTTATGGCATGACACCCAAAGAAAAATTCATAGACAAGAAACCTGATGTCTCACACCTCAGAGTGTTTGGTTGCATTGCATAAGCGCATGTTCTTGACAAAAAAAGATCAAAATTAGACCAAAAAGATGATAAGTGTATCTTAATTGGATATTCCTTAGAATAAAAAGGATATAGATGCTTCAACCCTTCCACTCAAAAGTTGCAACTGAATAAAGATGTTGTGTTTCATGAGATGGTTAGTTGGTACTCACCACTAAAGCTAACAGAAGATGGAGAGGTTAAAAATGGCGATGTTTCATCAAATGTGGAAACATAATCACAATTGATTAGTGGACCACAAGAGTTTTCAATTAGTGGGTCCAATAGCATTCCATGGAAGAGATTATTAAAATCTGCAAACATTAAACATGGTAGTTTTTGAACATCATTTATAAATTCCCATGTAGACGGTGAGTTAAACGATTCAAATAAAAATGTGGATGAAGACACAAGAACCCCTTCAGTTATTATTCCTAGAACTTGAATGGCCAAGAAAGCTTTGAAAACACATGACAACAATATTGGAATGTGAAGATCCACATGAATCAAATACCATGTACAAATACTCACATATGATGGCTTTGTAGTTCATCATAATGCATACATGGTGAGTGTTATACAAGAGGTTGAACCCACTTGTTTTGAATATGCAGTTGGAAACCTTAAGTGGGACAATGCCATAGATGAAGACATGGCAACGTTGGATGCTAATGCTACTTGGGAATTAGAAGCTTTACCAAAGGACAAGAAAAAAATTGGGCGCAAATGGGTGTACAAAGTCAAGCACAATGTAGATGGATTTGTGACCAGATATAAAGCAAGATTGGTTGCCAAAGGTTATGCCCAAACTTATGGCATAGACTATGAAAAGACCTATAGTCCGTTTGCAAAAATGACAACTATAAGAGTAATCATTGCTATGGCATCACCAAAAGGATGGTCTTTGCATCAAATGGATGTAAAGAATGTTTTTCTTCATGGAGGTTTATAGGAATAGATGTACATGGAACAACCACCAAGTTATGTGAACCAAACACATCTTAATTTGGTTTGTAGGTTGAAAAAAACTTTGTATGGTTTGAAGTAAGCACCTAGAGCTTGGTTAGACAAAATAAATTGGTATATTGTCACAAATGGATTTCAAACATCCAATGCCATTTTTTCACTTTATGTGAAAAAGACAAATCGTGAAATTATAATCATAATCATCTGTATTAATGACTTGATCATCACAAGAGATAGTGATGTAGACATCTCTGATTTGAAGAAGCTTTTGAAGCAAAAGTTTGAAATGAAGGATTTGGGAGAAAGTTGTGTTACTTCCTCGGCATTGAAATAATCTAGTCCCTTAAAGGGATATGGTTACTACAAAGGCAATATGCCTTAAACAAGTTGTCCAAATATGGGATGACAGGTTCTAAACCCATTTCAATTCCATTGGAACAAATTGCGAAGTTAAGTGCATATGAAGGTGACCTTGTGGAGGATACCACTATGTACATATGCATAGTGGGGAATTTGATTTACATGACCATCATAGGCCAAATTTGAATCATGTGGTTGGAGTGGTGAGTTAATGCATGCAAATACCAAAAAGCCACATTTGGATGTAATGAGGCACATACTAAGGTACATAAAACAAACTTTGCAATGTGGAATTTTTATGAAGTAAAAAACCGGTTATAAATACCTGGATACACAGATGTTGATTAGGTTGGTAATGCTTCATATAGAATATCAACAAGTGGTTTCATGTTTTTTTTTGGAAGTTGTGTTATTGGTTAGAACAATAAGAAATAACCAACATTTGCATTATCAAACATGGAGGCATAATACAAAGGCGCAGTAATTATAACATGTGAAATAGTTTGGTTACAATAATTATTTTTAAATTTGGGACAATTAGTGGATGTTCATGTTGTCATTTATTGTGATAACATTAATAACATAATACTTCTTGACAACCTAGTCTATCATGCTAGGACAAAGCACATTGAAGTGCACTACCACTTTATTAGATTAAAAATCATAGCAAAAGAAATTAACCTTATTCATGTCAATACCGAAGATCAAGTTGTTGACATTTTCACAAAGGCTTTAGGTATAGACAAGCTAAAGAGGTTTAAGAAAATGCTTGGTGTATTAGACGTGGATTTGAATTTGAAGGGGAATGTTGAGAATTCAAGCTCAACTAGTAAGGTCTCATTAATTACTGGAGTAGGAAAGCAACTAGGTTACTTTCACAAGGTTAAATTACTTTCTTTACTTATATATAATTTGATTATTTGTGGTTTGGTCTTTTAGTTAAATACCTTGGTGTTGATGGTTCTCCTTTCTTGATTACACAAGTTTGTGTATTTCATGTGACAAGAACCTTGAGGAGTTTTGTTGTTATGTTCCATGTTGTGAACATCATGTTTTGGTTTCCTTTTAATAAAGATTTATGTTTGCACTTGACTAAATCTCCTATTTGTTAATAGTCAGCGTAACATATTTTGTTGGCATGAGAAGATGCAAACCATAGATTAACTAGTAAGGTGTATAACTTGTTGCCACCTTATAAACAATCCTATATGGAAACTAAACTTTAAACATATGTTCATCCCAATCTGTTCTTTTCTCACAAACCAATTTGTTTAATAAGCTACTAATGACTTTTTTAATAGACTATGCTTGTCCATTTCCTTGTGGATAAAATGTAATAAAATTAACATGTTAAAAAAAAAACATTTTGTCATATGTTTTAATGTGTCATTAATGAAATGTATTCCTTGGTCTATAACTATGGTCAATGGACATCCAAATCTGGTGAGAATATATTCTTATAAAAATTTAACCATGATTATTATGGTATTGGTTCTAAATGCCTTTGCTTCTACCCACTTGGTTGCATAATATGTAGCTACCAATATATATATATTTTCATGTCAGTCTTCATGTTGGTTTGACTAGACCTTTAAAATCTAGACCCCACTTCATAAAAGGTTATTTTGAAAGTGTTGTTACCAACTTGGCCAAATTTTTTGTTTTTAGTCCTCTAATTTTCTTACAATTGTCACAGCTTTTGCAAAGTTATGAGTATCCTTTAATAAAGTTGGCTACCAATATCTTGCATTTGGAATTTTCTTTATGGTAAAATTTGTAGCAAAATGTTTTTTAGCCACTTTTTAATGTAGTTACTTTAAAACAATCTATTTTTCTAAGATGGTCAAACATCTGCGCATTTTGTTGTCTTGTCCCATTGTATATATAATTCCCTCTTTCAGAATAAAGGGTTCTACCTTTATGGCTAACTTTTGTTTCTAAGCTAGGTCTAATATTTTTAACATCTAACCTATGTTTAAATAGGTTTTTACCTCCTGCATATATATAGGTTTAAAAAAAAATGATGCATCCATAGTCTAATATGGGACACCCAATGGTTTATAATTGTCTAACAATTTAGATTAAGCATTAAAAACTACATGTGTTTTACCAAGTTTATGGACTATTGTGAACTCATATTCCAAGAATAACAACAACCATCTTGTTATCCTTCCCAACACTTGTGGTTCTATTTTCCCTATATGGACCATTGTTAAGGCTTTAAGTGGTAGTATAATTATGCTCTATTTTATTGAGTAGTTTAGAGGCATATACTATAGGTTGATCACACTTACCGATTGGGTTTTGTGCCAACATTGCACCTATTGCCAACAATGATGCATGTGTGTGCACATGGAACTCCTTTTGCCAATTTGGAGGTATCAGAATTAGTGCTTCCATGTACTTTTTCTTGATCTAATCCCAAGTTTCTTGACACTCTATGGTCTAAATAAAAAGTTCCATTTTCCTCATCAACTTGGTGATTAATGCCACGATAAAGGCAAAGTTTTCTATGAAACATCTATAAAATTGAACAATACCATTAAAGACTTGAATATGTTGTGGGTTTGTAAAAACTGGTATTCATTATTGCTTGAACCTCCTTAGGGTTTGGTATTTTTTCATCCTTGGAAACTATGAACCTTAAATTAATCTTGAAAATACCGTAAAGGCATATTTCTTTGGATTGAAATTGATTTCATATTCTTTACATTTCTGAAAATAAAGTTTTAGCTTTATTAAATGACTTTTTAGATCATTATAAATTGTGAAGTCGTCTAAAAATATCTTCATGAATTGGTCTAAGTGCCCTCTAAAAGCTCTGTAAACTGCTTTATGGAAAGTTGGTGGCCCATTTTTGACACCCAATGGCATCACATTCCAAACAAAAGCTCCTCAATCTATTATAAAATTTATTTTATACCTATCCTTAGGGGTTATAATCTACATGGTTTTAGATACCAATTCTCAAAGTGGGAGCCCACTTGGGAATGTGTGGGCTCATTCCCTCACATTTTCCTACACTCCCGTGAGCATGACATTTTTGAATTCTTCAATATATTTATTCCAATAACACATTAAAATTTTAAATTGGGTTTTGTAACCAACTTTTGTGATTATTTTGTCCAAGCTGACTAGTGTTTTAGTTGCATGTGACAAAAATTAATCACCTTACACAAAAATAGTCACATTGGACAAGTTGAAAAAACCCATATTTCTTTTAATGTGGTGGTAGAATAATATTGAAATTTTCAAAACCTTCAAAAGTTCTTGGATTTTATTTTTAAAATAACCATTGGAAATTTATATCTAAAACAAAATGCATATCCAAGTTTAAGTTAATTTAGTCAAGATTATGTTAGTTCAATCAAGTTTAACCAAATTTATGTTAGTTTAGCCATGATTTATTTTATTTATTTAAACCAAGATTATATTTGTTTTGTGAAATTTAATTTACTTTAGATTATTTTCACCAAGTTCAAATTAACTTAACCAAATTGAATTGAATTTAGCCAAGTTTAGGTTAGTTTAACTAAGTTTAGTTTATTTTAACTAAAATTAAATTAGTTAAACCAACCCCCAACCCCCGCCCCATAATGAAATTTTAAAAACAATCAATCCCTCCCTCTCTCCTCCCCTTTCAACAAATCAAAAAAAGAAGAAAAAGAACGATGACCCCCCCCCCCCCCCCCTCCCCAGCCACTCAACAATGAAAAAAAGGTTTTAAGAAGAAAAAAACTAAACTCCCTCCCCTCCCCCTTCCACAAGTCAAATGAAAGAGAAAAAAAAATTTACATCCACCCCCCTTACCCCTTCAACAATTTTTTAAAAAAAGTAAAAAAAAAAAACATAACCACACCCCCTCCCCCTTGAACAATAAATTAAAAAACTAAAACAACTGACCTTGCCCCCTTTCAACAATAAAAAGAAGATTACAAAAGTTACAACTATTAAAAAAAAACAAAAACAAAAAATGAAAAGAAGTCCACAAAAATAGCTTGCCATTACGCTTAAACAACTTACCACTACAATGCGTTTTTTGGGGTCAAATTGCCTACTACCTATGTCCTTGTGAGTGTAGTGTGAGTATCATATGTATAGGGAATCAAATCCTTCAATTATGACCATGTTTTCAAAGAAAATAATGAACTTAAAAGCAACATAATTTGCTTCAGATAAAACTCAAAACATTGACAATGGAAGAGAAGGATGCATATTTGTGTTGGGATGCACTGTAAGATGTAATCCAAAAAGATATTGGAAAGGTCTATAAAATGTATGAGAGAAATGATAAGATCTATAAGCATAAGATATTTCAAATGAAAAAGGTCATACCATCATTTCAATATGAACCTTTTACATTGATTCCAAAACTAGAAACCTCAAATGAGGAAGAAAAGAGAGGACATACTGATGGTGTAGGACCATTAAGGACAAAACAAGAAGAGGAGGAATGAATAGACCTTATAGAAGAAAGGGATAGTTCCTAGAGGGAAGTTGGTGGTATGAAATATGCATCAAAACTGACTCTACAACCATTAGAATTTGTTTTACATGAAGTTAATTCCTAGGAGTATGGATTTGCAACTATAGAAATAAAAAAGCAAATACAAACTAAGGAACATATAAATCAAGGAATGCAAGAAGATTAGATTGAGCCAACATCATAACTGTAACAACAGGAACAAACTTAGATCACATCAGACCTATGGTTACAATAGCAAATACAAGTCACATCAGAGTTACATTCATAGGAGCAAATGACAACAAATCACCAAGTAAGTGCACGACTACCAATAGAGGTATAAGAAGTACAATAATAGATTTTGAATACAATAAAAAATCAACTATTAATTCAATATGAAGTGTAGTAAACACATACAAATTAAACTATAGTATAAGTAAATGAAATTATAGTACAAGAATATCAACATCAAATTTCTAATTCACAAGATTAGAAACAACATTAGATTTAGCTTTCTTAACATACTTTGATCCAAAATTTTGAGACAATTCAGAGTACGAGTGGGGTAATGTTAAACGAATATTTAATCATTGTAAATAATTAGTTAATTACTATTATAAGAATTACTAACTAGTTTACATAGTTATTATCACCATTTGAATTTGAATTGATCATAGGATTGTTATTTAAAATGGTCATTTTGGCAAGAAGAGAAGAGATTGTTTTCATTGTAAAACATTGAGTTTTGATGGAGTATGAAACAAGAATATTTTTTTTTTTGAAAAGTTTCAATACCATAGCCATATTTGTTATTTTGATGTTTTTCCCATACTTTCATGATTGGACTAAAGTTTTTGAACCTATATATGAGTAGATTTGAATGAACTGATTTTATTTATATTAATTTCATGATATTAATTTTAGTCCAAAACTAGACCAAAATATATAATAGGAATTATGTATTTGCAAAGTGTTGTTTTTCAATTGTTTATTTGATGAAATCCAGACTTAGCAACAAATTGACAAAACCATCTTGATTTGGCTGTCAAGATGTTTTTTCAAGATCACAATTCCGTGGATACTTTCCATTTGGAGATGTGATCAAAGATTGGCTAGATAGGCCACATAGGTATGTAGAAGGTGCTTAGATTATTTTGAACATTTAATGTTGCATACTAAATGTTTATAGTGTGTTATGATGGCAAATGCACCTTGTTTGGTTACAAAATGTTTTGAAATCAAGTTATAGCTTTTATGCAAGTAGGCAAGCAATCATGCCAAAATTTTCTTATTATAGTTGCAATTTATATAAAAGCTACATTTTTTCCAAACTCCTTCATGTGTATTGGTGTGTTATGGAGTTTGCATGTTTTTTCAAGTTACTTGGAAGTTTTGTAAGTTTGTCTTTTTGTAAATTCTACAATTTATATCTTTTTTGTAAGTTCTAGTATTTCTTAATTTTGAATTTCTATCTTTGAACTAATGTGTGGGTGTGCAAGGTTCTAATGTGTGTTGTTTGTGTTGATTTGATTTGGGTTGCATTAGGTATAATCCTACAATATTGGGGTTCAATCCCTCCCAATTCTCTGAGTTAAATTGCATCTATCTTAAGTTTTAACCTCCTAGGTCTTTTTGTTGCCAAAACTGTACCCAAAACTCTATATATTTGCTAATACACCTCCATGGATGTGGAAATCATTGCTAACAATTTTCCAAGTGAAACAATCATGTACCCAATCTATTTTATTTAATAAACAAAATTATCGCAACAATTTCATACGATGATTTCTTCTTTGGATGTTATAATTGTTGTTAAAATTATGCAAATCATCAATTGACCCTAGGAAAAAAAAAAGGTTTATTTGCCAAAACTGCCACATATGGCCAAAATGTATAGCCAACTACCCAACTTTGGGTAAATGAAAAAAATTTGCATATTGATCTGATATAAGTATGAGGTGTATCAAAATTTTGATATAACCACTCTATAGGACATCATAATTTTATACAATAATATATACCATAATATATATGTGTGCATTGGGATACAAATGTCGCAACCCTAGCCTTGGGCTCCCAACCAAAGCAAAGGCTTGTGAAGGGGCGGGCCAAGTCTGAAGCCCAGGAGTCACATTTCATGCTCCCATGAATGTAAGAGAGTGTGAAGGAATGAACCCTCACACTCCCAAGTGAACTCCCACTTTAGGAATTGGAGTCTTGGTGGACTCCCAAATCTTCAAAGAGCAATTTCAGGGGTCAAAACCCATTGGATTGAGGATTTCTTTATATCACGGGAAAGTTCTTAAAACTTAAATGTTTAAAATGTGCTCGCATGACCCATTTGGACACAACACACAAATTATGACCAAAAGAAGGGATGGGAGTCAAATTGGCAATTTGATTCTCGACCACTAAAAGTCGGGAATCGCCCCAATTTACTTACATGCAAGTGAAGTGCGACATATTGTTGCAAAGCTCTCAACAAAAGGTACAAATTTTCTTTAAACCTCATCTCAATTGGAGGTCTTCACGCAAAATCATGCGCCCCCAAAGATGCGAGAGTCCCAACTATGGGAATTTCAAGACTCCCATTTGGGAGTCCCACGACAAAATATTTTTGAAACTTTTTTGATGACTTGGACAAAATATGGGGTTGGTTTAAGCACTTCATCATTTAGCCCACAAACATTTTTCCATGTATTTGGAATCATGAATTGAACGTCCTATTGACCATCCCAATGCCTTTCATTTGACAAAACATAACATGTACACATTACATCTCCAACATTGTGAATGGATTATTTGGACAATTATCTATCCATCCTTGAGATGGAGACATTTAAGTCCAATAACTTTTATATTTCTCATGTGAAAAGGCATTCCTATATCCATTAGCTATGTCACCACTTTTATGAGAATCATTATGGCAAGCATCATCATATTTTGTGAAGGTTGCCACATCTTCATGGGAGGCATTAAGGACACTTGGTGAAGTCCCGGGTTTTAGATATTCAAATGAAATAGGAATAGAAAATGAACATTTCAGTTTTGCAACATTGAATGACAAATAGTCATAAGAAGTTTACGAAATCAGTAGTACAAATAGACTGCAAGTTTGGGAGCCGAGGAAAGGGATTTGGAAGGGTGGGCAAGTGAGAAATTTATTGGGGAGTGGGGTTGAGGCTAAGGTTTTGCGAGGAGAGCTGGCAGCAAAAGTGACAATTAGGGTTTTGGGGGGGGGGGGGGGGGGGGGGGGTGGGGTCCAACTAGTTTCAGTTATCCAAAGTAGACCTAGTTAATAAGGAGGTTGATGCTTCAAGTCAAGTCATCAGGGTCTGCAACCCTGATTGTAAGGGTGTGTTGTAGATTGTGTCACATTTAATTGTTGCTCTTGTTTAGTTTTGCCACCTTTTCAACATGTAGTTCCATTTGATTGCCATGTTTTTTGAAAAGGCCTTGAGAGTTGTCATAAATGTTGGACAATAGTGAGGTCACATCACCCATTTCTTTTCAAATTTGGTATGTGGCACAAGTGGTGGCTTTTAAGCAACTTGAGTACATCAAATCGGCCAACCTGAAATGTTTGGCGTGTTCAAGTGACTATGTAGTTAAGGTAGGGTTGATAATATGCTACATGGTCAAATTCTAAGGGTTATATGAGGCAATCGCATGGAATTCTAGATATACAAAACAACAATCAAGTAGGATCCAATGAAGAAAAAAATCCAAAATAAGAACATTATATAAGATTAATTTTTCTCGCATATAAAAACTGAAATTGCTGGATTATTTTGAACCTAATGATTTGAATATCACCTACAAGGCCAAACATTTAGAGGAGTTAATGAATTTAACTAAGTTACTTATTGGTTGCATCAATCTTCAAATTTTATGTTCACACATGGAACTTACAAATTTCCAACATTTGGACAAATGAAATCTAATATCAAAGGAAAGCAGTGCACGTCTTTTTTGAAAAAAGACGTTGGAAAATTGATGATTTTTACTTTTACAAGTTTATTTTCATACCTGTTTTGTACCATTCTGTTGTGAATCAGAACATCACATCTGGTTGCCATAAATTATCTTTAGAAAAACAAATTGGTTGGTAACCTTTTTAGTTAGAAGGACATTAATTCTGTGGTTTAAAACTATTATTGCAATAACATGAATACCAAGTTCTATAATAAAGATTACAAACCTTTTCCTTCCTTCCTTCCACTACCATTAAAACACTGTGTTCTACTTTTTCCCGTCTCATAAATAGTTTTGAGGATTTCCAATTCCAAAGATGTCAACACATTTAGAGGTTGGAACATTTGACAATTCATGTTATTTATGGAAGATGGGAAGACAAGATGAAAGCAACCAATGTCTGCATACACCACACAATTTCACATTGTTATTTTAAATGCTTACAGTGAACACCTGTTCTATCAGAGAATTGTTGCAATCCAAGGCACTTTGATACCTCCAACTGATGTTCAGCACTTCTTTGCTGAGTATTTATTTATTTTGGAAAACAAGAGGTCTATCAGAGAAGTTGTTGCAACCAAAACACTCTTGTATGCTAACCCACAACCACATAGGAGAAGGGAAGAGAAGAAAATTCTGTAATTCCACAAGAATGAGATCTCACTGGAAACACACAACTGATTGTACCAAGAATTCTGGATGCCATGAACTGTAATAAGCCCCATAAATGAAGTGATGTTTCAATAAGGAGAGGTGGGACCAGGTCCACCTACAATATATGAACTCTAATATATCCTACTAAAAGAAATTTCTGACAGTGATCTGTGTGAGGTAAAGACATTGAAATACCCTATGATTTGAGCTAGTCTAAATTTCATTACAGTCAGAGACCAAATGTGCAGAACATTATCCATATCAGATTTTCCCATTTTCTATCTTGTACACTTCAGATCCACTTTACCCCAATGCATTTGCCGACCTGATATGGACATTGGTGTCTGAGGAAACCAACATAATCCCATGTTACAACAGAGGACAGTTTATGTCTGACCATCAGAATCATCAGCTTCTGTCCATAGTTGACTGAAGACCAAGGGCTTCTCTTGCAATACTTACAGTTTGACTGCCACCTACAGCTGTATACATTATCAGCAACTCCCTTCGTTCTTCAGCTCCTAGGTATGATAAGCCTCTAGCAACCAGCTCCATCTCTGCCTGCAATCCCACAACCAGAGTTTAGTGTCCTTCGCAACACATTCAGACTCCAAGTCTTCCATTATTGAGAATTCACTACCCAACCAGATCAAAACTAGTCCCATGCAAGAAACGTGCAATGCTAGATAAATGCCACCAGGAAAGAGGCAACCAAAAAATACATATATTGAATGAAGCAGGCAAATTTATTTCTGGAATGGTGAGAGCAGGAACTACAACCTTGCCATGTGATCCTCAGCAGCCCTATTAACACCCAACTTGCAAAGTTCCCAGTGGGGTAAATGCAGCTGTAAGAGTAAAAGACTTACAGAGTTGGGATCCGGGCTGAATGTAGCATGCATGTGCACTAGCTTCTGCAGCTCCTCATCTGCTTCTGTCAGTTTTCCTTGCATATGCAATGCCTGTAGCAACCATTGCTGAGATTTCACACAGGATTGCCTGCTAAACCCACTAACTTTGCCTCTCAAACCATGTCCCAACGAACCTGTTGGGCTTGCCCAATATATTCCCATAACTCAAATACAGCTACCGGTGGATCAATTCTTTCTTGCCCATCTACAACATCATTATCCAATTTCTTTGCAATACAGGTTATCCTGCACAATATTTCACCAAACTTAAAAGCATACTTAAAAGTATCATACCCAAGCCTGTAGAAAGCCTGCACGTGTACGGGCTGCCACAGCAGCTATCACCATTGTAGCTGCTCTCTCTGCACCCAGCCCTATGTTGTTGGCCAACCCTGCAATGAATTGTGTAGGCTCCTCACTTCCAAATTCCAAGGACAGAGATCCCATGCTGCAGCAAGATGACCAGTTGAAAAGATCCATGTCAAAGAGCTTGACATCAGGCTAGAAACCCAAGTGACTAGGAATTATGAAAACTGAGGTAGCAAGATGAGGAAGCAGTCTACTCAGAAATGCAACCCTCCTCGTAGCTCCCCTTAATAGACATCTTCATGTGCAAACCAAGTTTGTGCATGCAAAGGAACATGAAATGACCCCAGTTTGAAGAACAAAACAAACTCCCAAATCTAATACACTGTAAATTTTTTATTGCTTGTATTGCTAAACCTACATTGGAGTTTTAACTTTGTAGGGCAACATGAATGCAGCTTCAATCATTCACAAAAAACTGGGAAACATGTAAATTACAGTTTTCTGGACTTTGAGACAACCTGCTGCAGGCATTCAAAACGACCTGAATGGCAGATCGATAAAATGAGTCCCGAGTATTTGCTGTGTCAAAGTTAACTCTTGCCCCTGAGTCCCTGCACAATTGTCGCATCTGCCAAGTCGTTCACACACAATTACACACAAGCATTTAGTGGAAGTTGGATAATGACTTTAGACAAAAGACTTCCCTGTTGGTTAAAATGCACAATATTGCAACTAAGACAGGTAACATATTAATTTTGAACCTTTTGCAACAGAACTGAAAACTACAAGGTGAAAAGGAAGAACATCAGGCTTGCATACCTTGCAAATATCTTCTTCTGCGAAGTCAATTCCACTTATTCTTTTCTCCATCATATCTGAACAAAAAATGCTCCAGAGACATTCAAGGCAGTTCCAAAATGCAGTCAGTATCCTGGCCTGCACTCTCCATGCTTTCAATGGTTATAACGCTCTCCTATATGTTGCAAAGACATAGTACAAGGCTGTAGCAAACGACAATTCCTCTGTTGCTTCTGCCAAAGATTTAAAATAATAATGCTATGTCCACATCACCCAACACCACTACAAAATTCAAGTTGCAAAATTCCAAACTGTTCCTCTGGTTTCAGCATCATGAAGACATACATGTTTCAGTGAAGGGTAAGCTCTCTACCATGGAGAAGAATGTGAGCATCCCTCTGTGCTTGCATACTCACTTGGGGATGCATACAAGGGGAGAGGTCAGAAGCAAGCCACCAAACTGGCAATTGTCCACCTCCTTTCACCTTGCTAAAGGTTGGTGTCACATTGTTATTTCTGAGTTGATGAAGTTCTTTTTCAGAGCATGAGTTGGCAATCACACTATCTAGTGGACCCAATCCTCTTGTTTCTTTGTTTGCTGGTTTCTTCACCATTGGTCCACTCTCCCACATCTTGAGGCCCTTGCTCACAACCACCTCCTTTCCTCCTAAGCTCCGATCCCTCACTCGGGACAGCCTTGGCCAATTGAAACCTTTGCCCCATCCCCACTGGAAACGCTTTGCAAGCACCAGAAGAAGTTGGGCCAAGATGACTGAGAAAATTGTCCACAAGAGAGCATGACCAGCAAACTCAACTGTTGAGCGCCGTACAGCAATCACAATTCGCTTGTCATTCTGAACTGCTACGCTGCTACTAAGCTCTTTCCAGGCCAGTACTGCATCTTGAACAAAGGACCTACTTGCCTGCACAGACCACCACATCAAATTGTCATGAAACAAAACTTGGGTCCTCGTCATTTGGTAGGCTATTCTGTTCTTGTTCAGAGAGGAAAAGCACCATGCGTTTCTTCCAAATCGGATATCCACCATCGCCGCTGTAAAAGATTTCTCAATCCCAGTTTCTTTGAAATGATGGAAAGAGAACATTCGCGGAAAACAATCCGCTGCGCCATATACCATATTGTGATCTCTATGACACCAAGGGTCTAGTCTTTGCCACTTAAGCACTACAACCCTAGAACAAAGACCGTACGCTGACCTGCTCTGCGTGATGAAGAGAGGTTTGGAGAGCATTCTTGGCCGCAGCGGCCGCATCCCCTGCTTTCTGCTTGATTTCTTCTACGTCGATAGTGATCTCCATCTTGTCGTCTCCTTTGTCTTTTGAAGCAAGAGCCTTGCTGTTCCACGATCGTCCCGCAATCTCTTCTTTACGTCTATGGTGCCGTCGCCCCGCCTGACTACAAACCCTGAGTGGCGCCCCATGTCCAAACTGTCGCAGCTTTCCAGCTCCGTTGCAGTTCCCGAACCTCGTAAGCACAGAGCATGGACGCCCACCGTCGTCCACGTACCGGCTTTGCAAAAATATAGAACCCAGCTTAGTAGCAGGACTTGATTGTCGCATCGGAGACAAATGCCTGCCGATGGGAGAACAATTTGACAGTTCTGGTGCAGTTGAAGCTAAAGCTGTTCTTACAGCTTCTCCTGGAGCTCTTAGTGCATCATACGACATCACAGCCATCGGTACCACCCGCATCCACGCCCTAGAAGATATTCACCAAATAACGCCCCATTCGCATTCATTCCTGAATAATAATTCAAAGTTCCGACACTCAATATTAGCGATTACTTGCATCCATTTTCAATCTACAAGGATATGAAATAGCTCTCGAACTCCAATGCTGAAAGATTCATGCTCACATTCTTAGCGATTGCTTGCATCCATTTTCAATCTACAAGGAAATGATATAACACTCGAACTCCAATGCTGAAAGATTCATGCGAACATTCTTGACCTTGTCGAGGTTTCTTTTATCACAAAGCTGGATCAAGATCAGGTGCTTTCAGCATGAAATTTAACACATATATCTGCATCACATAAGATTCATGCAATTCTGGAGACGGACGGTGCTGCAAGTACACATACTCAAGATCGAACCCTAGCTACAAACCCTGAGACAAAGGCTTGTGCCATCTCCAAGAGCTGCAAGAAACGAGGAGGACGAATCCCGGGCAAACATCCGGGCAGGCGGTCAGCTCCTCTGGCGTCTCCAAGTCTTGCATGAAGGCGAGGGACATGATACATCGAAAATGTCATCCCCCTGTACCCATGCGACACGGAGGAACATGGTACCTTCAACATTTCATGGCCATGCACCATGGTGTTTGAGGAGGCGGCTTATGGCAATTGAAAAAAAGCATGGAATTCGGTGCAGCCACATTGCCTGTCCATATTTGAAGTCTTGAATGAGATCTTGAGACATTTTTGTTTTTTACTTTATTTTAATGTTTTTGTTGTGTGGGTAGTAGTGCCTTCTGTCATCATGTTGTGAGATTTCTCTCGCCATCCCATTGAATCATATCACCCAATTTGTCACTCATCATTGCAAGCTCCATGTCCCTTGTATCACCCAATTTGACACTCATCATTGCCAGCTCCATGTCTCTTTCAACAGTAAACGGTTGTTACAAGAATTTCCTCCATGGACAACACTTTATTGCAGCAAGGGTTTGTTGTTGACAATTTTATTTTCGATCCAAAACTAAGGGAACATGCAATCGACATGTTAGACAAGATGACTTCCCACAACAAATGCATGCATGATGGTGACAAGCTAAAGACATTTCCAACATGGGCATATCACCAATGGAGCTTCCTCTTCTTTATATGTTAGTGTGCATGTTACTCCCTTCCCACACCCACAATTGGTCTCTTTAGTTTCAAACCGTTGTTGCAATACCCATAGTTTGTTTGTTACAATTCATGATTATGTTGAAATGGTGAACTTTTTCTCCATTGTAGGTGGTTTTCCAAGGTGTCACCTCCTTTTATTAGTTTTGCATGGATTTGCTCAATGCAAATAATCATGTGTATTCTTTTTTTGGAAACTTGCATTTGAAATCTAGATCAAGCTTTTAAGGTTTCACATTTGCATCATTAACCATCTTGAGGTGTAGGCCACCATCTCAAGGATGGACTTGTATTTACATAGCATGTTTATGTGCCATAGTATCAATGTATGTAGGATAGGTTTAGGCCATAATGACATCCCACCACCCATCTACATTTCTTGCAACTATGTAGGAATTTCAATCTACTCCAATTCTAAGTCCAATAATTCCATTTGAGCTTGCCCAATTGAGTTTTCCAACTCAATTGTCTCCCCCAATGCCTCATTGTATGCCACCCCCTTTGTGACCCCATATTTCCTTGTCATAATGTAAAATCTACTTGATTTTTAGATCCCACTCCTAGCACATAAATTCAATTGGATAATAGCCATTAATAGATTAATGTAAAAATACAAAATTTTGTTGAAGTTTATACAATTGATTTAGGTCTTGGTTCTAAATATGTGGATTGAAGTCAAAACACTTATATGTTTTTGTGTTAAAAAATCATATCTACAAAGGTATGATGCTTTAATACAATATAACTTCTATATCATATAAACAACAAATGTAGGTATTTTCTTTTTCCAACTATAACAGTAAATCATGGCACTCACATTCATGGTTATCGAAGTCGATTCAAATCATGGGCACCAAAAGGATTGTACTATCAAAGCCCATGTCATGTTCAATTAATGAGTTTGTTGAAAACTAGGACAAAATCTAACATTAACAAATTCAATATCCAAGTTGCAAGGAAAGGGCACATATTACAAAAGAATAGGTACATAAGTTGAGATTTAGGATCACATACAACATTTGAAGTCACTAGTAAAAGACCCCCCCTTTTGCAACTATGTTTTCAACTACATCTTAACTATACAACGTAGTTGAAAGCAATGAAAACAATTGCAAAGTTTTTTTAAACTAAAAAATGTTTTTCTTGACTACAAACCAAATAAATTAACAAGTACAAATCAATAATGACATTCCAGTTGAAAGAGTTTGCCACATGTCAACACCACATCAATAGCCATCATTAACCATTTTAGTTGCAAACTATCTTACCAACCTAATCATGAGATATTGTCAACTTCCTTTAATTAATTAATTAATGAACTTCATCTATTAACTACATATGACGTAACAAAATATTTGGTAACAATTTTGACTACATTTCAATTATGTGAATTAAATGTTTAACCAACGATGTGGTGACATGCGGCACATCCAAAACATTCCACCATTGATTATCCATAGTAGAAATTAAGTCAAAAAATAAATAATATTACAATTATGATGGCCAATGGTGGGATGATACATATGGTGATTTAATAGGGTTTGGGATGAATAAAAAATAAAATGACATGTGGCATAACCTAAGCCTATTTATGCACATGGTGCCTAATCGTAAGCAACCATTTAATACCTAGGCAAAGGTTAGGTCTAAACATGCCCCCCTAGTTTAAATTTAGGTTAAAACTAAATCTAGGCACTTAATATATGTTTAGACATAAATAGCCACTTAGCTTAAGCTAGGGCTAAACCTAAGCATTAGATTAAGCCTAAACCTAAATCACAAATAAATTTTTATTTTATTTTATTTAACCTTTAAGGTTGAACCTTTTTCATTGGCTCATCCCAAATGGCTATTACATTTTCATGTTTACTTTGATTTTCTAACACACCCCCAACCTCCTTGGACCTATTCATTTTAAACAAAACCTCCAATTGTTTTTTAATGAAAAAAATTGTGGTTAGTTGTTCATTTTCATTTTCGTGATCATCACGGTTTTCTTGTTTTTCATAATCCTCTTGTTCCTCCTCCCTAATGGTCTTAGATGGAACATTTAAAGTCATGGGTGGGTTCTTCCACTATGGTGTCATGTATTGGCTTACGGATCCTTTTTGGTGCCATGGGAATTCCCCAATTGGTGATTCGAACTCCACCAAAGTTCTAATACCATGTGACACACCCTTGAACTCCTTGAAAAATTCAAATGCAAGTCTAAAAGTGAAAATAATAAAATAAACGGAGTTGGGGTATGACCCTAGTTCACAACATTTCATGGTTAAGAGGGGTGTGCTAGAGCTTCAAGATGAGGATTACAACGAGTGATAAGCGAGTTGATTATTCATATGGACTTGCACAAATCAAACAACAAGTTAATTAGTGCATCGTTGGAACATTTTTGGTGCATGGACAAATCATGGGCATACATGGACTCACAAGATTCACCATGACCCCGACTTAAAGAAAGACACCATTTTCCCCCTTATAATATTCTTTATGATTATCCATGCGAGTTGCATCCAAATGTCATTTTTCCCGAAACTCCCAAGTTGGGAATCTTGAAATTCCCAAAATTGGGATTCCCGCCACTTGTAAGCCCATAACTTCTTATGCAAACCTTCGATTGAAATGAGGTCTGAAGCAAAGTTGTATCCCTAATCAAAAGCTTTCCAAAAATATGTGACACGCCACCTACACGCACATAATTTAGGGCGATTCTTGACGTTTAATGGTCGGAAGTAAAATTGATTCTTTGACTCCCGACCCTTCTTTCGGCCATAACTTGTGTTGTAAATATTCAAATGGACCATGTGAGTTCATTTTAGACATCCAAATTTTAAGAGTTTTCCAATGGTACAAGGAACTTGTCCAATGGTCAATTCAATGAATTTTGACCCTTCAAATCATTCTTGAATTGCAACGAGTTAAAGAACATGCCCCAATTTTCTTCTTTTTCCATTGTTTCATTATGGGACCCTTAAGGAGTTTGAGGGTGCATGATGTAGGGTGATCCATATGATTTGTCTAACAAAGAATGGGTAGCACACATGAACCAAGGGACATTTTGTTATGTAGACCTTCGAACCCCACCTCAACAAATGGATGTAGACGTGGACATGGTGGGATTCGTGAATGATGCATTTGCAATTGTGAACCATGTTTTAAAACAAACACACCACCCATAAAATCAACTAGTGGTTGAGCCACGCCCATGTACAAACAATAGAAAAACCCCATGAAACCATTATTCAATGAACTATGCCATTTGATCCACTTATTGAGATGGGGTCAATTAGTGACCATGGGGTGGAAGTTGAGCACAGGGAATATAAAGGTAACTTGAAGGTTCTAATCACCACGGTTTTCCCAATGGAAGGGAGGAAGTAGATGGTAGGGGTAGGATGTGGTAAAACCCCAAGAATTAAAAAAAGACATAGTAATAATGGTTAACAATGATGGGTCAAATGCAAACATGAACTTTAGACATGAAGGCTTTGAAGATGTTATGAGGGTTCCACTATTTGAAGGCTCCACACTATTTAGCTTGTTTGTAATTATCTTAATATTGAATTGTTCTTGGACTCATGGTGTATGGAACACATTCATAACAAAATTATTAACACTTTTGAAAAAAAACATCCTACCCTAACCAAATGCATTGCTAATGTTAGAATATGAAATTTTAAGCACATTTAAGAAACTTGGACTACCTTACAAGGTCATTGACGTTTGTGTGAATGGTTATATGTTATTCTAAGGTGTTCATGCTAATGTAGATCAATGCCCAAAATGTGGGGAGCTCATGTACAAGCAAGTGGGGAGGCCAAAAGTGCCTTAGAAGGTGTTAAGACATTTTCCCCTCACATCTTGATTGGAACCCATGTATAACACTCAAGCACAAGTGGAGTTAATGATTTGGCATGCAAACAATTAGAGTCAAAATGGGTTGGTGCATCATGTAATGAACTCCAAGCAATGGGAATTCATAGATTAAAATGGCCATCATTTGGGAATGAGCCAAAAAATGTGTGATTGGGGTTGTTCACTGATGGGTTAAATATGTTCAAAGAAATACGGTCAACATGGTCTCTATGGCCAATGGTATTAGTGCACTATAATATCTCACTTTGGTTAACAATTAAAAGACACTTCATGATGTTATTTTTAATCATACCTAGACCAACCACTATCACAAGTGAACAATTTGACATATTAATTGAACCAATAGTGGAAGAATTGAAGATGTTGTGGGATGGTGGGGTCAATGTGCGAGATGATATTCAATTCAATGGCATGGGGCAATTCAATATGATAGTTATAATAATGTGGACCATGCATGACCTACCAACGTATGGCATAATAATTAAGTTACTCACAAAGCGCTATCAGGGGTGCCCATGTTATGGTGTAAACACAATGTCTAGAAGGTCATGTGCATTTCACAAAAACATTTATTGTTCACAACATAGAAGGCGATTGCCAATGGATCACCCTTTTTGCCATAATGCAATTGCATTTGATGGTGAACAAACGTAAGGGAGTCCACCAACAAAAATGTCACTTGATGGCATTTTACACAATAGGAATGGCAAAGGCAACTTGGCTTGAACATGGAGGTAGACCTGCCAATTTTGACCCATCAAAAACATTTGGGATCAAAAGATTGAACATCTTGTTTCAATTAGAATATTGGAAGTAGGCCAATACAAGCATGACCTAAATCATAAACTATTTAAAATCTAGGACCAAATGTTCCACATAAAGGCATAAATATATGTATTGAGTGTTAGGAGAATGATAAGATTCATGGACGCTTCACATGTGGTAGGTACTAGGCTTGGCATGATTGAATGCATGCCTAAGTGGGAGGGTTAGGGTGGCGCTCTTCCAAGTGGTTCGTTATTCATGGTATTTAATGGAATGAAAAAGGAGTTGGCCACCATAGTGAAGGTTGGCATGCACCACTACCACAAAACCACATCCTGCCATTACACACTTCCATTCAAATCCAATTTTAGTGGAATGGAACTTGTGCCATTACACCATACATTGACTATAATGAAAGGGAACATGATAATGGCACTTTTTTAACTACCTAAGTGGAATGGGACTCATCCCATTCCATTGTACAATGATTGTAGTGGAAGGGAATGTGACAATGCTACCTTTTACCTACCTAAATGGAATGGGATTTGTGCCATTCCACCATACATCGACACAAATAGAAGGCAATTATGACAATGTCGACTTATTGACCATTATTTAAGTGGAATTGGACTTGTGCCATTCCACCATACATATACACAAGTATAAGCCAATAGTGGCAATGTTTCCTTCATGAATACCTCAGTGGAAGGTGAATGGATGTCTTCAACATTGATTGCACACAATGTTTTAGGGGAATTTTAAGATAATAAACTTATTTATATCGTTTATGTATACTCCACTAACATGTAGCATGCCAATAGATGGTGTCGCAACCCTAGCTTTGGGCTTGTGACCAAGGCAAAGGGGTTGCAAGGGTGCGGGCCAAGAGGAAGCTCGGGAGTCACATCACATACTCTCGGGAGTGTAGGAAAATGTGAGGGAGTGAACTTTCTGAGCCCCATAACTTTGCAAGCAAACCTCGGATTGAAGTGCAGTCTGAAGCAAAGTTATAGCTCTTGTCAAGAGCTTTCCAACGATATATGGCACGTTGTTTGCAGCTAAATAAATCAAGTCGATTCCTAACTTTTTCTGGTCAGGAGTTAAATTGGCAGTTTGACTCCCAGCCCTTCTTTTGGCCATAACTTTGTTTCAGATGTCTAAATGAGCAATGCAAGCCCATTTTAGACATCTACGTTTTAAAAGCTTTCTAATGATATAAAGAACGTCACAAGCCATTGAATTTTAACCCCTCAAATTGCTCTATGAAGTTTCGGGAGTCCACTAGGACTCCATCTCCAAAAGTGGGAGTTGCCTTGGGAGTGTGAGGGTTCACTCCCTCACACTTTCTTACACTCCCGAGAGTATGTGATGTGACTCCCGGGCTTCCTCTTGGCCCGCACCCTTGCAACCCCTTTGCCTTGGTCGCAAGCCCAAAACTAGGGTTGTGACATGCAGCCTTAGGTAAAAAATGGAGAATATGTTCTTACGTAAAAAACACGTCGTGCAAGAATATGTTGGATTATGTCGACAATGAAAGTGTCAATGTCAAGGTTAATGACATCTGACGATGTGCCGGTGCTCGTTTGCTGTAACAAAAGCACCTCTCGGAAGTAATCGAGGACATAGTTCTAGCACAGTTTACTCGCAAGTTCCCATCTTAGGTAATGATAGAGTGCTCATATAAATTCATTTTTCTCTCAACATTCTTGAGAGACGTCAAGTACTTTTTGTGTTCCAAAAATGGTCACGTGAACCTTCGAATGTGGGTTAATGAACTTGCTTTTGGGAGCAGGAAATTGAAAATTTAAAAAGTGCATGAGACCCATTGGTAGTGGTTTTGGGGTTTGAGCTCATGTTCTATGCATCCATAGGATAACCTACTATTGTGAGCCACGTAGATTGTTTCCTCCTCTGGATCCCAATCACCGTAACTCTGTGTGGTAAGTGGGACCCGGTGAAGCAATCATCGGGTCAGTGATATAAACTAATGTGTACAAGGGTGGTGGACTGTCTTTCCACTGCAATATATGGATGCAAAGATAGCACAACGATTTTTTCTAGAATACTCTCCATCCCAAACATGGGTAATATTGTCGCAACCCCACTTTGGGTGAAGTGGGAGGATGAATGACGCACTCCCAAGTCCTAGTGTGAACCCACTTGAGGGTTCACCAAAGTGTAGTTGCGGAAAGTTGGGACTCGAAAGGCGCTCCCGACTTCTAGCATTATAGAGGGGTAGAGGGGCGTGCTAGAAGTCCTAGGATAGACTAGGAAGAGGGTTTAGTAGATCAAGCTTGAATCTACATCAAAACAAACCACAAAGTGGTTAGTTCGCATTCTGGGACACCCTTGGGTGTTGGGACAAGCCACGGGCACTTTGCACCACAAGACACACCACGGCCCGGACTCGGGGGAAGCCACCACCTTCCCCTATGTAGTATTCTCTGCGACGCCCCGTCGAGACTACATCCAAATGGCTCTTTTTCCCGGGACTCCCAAGTTGGAGTCCCGAAATTGTCCCAAAATTGTCCCGGTTGGAGTCCCGGGACTTTGGGAGCTCATAACTCCCGACTGCAAAGTCCGATCACGACAAAGTCTTAACCAAACTTATAGCCCTTGTTAAAATCTTTCCAACGACGCATCATACTCTCAAGTCGAAGGTTGGGAAAAAGGTCGATTCCCGACTTTTAGTGGTCGGAAGTCAAACTGCCAGTTTGATTCCTGGCCCTTCTTTTGCCCATAACTTGAGCTGCAAATGTCCAAATGACCAATACAAGGGCATTTTGGACATCTACACTTCAAGACCTTTCCAATGACACCAAGAACACCCCAAGGCAAGGTGTTTTGGCCTCTGCTATCGAACTCTAAACATTCGGGAGTCCCGTAGGACTCCAAATCCCCAAAGGACTCCAAATCCCCAACTTTGGGAGTGTTGGGCTTCACCCCCCACACTTGGCCAAAGTGGGGTTGCGACAAGGAAACTCCCACTCCCAAAGTTGGGGATTTGGAGTCCTCCGGGACTCGCGAATGTTTAGAATTCAATAGGTGAGGCTAAAACACCTTGGCTTGGGGTGTTCTTGGTGTCATTGGAAAGGTTTTGAAGTTTAAATGTCCAAAATGCCCTTGCATTGGTCATTTGGACATTTGCAGCTCAAGTTATGGGCAAAAGAAGGGTCGGGAATCAATTTGGCTATTTGACTCCTGACCATTAAAAGTCGGGAATCGACCTCTTCCCGACATTCGAATTGGGAGTGCAACATGGTGTTGAAATGATCTCGACAAGGGCTATAACTTTGGTTTACCTCGTTGCAATCAGACTCTGCAGTTGGGAGTTATGAGCTCCCAAAGTCTTGGGACTCCAACAAGGACAATTTCGGGACAATTTCGAGACTCTAACTTGGGAGTCCTGAAAAAAAAAGCCATTTGGATGTAGCCTCTGTGGAGTGTTGGAGAGAATACTATATGGGGGAAGGTGGTGGTTTCCCCCAAGTCCGGGCCGTGGTGAATCTTGTGGTCTAAAGTGTTCGTGACTCATCCCAACACCCAAGGGTGTTCCGAATGTGAACTAACCCCAGTGTGATTGATTTTTGGATGCATATTCAAGCTTGATCTATTAGTCCCTCTTCCTAGTCTAATCCCGGGACTTCTAACACGCCCCTCTACCCCTCTATAGTGTTGGAAGTCGGGAACGCCCTTCAACTCCCAACTTTCCGCAACTACACATAGTTGAACCCTCAAGTGGGTTCAACAAGGGACTTAGGAGCGCGTCAAATACACTATTTCGGTTCATAGTAGGGGTACGGTTACAGGTGCAAATAGTTGGTATGTTGTGTGGAACTCCAAAAAAATATGCTTACCAGGAAATAATTTGATAGTGCAAAGGTGGTGGGGGTACATTTGCAAAGATGGGTGGTCAGAAGATCACACTACCATGAATCCTAAACCCTGAATGATGTCAGTGACCAAGCTGATGACCTCGTAGTTGTCTGTATCTGGAATAAATAAGGGCTTTTTAGAAGTCCAAGTTTTGAACTACCAAAATTGTTCTAACCTTCCATCCAATAGCTTACCAGTAATCCGAGCAACAAGATTTAGTTTTCTCGCTCCAAAATTACGCATATACCTATTCAAGTGATTATGGATACTCACCAGAATGAGTCTCTTGCCCATCCTTATGTGATCATGTTCAGTGTCGATGAAGGCCCAGTGACGGCCATGGGAGACAATGGAACAGAAAGCCACTGTACCAGACAGGTAAATATTGGCAAGGCTTGTCCTGGTCAGAGAGGAGGCTCCTCACAGTCTATTGAGTGATGGCCTTCTACTCTGATGCAATGACAGACCCAACCTAAAATGTCGGGGGCTAGTCCATCTAGAGCTTCAACCCTAATTCAGCAAGTGATGACAAAAAATAGTTGTCACCCTAAACCCGCCCTACACAAAAGAAATTTAGGCAGCAAACCCTAAACCCACCCGAAATATCCCACTTCAATCAGCTTAGGTGAAAAAACTCACATTACTGAAGATTCAAGAAAATAAGACCAGACCCATAACCCTTTACGCAGGCAAGAAGCATTTTTGCAAGTGCTGGACTAAACCTGGAAAATGGCAGGCTATTAATATGGCCAAAATCAAGAAGCTCAGGGTCATTTTGGACAACTGAATAAATAAATAAATAAAGAGGCGCACCCCTTCCCCCCTAAATAATCAACCCCAAACCCTCAAACAACTCACCTTGCCCCCTTTCAATAGTAAAAAATTTGGAAAAATTTAAAGTGGAATAGCTTATTGAGTAGATGGTGCTCATGACATCCAAAAAAACACACCCATGAATCCCATTTTCAACTGACCCCTCCCCCCATAATGAATTTGTATAACCTTAAACCCCCTTCCCCTCCCTGGCCTCTCCACAATGAAAAAAACATTTCCAGAAAAAATAAATTAACCCCTTTCCCCCCCCCTCCTTCCACATTTCCAATGAAGGGGAAAAAAAAACCATTAACCTCCACCCCCCTCCCCCTCAACTGGAAAAAAATAAAAATAAAAAATCAAGCTACACCCTTTCCCTCGTCGCACAATGAATAGAATATAAACATTGGCCTTTCTCAACAGTAAAAAGTAATTGTTGAAAGTTATAAGCAGTAAAAAAACTAACAAACCTTACCCCTTTCAACAGGCAAAAGTAACTTACAAAAGTTACAAATAATTAAAAAAGTAACAAAAAGTAACTAACGTCAACAAAAACAGCCAGGCATTACTGACGTGCTCCTAAGTCCCTTGTTGAACCCACTTGAGGGTCCAACTATGTAGAGTTGCGGAAAGTTGGGACTTGGGGGCCGCTCCCGACTTCCAGCACTAAAAGGGGGTAGAGGGGCGTGCTAGAAGTCCCGGGATTAGATTAGGAAGAGGGATGAGATTATCAAACTTGAATCTGCATCCAAAACCAACCAGAAGAGGGTTAGTTCGCATTCAGGAACACCCTTGGGTGTTGGGACAAATCACGGGCACTTTGACACACAAGACTCACCACGGCCCGGACTCGGGGGAAGCCACCACCTTCCCCCATATAGTATTCTCTGCAACTCCCCGTGGGAGCTACATTCGAATGGCACATTTTCCCGGGACTCCCAAAGAGGAGTCCTGAAACTGTCCCGGGTTGGAGTCTTGGAACTTTGAGAGCTCATATCTTTCGACTGCCAAGTCTGATCGAGTCAAGGTCTAAATCAAAGTTGTAGCTCTTTTCAAGAGCTTTCCAACGCCATTTGCACTTTAGAATCTAATGTTGAGAAGAGGTTGATTCCTAACTTTTAGTGGTTGAGAGTTAAACTGCCAATTTGACTCCCGGTCCTTTTTTTGCCCATAACTTGGGCTGTAGATGTCCAAATGACCAATGTGAGGCCATTTTAAACATCTACACTTTAGGACCTTTCCAATGACACTAAGAACACCCTAATGCAAGTTTTTTGGCCTTTGCTGTCAAACTCTAAACATTCGGGAGTCCCAGAGGACTCCAAGTCCCCAACTTTGGGAGTGTGAGTTTCATCCTCACACTTGGCCAAAGTGGGGTTGCGACACTCTCCCCCACTAGAAGAAAGGTCAATGTCCTCATTGACACTTAGAATATTTTCTCACACACTTACAATTACTTTCTTTTGGATCCTATACATATGATATGTGCACTACGCTCATAGTGCAGGAGGCTGGAGGTTGTTTGACCAAGAAAAACCCCCCATAGTGCAAGGTTGTTTAGGCACAAGGGGAGGTTGCTTTTGTAGACTTCTTTTCACTTTTTGTTACTTTTAAAACTTTTTTTACTGTTGTAAATTACTTTTTTACTATTCAAGGTTCACTATTTGTTACTTTTTGTTTTTTTACGGCTTGTAACTTTCATAGATTACTTTTTATTGTTGAGAAGGGCCAGGGGAATTGTTTTATGAGTTTTATTCATTGTTCAGTGGGAAGGGGTGTGCATGATTTTATGTTTTTTTAATTCTTTTACTGTTGATGGGGAGGGGGGGTACAAGTTTATGTTTTTTTTCCTCCTTCATTTGACATGTGGAAGGAGGAAGGGAAGCTGGTTAGTTTTTTTTTCAAAACTTTTTTTCCATTGTTGAGTGGTTAGGGAAGGGGGGGGGGGTGAAGGTGTTTTTTATAAATATATATGTTGAAAGGGGATGGGAGGGGGAAGGGGGTTGATTGTTTTTACAAATTCATTATGAGGGTTTGGGGGGTGGGGGGTGTTTGGAGGGAGCATGAGGGGGAAGGGGGTTAGTTTTTTTTGTAAAACTTTTTTTTCATTATTGAATGGTCAGGGAAGGGGGTGCCAGGGTTTTTTTTTTTTGATATGTTGAAGGGGGACGGAAGGGGGAGGCAGTTTATTTAGTTTAGGGTTGGTATAATTCATTTTATCTTAACTAAAATAAAATAACCTAAACTTGCCTAATTAAATTCAACCCAATTAAGTTAATGTAAATTTAGTTAAATTTACCTAAAATAAACTAAAAATTTAAAAACTAGTATAATTTTGAAAAATTTAATGAAATTTTGGGACACAAATAATATGCATCGAATTTTTCCAATAACCATAAGGCCTATACATATGATTTCCCCACTACGCCCGTAAGGACAGGGGCTAGGGGCTATTTGATCGCCAAAAACCCATTGGAATGGGGGGTTGTTTGAGTGTAGTGGGGGGCTATTTTTGTTGATTTCTTTTCACTTTTTGTTACTTTTTATTACTTATTTTATTGCTTGTAACTTTTGGAAAATATTTTTTATTGTTGAAGGGGGCCACGAGAGTTGTTTCATTTTGTTTTTTTTATTGTTAAGGGGGGGGGGGGGGGGCGCGCCCAAATTCATATTTTTAAAAAAAATTTACTGTTGAGGGGGAGGAGTTAAAGGTTAATGTTTTTTTCTCTCCTTCATTTGACATGTGGAAGGAGGAGGGGAAAGGGGTTAGTTTTTTTTTGAAATTTTTTTTCATTGTTGAGTGGCTAGGAGGGTCAGGGTTTTTTTTTAAAAATATGTTGAAGGGGGATGGGAGGGGGAGGGGGTTTATTATATTTTTTAAATCTTTTTTTAGGGTGTTGAATGGTTAAGGAAGGGGAGGGGGTTGATTTTTTTTTACAAATTCATAATGGGAGAAGGGGGGGCTAGTGGTTTAAAGTAGCCATTTTCAAAATACTAGCCATTCACGGGCTTTGATTTTTTTATTTTTCCTACCAGATGTCATCATTACCATCTACCTAATAGGCCGTGAAGTCCTCTTAGATGGGCATTTTCCCCCTTATTTCCATCCTCCATTCTTTTATTTTAATTTTCATTTTTAGATTTTTTTTAAGTTGTTACTTTTTATATTATTCTTTTCTTTTTCTTACTCAAATTTTTATTTTATTCTTTATTATATTTCCTAGTTTTACATTTATTTCTTTATATTTTATTATTTATATTTATATTTTATTTCATTTTTTTCACAATTTGTTTCAAGTTTTGCTAAAATATTTTCTTTTATTCTTAATCATGTTCTTAGTTTTGTAAGAGGCATTGAATGAATAATAATGAACAAGTATATGCAAGTTTTAAAAAAAAATTCATTTCATGAATTTTTCAAAACGATCCCTATACTTTTAATCGAATAAGTTGGAACCTTTTCCTTTTTTCATTAGTGCTTATCGTAAGACTTGGCTATCAAAGAAGATACATCTCTAATCTTGTGTCATTTAAAGCTTCTAGATTTTCCAATATAGAAAAATAAAATGCAAGAACCATCAAATTTTCAAAGCAAAGATAGTTGCAAGTTCTTTAATGCCAATTGGCTCGTAAAGATGTTGATCATGAACAATGATCAAAATCTTTAATGCTATACAGCTTGTAAAGAACAATTAACTCAATCAATGTTATAAACAAAAAGAGGGAGCAAACAAAAGGAAACAAAACAAGCAGCTTGTCACATGATGGCTCTGCCCATTTAACCAAGGGAGAGGATCACACTAAAACTTCCATTTGAATGGATTTAGAACTTCTCTTACACATGCATGCACTTCAATGGGACACCTCTAAATGCCCATGCCATTAGATGCATAGTTGTCACCCGCACATTAGTTCAAGATTGAGCCAAAAATTTATCCACAAATCCTACACTGATGCATAGTCTCTTCCCTATGGGCAGAGCCAAAAATGGAAATAGAAATAATAAAGAAATCTGAAAGAGCATGAGGCTTCGAGTACAACGGGCGGCTTCCAAAAGTTCAAGGACAACATGGGCTTGATTCAAAAGCTTCCCACTCAAGATAGAAGCCCTAAAAATAACCACGGAAAGGATTCAAAACACATAAATATTCCAACCAGAAATCTTACTTCATTCAAGGACAAAGTGGTCTTCAAAATGCTCCTCTGCTAAGCATAGAAGCACTTAAAATAATCATTTTGTAGATTGCAAACGAGGATATACAAAACCGATATGCTTCTCTGCTTTAAGCACACCTTTGGTTCATTTATTAGAAAGATTGAACCCTACAATTTTCCCTTTAGAACACTAGATCAAGCTCTCACCATCTAAGCTACAAAAGAGGTCTTGTGAACCTATTAATTTCTCTGCAGACAAACACCAGTGCCGGCCAAAACAGTTAATCTTCCTGGTTGACACAAATAGCATCTGCTCAGTCCTCAATTATATTGTTCAAATTCTACAACCACGAGTCGTGGAAATGTACTGAACATCAGTATTGCCTATTGGCAACAACATGTGGGTGTAAGCTCAAAGGTGTAAATATGACCCATTCCTTCATTTTGATGTGCAGGCCAAGCTTTGAACAATTGCGACAAATCAGAAAGACTCAAACATCTTCAGAAGTACGGAGAACTTTCTTAATCAATCAGAAGAATTGAACAGTGACTGAATAATATGGTAGAGGTTTTTCAGGTATGACAAGATATCAACAACTTATCAACATTCAGTAAACATGAGAAAGAGTTAAGCCAAATCCTAAATTACAGAGAAAAACAAACAAAATCAAAATAAAAAATAAAAGAGATCAATTTGAGCAACATTCATGATCATGTTCAAACCTTCAACAACAGTATGTATGGTATTGACCAACCTAACATAACATCCCCCACTGCCTTCAGAAGCTCTCGGCAGAGTACGGAGGTTAATTTCAAACACTAACCAATGTGAATTTTTGTAGGAAGACCAGCGGAAATTGGGAAAACTCGGCGATGATGCTGAGAAACAAAATGAAACAAAACATAAAGGAGAAGGAGACAAACCAAAACACCTAAGAAGAAATGGTCTAATTTAATAATTTTTTAAAGTGTAACTTTCCTCTTTTCAACAAACCAATGACACTTTCCATTTGAGAAAAACAAATAACTCTTCATAGGTAAAACCCATAAGAACCTTTAAATGTGATGATTTCCTACTTCAAATTTGTTCAAACCCAAACCATTAGTATCCACAAACAACATATATATCATATGCTAGTTTGATCCACAACCCATACTCTGGGGGAATGCTTGTCAAAATGTCAATTCTCTAAACTTTGGAATCTTGGGATATTGATAAACCAAGAAACTATAAAGAGAACCCATAACAAATATAATTTAACTCACAAAATGATTTACGGCATATCCCACCACCAATAGGGTTCTTGTCTAGATACATGAACTTCAAAGATGAGGGATGTCAGGAGCCAACCAATCATCCACAACCCATCTCCCTCAGGATGATAAATTGGACAGACGCTAGACCCAATAAGACAATCCAAAAACTCAAACGGGTGGGTAGAGGTAGAAGTAGTAAATCTCGAGGAGTGAGTGAACCAGTCCAAACGAATTTTTTCCTGACAGGTGCACACAGAATTGGTCCAAAAGGAAATCTTGAAAGGGCTAAGTCTGCCAAATACACAAAGGCGACCAAATGTTGTTGTGCCTTTTGCTGGTCATAATGTGGTATCCACAAGGTGTCGCATCAAATTCTTAAAAATGAAATTTTTTTTATGTCGATTTTGTAATGGAGACTGCTTCAACTGCAACTGAGATATACTGAAAAGCATCATGAATCCCTAGCCACACACATGCAAGAAGTGTACCTCACATTGTCGCACATTGCTGGGATTAAGCCACTGCAACAGACACTCTTGGTGCATGTACTCGATGCTGCCACTGCACGCACATGGATAGTAAAGCGGCGAGTCGTCTTCCCCGGTCATTGGACAGATTTGACACACATCCTCCTCACCATCAGCATCCCCCCCATCGGCGGCAACCATCATCATCATTTTCCACCGCTTCCCCTTCTCCACCGCGGTGGCCGCATCCTCCACTCCATGCAAACTCCCCACACTAATCCCCTCGTCCCTCTCCATCCCCGTCCTACCGAATACACTCCAGCACAGGGTTTCCAACCCCCCAGTAAACTCCAACCACTGCCAAAACGACTCAGAAACACAAAACCTCATAAATCACCCACCTTTACTCGAACATCACACACACACATACCCACAATATCCGATTTCTCTTCCTCACGAGATGAACCGAAAGATCCTCTTCTCTCAAGTCAGCACCAACACAAGGGCACCGGATTCTTCCTCAAAAACTTTGCTTTGAGGTTTCCTACACCGCGTTCAAGTAAAAACACCTAACGAAGAAGCTGTATACCCTCTCGTTCTTTTAAGAAGTAACAAACGGCCACCGAGACAGACATCCAACAACAAGAAGACGCAACAGAGTGCAGCAAATTGGGTGCTAGAGATGAGTGGAAGAAGGACCACAACACTCTCATGCGTGGTAGAGCAGGGCAACAACGTGAGCGATGTTAGTGACAATGGAATCAGGGTTTTGAGTCGAGAGAAACAGAAAGAGACACAGCGAACGGGTGTCACTCCCCCTAGCTTATACCTGTGCATCCCATGGCAAGAGCGAAGCAGCACCCGCCACTATATATATATATATATATGTATATATATTTTAGGCATTCTTGTGACAAGGAAAAAGTGGTGGTGCAAACGATATGAAGGGCCTCTTTTTCTTTTTTCTAGGGGGAGGGGGGCGGGGAGGCGGGAGGGAAACCAGGCTCAATCCATGTGCCCAAATCACCGAGGGGCAAAAAAACCTAATTTATTTTTTTTTGAACTTATTATTTCCAGACGTATTGTTGAAATTTTTAACAAGAAAAATTTCAAGCACCAAAATTTTGAAAAAGGAGATTAAAGAATCTATGAAAATATTTTTTAAATATTTTTTTCTGAATAAAATTAATTTCTTATTTTACAACATGTGTGGAAGCCGCCCTCGTAATATAGTAATTCTTAACCGGGCCAACTTGAGAAATAAATAAATAAATAATTTAAAAACACTTTGTCAAAATTTTAGAAAAAAAAACCCAAATTGACGCGCTCGCAAGTCACGGGGTGAAACCCACTTGAAGGTTTCACAAAGTCAAGTTGCGGAAGTTGAGACTTGGAGCCACGCTCCCGGCTTCCAACTCTAAAAAAGGGTAGAGGGTCGAGTTGGGAGCCCAGGGATTAGACTAGGAAGAGGTATTAGTTAATCAAGCTTGAATTTGCATCAAAACAAACCACCCAAGTGGTTAGTTCACATTCCGGGACACCCTTTGGTGTTGGGACAAGCCACGGGCACTTCGGACCACAAGACTCACCACGGCCAGGACTCGGGAGAAACCACCACCTTCCCCCGTATAGTATTCTCTGCGACGCCCCGCCGAGACTACATCCAAGTGGCTCTTTTTCCCGGGACTCCCAAGTTGGAGTCTCGAAATTATCCCGGTTGGAGTCCTGGGACTTTGGGAGGCCATAAGTCCCGATTGCAAAGTCTGACTGCAACAAAGTTTAAACCAAACTTGTAGCCCTCGTTGAGATCTTTCCAAAGACGTATTGCACACTCAATTCCAAGGTTGGGAAAAGGTTGATTCTCGACTTTTAGTGGTCGGGAGTCAAACTCCCTGGCTCCCGGCCCTTCTTTTGCCCATAACTTGGGCGACAGATGTCCAAATGGCAAATGCGAGGCCATTTTCAATATTTACGCTTTAAAACCTTTCCAATGACACCAAAAACAACCCAGTGCAAGGTGTTTTGGGTCCTGTTGTTGAGCTCTAAACATTCGAGAGTCCCGGAGGATTCCAAATCTTCACTTTTTCCAAGTGTTGGGCTTCACCCCTCACACTTGGCCAAAGTAGGGTTGCGACACTTTCCCTCACTAGAAGAAAGAGGTCAATGTCCTCATTGACACTTAGAATTTTCTTTCATACACTTGCAATTGCTTTCTTTTGGATCCTGGGCCTTTTTGCCAACTTTGTGGCTAGACCTTGTCTCAAGTTAATTTAGGCGTCCCCAAGTTTCCAACACTTTCTTGACAAGTCCAAGAGAGTCCTCTCCAGGACCCTCTCCCTTTGCTTCGTCAAAAGACTAAACTAGCCTAATTGACGAAACTCCTCATTTGGGAGGAACTTTTTCATTCTTCCCCTCATGAGGAACTTAAGTCAAGTCTACTCTTGACCTAAACTACTTGACCTGACTCCTTTCCTTATCCCGCGCCTTGGTCACAACAACCAAGCCTTAACAAAAAGGTTTGCTTATCAAGGTGCGATAAGCAACACCTAGGTTTGCCAAACCCAAGTCCCAAACTACACTTAAAGTATGTGAGCGGGGTCATGACTTCCCGCGTTGGCACACTACCAACCAACCCTTCGGGATGCACTTAAAGCATGTGCATGTCCCCGCAAGCTCACCTTGCTTGCCTCCTCTTTCGGGGTCAAGTTTCCTCGACCCCAAAGTAGGAGTCCGATTTTGATTTGAGCATACGCAAGAAAGCTCCATTCGTCCAACGCCATTTGACAACTCTATTTGCCTTATACAAATTTCTCATGATACAATCTTTTGGAAGTTTTAAAACCTTTTATTTCACTTGCAACTTGATGTGATACATTTTATGTGACACTCTGCCCCACTAAAAGAAAGGTGATGTTCTCATCACGTTCTACGTCTCTTCTTTGCCGATCTCGCGTGGAATTCTTTTATGGCTTCTTGGGCATGTTCCATGTCGGATTCATTCACCCAAGAAGCCTCTATTGGATGGTATCCTTTCCACTTGACTAAGTACTACCGCTCTCACCCCCTAAGTTGCTTTGACTTAAGCATGACCTCCACCTCAAAATTCGGTTCATTATGAACCAAGTCGAGTGGGGGCCTTGAATTGTTTTCGCGATTACGCCTTGAGGCATCACGGGAGACCGGCTTCAAAAGAGACATGTGAAATGTGGGATGAACTCTAAGGTTTTCCGGTAACTTATAAGTGTCGGAAAGTTTCTTTTCCAACATTTTGAATGGACCCGCATATGGGCCCATGAACTTATGACTTAAACCTTCGAGCAACCGGAAGTTCTTGATGTTCAACCACACTTTGTCTCCCACTTGAAATTTCACCTCTCGTCGGAACTTGTCCGCAAAATCCTTGTATCTTTTGTGCGCCTTTTCCAAGTTGGCCTTTGCCAACTCCCATAAGCGCTTTCTTTCTTCATCAAGTTGCGTGACCATTGGCACCTCCTCACTTGCATCACTCGGGGGTTGTCCTTGTGTTGCCCAGGTCATGGGCACAATTGGTGACTTGCCCGTCACCATTTGGAATGGGGTGGACCCAGTTGCGGAGTGTTTCGAGTTGTAACAAAACTCGGCTAACTCTAAGTGGTCCACCCAATCTTGTTGATCTGCCGCCACATAATTCCTCAAGAATTGTTGGATCACCAAGTTGACCCTTTCGGTTTGTCCATCGGTTTGGGAGCGGAATGAAGTGTTCATCTTGAGCTCCGACCCCATTCGCTTCCACAAGGCCCTCCAACACTTACTTATAAACTTCAAGTCTCAATCCGACACTGTCTTTTGGAAGACCATGGTGTTTGAAAATGTGGGAGAAGAACAACCTCCCTGTCTCTTGAGCCGTGGCTTCATCCTTTGTGGGAATGAAGTGTGCCATTTTGCTAAATCGATCCACCACAACCATGATGGCATCAAACCCCTTTGAAGGGGGCAAACTTACCATGAAATCCATTGAAACACTTTCCCACGGCCCTTTGGGAATTGGGAAAGGTTGCAACAAACCCGCTTGCTTCTTGTTGAGGGTCCGATTTTGTTGACAAGTTAAACAAGTCTTCACATACTCCTCCGCGCAATCCTTCAAGGTGGGCCAATAATAGGACTTCTTTAGGAATGTTGTGGTGCGCTTTGCACCACCATGGCTCGTTAGCGGTCCATCATGACATTCCTTCAAAAGTGTGTCCCTTATCTTCCCTTCCGGCACATATAGTCGATTTTGCTTATATCACAACAATCCATTTCGCAAATGGAAGTGGGACTTGGTTCCATTTTGGATGTTTTACCTCACCTCCTTGGCAAATGCATCCCGGCGACTCGCTAGTCTAACTTCCTTTTGAAGTTCCAACTCTCCCACATACACCACTTTAAGTTGGTGTTTTTGGCTCAAGGCATTGGGGATTATGTTCTCCTTTTCCGGCTTGTGCCGGATGTCCACATTGAACAAAGCCAATGTGTCTTGCCACCTTACTTGTTTCGATGACAACTTGGGTTGGGTTGCGAAATACTTCAAGGTCACATTGTTGGTCCACACCACTACGTCTTTGGAGCCTATGTAATGGCCCCAAGTCTTGAGACAATGTATGACCGCCCACATCTCTTTCTCGTGTGTTGGCCACCTTCGTTTCGTCTCACCCAACTTCTTGCTTTCAAAGGCCACCGGTCTTCCCTCTTGCACTAAGACACCCCCAATTGCAAAGTCGAAGGCGTCGGAATGGATTTCAAACTCCTTGTCAAAGTCGGGCAACTTCAACACCGGCGCCTTCACGAAAATGCCCTTCAATGTTCCAAAGGCTTCGTCACATGCTTCTTCCCATTCATAGGTGACAGCGGACTTCTTCAAGAGGTTTGTCAAAGGCGCCTCTATCTTTGCAAAATTCTTGATGAACTTGCGATAGAGCAGGCCAATCCTAGGAAGGACCTCAAGGCCCGAATCGACTTAGGTGGCTCCCAATCCAAAATTGCCTTGACCTTGTGATCATCCATCATCAAGCCCTCTTGAGTTATCCTATGTCTCAAAAAGTTCACTTTTGTCACCGTAAATTCGCACTTCTTGAGCTTGGCATACAACTTGTTTTCTCTTAGCCTTTGGAACACCTTGCGGAGGCGCTTCGCATGCTCCTCCAAGGAGCTACTATAAATCAAAATGTCGTCTATGTAGACGACCACAAAATCATCAAGCCATTCGCGGAAAATGTCATTCATGAAAGTGCAAAATGTGGCGGGTGCATTGGTGAGCCAAAGGGCATCATCATAAACTCATATGAGCCATACCTTGTGCGGCAAGCGGTTTTCTCTTCGTCCCCTTTCGCTATCCTTATTTGGTAATACCCGGAACGTAGATCAATTCTACTAAAAACTTTGGCTCCCGAGAGACGGTAAAAAAAATCATCGATGCAAAGTAAAGGATATCGATTTTTCACCGTTGCCTTGTTGAGTGCTCTATAATCAACACACATCTTCAAAGTCCCATCCTTCTTGTGAACAAAGGGTTGCTTGGTTTGATGTACCCTTTTGCGAGGAGTTCTTCGAGTTGAACCTTAAGCTCTTTCAACTCCTCATGGCTCATCCGGTATGGGCCTTGGCGGGAGGTGCCACTCCCGGCATCACTTCAATCGCATGATCAACCCATCTTCTCGGGGGCAAGTCTTTGGGCAACTCGTCGGGCATCACATCCGGGAACTCTTCCAACACTCGCCTTATGCATTTGGCGGAAGTCACCAACTTGGTGACCTCCTTGGGCTCATACTCATCCAACACCCGCATGACACAGATCATGCCAAAGCCTCCCACGCATTCCTTCTTAAAAGCTTTTCCTACCATAAAGCGGATGGTTGGATCACCCACACAAGGCAACTCATGTGCCTTGACTTGCACAATCCCACTTTTAGATGGGATTCTAACTATCCTATTGTGCCCTTCTATGAGCACATTGTTTTGGGTGATGAACTCCATTCCCAAAATGCACTCCATTCCACCCAAGGTGGAAACTAACAAGTCCACCTTTCCTCTCCAATTCCCCAATTGAAGAGGGACTCCTTTTGCTTGTAACGTAGTTGGATGGGGAACCCCATCCGCGAAATGCACCTCAATGGGTGCCTTGAGCTCCTCTAATTGGAGCTCCATCCTTTCGGCGCTTTTTCGAGTTATGAAGTTGTGAGAAGCCCCTATGTCCAAAAGACATAAAATATCCCGCTTAGAAATCTTCCCTTTCAAGAAGATGAGTCGGTTGCATTCCTTTTGGGCTAAAGTGGCATTGAGGGCAAGTACCTTTGAGCTCCTAACACCGGATTTGGACTTGGGGCAATCTTTGGAGTAGTGCCCCACTTCGTTGCAATTGAAGCATGCCCCTTTGGGCTTTGCTCCAAAATCTCCCTTTGGTTGGCTCCCCTTGGAGGGAGCCCCTTTTCTTACAAAGTTCCCTTTTGGTTTGAACCCCGAGCTTTGAAATGGTTTGGGCTTATCCTTGGTTGGGCTTCCTTGCCCCCGACTCCATTCCCCTTCATGCCTTGGTTTCTTGTGAGGGAACTTCTTATCCTTCTTGAACCCTGATTTGTCACTCCGCCCCACATCCGAGAAATTCTCCACTTTCGTGATGGCCTCGGATAATGAGGCGAGCCAACTCTCCTCAAGCTTTCGCTTGGCCCAAGTGGGAAGCCCCATCACAAATTGGCATACACGATCCAACTCGTGCATGTGCCTGATCTCAAGCATGAGCTCGGAGTAAGCCTTCACATAATGCCTCAAATTTTCATTCGTGGCATTCACAAGGTCACGAAGTTTGCACCTAGAGATGTAATCGGAGTTCCTTGGAACAAACTCCGACTCGACTCGCTCCTTAAAGAACTCCCATGTGCAGCCGTGGTTCTTCCCCTCCTCTTGTCGGACCGTCCTCCACCATGTGGCGACGTAGCCTTTCAAATAGGATTGGGCAAGCTCCACGGCGGAATTCCGTCCAACCTTGGCGGCATGCAAGTAGTCGTCCATCTCCGCAAGCCAAGCATCCACAACCTTGCGATCGCGGGCACCATCGAAGTTCCCGGGCTTAGTCGGTTGGAACCTTTCACCCTTGGCGGCTCCCGTTTTGAGGGTCGCCACCAAATCACCAAAGTCGGGCCTTCCCATCTTGAGGAGTACTTCCAATTGCTCCGGGGTGAATAAGACCGAGCTCCTTTGTTCCTCTTCCTCATTTTGGGGATCATCTCGGTCCTCTCGGGGCATGGGTTCCTCCTCCCCAATAGATTCGGGCGGGGCTACTTGGTCATCGACGGGCTCCTCCAACACGGAGTCTTGCGGTTCTTCTTGGGAGCCATCCCAACCCAAGAAGTGAGCTTCACCACTTGCTCTGATACCACGTGACGCGCTCCCAAGTCACGGGGTGAAACCCACTTGAAGGTTTCACAAAGTCAAGTTGCGGAAGTTGAGACTTGGAGGCACGCTCTCGGCTTCCAACTCTAAAAAGGGGTAGAGGGTCGAGTTGGGAGCCTAGGGATTAGACTAGGAAGAGGTATTAGTTGATCAAGCTTGAATCTGCATCAAAACAAACCACCCAAGTGGTTAGTTCACATTCCGGGACACCCTTTGGTGCTGGGACAAGCCACAGGCACTTCGGACCACAAGACTCACCACGGCCCGGACTCGGGGGAAGCCACCACCTATACACATAATCTGTGCACTACGATTTGTAGTGCAGGAGGCTGGAGGCTGTTTGACTAAGAAAAAGGCCTCGCAGTGGGAGGCTTTATTTTTGTAAGGGGAAGTTGTTTTTGTTGACTTTTTTCACTTTTAGTTACTTTTAGTTACTTTTTTTAACCGTTTGTAACTTTCATAAATTACTTTTTACTGGGCCAGGAGGGCCAGGGGAAGCCTTTTATTAGTTTTATTCATTGTTCAGGGGGAAGGGGTGTGCCTTGATTTTTTTTTTTACTAGGCCAGGAGGGCTAGGGGAAGCCTTTTATTAGCTTTATTCATTGTTCAGGGGGAAGGGGTGTGCCTGGGATTTTTTTTTTACTGGGCCAGGAGGGCCAAGGGAAACCTCTTACTAGCTTTATTCATTGTTCAGGGGGAAAAAGGGGTGTGCCTTGGTTTTTCTTTTTTTAATTCTTTTACTGTTGAGGGGGAGGGAGGGGGGGTACAAGTTTATGTTTTTTTTTCCTCCTTCATTTGACATGTGGAAGGAGGAAGGGAAGCGGGTTAGTTTCTTTTCAAAAAAAAATTTCCATTGTTGAGTGGTTAGGGAAGGGGGGGGGGTCAAGGTGTTTTTTTATAAATATATATGTTGAAAGGGGATGGGAGGGGGAGGGGGTTGATTATTTTTCACAAATTCATAATGGGAGAAGGGGCGGCTACTGGTTAAAAGTAGCCACTTTCAAAATACTAGCCACTCATGGGCCTTGATTTTTTTATTTCTCCGTGAAGTCCTCTTATATGGGCATTTTTCCCCCTTATTTCCATCCTACATTCTTTTATTTTCATTTTCATTTTTTTCTTTTTTTTAGTTGTTACTTTTTATATTATTCTTTTCTTCTTCTTACTCAATGTTTTTTATTATATTTCTTAGTTTTACATTTCATTATTTCTTTATATTTTATTTATTGTATTTTATTTTTATATCATTTTTTTCACTATTTTTTTGAAGTTGTGCTAAAATATTTTCTTTTATTCTTAATCATGTTCTTATTTTTGTAAGAGGCATTGAACGAAAAATAATGAACAAGTGTATGCAACTTTTTTTAAAAAAGGTTCATTTCATGAACTTTTCAAAACAATCCATGTACTTTTAATCAAATAAGTTGGAACCTATACATATAATCTGTGCACGCAGTGCAGGAGGCTGGAGGCTATTTGACCAAGAAAAACCCTTTCAGAGTGTAAGCTGTTTTATCGCCCCTGAATCCACATACAATATCCCACCTTCCACCTCGTCGGGTACCTGTAGAAAGAAGAGAAGGAAAATCGGAAGAAGAGAAGGTATTAAATTTATTAAAATCATTTCATTCCCCGGTTACTTGTCTGAACAAGTTGAGAATTTTCTAGGATTATTTTTCCCCCGATTTTTGGCAGTTTATAAAGGAATATTTGACAAATCTTTTTTTTTTTGAAAAATTGCCAAAGGACAGAAATTTGCCCCCAAAAAAAGAAGCTGTAGCCACTGACAGGGTTTAGGGTTTTTTTGTTCAATTTTTCGACAGCAAAAATTTGGCAAACGTTTTTGCAAAAGAGGATTTGTCAAATTTACAGTAGGAATAAAAAACCCAAAGAATCCCCTTTGGAATTTTTTATTTTTTAAAATTGCAGGAACAAAAAGAGGGGCCCCCATCAGAGTGTCCATCTAGGTGGTTCAACTGTCCAACCCTTCATATGGGTGGAGCATTTGCGGAGGACGTCACAGGGTAGAGAACAGACGCAGAATCGATGCTTATATTTTGAATTTATGTTGTACTCATTTTTTTTCAACATCGTATTTGCATTGCACATGCATTGTGGAACGTAGGGGATGCAATGTTGCAACGACATGGCTACAAACTAGATATTGAATATTGACTTAATGTTTTATTCTTATTGCTTATGTTAATGTATGTATGTTGTAATCACACTTTCCCAACATTGTATTTGTATTGTTATTGTGTTGTGGAAGGTAGGTGATGTAATGTTGCAACAACACAATTGCGAATTGGATGTTCAATAGTGAATCAATGTTGTATTCATGTTTATTATGATGTTGTAAACGTGTTATAGGCACACCGCAACAAAAGCATTTAAAAATTGCATATCCACCATCGGTAGCAAGAGATATGATATCGAAACAACATGTTTACAAACTTTGTATTGGTATTGATTTAATAAATGATAATCAATATTGGACAGTATTGATAAATAGTGCTACTAGAGAATGCTCCACTGACCCAATTCACAAGGCCCACCTAATATGGTCAAATAAACCCTATACATATAATCTATGCACTACAAGTTGCAGTGCAAGAGGCTGGAAGCTGTTTGACCAAGAAAAAGGCCTTGCAATGGGAGGCTGTTTTTTTATAGGGGGAGGTAATTTTTTCCAAATCACGTGCAATTAATAGCGCCGTTATAAATCGGGGTTAATAATTTGCTATCATCATATATATAATTTCGCTTGTTGTGTGCGTGCGTCTGTAGAGGTGCTGAAACCCAGTGTCCGTTTATCGAAGTCTTGAAACCAAGATCCTGAGAGCCAAATATCGAGGTCTTGAAACCCAGGTCCTACAGCAGTATGGGGTTCTTTGGGGTCTCCTTTGGACTCCCAGTTTTTTTCTAGTGCCGTGTCGTGCCTTGCAGGCATGGGCGGATTGTGTCCGACCATCACGGGTAACCACTGGTTCATATTAATTAGGTGGTGGGCACGTTAAGACACATATATGTTTTCAAGGAGCCATATCGATCGGCCCATCGACCATTCTTTTGGGAACATCGGGCATGTCCCCCCCCCCCCCCTTTATGCCCTGGTTACTTGCCTGAACAATAAGAGAATTTTCTAGGATATTTGTTTTCCCAATTTGGGCAGTTTGTAAAGGAATATTTGATTTTATTTTGGAAAAACTGCCAGAGGACATAAAATTGTGTGCAAAAAAAGAAGTTGGAGCCACTAGCAGCTTGCCAGGATTTTTTTGTTCAAAATTTTTTCACTAGAAATTCTGGCAATGTTTCTTACGAAAGATTTCTTTTTTTAATTTACACCAGGAATAAAAAACCGAAATAATCACCTTTGGAGATATATAAATATATATATATATAAAGGAATTGCGGGGGGAAAAAAATAGGGGGCCCTGTCATAGTCCATCCAGGCGTTTCAAGTGTCCAACTTTTCACAAGTGTAACCAATGGGAAGCTGGCACACCCCGCGGGGGGGGGGGATGTCATGAAAAGATTTATTAATTTCTTGTTGAAGGTGGGTTTAGGATTAGGTTGTGATTGTTTATTTTATTTTTCTCTCTCCATCCTCTCGGCCCCTTGAACAAGAATTAATTTTGATATTGGGCTATTTGACTAGAAGGGAATGGAGGTATGTGAGGATCCGTTTTTTGTTCTGGGTTTGGGAAGAGAAGTGGGACAAGTGGTGAATGTTATTTTAGGAAAATGCATGGGCGGCAGTGTTGAAATAGTGAACTTTTTTTCCATAGATTGCGAGAGGTCAACCGTATATATATATATATTTCGGCGAGGGGGTTTTGTGTTGAAAAAACAAACTTTTTTTTTGTTGGGCGTTTTGTCTTGTACATCATCCAAAGGAATTTTTTTTGTGTTTTTTTTTTGGTTATCATGAGACCACATGCTATTCCACTTTGGATTTTTTCCTTTCTTCTTATCTTCCTTTTTTTTCTTCTATTTCTTCTTCGACTTTTAAAAGGCATTCTCTTCTCCCTTTTTTTCGTCCTCCCCTCTTTCTCCGGTATCCTCATTTTTCCCCCTTTTCCATATTCTTCTTCTTATCGAATGTTTCTTATCGTTTTTTTGGCGTAATTCTTGGTTTTACTTATTCATTTATTTTTATTTATTTGTCTAATTTTTATCATTTATTTTTCTTTTTCTATTTTTTTCAATTTGTCGTAGTATATTTTCTTTATCCTTCGATCCTTTTCTTGGGTTTGCAAGATGCAGGGAAGGAATAGCAAGGAACAAGTACAAAACGAATAGCAAGGAACAAATCCGGAAGTAATGTGCGAGTTGTTCGACTCACCGGTACGCCCAATACTGAGCCATGCATGCGAGGTGTGGACAGGTTGTATAGGGGCGAAAGGGTTGCAACGAGTAGAACAAGTACACAGAATGTTCCGGAGAGGAATATCGGGGGTCAATAAAATAACAAGCATTTTTGTTGTGTCGGGTGAGTTTGGAAGGTATCCATTGGAGCATTTCTGGTGGCAACAAACTCTCAAGTATTATGATAGACTAGGGGACTTCACTCCAGATCGTCTGTTGTACTATGCCTGCCAGACCCAGCTCCCGATGCTTAGTGTGCCCAATGATAACCAACAATGTTGGCTCCGGAACGTGCAGTTGTGGCTTGATGACGAAGGGGTGGGGGCCCCCTATACTAATGTCGAGCATGCTGTAGCAAGGGCACGTGCTTCTAATCTAGCATAACACCCTAGGGTTGTTCTACTAGGGTGGATCCCTCAGAATACACATAGAAATAAAAAGAAAGTTGTTTATGTGTCAATAATCTTACATATGGTGTGTAAATTTTTTACACCTACACAAAAATAGTGTAAATGTGTGGGGCATATAAGGGTACGTATTATATGTTATATTTATTTAATGATTGTATCTATTTGAAATCCATATTAATTAGTTGTGAATGCATCTCTAAGCATTATTTTATTTTATTTTTGGTTGCAATGGGCCACATGGATTGGCCATCTTAAAAATTTGCCGGCCCTTTTTTCAAATATAAACGTAAGGGATGTAATGTTGCAACAACATAGTTGCAAACCAGATATTCAATATTAACTCAATGTTTTATTCTTGTTGCTTATGTTACCGTACATAAGTTATAATCATACTTTCCCAACATCGTATTTGTATTGGTTTGTGTGTTATTGAACGTAGGTGACGTAATGTTGCAACAACACAATTGCAAATTGGATATTCAATAGTCAATCAATTTTCATTGTTTAGTGGCTGAGGAAGGGGGGGTTTTGGTTGGTTAAATTAATTTAATTCTAGTTAAAATAAACTAAACTTTGTTGAATAATAGGTTTTTGTTATTAAAAAAAAAATGGATAAGCTTCTTTGGCGGCGAAGCGGTTGCGAGATCCGTCTTTTTTGTCTTGTATCTTGCGGTTTAGGGTTTGATATGTGGACCTCTCCTCCCCGTGGCGGGCCCTCTTCGTGCACGAGGGGTCGTCGTTCCTTTTTGTCTCTCGCTCATCCTCACAGTCTTCTTGTCATCCACGTGCAGCACGGTTTTTGTTGAACCAACCTTTGAAGTAAAAAATGCCCGTTGGCTTCTTGTTTTGGTTTCCCTATCTTTTCGCGCGACGATCTGCGGTTTTCCTTGTTCTTCTGCAGATGTCTTCTGGCATAATCCAAACATTCATATCATATGACACAATTTGAGCTATTTGATACCTTGGATAATGGAATCCAACAAAGTTCAATGGAAAAATCGTTTTTGACATTCGATTAACTACAATGTGGAATAGGTTTGCTTGGAATAACAATTTTACTAGCCCAATTCCCCCAACTTTACTCTCCAAAAATTGGAATTTCACGTAAGTTTCTTTTAATCAAACATCCCAATCTTTACCAGTAATTTTTGTAAAAAGATTGTTATATATGAATTTGTGTCCAATGTGAAAATAGGTAAATTATTGTTAGTTCAACATTTGAGAAATTATGTTTGTTAAACTTTCAAGGTACCTTTCGGGAAACCCATTTTTGTAAGGGCCGCCATCAATATCCAGCACAAAATCAACAAATATTGCAATCATAATCGGTCTTGTGTTAGGTGGCATCTTAGCACTTGTCATCATCATTTTTCTTATTGTTTGTATCAAATGTAAATCCTATACCAAATGATTTACCAAAACAAAGGAAAGGACCGGTGGACATTTACAAATAGTGAAGTCTGTTCATGGGGGTAAGCGATTGACTATCTAAATTTACGTCTTTTATGTCATCCAACAATAGACCAATTTGTTAAATATTGGGATCTAATGTAGTACATATTTTCCCCACATATTTGTGTTCAATATAATCTCCTCATAATGTTAAGGTTGAAATGATGATATACTAAAATGTGACCACTTTTTGGATTACATTGTCCAACTTATCACTTGCTCATTGGTCTAGAAGAAGGGGGTTATAACACATAATTTTTTCCCTTGTCTTGTCTAGTTTTAGTCACTTCCTCATTGGTTTAGAAATTAGTTACACCTGATAACGAATGAGAGGAGCCAGATTATTGAAATAGTTTGAACCCATTCACACCTCAACTATATTCCATAATTTGGTTGTTTTTGCCAATTACCTAATGCTTGGTAATGACATGTACCCTACACTATCTTGAGTTCAAATTTGGATAGTTAGTCACATTATCTTTGAATCTTTATTTACTCTATTGAAATTCAAGTTGGAAATTTATTTGTGATGGCTCATTATTTTTAAACTTATAATATACTATGTGAAGTCAAGGGATTGAAAGCATTGTGTAGATTCTCACACCAAAGTTATGTGAAATATACAAGCCTCTTCAAAATATATAGAAGCATGTATATTGTGATTTCAATTTGATGAAAATTTATGGCAACTAGGTAGAATGGACATTCAATTGCATGTAACAAGGTTAATGACTTCATGTCTATTTCAATTTGATCATGTAGGTGCAAATCCTTACTCACTTGCTCAAGTTACTATTGCAACTAACAACTTTAAGATTCAAATTGGAAAAGGAGGGTTTGGATTTGTGTATTATGGCAAACTTGAAGATGGACAAGAAGTGGCAGTCAAAGTACGTGATGTTAAATCAAGCCAAGGGCCATCTGAATTCTTTAATGAGGTTAGTAAAATTTCAAGACATTTCAATGATGTTGTTTGTAGTTGAACTTTGTTGTGAAGAAGATAATTGTAACCTATTTACCATTCATTTGTATCGTGAATAGTGCACAACCATGTGAACCCCACATGTAAAAGGAGGTGATACCTACACTGACATGCATAAAGGTTTGAACAATTTCATGTGGCACACCAACTTCAACAAATTGCATCAAACTTGTTTGATATAATGCCAATTATAAATTGTTTTAAAGTGTTGCACTCATGTTTGAACTTGAACCAATCATCTATGCAATGTTGAATGATTGTGTTTGATGAAGGTGGATATTCTATCGAGGGTGAGTCATCGAAGTTTGGTGTCATTGATTGGATATTGCTTGGAAGATGACCAACAAATGTTGATTTATGACTACATGCATAAAGGTTCATTATATGACCATCTATATGGTACGATCAATTTTTATTGAAACCTTGAATTTGAACACTTGATTGAGCAACAAGTTGTAATTTTATAAAAACTTTCTATTCCTTGTTCAGCTTGTCTTAATCATGTTTTATTTATCGGTCAACTATATATTAAATATATGATTGTAAGTTAATATGATTTATTTTCCTTTGTTTGAAGCATAGGTCATTTATCAACATCAGCTAATGAACAACTTGATTGGACAACACGTTTGCACATTGCCCTCAATGCATCACAAGGTAATGATTTGAAAGAAAATTATAATTTGTGTCCATTAATGTACATTCTTACAATTCAATGTTGGAAATTATTCTCTTTTGTTGATGGACAATTCACCACTTCTTTAATATTTGAACTTTGATCATGTAGCAATTAAAACCCAACATGAGATTTTTAAAAATCTATTTGCAATGATAAATTTTATAGTGATGTTTTATAAACATTATTTTGGAATTACAAGTTTGGAATATTTACATTCGAGGTGCAATCTAAGCATTATTCACCATGATGTAAAAACCAGTAATATTCTACTTCCTAGTGACATGAAAAATGCAAAAGTTGCAGATTTTGGATTATCACGATTAACACATGGAGAAAATATTACCCATATTACAACTAATGTTAAAGGGACTACAGGGTATCTTGATCCAGATTGAGTGTTTAACTATTTTTTTCTAAACAATATTTCATGGTCCAATAATCATATGATAATGTGTGTCATAGATTATATTGATTATTCATTTGATTATTACATGTTATTCATCTTAGTTTGTAAGGCATGTTCCAATTTTTTACTAAATATTTCAAGACCAACTTGATGTATCATGTTATATTGATTTGGAATTAAGAATTGATGTGCATGGACTCTATTATTGACAGGTATTTTACATCACGATGTTTGTCAGTAAAAAGTGATGTATATAGCTTTGGTGTTGTGCTTTTGGAAATAATATCTGGACGCAAAGCTATTGATACAACGTTACCAAATCGAGAGGCTTGGAACCTATGTGATTGGGTAAGTTATAATCATGTAATAAATTACATTTTAAATCTTCATTTTTAACTTAAACAATCCTCATAAATCTCATTTTCAAATTAATAATTTGATAGATATGTATACAATATTGAAAATATTATATTCCTATATCATTTTTTGAAAAGTTTGATTATGTTTGTGGTCTAAAACACAATTAAATTATTTGTGATGATCATATGTTTTAGTTAGGAGGGGATGATAATTATCACACAATTTATTTTTTCCATTTTTTAATGTAGCATTATAATCAAATATCTCAAGAACATCTTAGGATTAAATGGCAACAATTTTCAAAAACTTATCAAAACCATTTTAAAATGGCAAATTAATTTGCCCCAAAAAATAAATTCCTAACCCAAAGGTTGGAAAAATCTTCCTTTTTTACAAAAAATTGGCAATTTTTTCTAAAAATACAAAGAATATGCAACATATCTTTTTGTCATAATGTGAAATTTTTGACCTTTAAAAAATTTGTGACACAATTTTGATAATGAAAATAATCCATCAAGTTTTAGCATAGCAAGAAGAAAAATACGTTTGTTTAATATTCACCTTAAGGTTTTCTTGAAAGTGACATCATTCAAGGTACAATAACATATATGCATTTGTTGAATAGGTGCGATTCAATCTTCAAGAAGGCAATATGAACAAAATTTTGGATCCTATTGTGAAAGCTTCAAATCCCAACCTTGATTCCATATGGATTGTTGTAGAAATTGCCATCCAATGTGTGGAACCCAAAGCTATTCATAGACCAATAATGACCAAGGTAGTTGAAGAACTGCGAATTGCAGTCGCCTTTGAAGAAGGCAATGCACTACCATCTAATTATTCACATAGTATGAAATATGATATTCAAAATCAATCTGGATCTCAAACGGTGTTAATGAATCCTCAATAACAAATAAAAGTTTGTAACTCTTTTGGGCACCATCACATGTATGAATAGTATATGAAATGTTGTATCTAGTCAAAGAATTGTATTGATATGGCTAATGAACTTAAAGTTTTTTAAATACATCCATATAGAGGTTCTAGCTTCACTTCATGTATTCAATCTTTAATATTCACATGTATAGTAATGTGATAATTTGTTTTATGTTTTACAAAACATGTTCAAAAACTTAAAAGTTATCTTAGTGTAATTAAATTTTATTTCATATATTAGTATTGGGTTATTTCCAAAAGTCCTAAACATTGAAAAACAAAATAAGTTTCATACCAATCATAAATTTCATTTATATGTGATCTTTAATGTCATCTAGGCATTTCAATTATTCACATTCCTAGAAAAAAAATAAAAGTTGAATATAATTACATGTAAGAGATTGAAGCCAAAGTTGATTTAGTTCACAAAATGCATGGTAATTATGGCCACTTTGATTCAATACATATTAAATTTAAATCTATTAAGTAGTATATTAACAAACATGGATGTAATGAACTCATTCTATAAAATATGGACATTAGGCCTAGGAATATTGGAAAACAATTGGTCCACAATGCTTCTAAGCACATATTATCAAAATTTCATTTTTGAAAGGAAGCAATGAAAGTTTGAAACTTATAATGTGAGTTCTATGTATTATACAAACATGTTAACAACTAACAACAATGATGGAATTCAAATGATATAATGAAAAAAAAGATTTTGATGGTCATTAAAAGCACTCACAAACTCCAATGACCATAAAGGATTTGTACAAATCCTATTCTATTTATATTCAGTTTCATGACCAAAACCGAAACACAAAGTGCAATGCTCAAAATGTGCTAATTTGAAACTTGTTTGAGGCAATTTTCAACATAAATGGGTAGAATGGATTCTTAAATGGTGAAATAAGTTCATCAAATAACATCTTCAACTACTTGTTTGTCAATATTGTTCCATGTAAGTTTTTCCAATGATTTAATACCAAGCTTGAAGGTGCAAACAAATCTACAAATGTTAGAAGTGTAATCATTGCTTGGTTTACTATACGCACATTTTAAGGTCAAAAATAAAAGTTTTAATATTGAAGATGTTTATTATGTTCATATGAAAATGTCCAACTAATGAACCCACCTTTTTCAATTTGTTAATTTTGGAATTGGCTAATAAATTAATAGACCAATGAAGTGGTGCATGTGTAGGCCTTATCCTTACATGTTCACAACTTCATGCCCATGTCAACACTTCACAAAAATGGTTTATCCCATTTGTTTACTAATTTATTAGCGAATTCCAAAAGTAACAAATTAAGGAAGGCCAATGATTCAAAGGGATACAATCATAATGGTCATAGGCTCCACAAAACATTTTAATCCATAAAATATGGATGGGATTTTGGGATATTTGGAACTAAGACAATTTGGAAACATCATTTTATGAATATAATTTGAAAATCAAATCACCCCTTATTTAAAATATCCAATTCCTTATTTTGATTAAATATAATCATTAATCATTCTATGACTCAAATAAAATTGAAACCAAAATTTCCCATATGAATATTAAATTTATGCACCGTAAGGTGAAAATCATTTTATTGCTAATGATTTTTTAAATAATAACATTGTAATAGGAATCATAAGTACTTACGAGAGTGAATTTTGAAAGCAATGAATTATCCAATCAAGTTGATGTGGTAGAGCAAGGTTGGTTATTCAAGGTGAATCTTTCGTGACCCGGAGGAGAAGCTGTCCTCGAGCGTCTGAAAGCATTGGCGTTCAGGGTGCTGCGGTGCGTTTCTTTCTCACTTTCCAAGTTGTTGCTCTCGGAGCGGGTTTGGACGAGGTCGTGCTGCAAGGGAGGAAACCGGCACGAAAGGAAAAAGTTTGTGCGTTTTAGAAGCTCCTTTGTTCATCCGGGAGGTTTGCAAGATGGTGTTTTTTGATGGCTACTTTCCCGACCTCTACTGATGCCAAACCACGCTTGATCCTTGATCGTGTAGGTCTGCGGTTTGGAGAGAAGAACGAAAGCTCAGGACGCTCTTGAGTGCAATCGATGCTTGCCTTCTGTCGGGACATCTGCTACTTGTGCCGATCCGCACTCGATCCTTGACCGCGTCCGTTTGCGGTTCGGAGAGGAGAATAGGAGCTCTGTGCACCCTCGAGCACGACCAAAGAGTCAGGGTTGTGCGACCGGTACACATCTCTGCATTTTATTTTCGTTGCATCATGTGGGAGGGCAGCCAAGGTTTAGGGTTTAGCCTAGGGAAGACAGAGACGATTTCGATCCAGTCGTCAGTGATGCGTGAGTGCCCGGGTTTAGGGTTGGCTTTAAACTTCTAGAGCGAGTTGGACTTGGCAGTTCGAGGGTTAGAGAGGTTGGAGGTCTGTATGTGTGAGGCAAATTGGGAAAGCATGGACGCCTGGGTTCGTTGAAGTCAGTCCATGTGCTGTGTGTTTTCGGACCCTCTCTTTCCAGTAGGCTGCTGTGATCACATAAGCCTAATGGGAAGCCATCGTTATGGGGCCTTTTTTCTCGATGCAAACGACAATGACCAATAAATTTTGTTCTCTGTAAGAAAATTCCGGTTAGGTCGTCAGTGGACCCAGTGATTTGAAGCTAGTAGAAGCCATTTTGAATTTTGGGTGCAAAAAAGCCAGCTGTGGGCGATGTCTGTTTGTTGAAAGCAAGCACTAAAGCAGATAAACCATGGTACACTGAAGAGAACGTCGCAATTCTCTCTTGGTTTAAAGGTTCTTCTTGTTTTGTTCATAAGTGGAGTGCAAAACTTTGACAACAGGACATGATCTAGTGCAGAAGGAAGCTCTGATTCCAAGAGGTCAGGCCCGGGTCCAAAGTGTACAGTACAAAGTTTGTGGGTAGAAGTTGACAAAGGCACAGTCGATGTAGCCGGAACTAATGGAGAGATGAGCACCCAGGGCCACAATGGTCTTGCACGACGGTGCTAGCAATGCTATCAGGCTGGTGCCCAGTTTGCCGAGCGGAGAGCTGTGTCGAAGATTGGTGCCACTGAGCCCTCGGAGCTTGCTATCCAGCAAAATGCACAGGGTCTGGCTCGCTATGCCATCATCTCCCATTCTCCTAAACTGTAAACCATCCACTACGGTCTTAATGTGCTGCATAGTTCGTTGTTTGGTAATCTTGGATGGTGATGATGGAAGGTGGTTCTAATAGCACAGAAGTTTCCACAAGATAACTATTTAACATGAGAGGACAAGCTTTTGTTCATTAGTGGGTTCAACACTTATTGGTTCATAAGGACTTCATACTATAGGGTCCAAAGGTCACGGGTATCCACCAGTAAGTACTAAATCCATGCATTTTAGCAATGTTAGATCATGGAATAGGAAGCCACGTGTATTACCATTACAAACCACTTTCTACAATGGTATCACATTTTCTGTTGATTTTTTCTATATTGCAAGCATACCATAATTGTGCTATGAATGTCAAATCACCAAATAAGAAAACCAAGTTTAGTGGTATTGCAAAACATTTTTTTGTAGTGGTATCATATTGTATATCGATATTTTTGCATCACAAACATATAAGCCTAGAAGAGAAAAATTCTACTCCCAAATGTTGAAACTAGGAAAATCTTAAACCCCATACATATGATCCGGGCACCCACATAACAACCAAGAATCCAACTACGAATTTATGTTGTCTGCATGACAAAAAACATTTCTGGCAAGTCCCTCTTTTTTTCCTTGCAATATGTCCTTGGGTATATCAATAAGAAAGGACCAAACAATGAATTGCTTCCAGGTAGAATCTCCCAGGGTTTAGGGCCTTGTAGCCCATCCAACTATCGTAGCATTGTACACACCCATCAGTCTAAACTGTCTCTCTATTGCTGGCTTATCCTTTTGGACTGTCCTTTTCCTTAGGTGATCTGAGAGAGAGCTTTCTCTAGGTGGCAAGATGATGTGAATGATACCACACCAGGCAGAGACAGGGTAGGTTTCGTCCAGTTAAGTTTTATGTGATGCATTGTTTGTCAGACTAGAATTCTCTTTTCAACGATAGAAATAATCTCACGGAAGGATGCATGGAATGGAAGGATGCATGGGATGCATAGGATGCATTCATTCCGTAGACAATTTCCTGTACCTATATGGTACCTGCGCGATGGTTTAGGACATATTCCACCTTGGTCCAAACCTATACATATGATTTTTTCTTTAGACTTTTTGTAGCAGTTTCCCCCTGCGGACAAAGAGCCTATACATATGATGTGAGCATTATAATCATAAGGTATCAGGTTCAAGGCTGTTTGACCACAAAAAAACCTGGTGCAATTCCAAGCTATGCATATGTTGTGCGCATTACGCTCACCCCATGCAATGTAAGGTTGTACGACTACGGGGGGAAACTGTTTTTGGGGACTCTTTTGTTATTTTCTGTTACTGTTCATAGCTTGGGGACTCTTTTGTTACTTTCTGTTACTGTTCATAGCTATTGTACATTACTTTTTACTTTCGAAGGGGGGCAAGGTGTGTTGTTTTAATTTATTTTTTGGTTGTTCAGGGGGAGGGGGTGCACCCATACATATGTTCATCACAAATTTCTTTTGCTGTTGAGGCGGAAGGAGTGCACCTTCATTTTTTCATCAAATCTTATTTTACTGTTGAGGAGGAGGGGGGTGGAGGTTGATGTTTTTTTCCTTTTTGCTTTGACTTATGGAAAGGGGGAAAAGGGTAGGTGTAACATGATGAATTTTCTTTTAATTTTTCATTCAAGGTGGGTTTAAAGTTAGCTTGCAATTTTTATTTTTTATTTTCCTTTCTCCATCCTATATTTATTCATTGTTCAAAGGGAGGGGGTGAGAATGATTTTTTTAAAAATTTATTTTACTTTGGAGGGGAGGCGGGGTACAAGTGAATGTTTTTATTTTCGTCCTTCATTTAACATGCGGAAGGAGGAGGGGAAGGGGGTTAAGTTTTTTCTCAAAACAAATGTTTTTTCATCATTGAGCGGTTAAGGAGGGGGGGGGGGGTCAAGGTTTTTATTTATTCAATATATATATTAAAAGACGTCGAGATGTTAGATGAAGCTTCCTTTGAATCCGCCCGTCAACCATCCGTCCGATCCGTCACACCATCCCTCCATCGAGAGTCCGACACTGGAGCTTTCTGCCCGGGTGGGGGTGGTGGGAGGTTGGAGGGGAGGTTTTTTTTTTCAAGGTGTATTTGGTGCAAAGAGTGGATAGTCCATGAGAGGATTTATTTTCCTTTCAGCCGACGGGAAGGGTCAAGGTGCCTTGCTTTTCAAGTTTGGGGGGCGGGAAGGATTTTTTTCCCATTTTTCCCTGTTTCCCAATGTGTTCTCACGGTGTTCCCTCTAAGTTCCCAACGGGTTCCCAGTATGTTCCTTGTATTTTCCAACCTTGATTAAGAGATGTTTTGTTCTCACATGGAAGGACGATGAATAAAAAAACAGTCTTGCTAATTCTCGGACAACATGGTAATACAAGATGTCAATGGTAAAATTCTTGCAAAGCACCAAATAAAGGTTTTAACAAATGCCACGGGAGGACTTGCTAAGTGGCAGGTCGAGTGGTTAAAAAGTCAGGATGTCTCTGAAAGATAAATTGCAACAATCTGAAGGTGGAGCAAAAAAAACTTGGACATCTTCCAAAGGTGAAAAGGCTCGCCACAACTATGGTGTTAAAATGCATATTTTCCTTTGAAAAAGGCTTGAGCAACAGCCTTGTCTCTTGTTGCCTCAATTTTCAAGCTCAGTCGGCTCGAATCTTCTACACGTTCTCTCGTTCGCATCCACAACCATAGCCCCCCGAGTATTGCCCAACTCGTTGTCGTCTAAACAAATCTCTGTGAAATGCTCACACCTCCTTAGCATACCGTAAGCTCTCTTGAAGGAAGATGACGGCAAGCAAAGAGAATTGTGATGTTGCACACATATCAGATGAGATGGTGGGAAAGTTTTCAGGGGGACGATCAACTGAGAAGGAGCCATTTCCATGTGACGGAAATCCTCCTTTCTCCAAAATCCAGTTGAATTGCAAGGGTTGCAATCCTTTCCTGGTAAAGATGCCCAGACACAAACACCCTAGTTATGCGCTCACGACTCTGTGAGACGGACCGTTGAGAACCCCCCAACCCGCAGTCATCGAAACATTTGAACGAACGGAGGCATCCCGAAAACTTCAATACCGGCACACTCCGGTCGATCGAGAGCGTTCGCGGAGGACGTCACAGGGTAGAGAACAGACGCAGAATCGATGCCTATACATATGGTCGGGTCGAAAGCATCCACGAAGGACGTCGCAGGATAGATAACGGACACGAAAGAATCAGAACAAACCAGTCAACAAAGCTCTCAAGAAAGACCGGACAGAGAAACAAGGGTAGGCAAAAACGAGGGAAGAAAACGGGGAAAGACGGAGAGCAAGCGGGCTTCCAGGGAGAGGTCCCCAACAAGAAGTAGCTTGCAAGACCCCACCTACGGGACCCGAAGAGCAAAGTCATTTGGAAAGCGCCAAATGCGGGAATTCCGAACAGGGAATTCTCTTCGAGAACCGACCCTCTTCTCCTCTTTAGAATGACTGGAAAAGGGCAGCCTTTGGCCTTGAGGAAGACGAGAAGACCGACCATCCGGAAGACTCTCACAGTCACAAAATCTCTAGAATCTGTCGGATGGACTGTTGAGAACCCCCCAGCCTGCAATCATCGAGACATTTGAACGAACGGAGGCATTCCCTAGACTTCAACACCGGCACACTCCGGCCGGCTGACAGCGTTCGCAAAGGACGTCACAGGGTACAGACCAGACGCAGAATCAATGCCTATACATATGTTCGGGTCGAAAGCGTCCGTGAGGGACGTCGCAGGATAGACGACGGACGCAGAAGAATCAGAACAAACCGGTCGCGTCGGCAACAAACGCGTCAAGAAAGGACCATACAGAGAAACAAGGAAAGGCAGAAACGGAGGGAGAGAACGCGGAAAGACGGAGAGCAAGCGGGCTTCCAGGGAGGTCCCTAGCGAGAAGCAGCTTACAGGACCCCATTCACAAGACCGGAAGAGCAAAGCCATTCAGAAAGCGCCGAATTCAGGCATTTCGAAGTGGGAATTCTCTTAGAGAACCGACCCTCTTGTTCTCTTTAGCACGACTGGAAAAAGGCAGCCTTGGCCCTGAGGAAGATGAGAAGACCGACCCTTCGGAAGACTCTCACAGCCACAAAATCTCAAGAATCCGTGAGATGGACTGGGTTTAGGACCCCCCAGCCCGCAGTCATCGAGACATTGGAACTAACGGAGGCGTTCCGAAGACTTCAATACCGGCGCACTCCGGTCGGTCAAAAGCGTTCGAGGAGGACGTCACAGGGTAGAGAACAGACGCAGACTCGATGCCCATACAGATGCTCTGGTGGGAAGAGTCCGTGACGGACGTCGCAAGACAGACGATGGATGCAAAGAGAAGGCGTCAAGAGTGCACTCGTCCCTCTTCACGTCATAGGACAAACCACAGACGCAAGAGAAGGCATCCCTCCGTCAAGAGTGCACTCGTCCCTTCGAAGATCGAGGGAGGGAGGACAGGGGTGCGGGTCGGGAGGGGGTACCTGAGGTCGTCGTAGAAAAGCAAGGACGGAACGTGACAAATGGGCGCGGACAGAGGACGCATCCACCGTCGTGCAGTCCGTCACCCATCTCGGTAGACCTCGCATCGCCTCCCGCGCACGATTAGCGCTCCTGCCTCCGTCGGTGCCCACAGCGCCCCCGACTCTCTCCCTCCGAAGAAACATTCCGCTGCCGAAATGCACGCAACGCCCCCGGCTCTCCCTCCCTCCGAAAAGCTCTGCCGTCGGTGGGCGAGCAAAGCCCCTGACTTTCTCTTTTCGAAACACTCTGGCCCCGGCGTACGCGCAATGCCCCCAGCTCTCTCCCTTTGAAACAGTCCCCCGCCAACGTGCGCGCAACGCCCCCAGCTTCTCTCCGCCCTGAGCACTTTGCTACCAATGTGGGCGCGCACGCGGGGCGGGGGGGGGGGGGGGGGAGGTTGGGGCACTTAGCCGGAGGTCGTCGACTCGAGCATCAACCTCAACGGGCAGGGCACAGGAGGAGGAACGGATGGACGGCGGCCGGAAAACGGAGACATCGGAAACAAACGTGGGAGGAAATCGCGGCGTACTCCAAGCGGCGATCCCGTAGACAACAATTTAGCCCGATTCAGGAGGGGAAATGAGATATCTCACCGTCGGCCGCACATACGAAAACTGACTATTAAAATAAATGGTGATACGAATTTTATTTTTTTCGAAATTTGGCTAATTCGGGCGGGGGTTTAAGGTTTAGGGTTTTCGGGCGGGTGTAAACCCGAAACCCTAAACCGAGACAAAGCCCACACATTGGCAGAATGTGCACGGGGTAGGGTTTCGTCATTGTCACGAAAAATTTGTTTTTTGGTTCAAGCTCGGACCCAGGGTTTAGGGTTTACGGTTACATTGGTGTCCCCACCAAAATTAGGTTTTTTTTTTGGGTTTTGAAGTGACCTACCCCCATTTTCAAGGGTTCTAAAGCCAATGGTGCAATAAAATTTCTTTCATCTATCAACATTTGAAAGATATGGGGGGTGTGAAATTTCTTGGGGGCCGGATAGATGAGGGCATAAAGGGTTAATTATGATATGTGTTGAAAGTTTTGAAGTGACCTATCCCCCCATTTTCAAGTGTTTTAAAGCTAGTGGTGAAGTTATTTTTGCTTAAAAGTGTAAGGTTTGCAAGATATATGACATTTTGGGTTTTTGTGTTTGATGGGCATTTTTAGATATTTGGAGATGACTTACCCCCCCATTTTCAAGTGTTCTGAAGCCAATGATGTAAAAAACTTTCTTTACACTATCACCATTTGGAAGGTATGGGGTGGTTTGACTTTTCAGTCCCTGGTTGACTTTTCCTGGGCAATCACAGAATTTGAATGTTTGGACAGTGCAGTTCATAATGTTGCTTGGGGATACCAAAAACCCAAGAAAGTGCATAGCGAATGCCATTGTGGAGATGAAGATTACACATGAAGTGTTTAGGGCTACTATGGAATCCACCTAAATTTTTTTTCCCAAAGTTATTGGGCTTTGATTTAGTTTTGTAAAAAATATGTAGTTGTATCAAGTTTTGCCAAATTTATGTAATTATGTGAAGTTTTAACCAAATATATGGAATTATGTGAAATTTTGCCAAAAATAGAAAGTTATGTGTTAATTTTGCCAAATTTATGGAGTTATGCCCAGTTTTGCCAAAAATATGGAATTATATGAAATTTTGTCAAAAATATAAAGTTGTGTGTTAGTTTTGCCAAATTTATGGAGTTTTGCCAAGTTTTGCCAAAAATATAAAGTTATGTGTTAGTTTTGCCAAATTTATGGAGTTATGCCAAGTTTTGCCAAAAAAAAAAGTTATGTTTTAGTTTTGCCCAAAATATGGAATTATATGAAGTTTTGCCAAAAATATAAAGTTATGTGTTAGTTTTGCCTATACATATGATCTGGCCACTACACCTGGTTTTTTGAGTAAATATGATAAAACCTACAAAGCTTAAAACTACAATAACTTCTTCATTATAAATTAAGATTTGTTTTGAACTCAAAACACTAAAAATTAAAGTAGCAAATATGAGCAATTCACGCATTTGTATTCCTCTTCTTTCTTGGTCCGTTTTGGATATTTACTAGAGTGTTCCTCTGTCCGCGTAAAACATATATTTTGTTGAGAGCGGTGCTTTGACGTAAAGCTAGAAAAGTGTGATGATAAGTAGAGGGACTCATGGTTGAGAGTGCATTTTTTTTGATTATTTGTGAGACACTAATTTCTCCCAAGAAACATACATAAGATTTATTCATTTTTTTCAATTGATTAGCATTTAAGGCTAGAGGCTACTTGACCACAAAAAAGGCCTTGTAGTGGTAGGCTATTTTCTCATAATGGCAGGTTGTTTTTGTTGACCTTTTTCACTTTTTGTTACTTTTTTTACTGCTTGTAACTTTTATAAGTTTCTTTTTACTGCTGAAAGGGGTAAGGTTTGTTACTTTTAATACTTTTTTACTGCTTGTAACTTTCATAAATTACTTTTTACTAGGCCAGGAGGGCCAGGGTTTATATTATCTTCATTGTGGGATGGGGGGCGAGGGTGCACCTTGATTTTTTTCCTTCATTTTTTTGACTGTTTAGGGGGAGGGAGGGGGTTGGAGGTTGCTGTTTTTTTTTCCCCTTCATTGAAAATGTGGAAGGAGGAGGGGGGAAAGGGGTAAATTTAGGGGCTCTCGAAATGTTTTTAGCATTGTGGAGAGGATAGGGAGGGGAAGAGGGTAAATGTTTTTTACAAATTCAATATGGGACGGGGGCAAAGGGTGCACCGGGGGAAAGGGTGCACCTTGATTTCTTTTCTTTTTTTCTTTTTACTGTTGAGGGGAGGGGGGTGGAGGGTAATGGTTTTATTTGACATGTGGAAGGAGGAAGGGAAAGGGATGATTTTTTTTTAAAATTTTCTTTTTTCATTGTGGAGTGCCTAGGGACCGGGGGAACTTGAAAGGGTTTTTTTTTTAATATGTTGAAGGGGGATGGGAGGGAGTTTTTTTTCTATGTTGAAAAGGGATGAGAAGGGGTTTTTTTTTTCTATGTTGAAAAGGGATGGGAGGGAGTGTTTTTTATTTTTTTTCTATGTTGAGAAGGGATGAGAGGGGTTTTTTGTTTTTACAAGTTCATAATGGGGGGGCGGGGGGGTTAGGGTTCGTTTAATGAATTAATTTTTCTCTCTCCTTCATTTGACATGTGGAAGGAGGAGGGGAAAAGGGTTAGTTTTTTGTTGAATTCTTTTTTCATTGTTGAGTGGCTCGGAGGGTCAGTGTTTTTTTAAAAAAATATGTTGAAGGGGGATGGGACGGGGAGGGGGGTTTTTTTTTTTAAAATCTTCTTTAGGGCGTTGAATGGCTTGTCTTGTGGGTTACGAGACATCAGGGCGATGAATGGTAAATGGGTTACAATTATCTTCCTCACAACAAAGTTCAACTACAAACAACATCATTGAAATGTCTTGAAATTTTACTAACCTCATTAAAGAATTCAGATGGCCCTTGGCTTGATTTAACATCAAGTACTTTGACTGCCACTTCTTGTCCATCTTCAAGTTTGCCATAATACACAAATCCAAACCCTCCTTTTCCAATTTGAATCTTAAAGTTGTTAGTTGCAATAGTAACTTGAGCAAGTGAGTAAGGATTTGCACCTACATGATCAAATTGAAATAGACATGCTCAATAACCTTGTTACATGCAATTGAATGTCCATTCTACCTAGTTGCCATAAATTTTCATCGAATTGAAACACAATATACATGCTTCTATATATTTTGAAGAGGCTTGTATATTTCACATAACTTTGGTGTGAGAATCTACACAATGTTTTCAATCCTTGACTTCACATAGTATTATAAAATAATGAGCCATCACAAATAAATTTCCAACTTGAATTTCAATAGAGTAAATAAAGATTCAAAGATAATGTGACTAACTATCCAAATTTGAACTCAAGAAGGTTTAGGGTACATGTCATTACCAAGCATTAGGTAATTGGCAAAAACAACCAAATTATGGAATATAGTTGAGGTGTGAATGGGTTCAAACTATTTCAATAATTTGGCTCCTCTCATTCATTATCAGGTGTAACTAATTTCTAAACCAATGAGGAAGTGACTAAAACTAGACAAGACAAGGGAGAAAATTATGTGTTATAACCCCTTTCTTCTAGACCAATGAGCAAGTGATAAGTTGGACAATGTAATCCAAAAAGTGGTCACATTTTAGTATATCATCATTTCAACCTTAACATTATGAGGAGATTATATTGAACACAAATATGTGGGGAAAATATGTACTACATTAGATCCCAATATTTAACAATTTGGTCTATTGTTGGATGACATAGAGGACGTAAATTTAGATAGTCAATCGCTTACCCCCATGAACAGACTTCACTATTTGTAAATGTCCACCAGTCCTTTCCTTTGTTTTGGTAAATCCTTTGGTATAGGATTTACATTTGATACAAACAATAAGAAAAATGATGATGACAAGTGCTAAGATGCCACCTAACATAGGACCGATTATGATTGCAATATTTGTTGATTTTGTGCTGGATATTGATGACGGCCCTTGCAAAATTTGGGTTTCTCGGAAGGGACCTTGAAAGTTTAACAAACATAATTTGTCAAATGTTAAACTAACAATAATTACCTATTTTCACATTGGACACAAATTCATATATAACAATCTTTTTACAAAAATTACTGGTAAAGATTGGGATGTTTGATTAAAAGAAATTTACGTGAAATTCCAATTTTTGGAGAGTAAAGTTGGGGGAATTGGGCTAGTAAAATTGTTATTCCAAGCAAACCTATTCCACATTGTAGAGAATCGAATGTCGAAAACGATTTTTCCATTGAACTTTGTTGGATTCCATTATCCAAGGTATCAAATAGCTCAATTTGTGTCATATGATATGAATGTTTGGATTATGCCAGAAGACATATGAAGACGAACAAGGAAAACCGCAGATCGCCGCGAGAAAAGACAGGGAAACCGAAACAAGAAGCCAACGGGCATTTTTTACTTCAAAGGTTGGTTCAGCAAAAACCGTGCTGCACGTGGATGACAGGAAGACTGTGAGGACGAGCGAGAGACGAAAAGGAAACGACGACCCCTCGTGCACGAAGAGGGCCCGCCGTGGGGAGGAGAGGTCCACAGATCGAACCCTAAACCGCAAGATACAAGACAAAAAAGATGGATCTCGCAACCGCTCCGCCGCCAAAGAAGCTTATCCATTTTTTTTTAATAACAAAAAACTATTATTCAACAAAGTTTAGTTTATTTTAACTAGAATTAAATTAATTTAACCAACCAAAACCCCCCCTTCCTCAGCCACTAAACAATGAAAATTGATTGACTATTGAATATCCAATTTGCAATTGTGTTGTTGCAACATTACGTCACCTACGTTCAATAACACACAAACCAATACAAATACGATGTTGTGAAAGTATGATTATAACTTATGTACGGTAACATAAGCAACAAGAATAAAACATTGAGTTAATATTGAATATCTGGTTTGCAACTATGTTGTTGCAACATTACATCCCTTACGTTTATATTTGAAAAAAGGGCCGGCAAATTTTTAAGATGTTTTATTATGATGGCCAATCCATGTGGCCCATTGCAACCAAAAATAAAATAAAATAATGCTTAGAGATGCATTCACAACTAATCAATATGGATTTCAAATAGATACAATCATTAAATAGATATAATATATATTACGTACCCTCATATGCCCCACACATTTACACTATTTTTGTGTAGGTGTAAAAAATTTACACACCATATGTAAGACTTTAGACACATAAACAACTCTCTTTTTATTTCTATGTGTGTTCTGAGGGATCCACCCTAGTAGAACAACCCTAGGGTGTTATGCTAGATTAGAAGCACGTGCCCTTGCTACAGCACGCTCAACATTAGTATAGGGGGCCCCCACCCCTTCGTCGTCAAGCCACAACTGCACGTTCCGGAGCCAACATTGTTGGTTATCATTGGGCACACTAAGCATCGGGAGCTGGGTCTGGCAGGCATAGTACAACAGACGATCTAGAGTGAACTCCCCTAGTCTATCATAATACTTGAGAGTTTGTTGCCACCAGAAATGCTTCAATGGATACCTTCCAAACTCACCCGACACAGCAAAAGTGCTTGTTGTTTTATTGACCCCCGATATTCCTCTCCGGAACATTCTGTGTACTTGTTCTACTCGTTGCAACCCTTTCGCCCCTGTACAACCTGTCCACACCTCGCATGCATGGCTCAGTATTGGGCGTACCGGTGAGTCGAGCAACTCGCACATTACTTCCGGATTTGTTCCTTGCTATTCGTTTTGTACTTGTTCCTTGCTATTCTTCCCTGCATCTTACAAACCCAAGAAAAGGATCGAAGGATAAAGAAAATATATTACGAAAAATTGAAAAAAATAGGAAAAGAAAAATAAATGATAAAAATTAGACAAATAAAAAAAAAGAATAAATAAAACCAATTAATACGCCAAAAAAACGATAAGAAACATTCGGTAAGAAGAAGAATATGAAAAGGGGAAAAAATGAGGATACTGGAGGAAGAGGGGAGGATGAAAAAAAGGGGGAAGAGAATGCCTTTTAAAAGTCGAAGAAAAAATAGAAGGAAAAAAAAGAAGATAAGAAGAAAGGAAATAATCCAAAGTGGAATAGTGTGTGGTCTCATGATAACCAAAAAAAACACAAAAAAAATTCCTTTGGACGACGTACAAAATAAAACACCCAACAAAAACAAAAAACTGTTTTTTCAACACAAAACCCCCTCGCCGAAATATATATATATACGGTTGACCTCTCACAATCTATGGAAAAAAAGTTCACTATTTCAACACCGCCGCCCATGCATTTTCCTAAAATAACATTCACCCCTTGTCCCACTTCTCTTCCAAAACCCAGGAAAAAAAACAGATCCTCACATACCTCCATTCCCTTCTAGTCAAATAGCCCAATATCAAAATTAATTCTTGTTCAAGGGGCCGAGAGGATGGAGAGAGAAAAATAAAAATAAACAATCACAACCTAATCCTAAACCCACCTTCAACAAGAAATTAATAAATCTTTTCATGACATCCCCGCCCCCCCCCCCCCCCCCCCCCCCCGCGGGGTGTGCCAGCTTCCCATTGGTTACACTCGTGAAAAGTTGGACACTTGAAGCACCTGGATGGACTATGACGGGGCCCCCTATTTTTTTTTTCCCCCGCAATTCCTTTATATATATATATATTTATATATCTCTAAAGGTGATTATTTCGGTTTTTTATTCCCAATGTAAATTCAAAAAAGAAATCTTTCGTAAGAAAAATTGCCAGAATTTCTGGTGAAAAATTTTTGAACAAAAAAATCATGGCAGGCTGCTAGTGGCTCCAACTTCTTTTTTTGCACACAATTTTATGTCCTTTGGCAGTTTTTCCAAAATAAAATCAAATATTCCCTTACAGACTGCCCAAATTGGGAAAACAAATATCCTAGAAAATTCTCCTATTGTTCAGGCAAGTAACCAGGGCATAAAGGGGGGGGGGGGGGCATGCCCGATGTTCCCAAAAGAATGGTCGATGGGCCGATCGATATGGCTCCTTGAAAACATATATGTGTCTTAACGTGCCCACCACCTAATTAATATGAACCAGTGGTTACCCGTGATGGTCGGACACAATCCGCCCATGCCTGCAAGGCACGACACGACACTAGAAAAAAACTGGGAGTCCAAAGGAGACCCCAAAGAACCCCATACTGCTGTAGGACCTGGGTTTCAAGACCTCGATATTTGGCTCTCAGAATCTGGGTTTCAAGACCTCGATAAATGGACACTGGGTTTCAGCACCTCTACAGACGCACGCACGCAACAAGCGAAATTATATATATGATGATAGCAAATTATTAACCCCGATTTATAACGGCGCTATTAATTGCACGTGATTTGAAAAAAATTACCGACTTGTTACAACATTCGGCCTGGCACCTTCGATCATGAAGGCGGACGATCATGAAGGCACCTTCACATGCCTCTTCACTTGGGAATGAGCTCAAAAAATAACCTTGAATTTTATTTTATAATATAATTGCTAACAAACTTCGATCTTTTACAATACACTAAAATCTTTTCACTTGAATCACAATTACAATACATGAAATTACCTTGATGAACCCCCTTCTTCTTCTTCTTTTTCTTTTCAAAAGATAAAAAACATTTTTTTCTTTGGTTTGATTAATCCCTTGGACTAAATCAATAATTTAAAAAAAAATCTTTCCCTTCTCGCTACTATAATTGATTATATACGTTTATTTATCCATATAAAAAATCGAAGTATAAATTTGTATATTAAAATAAACTCGCCAGATAGAAATCTCGGAGATAGATTCATGATTTATTCATCAACAAAAAGAAAAAAAAAGAAAAAAAGAAATTGTTTTTTAATTACTTCATTTATCCATCATTACAAAGAATGCTACCATGAATTGATCTACAGTAGAACCTGTCTAAGTTAATACTGCCGAGACCGGGGGTTCCATATTGATTTAGACAGGATATTAATAAAGAGAGGGTCATTAAATAATTCTCCGTTTGCGCCATTTGTAACATTTGCGAGCCGTGGTGTTCACGTCGGGATAGTAGCAACCCACAACCACAACTGCAACCACAACCATAACGACAATCTAATGGCTTCAAAGAGGTCCACCTATGCGAACATGACCAATGAGGTTCGGATAGCTCTTTGTGAGCACAAGAAAAAGCATCCATCGCTCACGCAAGCAGACTTGATCATGTGGCTTCACGAGACGCTTCTGTATTCGCAATCTCATCGACTATCCTGCTGAGTGCGAAGTCGCTTATGTTCCGACTCAGGAGGAAATTGTGCAGGACCTCTCCACCAATCCTATGTCGGAAGATGAAGAGGAGGTCGACGACAGTCAAGAATCCATTCCTGTGAAGGCAACTGAAGTACTGCAGTGTGCAAGTTTGTTGCAGCAGTTCTGGATGCAGCAAGACATTGTCGACCACGAGATCCTTGATGGCATCTAGACAGTCGAGGACAAGATCAGCATTATGAGGTCTAGCAAGCTCGTTCAGAAGCCAATCTCGAAGTATTTCTCCAAGGTCTAGCTGCCCAAATGTAGAAAAATTTGTATCAAATCTATGTCTGCCATAGTGGTTATCAATATAGCAAGCTCGTTTAGAAGCCAATCTCAGAGTATTTCTCCAAGGTTTAGTTGCCCAAATGTAGAAACATTTGTGTCAAATCTATGTCTGCCATAGTGGTTATCAATATAAAAAATTTCGGGACCGCCTGTGGAGTATTGATTATTAACTTTTGGAGGTTTATTAATGAATGTATGGGGCCGGACTTGGGACTGGACCACACATATTAATTATCACGGGTTATTAATTTAGGCAGTATTAATTTAGACAGCTTCTACTGTATTAGGCATGGCGGATGCTACGGGGTTTTGGCTTTGCGAGGAGAAGGGATCCGGGAAAATTTGAGGACTCGGCTTTGAGCTCTCTTCTTCTTGTGCGAGGTTTTCTTCTCCCTCTTCTCCATCTCCTTCTTCTTCGTCTTGTATGTGAACAAGAAAGAAAGAAAGAATGAGGCAATGCAAGAAGACATTTTTGGATTCGGATTTGGCGTCCGCCGAGCTTGCTCTGTGGAGATGCTACCAACGTACTACTCGGAAGAAGTGCGCGGTCGAGGAGCACGATAACAGCGAAGGTGCAACGGCAACGCCGCAAGCGTGGTGGGCGTCGCCGTACAAAGAGCCGCAGAGAACAACACCGCGTAGTAAGAAAAATAGCCTCATTTTCACTCCCTAATTTCTTTTCAATAGTCCGTGCCGGCTGGCCGGCGGGAAAGGGGAGCTCAAGCAGTTATAGAAGGACTTTGTAGTGTTTTGCCTGTGGATATGTGCAGCTTGTGGCTTTTGATGACAGTAAAGAAGAAAAAATCTGCTCTTTTCTGCTCGCGCATGCATGCCAAGAGTCGCTTTCTTTCTCTTTTTGTGCATTTGTGGAAACACACAGTGTTCTTGGCCAAGGTTCGTGTAGAGGACATTACTACAGTTAGCTCAAGAGGCCTTATGTCCATGGGAACAAAAGGATCACTTCCAAGCTACAAGGATCGACATATACCTTGTGTTGTTACCTAAGACAGTGAGCTGCTTGCTGCCTTAGAATCCACGCTACAGATGTACTGTCTTCTTAGGTGTTCCAAAGATTGGACAATGCGTGGAATGTATCCTTTCTCTCTTGACAAAAATTTCTTTGTTCCTGCTTTTTGTTGCACGTCAGAGAGGAGAGGATCTGATAAGTCGAGGCAACAAGAAAGCTCCGTGTGAACCGGTTGTTGACGCTAGGAGCAAGCGCAAGCGCCGAGAAGAGAATCGCTCAATTTTGGCAACTCTGCCACATCCTAACATTCCTTTGATTGTGATGGACTCTACTGATGACGATGAGGAGGAAGATGAAGATGTCTTACCATCCTCACTGAACCGGTCATTCAAACCGAGTTTTCCAGACGAAGAGGGCATTACTCTAGAGGATATTGAAGCAGTCGTAGGTACCATTCTGTGGGCTGAAAAAGAGACTCCTTGTGAAAGGCCTCTAGCAAAAAAGAGTGCCAGGCAGGATGGTGGAAAAGGTCGGAGGTCAAAGACTCACAGTGAAGGTGATTTTGTAGATGATGTTGCTCCAAAGCCCAGGACTGTGAAGGCAAAGATATCAGATGAGAGTGAGGTTTATCCTAATTTTGAGCTTGCAGAAGATTCTGGAAGCGGTGATTCTGAAGTAGAGGATGAGCAGAAGGATCCACTTGATTGGGCATGGAAGAGTTTGCAATAATGTCGCAGCAGGCATGGATTTTGAAACCTCATCATTCTTTTACAACATTTTCTTTTGGAGAAATCCTTCATCCTGCTTCATGATGTGTTTTTTTTGAACAATGACCAAAAAGTATTCAATCACGGAACAAGCAGATCTGTGATACCGCTATCTTGTCTTTTGAGTACCATTCACTGACGTACCAAGGAGGTGAGTCTGTGTTGGATGCAGGATGCAATCAAACCTGCATTGGAGGAGAAGAAAGAGGATTGTGTGCACAGTTTCATAACGACCTTAGACTTGGGAAAGTTGTGCACTATCTGTGGTTTGGTCCTGGAACATATCAAGGATATGGTATTTATGTGGCACAAACCTGTACGTGTCCTTAACACACCTCATGTTACTGTAAAGCTTCGTCTAGATGAAACCAGCATTACTAGGCTTGGAAATTATATGTGTAAATACATATACTAATTTATATGCAAGCAATGGCTTAGAAACATGTCGTCCCTTGGTTAAGCAGCAACCAAAAGGGGAAAAAAAAAAACACCTAGGAAAATTGAGAATAGGATAGGAGAGGAGAAAAAATTAAAGAAAACTTCATGAAGAGAAGTTTTTCTTTGTTGTATCAACACCATGGTATCTCCTTTCACCCAGTGGGTTTTTGTCCCTTTTCTCCATTTTCCTCTGAAGCTTAGAGACCTAAAGACTCTCCTTTCTTCTTCTGTCTCAGCATCAAGATGAACGTCAACCCTTCTCAACTCCTCCTAACCCCCGTGGGCCTTGCCAATGGAATCGCCATTGACAAGGACAAATGTACCTTGTCACCTGCGATCAATGTTGACTCCTTGGAGATATCTATACAATCTGGGTTAATCTGTTCATTTTACACCCCGCCTTACGAGTGTCCAATCACCCTAATATTGGTAAGAGAGGATATGAGAGAAGAAGAGCAAGAAAATAAGAGAAGATAAAAATGGAGATGTTCACAGGGAGAAAAAATTGCATATATCATTAGAAATTCTTGATTGATAATACATACAGTGCTTATGCTTTCATAACATACCATATGCTTGACACTTTACACTTTATGCAAATCCGGTGCAATATTGGATGGTGGACATGGGCATGAAATAATTTTATTCTAGTTTCATTGTGTGGAGTTGAACGGACATACACAATATAAATTTTTGTGATCAATTTGAAAGTCTAAAAGATGTGAATTTTGTGTTCAAAACCAGGTTTCCAAGCGGAAATGTTTGACCCCAAGGGGAAAGGCAACCTAGCTACTAGTCCAAAGAAGGTGATGATGCACAGCTAGAAGAACCACTAGGAATTCCTGGATTAGAGGTGCACCCCTCGTTGGAAGTAGCACTGCACCCTCATCAGCTGGATGGCTTCAAGTTCCTCTCAAGGAATCTGGTAGAGGAGGATGCAGGTGGTTGCATGCTTGCATTTGCACCTGGCACATGGAAGACTTTTCTTGTCATCAGCTTTTTGCAGAGTTTCTTGATCCAGGTTCCTCATGCTAAACCCATGGTTGTTGCTCCAAAGGGCATGCTTTGACCTTGGGCTCAAGAATTCAAGAAATGGGAAGTAGAAGAGATTCCTATCTTTGACCTGTATGAGGCAAATAGCATAGAAAGCCAGTTAGACCTGCTCCAGAAATGGTGGTAGCAAGAGAGAAGTGTCCTGCTGGTAGGATACCCACAATTTGTAAACATGACCGGTGATGTTGGGAAGTTGCTCACAGAGGGTCCTAGGTTGCTGATCCTAGATGAAGGTCACTTGGCAAGAACCAAAAATACTAAGATTTTGAAATCACTAATGCAAGTACGTACCAAGCGACGTGTGCTACTGTTAGGTACACCATTCAACAATAATTCTGATGAGTTTTACCATACTCTGGAGCTAATTCGACCAAATTTTATGCTGCAAACTGGAGCAAGCCTGTCTCCAACTACAAATTCAACTTAAGTCATCGCATCTGAGATGGTGGCATCAAGCCAATCCGCATCAGTTATGAAGCCTTCAAATGGGAGGCAAACATTCAAAGACATTTTTGGGGATGGGATTGACAGTGGGGATCCAAAACGGATGACGGAGGCCTTGCGACATTTGCGGACATTCATTGCTCCTTTTGTATCGTGGCACAAGGGTGAAATCTTGGACACCTTACCAGGAATTTCTGACTTCACAGTTATGCTCCACATCACACCAATGCAACGACATTTGCTTGATTTGTCAGAGACGAAGAATAACGACAATTTACAGAAACGAGCTCCAGCCATCTATGTCCATCTTGTTCTGGAACCGGTGGCAAAAACTGGCAGTAGGAGTCAGGATGATCTTAGACTACAAGGTGATGTTAAGGTAAGGGATGGTGCGAAGCTGAGGTGGGTCCTTAATTTGGTTCGATTGTGTCATGCTGCTGGAGAGCAACTACTTATTTTCAGCGAGTACCTGTATGCACTTGCCCTTATTGAGAATATGACAAGTCGCCAGATGGGCTGGAGCAAGGGCGTGCAAATCCTTCGGTTGGATGGGAAGATGCATCCCGCAGAAAGGGAGAGTACCATCACTCGCTTCAACTACAACTCTGAATCTCGGGTATTATGTGCATCCGTAAAAGCATGTGGTGAAGGAATTTCTCTTGTGGGAGATTCTCGAGTAGTCTTGTTGGAGGTTCCTGGAATCCCGCTGTTGCTCGACAGGCAATAAGCCGAACCTTTCGTATTGGGCAACGGAGGAAGGTTGTAGTGTACCGTTTGATTGCTGCCGACACACATGAAGAGCACAAAATCCATGAGTCCTCTATTCGCAAAGACTGGCTAGCCAAAGTTCTCTTTGATCAGAATGTTGCCTGTAATGACTACAAGAGCATTCTTTGTGATGTTACAAAAGGGTGCAGCGACCGATTCCTTGACCATGGTCCCTTAGGGATGGTGTACGCAGCATCTATGAATGTGAGTTCTAAGAATCTCTAGGGTAGTTACAGATAGAAAATGCATATCTGATATCTGCCAAACTAACACCATAGTTGTGGCGAGCCTTTTCACCTTTGGAAGATGTCTAAGTTTTTTTTGCTTCACCTTTAGATTGTTGCAATTTGTCTTTCAGAGACATCCTGACTTTTTAACCACTCAACCTCCTGCTTGGCAAGTCCTCCTTTGGCATTTGTTAAAACCTTTATTTGTGGTTTTAATGGGTTGTAAGAATTTGACGATTCACATCTTGTATTATTGTGTTGTCCGAGAATTAGCATGACTGTTTTTTTATTCATCGACCTTTGATGTGAGTTAAAACGTCTCTTAATCAAGGTTGGAAAATTTATCATTGTTCACAACTGACATTGGTACTTATAAATTTTTTTTACTTCCGGGGCATCTTCTTTCTATTCAAAGCTATGGATGTTTTTTATTTCTTGTGGGTGGACACCTCCTAACGTGCTGTATGGCATTACAAACCTTTAGATCTATCCTGATCAAGGTCTGTATGCGCCGATTGGCATTTAGGAGATGTCCACCTTCAATTTAAAAAAAAAAATCATCATGAAGCCGTTTTAAAAAAAAATTCATTACTCACATTCTTGTTTATAAAAAATTTATGGTTTTGTTGTGATCTTCCTTTTGTAAGAATATTTCGATCTGTTGATTTACAAACTGGAGAACAAACTAGCTTGTTAGGAGACGAGGATACTCTCTTTACAAAAAATCTGAGAATTCCTCTTTGTTCCTCTTATATCTTCTTCCTTCTTTTTTTTATTCTCTTCCAGGATTATGGAGTTGTTCAAGTACCTTGTAAATGCCTTTTGCTTAATCTCTTAAAAAAATTATAAATGCCATGTATGTATAATTTTTAGAACTTCACAGCCTATTAGGTAGATGGTAGCGATGACGTCTGAAAAGAAAAAAAAACACTAATGAATCAAGGCCCATGAGTGCTTTTTATTTCAAAAATGGCTACTTTTGACCAAATCGCCCCCCCCCCCCCCCCCCCCGCCCCCCATAATGAATTTGTTAAAAAAAATCAACCCCCTCCCCCTCCCATCCCCCTTCAACAGGCGAAAGGAGAACAACGTTTGCCAAAGCATATGAGATAAAAGTGAGGTGCTTACATGTAGAACATGTTGAAAAGCACATTGTGAACTTGGGGAACATACTAGGAACCCATTGGGAACTTAGAAGGAACACCATGAGAACACATTGGGAAACAGGGACAAATGGAAAAAAAAATCCTTCCCGCCCCCCAAACTTAAAAGGAATATGAGCAAGGCACCTTGACCCTTCCCATTGGCTGAAAGGAAAATAAATCCCCCCCCGCGCCCAAATAAACTTGCATGGAAAGTCCACTATCCAAGTGGACATGAACTATCCACTCTCCGCACCAAGTCCAACAGTCCTTTTTCCCCCAACCAATAAAATAAAATATTCTAAAAAAACAAACAACCACCCTCACCCCTTTCCCCAAAATATTTTTTTAAAAATGCAAAAACACCCTCCTGCAAAACCCAGAACCTTAAACCCAAAACTATATTTATATATAATATATCAAAAACTTAACCCCCCCTCCTCCCCAAACTAGAAAAAAACTAAATCTAACACTAACCCTCGACCCTTGCCCCAGAAACAATTAAAAAAATCCAAAAACACCCTCCTCCAAAACCCAGTATCCCATGACTCCCAAACCAAAAATAAATAAATAAATCATAAAACTACCCCCACCCCCGACGCCCTCCAACCCAAAAACCCAACACCCCCTAACCTCAAATCATACAAACCCACACCTTGCCTTAAAAACCCCATAACCAACCCCCCTCGTTCCGACTGCACAACCCTCGGACAGTTGTCTCCGCCAATCACGGGCGGTGTCCGGCCAACCCCCCCCCCTATTGAACAATAAAAAAGTAATTCACAACAGTAAAAATAGTAACAAAAAGTAACAAAAAGTGAAACCCAGTCAACAAAAACAGCCTCCCCTTGTGAAAATAAAGCCTCCCACTGCGAGGCCTTTGTCTTGGTCAAACAGCCTCCAGCCTCCTGCACTGCGAATCGCAGTGCACAGATTATATGTATAGGCTATTTGACCCAAAAAAAGGCCTCGCAGTGCAAGGCTTCTTAGGCGAAGGGGGAGCCTGTTTTTTTTTTTACTAAGTTTCATTTTTTGTTACTTTTTTTTACTTTTTTTACTGTTGGTGCACTGTCCAAGTACAAACATTGCTCAACAAACAAGGAAATTTGTTTTTCCCTTCTGCAAGTACTTGGAGCGAGCTTCCTCCTCCCCCTCCTCTTCCTCTTCCGTAAACATATTCTCTTCATCATCACATGAATTCTCTAGCTAGTTTGTAACTACGTTGCAGCGAGACGGCCGCGCTCTCTCCTCTTCCCTTCTCTGGATCCAAAAAAAACCATAAATCTCAGATAGATTCAAACACTCAAAACAAACAAACTTCTTAGCGAAAGGAAGTGAAGTTTTCGCACGACAATCTCTGGATTCTCATGATAGGCCAAAGCGAGCAGCCCATCATAAAAAGAAAAATATGGGTACTCTGGAACACTCTTGCACACAACAATTGCCGCAAAAACTTAGTAGCGCTAGATCCCAGAAGCTCACCGAAAAGCTCATCAAAGAAAGCTCTCTGTTTTTCTTCTCTCTTTCATCTATTTTTTTATTTGGCAACGAGTGGCTTTCTGCACGACCGCTTTGCTGTGGAATCCTCAACAACAATCCAAGGTTGAAGGATCGGGGTGGAAAAAGTAGCCCTCCAAATATTGCTCTTGGATAGTTGCACGTGGCCTTCATGTACGAATTATGAACGCCCCGATGGACGACATCTACTAATTCTATTTTGGGTATGTGTGTGGTGGCGATCTCTTGATTAGTAGAAAGATTCGTCGGGTTGTTGGAAACTTGTTGTTTTCCAAAGTCGTAAGCCCTCTTTATTTATTTATAAACAGACAAACCCAGTACTAAATAAGTTAATAGATAAAGTGGGTAGCGAATATTATCATCGCAAGGAAAAAATCAAAACCTTTTTAGAACATTAAAAATAGTTATTTGTTGACTCAATTTGTTTTTAATAAATGAGAATGTAAAAATAATCATTTATTAACAGACGGGAAAAGTCAAAGAGGCTGAATTCAGGCAAAGAATATAAAATACCTATTAGTAATAATAAAATATCGGGCAATTTCTAGGAAGGCCACTGAGAGAAGAAAAAAAAGGTAAGTAGGTAGGTAGGCAGGCAAGTAGGTAGGTAGGGAGGGAGGAAGGCACCTAGCTGAGTCGGTAGGTACTTACTATATAAGTCTAGGAAACCCATCCCGCCGAAAAGATAAAGAAGAAGGGCACTAGGTAGTAGGTACCTATGTAGTAGGGCATATATGTATTGTACTTTAAAAAATACTATTTCAAGCTGCAAATGAAAATACATGTCTACTGTAATAGTTACGTATTATCAAGGAATAAATATGAAAATTAAAAAAAGAAAAAAAAGAATTCAAAGTGTCTAGGTCAGTCACTAGTGAGGAGGGAAGGTTTTTCAAAAATTTTAATCAAAATATAGTTATTTGAAAATCATTTTTTCTGTTTTCTTGAAATCATCATCAGAACTGGTAATAATGTTTTTTCTTTTTTCTAAAATTATTTTTCATTCTCAAATTATTATTGAAAAAAGTACCTACTTTAAGGGGGGAAAAACAGGGAAATGAAAGAGAAATTAAAAAAGAAAGAGAAAAAAAATGAAAATGAAAAAGAAAGAAGAAGTTTATGTTATTTTTGAAATCATAAAAAATAAATACTAATAATCAATTTCGTACTTGACTTAGTCCGTGCTGGTGATCCTCCTTGCCTTTGCAACAGGGGTCCGTTTTGACGGGTCACATAAATCTTATTCTTGACCATCATGCACTGGGTATTCCGTGGGACTATTTCTTTCGCATTTTTTTTGATTCAAGGTTTCAACTACCGAAAGCGTGAATGATTTTGACGCTTGTTGTGGCGGTCCCTGAAGAAGAAATATAATCCCTAAATTTGAGCTTACAGGTCTTTCGTCGTTATTGTTTGCAGCCGGATGTTACCATCATGCTCCGTATCGACCTCCTGTTATTATTGGGTTTCTACTGCAAGACCCATGTCTTTTTTCTTTCCATTTTTTAAAATTTTATTCTCTTGCTTGTTGTGTGTATGGTCCATGTCTGACGCGATGCTCCACCCATATGAAGGGTTGGACAGTTGAAGCACCTAGATGGACACTATGATGGGGGCCCCTCTTTTTTTTCCAGCAATTTTAAAAAATAAAAAATTCCAAAGGGGATTCTTTGGGTTTTTATTCCCACTGTAAATCCGACGAATCCTCTTTTGCAAAAACATTTGCCAAATTCTTGCTGTCAAAAAATTGAACAAAAAAATCCTGGCGGGCTGCCAGTGGCTGCAACTTCTTGTTTTGGGGGCAAATTTCTGTCCTTTGGCAGTTTTTCAAAAAAAATAAAATTTGTCGAATATTCCCTTATAAACTGCCAAAAATCGGGGGAAAAATAATCCTAGAAAATTCTCACCTTGTTCAAGCGAGTAACCGGGGAATGAAATGATTTTAATAAATTTAATAGCTTCTCTTCTTCCGATTTTCCTTCTCTTCTTTCTGCAGGTAGCCGATGAGGTGGAAGGTGGGATATTGTATGTGGATTCAGGGGCAGGAGAGGCTCTGCACTCAATGGGAGCCTTACCTTTTATTCTGTGGTTGGGTGTGCGTGTTGTCTGCAGCTTGGAAAATGCATCACCTTTTCGCGCTGTAAGAACGCTCTCTCTCTCTCCCTGCCTTTCTTTCTATTTGAACTTTTGGTTTAGGTCAGGTGTGTGGATCGTACGGATGGGATGGATTGTGGGTTGTTGGGGCCCAATAGGTAGTGGCATGGAGCCCAGGAGAGTTGCAGAAAAGTGGTGGTGCTCCCCACACACCTCCTCTGTGATGCACACCGCTATGTTCTTCGATGCTTGCGTCACCCTGATGTGCGGCATTGTGCTACGTTCACATCTATTTCTCAGGTTTCAATTTATCTTTGCCCCTTCTCTGCAACCCCTCAACTCTTTCCGGTTGTGTTCTCATCCTATATTTACTGACAACTTGAGCAGTTTGTCGATGATTTGTTTGCTTTTCAGCGAGTTTCCCCATCCCCGGAGTTGGTTGTCTTCGATAGTTCTTTTTCTGTTGTAGTTAATTTTTGAGGTGATTTCAACTTTCTCTACATGTCTGGATGAATGCCTGGCTTCCGGCACCTACGTTGTGAGACCATAATTCTTTCCACATTCACCTGTTCCTTGGGAATTTCTCACCAGGAAGTTTATGCACATACTTCGAGTAAGCCCACTATTTCGGAAGTGTAGCCTTGGCGATGGTAGAGTCTGTGCTTTCTTTCAAGGGTTTGAAGATATGCATTTTTTGGAATGCGGCCCACTTCGTTGTCTCACGGCTTGGCCTTGAGACCAAGTTTTTGCACTCATCCCAGAAAGTTGCCGATGAATACAGGGAAGCCGAGCAGGTAGAGCTTTGCACCTGACCTATTATTCTGCTTATTCCTTATGGTCCTGCTGTTGCAATTGTTATAGCGGTCAATGTCTTCGATCTTGGTTGATGTGAATGCTGCCGGAGGTGTCATTGTGAAATTATTTTTGATACTTCTTGCTTGTCCCTGGCAGCTTGGAATTGAGATTGTATCGATTTTTGTTGGCCCAATCACCTATCTACAACTTTCTCGGTTGAAAAGAGTGCACCCGAGGACTTTGATCTTTTGTCCCTTCTTGACTCAATTCTACCCATCTACAGGTGAGTGTGTTGAGACCCTTCTTTCTTTCAAAGTCATGGAACACCTCTTCAATGATTCGAGTAAACTTTGGGAGTGTAGACCATGCTAGAAATGTGAGTGTGAATTTTCTCATGTTGGTAGTTTTTTAATTCCTGTTGTGTATGTTTCCAGAACAATACTCGTGCCTGCAACAGGGAAGTGATTCGAGAATTGAAAGAAGCTAGTCCAAAGTGGCTGCAGCTGGATGAGCCCATGCTTGTCTTGGATCCTTGGGCCTTCAAGCTTGAGGCATTCAAGAAGGCTTTTTTCCTTCCTTGGAGCAAACCTTGGTGGTGTGAAGCTGCTTTTGGAGACCTATTTTGTTGACATTCCTGCAACTGCATACAAATGAGTAATGTCAAATGTGATTTGCTTTCCAGTAGGCTACAAGTATGCAGCTCGTGTGGGTTCTGTAGCAATTCTTGTAGGTTTCTTTCTCTCCTTCAGGAATTAGTGTTCCGGCATTGATGTTGTGATGCCCTCCTGTCTGTTTTCCACATTTAGGAGTTCATTATGAAGCAGCAGGTCTTATGATTATTTCTTTGCCACAAATAAGATGTTCTGTATACCATCTATGCAAATTGGTGTTGCTTTGCTTTCATGATCATTCATAATGTTTTGTATATTTTAATAGGATTTACCGGTGATGACTACTTTGCTAACTGGTTTTTGAGCTGTCAAGACAATCATTGGATTAGAGCATGTGTGGGCTATTGGAGTTGATCTTGTCCATGGAGCTAAGACACTTAATCTCGTCAAGGAGTTTGGGCTGTCTGGAGAGACGCTCTTTGCTGGACTAGTAGATGGCCATAACATCTGGGCCGATGACTTGGCTGTCTCTGTCACTATTATTGAAGAGTTTCGGCAAGCTCTTGGAAAAGGTAAAGTCTTCATCTAACCCTTTCTATGAATGTGTTTGATAATCTTGATGGAATTATCTGACCGAGTCTTAAGGTATGATCCGGGCATCATGGGCATAATGCCGGGGGCTGGGGGCTGTTTGACTGGGAAAAATACATTGCGGTGCCGGGCTGTTTTTGTTGACTTTAGTTACTTTTAGTTATTTTTTTTACTGGTGGTAAGTTTGTAAGTTACTTTTTACTATGGAAACGGGGTAAGGTTTGTTACTTTTTGTACTTTTTTTACTGCTTGTAAGTTTTGTAAATTACTTTTTACTGTGGAGACGGGGGAAAGGGTGCACCAAGGGAAAGGGTGCACTTTGATTTTTTTTCTTTTTTTGTTTACTGTTGAGGGGGAGGGGGGTGGAGGTTAATGTTTTTTTTTCCCCGCAATATATGAAAAGGTGGAAGGAGGAGGGGGGAAAGGGGTACATTTTGGGGCTTAGGGTATTAAGGTGTTTTTTTCATTGTGGAGAGGCTAGGGAGGGGTTCAACGGGGGTAATGTTTTCTACAAAGTCCTTATGGGACTGGGGGTTTTTAGGGTGCACCTCGATTATTTTTTTTCTTTTTTTTACTGTTGAAGGGTGGAGGGCAATTTATTTTTTTTCCCTGGATATATGAAAAGGTAGAAGGAGGAGGGGGAAAGGGGTACATTTAAGGTTTTGTAGAAATGTTTTTTTCATTGTGGAGTGGCTAGGGAGAGGTTCACCGGGGGTTTTTTTTTTTACAAATTCATTATGGGACGGGGGAAAGGGTGCACCTTGAGTTTTTTTCTTCTTTATTTTACTATTGAGGGGGAGGGGGGTGGAGGTGAATGTTTTTTTTTTTGCCTTCATTTGACATGTGGAAGGAAGAAGGGAAAGGGGATTTTTTTTAAAAAAAAAATATTTTGTTTGCAGAGTGGGTAGGGACAGGGGGTCAAATTTTGGAATTTGGTGTTCCCTAAATGAATGTATTCCTTACGATTCCTTGAAGTTCCCACCAAATGGCCAATGGCTTTTTGGTATGTTCCCTATGTTCCCAATAGCATCACCCTTTCTGTTATAGGTTTTGGCCCCAAGTTCCTCTCATCGTCCGCAAAGAATATGCAGATCAAAGAAGTGCAACTCAAACATGTATGTACAGATTGATCAGGAGCGTGACAGCCTCAGAAGAACAGAGGTTCGATTTCAGACATACAGAAAGGGATCGTGAGGAACTACAACAATCGCCATTGGATGAGCAAATTTGGGTGCACAAGAAAGCCAACGGTTTCAGTGTTGGGAGAACGGAGGACAAGAAGAAACATCTGTCACAGGAAGAGATGGACAATCCACCGAAATGTCTGGCTGCTGCCGAAGCAAGCATAGCTTCCAAGGATGCCCCAGCCGATAGAGATTGAAATTGAGCTTGACCGCAGAAAAACCTCAATCGACGATCTTGAGCACAAGCCCAGGGAAGCTCGAGCAAGAGCTCGAAAGGGTACTACTTTTGCTCGACGATGCCCAGGTTAGCACAGAGCAAAATATGTACCCAAGATCACCAACCTAGAAAATCAAAACTCGCACAGGCAAGTTTGTTTGTAAGAGATGTGAAGGCAGACAAAAGTTCATTCAAGTCGGAGGGTTTGCAGCAGCTAACACATAGCAACAAATTAGAGAAGATGGAGCTAAGGGTTTAGGGTGACAACGATCTTTTTGGGTCAGGAAAGCAGTGAGAAACCATCGTGGCGGCACACGAAGAAGGAGAAACTATCGTAACGACTTGAGGAACAGATTCAGGGGAAGCCACACAATTTCGAAAAAACATCGGAATCTCGTATTCAATCTAGATTCTAGCTCGTCGTCTTACAGGACACCTCTACTTGTGCAGTCTCTAAGGGCATAGGAAGCCGGCAAGAAACTGGTGGCAGAAAGACTGGATATTGAAAAGCTGCTAAAGAAAAGAGCTCATCTTCTATATAAGAGCTCACCTTGATTACTAAAGTTGCAACCAGGGATGTTTCCACTGAGCAGCATAGCATAGAGGGGATCTGCATGAGCCCAAGGCTCTTTACAGAGGAGTTATTGAAGCAGCAAACGTTCGAACCTTGAAGATTGCCTCGATGGAAGACTAGAGATTACAAGATCAACAGGAATCACAGGACACTGCGGAGGAGCGCTTGCGTGCTGTAACAAGAGAACTCAACGAGACTGCAGAGATCGTAGAGGAAGCGACAACTACCATCAGCTGTCTACACGCTGAGCTGCGAAACGTGCAAGAAGGAGCCCAGTCATCAAAAGGAGAATCTGTGAAGCGCCTTGAGCCTTCAGGGAAAATGGTTGCTGTTCGGAAGAAAGAACTAAACGAGGTAATTCATCGGTGGCCAAAATTCTTTTGTGCTCACACAAATTGCAATCAGGCTAACCTTCCAGAGCTCCAAATCACACAAGCAGGAAATCCTCAAGCATGTAATCTTACAGAAGCTGCCAGAAGATCATGCAGCAGGAAGCACTGCTGTTAATGTAGCCTTTGGAAACCAGATTAAGGCACTGAATCCAATTTTATTGACCAACTCACACAGGAAAACGGATAGCATCGCCAGCCTTCACTCGTTTCCCATTCCAACGTAAGTTGTGTGCCTTTTCTTCACATGGATTTTACGTTGCAAATTCTCAAGGTGCACTCAATCTAGCATCAGACACACATCCATTCATATGGAGTACATTCACATACAATGCAGAACAATCGTGAAGTTGTTGCTAGTAATCATTTTTTAAGTTGGTTGTTACTAATGTGCGGCTCTTATCGTCCACAAAGAATCACAGCAATCAACTAGTTCAACAACTCCAGGGGTTGATGGACTTTTGTCGGGGCAGGGGAAGAAGAACAAATCAGGGCTTAAAACAAGAAAGAAAAGAAAAAAGTTCGGAAATGCGACCGAAGAAGACCTTCGGACCATGCAAGATCTGAGTGGCACCCTGGCGCATAACATAGTTCTGCCTTACTGTTAACCGAACAAAATTCAAAACCCAAGTTTAAAAGCTTACATCAGTGCAGCTGCGAGTCGTGATCCACCAGAGACACTTGCTGGTGGTGTCATAAAACCAGCGACAAACGAATGGGGAAACACCAGAGGGAGGAAGCTCGATATCCTTGCACAGACAAGTGACCTTACACGGATACAAGGGCAAGGCAGGGTATATCTCACCCTTGCGAAATGAATAGAAAACCTCGCTTGGCAGCGCCACCTCCAGCGGTGCCGCACCCTTTCGGCAGCTTCTTCACATCAGCTGGTCGATGAAAGAGATAATGGACACAGTTTCAAAACTTATCGAAAACGATCGGTAATAAGGAAACCGGTGCGTGAGAAGCAGCCTGTCCACGCAGCATTGCATCTCATCTCGCGACAACATGAGAAAGCTGTCAAAGAGCCACGCGTCTCTCTCACAGTCATATCATCTTGCGCTTTACCGAAACCTGATAGATCACGTCCCTTTTTGAATTTTATACAAAAGAAACAAGAAGCAGGAAGCAGAGTTGTCTGGCTCGGAAACACATTTGCACATCAGCCACACCAAATGCCACACACAAAATACAGATAAACCAAAAATATGCCAAGAGGGACATCACAAAGCATTGACACCTGCTTTCGCATCCTAACGGACCCACCCGCAAGCTGGAATAAAACGTGCGAGTGCAAGTCCATAGAAGAACTACGAATTGCCCACCAACAGCATTTTTCAGTACAACACTAGCGATGCAGCAATGACCCTTGAGAATGTTTATTCTCTGGCTGATTCAAGTTCTGAGCTGCCAGAAGGATATCTGTCAGGGTGTCACAAAGTTCTCAATTCTGTGGCCACTTCAAAGAGATTGAATAGGGTGTTACCCCAGTATGGATCAACAGAGTCAACGGATCCAGAGTAGGAAACAATCTACCGGCATATTTTTAAATTTCCAATTTCCTGCTCCCAAAACCAAGTTCGTTAACCCACATTCGAAGGGTTCACATGACCATTTTTAATGGAAGCACGACAAAAAGTACTGGATGTCTCTGAAGCATGCTGAGAGAAGAAGGAATTTATATGAGCACTCCATCATCACCTGAGACGGGAACTTGCAAGCAAGCCGTGCTCGAACCTTGTCCTTGATTACTTCCAGGAGTTGGTTTCGCCGCAGCAAACGAGCACCTGCACATTGTCAGATGTCGTCGACCTTGACGCTACATACAGGAGCTACGAAAACAGAGAGCGAAAGCACGGGTTTAGAAACATCGATCACGAGCGCGACATACGCTTTAATTGCCTTAAGGTATGATCCAACACAATATTTTTGAACGTTGTTGGATTCTGCCGTAAGAACATATTCTCCATTTTTTGAGGCGCTCGCTCGCAGCTATTTTTTTGCGACACGGTCCCAAAGGTTCGTCCATCGAGATCGGGACCAGAAAGAAAAGACGCTCAAGTAGCAACTAGACCTCCGAAGTGGAAGAATTTTTGGCAGCGACCAGAACTTTATCAACGCCCTTCTTCTACACGAGGCTCTTAAACACGATCTACGTCTCTCCATATTATCGACCCGTGATTGCCCAGGAATTTTGCACGCTGGTTATGGTTTGCAGGTTTCGGGAATCTGCCAGTCCGATGCATCGAAAGTATAATGCCAAGTCTGCTGACGCGCGACAAAATTATGTACGAGAATTGGCATCTGCGACCATCGACAGTTGCAATCCGGTCACGCATTCCACGAACCGAGAAGCTTGCGGGTCATGGTCCAAAACCGGATCCTAAATCCCGTAGATTCCAGCAAATGGAGACTCTGGTACGCAACACCTGAGGAGCTCCGACAGAGAGTGCAGGAATGGAGGAGCAGGAAACGAGGGAACGAGGTGGAGATGGAGCGGCAATAGCAAAAGGGGAAGAATCGCCGAGTTAACAAACTCGAAACAAAGAGCACAGATCCTGCCTCCAATTCGACGGACGGACGGACCCCACAGAGACAAAGACACCGGGTCGAGTCCGACAGAACATGAGCGACAACTAGCCGATCGAGCGATCCTCAAGCAACCTCATCAACAGAGTCAACGGTATCCACATTCAAGCTGCAACAAGCTTCTAAAGGAAAGAGCTTTTTATTTCATTTTAAGCATGTCCCTGTATATGCAAGCATCTATGCCTGAAAGACACAGAGGCCTATACATAGGGTAGTGGTTGGGGCTTCCTGCGCCCTGAACATATCCTTTAAGCACACCACTGGTGGCTACTTGGATGCAGAACATCCGCCCCAGCCACTAGAAAAAAAGATCGACGAAGTCCCAGAGAAATTTCCACAACACAATTCAAGGTAACATGACAATGAGCGCAGTCATGACCTCACGAAAGTCGTTCACAAGTGGCAGACCATCACCTTCTTCACGAACGGCAGTGACGAGTTGCCATGACTACCCACTGAGTTCATCGGCTCCCAAAAGTGGGTGTAGATTAGCATATAATAATCTTCCCAAAAACTTGGGCAAACCATTATACCCAATCTGCTCCCTGAGTTTCTGTTGCCTTTCCGAAAGCGATGGGAAGACCCAGACGTGATGTTGGTGAGCGCTCAAGAGACATTGCTCATCAAGAAAGTCAACAGTATATTAGTTCAAGCTGCAACAAGCTTATGAAGGAAAGAGCTTTTATTTCATTTTAAGCATGTCCCTGCATATGCAAGCATCCATGCCTAAAAGACACCGAGGCCTATACATAGGGTAGTGGTTGGGGCCTCCTGCGCCCTGGACATATCCTTTAAGCACACCAGTGGTGACTACTGGGATGCAGAACATCAGCTAAAGACACTACAGAAAAGATCGATGAAGTTGCAAAGAAATCTCCACAACACCACCCTCTGTGGTTTAGGCCTCTATGTCTTCAAGTTACTAAGAAAGCTCCAGGTACAAAGTGGATGAAGAAGCTGATACAATTTGCATTTCCTGGTACATGAAAGCAAAGTAGAGGGTGCATGCCTTGTGAAAAAAATGTGTCTGCAATTCTTCAAGTGCAGTCCACTATATTTTGCAGCATCGTCGGTGACCCTTCCCAAAAGAATCTAGCATCAATTGGCAACAACTGTACGAATTGTAGATTTTAGGGAGGCAACCTTCTATACTTCTGGTGAATTTTTTCAATTCTTTCTTGAAAAATGGCCGAAAGAACCTCAAGAGAGAATCCCCACGATTTGCATAACATCATTGGACCGCACACATCGAAGGAGCAAGTCGTGTTGACCAGGGCTACGAGAAATCGGGTCACCAGTTGCATCTTCTTGGTGCATCGATTCAGAGATTGCCTTGCCTACCATTTGACCCGACGACCTAGTACTCTCACCTTGAACGAGAACTTTGATTCGTTGCTGGCTTTTTCCCAACTTGGTGAGATGTGGATGTTTATGTGCTGTCACTCCTTCGAACGTCCAATTTCAACAGAAAATGACATGTTGAACTCAATTTCAACCTTTTTGAATTAATAGGCTCCTTCAAGGAACGCACCCGAGACAATATTGCTACCGGTCGTGAAGCCAGCTCATCTTTTTGTTGTGCGGTCTACTAATTCTTCGAGAATTCTGTGAAGCTATCCTATCACAAGTCAATGGAAGTTGCATGAGCATTCGTGATCACAACACGGTTGTGACATTCTGCGTAGTTAAGAATGACAACACCAACAACGCCCTTTATAGTGCCAGTTATTTTGGTAACACTGACCAGCTTTTCGAACATGAGTCGGGTTTGGAGTGCAGATAGAACGTCCTTAAGGTATGGATCTCTAATAAATCGAGGCGAAGTGGAAGTTTAGCAAACTAAGAGATCACAAGAATTGAAGATATGAGAAAACTCTTGGAAGGGAGTCACTGAAGCATCTTCAATTTACTCCCGGTACAAAGTGGACGAAGAAGCTATACCCAATGTGCATTTCCTGGTGTAGAGGGTGCATGCTTTGTGGTGGAAAAAATGTGTTTACAATTCATGTGTAATCCACTATTTTTTGGTCGTGCTGCTGCAGCATCAAGTTTACTGACCATTCCCAAAAAAATCTAACATCAATTGGCGACAACTGTACGAATTGTAGATTTTAGGGGGGGGGCAACCTTCTATGTTTCTGCAGGTGATTGTATTCAAATTTCTTTTGAGAAATGGCCAAAAGAACCTGAGGAGAGAATCCACACGATTTGTATAACATCATTATTAAGAAAAAGATGATATTTGAACACACTACTTGAGTGGTGAGCTGATTCCTCCGTCGATTGGAAGGTTCTTAGGTCGGTCGTTGGCTTTTTACTCATCAAAGTTTGAGACATTGGGTATGTACAATAATTGAACGTCAAATATTACCGGAGTAATGGGCGCTCCTCTTAGTCTTCGGCCGCAACACCGAGTCCTTTTGGAAATGCCAGCTGCGATATCAACGATGATCTCGTCATCAGTGCAGAACCAACACGTTGTGATCCACATATCGTAATCCAATTCCCTTCGATTTTCCATCCAACATTCGGAGAAGCTCTCGATGCTGTCGCAACCCCACCTAATTTACAGCCTCCAATGGTTGAACGCTCGCCGACTTTGGCTGGTGCGCACGAAGAAAGATGTTGAAAACAATCAAGGGAGGCTTCAAGTCGTCAGAGTTACGATCACAATCCTAAAATCGTCTCCTACATCTGTGGTCGCGCTCCAGTATTCGGATGCATGCATCCGCTAACCGTGCGAAGTTGGTAACGGATCGGCCGAAGGCCTTCAGTCCCATCCATCGAGCCAACTCTTCGTCGCGGGTGATGTTCATCAATTACGGCATGGCCTTGCGCATGTCCGACGGGTTGCGACGCCAAATGGCCCAAAGAAAAATCCTTCAGGTATGATCCGGGCATCCCAAATGTAATGCCAGTGGCTGGTGGCTGTTTGACCATGAAAAAGGAGTGCGATGCCCGGCTGTTTTTACACGATGCCTGGCTGTTTTTGTTGACTTTAGTTACTTTTAGTTACTTTCAGTACCTTTTTTTACTGGTGGTAAGTTTTGACAGTTACTTTTTACTGGGTTTAGGGGTAAGGTTTGTTATTTTTTATTACTTTTTTATTAGTTGTAACTTTCAACAATTACTTTTTACTAGGTCAGGAGGGCCAGGGTGAAGGGTTGTATTCATTGTGCGACGAGGGATTTGAAAGGGTGTAGGTTGGATTTTTTTTATTATTATTTTATTGTTGAAGGGGAGGGGGGTGGAAGTTAATGTTTTTTTTCCCAGATGTATGGAAAGGTGGAAGGAGGAGGGGGGAAAGGGGTACATTTAGGGTTTTTAGAAATTTTTTTTTTCATTGTGGAGATGCTAGGGAGGGGAAGGGGGTAATGTTTTTTACAAAATCATTATGGGACAGGGGAAAGGGTGCAGGTCGATTTTTTTTCTTCTTTTTCTTACTGTTGAGGGGGAGGGGGGTGGGTCAATGTTTTTTTTTCCCCTATACATATGATTTTTTAATTTTTAATTTTTTTTCATTGTGGAGTGGCTAGGGACATGGGGTCAAAGGTTTTTTTTTAATATGTTGAAGGGGGATGGGAGGTAGTTTTGTTTTTTTTTTTCTATGTTGAAAAGGGATGAGAGGGGGTTTTTTTTTTTTACAAGTTCATAGAGGGGGGGCGGGTTAGGGTTGGTTTAATTCATTAATCTAAGCTAAAATAAATTAAATTAAATTAAACTAACCTAAACTTTGATATCCAATACGTGGCAATGTACAATGCTTCAAAGCTTCTACCCCAATATCTGATCCTTAAAAGAAATATGTAGCTGCATCTGAGAAATATGTAGCTTTTTGCTGGTGAAAAAAGTGAGCAAAGACATTATCTGTGTGGGTGATTTAAATACAAGAGACTCGATGTCAAGTTTCATTTTTTTTTCCCTTCCCCTTTCTATCCCCTTTGGAGCACGCACTCTTCATGTAACCACAATTCAAATGCATAAGAGCGGAAGTTCAATCATTTGACGAAGATCAAGGTTTAATTTTAATTGGTGATGTGTTTTTCTCAGTTCTATGATGGGCACCTCGAGAATGCAAACTGGCTCGTACATAGAAAGACCGGGATCGATCTGTTGCTGTATAACATTTTACAATTCGTCATGAAGAGTCCACCGAGGCCCGAAACAAAATACAGTAGTCATTCGATTAAGTCCGCATCGCGGATAAGTCTACATTCTGTAGGGCTAAAAATGCGGATCAACATATACGGAAGTGTTTATTGTGATCGTGTAAATCCAAAATCAAAAATCGTCATCTGCCTACTTCCATCAATTTTTTCTCGCGAAATCTTTGAAACTGCTTGCTGAATGGTATTTTTCACTGAAAACATGCTGTTAAGCATTTCATCAATCGATTCCTACAATCAAGACATGTTCACACTTGTAGTTGTGACGTGTTTTGGTGTTACACTATACCTATTCAAAGAGATGAGCAGTATAGGGCTAAGTCCGCAACATTCGGATAAGTCCGCATTAGGACGCCCAGATCAAGGTGCGGACTTAACCGAATGACTACTGTAGCGCAAAAACATTACAGACGAAAGATGACAATGGTTTTAGGGCGAACCACAAAATTGTACGACCCCTAAAACCTAACGAGCAGCTTACAAGAACTTGAAGGAATCAACATATGCTTCTCACACAAAAGCAATTGGTGCTCTCAACAATGACACGAGGGGTTCTTGCACAATCAGCAAATTGGGGGTGGACGCCTCGAGAATGCTAATTCGGCTCGTACAGACCAAGATCGGGATCAATCGATTAGTCTGTATTGCCATAAAGCTCAGCTCATCTCGAGGCATCCACCAATGCTCCAAACAAGACATCAGAAGATTTGTCGCAGACGGAAGACTGCTGCATCTTTCGAGTGAATAGAATTCGTCATGAGGAGTTCATCGAGGCCCGAAACAAAACAGCGCAAGAACATTATGGACGAAAGATGACAATGGTTTTAAGGCGAACCACAAAATTATACGACCCCAAAAACCTAATGAGCAACTCACAAGAACTTGAAGGAATCAACATCTCTTTTTCACACAGAAGCAATTGGTGCTCTCAACAATGACACAAGGGGATCTTGCACAATCAGCAAATTGGGGGTGGACGCCTCGAGAATGCTAATTCGGCTCGTACAGACCAATCGATCGGGATCCCAGGGTTTAGGGTTTAGGGTTACATGGGTGTTCCCACCAAAATTGGGTTTTTTTTTTAGGGTTTTGAGATGACCTACCCCCCCCCATTTTTTAGGGTTCTGAGTTCAATGGTGTAATAAAATTCCCCTACACTATCATCATTTGAAAGATATTGGGGGTGTGAAATTTTAGGGGGGCCGGATAGATGAAGGCCTAAATGGTTAATTATGATACATGTTGAATGTTTTGAAGTGACCTACCCCCCCATTTTCAAGTGTTTTAAAGTTAATGGTCAAGTTATTTCTGCTTAAAAGTGTCAAGTTTACAAGATATAGGATATTTGGGGTTTTTATGTTTGATGGGCATTTTGACCCCATTGCGATTATTTTTTAGATATTTGGAGATGACCTACCCCCCCGTTTTCAAGTGTTTTAAATCCAATGATGTAAAAAAATTCTCCTACACTATCACCATTTGGAAGATATGGGGGGGTTTGACTTTTCTAGTTCTTGATTGACTTTTTCTGTTTTTCATAATATTTGAAGGTTTGGATGATGCAATTTATGTTGTTGCTTAAAGATTCCAGAAACCCTAGAATTTCCATAACTAATACTATTTTAGCTTTGCCAAAGTTATGTAGTTGTGTGAAAATTTGCCAAATATATGGTATTATATGAAGTTTTGCCAAAATTAAAGAGTTTAATTTTATTTTTGCCAATTTTATGGAGTTATGTCAAATTTTTGCCAAAATTATGGATGAATGTTAAGTTTAGCCAAAAATATGGAATTATGGCAAGTTGTGCCAAAAATATGGAGTTCTACCAGGTTTTTGCCAAAAATCTGGAATTATATTGAGTTTTGCCAAAAATATAGAGTTATGTTTTTATTTTGCCCAATTTATAGAGTTATGCCAAGTTTTGCCAAAATATGGAATTATGGCAAATTGTGCCAAAAATATGGAATTATATCAAGTTTTGCCAAAAATATAGAGTTATGTTTTAATTTTGCCAAATTTATGGAGTTATGCCAAGTTTTTGCCAAAAACATGGAATTATGTGAAGTTTTGCCAAAAATATAAGATTAGGTCTTAGTTTTGGCATTGGCTATGCACTTTCTTGGGTTATTGGTATCCCCAAGCAACATTATGAACTGCACTGTCCAAACATTCAAATTCTGTGACTGCCCATAAAAAGTCAACCAGGGATTGAAAAGTCAAACTCCCCCCCATATCTTCCAAATGGTGATAGTGTAAAGAAATGTTTTTACATCATTGGCTTCAGAGCACTTCAAAATGCGGGGGTAGGTCATCTCCAAATATCTAAAAAATAACCGCAATGAGGTCAAAATGCCCATCAAACACAAAAACTCCAAATCCCCTATATCTTGCAAACTTGAAACTTTTAAGCAAAAATAACTCCACCATTAGCTTTAAAACACTTGAAAATGGGGGGGTAGGTCATTTCAAAACATTCAACATGTATCATAATTAACCATTTATGCCCTCATCTATCAGGCCTTCCTGAAATTTCACACCCCCCATATCTTTCAAATGGTGATAGTGTAGGGGAATTCTATTGCACCATTGGACTTAGAACCCTCAAAAATGGGGGGGTTGGTCACCTCAAAACCCCAAAAAACAAACCCAATTTTGGTGAGAACAACCTTAAACCCTAAACCACAGTCTAAAAAGTCAAACCCCCCAATATCTTCCAAATGGTGATAGTGTAAGCGAATTTTTTTACATCATTGGATTCAAACATTTGAAAATGGGGGGTAGGTCATCTCCACATATTTAAAAAATAACTGCAATTAGGTCAAAATGCCCATCAAACACAAAAACACCAAATCTCTTATATCTTGCAAACCTGACACTTTTAAGCAAAAACAACTCCACCACTAGCTTTAAAACACTTGAAAATGGGGGGGTAGGTCACTTCAAAACTTTCAACATCTATCATAATTAACCCTTTATGCCCTCATCTATCCGACCCCCCTGAAATTTCACACCCCTCATATCTTCCAAATGGTGATAGATTAAGCAAATTTTATTGTACCATTGGCTTCAGAACCCTCATAAATGGGGGGGTAGGTCACCTCAGACTCAAAAGAAAAAACCCAATTTTGGTGGGGACACCCATGTAACCTTAAACGGTAAACCCTAATCGTAAACCTGACAACCCTAAACCCTTCACATAATTACGTAAATTTGGCAAAACTTGATACAACTACATATTTTTTACAAAACTAAATCATAGCCCAATAACTTTGGGAAAAAAAATTAAGGTGGATTCCATAGTAACCCCAAACATTTCATGTGTAATCTTCATCTCCACAATGGCATTGGCTATGCACTTTCTCGGGTTATTGGTATCCCCAAGCAACATTATGAACTGCATTGTCCAAACATTCAAATTCTGCGACTGCCCAAGAAAAGTCAACCAGGGATTGAAAAGTCAAACCCCCCCATATCTTCCAAATGGTGATAGTGTAAAGAAATTTTTTACATCATTGGCTTCAGAGCATTTCAAAATGGGGGGGTAGGTCATCTCCAAATATCTAAAAAATAACTGCAATGGGGTCAAAATGCCCAACAAACACAAAAACCCCAAATGTCATATATCTTGCAAACCTGACACTTTTAAGCAAAAATAACTTCACCACTAGCTTTAAAACACTTGAAAATAGGGGGGGTAGGTCGCTTCAAAACTTTCAACACTTATCATAATTAACCCTTTATGCCCTTATCTATCGGGCCTCCCTGAAATTTCACACCCCCCATATCTTTCAAATGGTGATAGATTAAAGAAATTTTATTGCACCATTGGCTTCGGAACCCTTGAAAATGGGGGGGTAGGTCACTTCAAAACCCAAAAAAAAAAAACCCAATTTTGGTGGGGACACCCATGTAACCCTAAACCCTAAAACCCTCAACCCTAAACCCTAAACCCTTAACAACTACTTTTTACCAACTACTTTTTACCAACTACTTTTGAACAACTATTTTTTACCAACTACTTTTTATCGACTATATACTCGGAGTCGGTAACCCGATTGACATAAAGCCGGATTTGGTAAACCCGGTTGACACAAACCCGGATTTGGTAAACACGGTTTTCATACACCCGAACTCGGTAAACCCCACTGACACAAACTCGGATTTGGTAAACCGGTTTTCATATACCCGGAGTCGATAAACCCGGATGACACAAACCCGTATTTGGTAAACCCGGTTGACACAAAGCCGGATTGGGTAAACCCGGATTTTGGTAAGGACGGTTTTCATGCACCCGGAGTCGATAAACCCTGTTGACACAAAGCCGGATTTGTGACCCTAAACCGGTTTTCATAAACTTGGCATAACTCCATAAATTTGGCAAAACTAACGCATAACTTTATATTTTTGGCAAAACTTCTTATAATTTCATATTCTTGGCAAAACTAAGACATAACTTTATGTTTTTGGCAAAACTTCATATAATTTCATATTCTTGGCAAAACTAAGATATAACTTTATGTTTTTGGCAAAACTAACGCATAACTTTATAATTTTGGCAAAACTTCATAAAATTTCATATTTTTGGCAAAACTAAAACATAACTCCATATTTTTGGCAAAATTAAAACATAGTTCCATATTTTTGGCAAAACTTGGCATAACTCCACAAATTTGGCAAAACTAAGAACTAACTTTATATTTTTGGCAAAACTTCATATAATTCCATATTTTTGGCAAAACTTCATATAATTATATGTTTTCGGCAAAACCTCACATATTTCCATATTTTTGGCAAAACTTGGCACGACTCCATAAATTTGGCAAAACCTCACATAATTACATAAATTTGGCAAAACTTGATACAACTACATATTTTCGGATTTTTTGTATCCCCAAGCAACTTTATGAACGGCACTGTCCAGATTTTCAAATTTTGTGACTCCCCAAAAAAAAGTCAACCAGAGACTGAAAAGTCAAACCCCCCCCATATCTTCCAAATGGTGATAGATTAGGGAAATGTTTTGCACCATTTTGTTTAAAACACTTGAAAATAGGGGGGTAGGTCACCTCCAAATCCCTAAAAAAAAACCATAATTAGGTCAAAATGCCCATGTAACCCAAAAACCCCAAATCTTCTATATCTTGCAAACGCTAAACTTTTTGGCAAAACTAATTTCACCATTAGCTTTAAAACACTTGAAAATGGGGGGGTAGGTCACCTTGAAACTTTCAAATTCTTTAATAATAAACCCATCATGCCCTCATCTATCCGGCCCCCCTGAAATTTCATACCCCCCATAGCTTTCAAATGGTGATAGATTAGGGAAATTTTGTTGCACCATTGAACTCAGAACCCTCAAAAATGGGAGGGTAGATCACATCAAAACCCAAAAAAAACCCAATTTTGGTGGGAACACCCATGTAACCCTAAACCCTAAACCGAGGATAGAGCAATCTACTCCTACAATTCTCTTTATGGTTACTGATCTTTCTGCGTGAATGCTCTTTTTAAGCGGTGACGCGGATGAAGTCATCTCCATTAATAGCAGAAGTCTGAGTCCATTCCAATGGAAGGTTTAGTGTGATCCTCTCCCCTTGGGTAAATGGGCAGAGCCATCGTGTGACGAGCTACTTGTTTTGTTTCCTTTTGTTTGCTCCCTCTTTCTGTTAATAGCATCGATTGAATTAATTGTTCTTTACAAGTTGTATGGCATTAAAGATTTTGATCATTGTTCGTGGTCAACACCTTTACGAGCCAATTCGCATTAAAGAACTTGCAACTATCTTTGCTTTTAAAATTTGATGGTTCTTGCATTTGTTTTCCCTGAACCTAGAAAATCTAGGAGCCTTAAATGACATCAAATTAGAGATGTATCTTCTTTGATACCCTGAAACCCTTATGGTAAGCACTAATGAAAAAAGGAAAAGGTTCCAACTTATTCGATTAAAAGTACAGGGATTGTTTTGAAAAATTCATCAAAGGAACTTTTTCTTTAAAAACTTGCATATACTTGTTCATTATTATTCATTCCATGCCTTTTACAAAACTAAGAACATGATTAAGAATAAAAGAAAATATTTTAGCACAACTTGAAAAAAATAGTGCTAAAAAATGATATGAAAATGAGGAAATTATAAAGAAATAAGGAAATGTAAAACTAGGAAATATAATTAAAAACATTGAGTAAGAAGAAAAGAATAATATAAAAAGTAACAACTAAAAAAAGAAAAAAAATGAAAATGAAAATAAAAGAATGGAGGATGGAAATAAGGGGGACCCTAAACCCATCTAAGAGGACTTCACGGCCTATTAAGTAGATGGCATCTGGTAGGAGAAATAAAAAAATCAAGGCCCGTGAGTGGCTAGTATTTTGAAAATGGGGACTTTTAACCAGTAGCCGCCCCTTCTCCCATTATGAATTTGTAAAAAAAAATCAACCCCCCTCCCCTTCCTAAACCATTCAACACCTTAAAAAAATAAACTTAATTGGGTAGGGTTTTAAGGGGCGTACAAGTTTAGGTTTTTTTTTTCAGTTAAGAAAAACCTGGGAATTAAACCAACCCTAAACTAATAAACCCCCTCCCCCTTCCGTCCCCCCCTTCAACATATCGAAAAAAAAACCCCTGGCACCCCCTTCCCTGGCCATTCAATAATGAAAAAAAAGTTTGACGAAAAAAATAACCCCCTTCCCCCTCCTCCTCCCTCCAAACACCCCGCCCCCTAAACCCTCATAATGAATTTGTAAAAAAAAACAACCCCCTCCCCCTCCCATCCCCTTTCAACATATATATTTCCTCCCTAAAACACCTTGACCTCCCCTCCCTAACCACTCAACAATGGAAAAAAAGTTTTGAAAAAAAACTAACCCGCTTCCCCTCCTCCTTCCACATGTCAAATGAAAGAGAAAAAAAAAACATAAACTTGTGCCCCCCCCTCCCGCCCCCTCAACAGTAAAAGGCCCAGTAAAAAAAAAAACCAAGGCACACCCCTTCTTCCCCCTGAACAATGAATAAAGCTAATAAAAGGCTTCCCCTGGCCCTCCTGGCCCAGTATAAAAATAAATCAAGGCACACACCCTTTCCCCCTGGACAATGAATAAAACTAATAAAACGCTTCCCCTGGCCCTCCTGGCCCTCCTGGCCCAGTAAAAAGTAATTTATGAAAGTTACAAACAATAAAAAAAGTAACTAAAAGTAACAAAAAGTGAAAAAAAGTCAACAAAAACAGCCTATCTACGCGATCAAACAGCCTGTCCCTACGAGGGCTTTTTGGCGGTCAAACAGCCTCTAGCCTGCGTCCTTACGAGACGTAGTGGCCAGATTGTATGTATAGGTCTGAAACTGCTTCCATAACGCGTTTGCTCCCCTTTCATGGCCTCCCGCGCTTTCCTTAGGGCATCTCCAGCTAAAATATTTCTTACGTCCAAGTTTAGTTTTTTCTTTTTTTTTCCAAGTGCCATAGAACAAAAAAATCCTCAGCTTTTTATATCTTCCAAACTTGACAATTTTCAGCAAAACTAAATCCGTCACTAGCTTCAAAACACTTCAAAATGGGGGGCTTCGTCCAGACAAAATCCAAAAAAAAATACCAACATTATGCAAAACTTGGCATCACTCCATAAATTTGGCAAAACATCACATAACTACATAAACCTTAAACCTTCAATCTCACATAGTTACATAAACCCTAAACCCTAAACCCAATCAACTTTCTCGACTGGGCTGTCCAAACTTTCAAATTTTGTGACTGCCCAAGAAAAGTCAACCAGGGACTGAAAAGTCAAACCCCCCATATCTTCCAAATGGTGATAATGTAAGTAAATGTTTTTACATCATTAAATTCAGAACACTTCAAAATGGGGGGGTAGGTCATCTCCAAATATCTAAAAAAAACCGCAATGGGGTCAAAATGCCCATCAAACACAAAAACCCCAAATCTCCTATATCTTGCAAACCTAACACTTTTAAGCAAAAATAACTTCACCACTAGCAATAAAACACTTGAAAATGGGGGGGTAGGTTGCTTCAAAACTTTCAACACGTATCATAATTAACCCTTTATGCCCTCATCTATCCGGCCCCCCTGAAATTTCACACCCCCCATATCTTTCAAATGGTGATAGATTAAAGAAATTTTATTGCACCATTGGCTTCGGAACCCTTAAAAATGGGGGGGTAGGTCATTTTAAAACCCAAAAAAAAAAATCCAATTTTGGTGGGGACACCCTAAACCCTAAAACCCTAAACCCTAAACCATAGTTCGAATAGTTTAACACTATCACGAAATCAAGTCAATGTTCCTATTGCGGCTATGTCAGATGCTCTGCACTCTTTAGGTGCAAAAGTATGTCGGGTTTCATTTTTTGGGATGAAGTGGGAGATTCCAAATGCAGAGCCCATGATTGATCGTTTCATACAGCGATATCATGCAGAGATGGGTTCTTCTGTTCCAACACAAAAGAATATGTTTAAAATGGGGTGCAGTTTCCTTTAGGTGGATTGCAGCTTTACAAGTTTATTGAAATGCAATGTGAGGCGCGGAGGTTCAAGGAAGGCACTGTGCACGAGATGTGCATTGAGGCAGGCTATGGGTCTTTGAACTTTAGACCAATCCTTGACCGGCATATAGTTAAGGTCAAGGTTTACCAGGTACTATGCCATGAGATTCTTTCCGTGATACACAGGCAGATGTTAGATGACATGCCAGCTACTATGCGTACGATGCGTACTAGGTTGAACCAGTTACAGGATTTGATGGAGCGTTGGGGAGCAATGACAGAAGATGTCTTGAGTAGTCGCATTTCAGGCATCAGGGTTCAGGTTACTGTTCACACAGAGATGGTGATTGATGGACAACAACTTTGTAGCGAGTTGGATTTATTCCGAATTGGAGGCCTAGAAAGCGCATTGGGTGGGCCTTTTGATACTATATCATGTGCATTGGACAGGTTTTTGTATTGGTGTCGCTTCCACATTTCAGCATTTGCTGCAGAAGTTCATGGAAGAAATGCATATGCACCATCTATTCGAGTACGCAGTGTTTACACTTTTGCTCGTCAAGCTATTGGGTGGAATGGCAAATTCATGGGGCGTCAACTCCAGGAGGCACGAGATTGGTCTCAAGTCATAGCTGAAGCTTCAACTCGACAGATGGTAGACACGAGACTACCAGAGTTTGGATATGATGGCTAGGAGTTGGATGCACCAGAGGTTCGACCATTGATTTAGGACTTTTTAGAACATGCAGAGTGGTTTTTGTTTCATAGAGTTAAGGACCGTACTATTCCAAGCTTGATGTTGAAGAAGCCTAATGGCCAGGGATATTTGCCCATGAAGGGCATTTATGAAGACCGTGTAGGTGGTGCTCATCACTATATTAGCCTATATGGGGCTAACTGGAAAGACCATGTATGTTGTGTTGAATGAATGAAATAAAAATTATTTTTTGTATAAAAATCAATCTTGCATTAACTTGGCAAAACTAAAACATAACTTTATATTTTTGGCAACACTTGACAAAACTCCATAAATTTGGCAAAAACTAACATATAACTTTATATTTTTGGCAAAACTTGACGAAACTCCATAAATTTGGCAAAATTAACATACAACTTTATATTTTTGGCAAAACTTGGCGAAACTCCATAAATTTGGAAAACAAACACATAATTTTATATTTTTGGCAAAACTTCACATATTTCCATATTTTTGGCAAAATTTGGCATAACTCCATAAATTTGGCAAAACAAACACATAACTTTATGTTTTTGGCAAAACTTCGCATATTTCCATATTTTTGGCAAAACTTGGCATAACTCCATAAATTTGGCAAAACAAACACATAACTTTATATTTTTGGCAAAATTTCATATATTTCCATATTTTAGGCAAAACTTCACATATATCCATATTTTTGGCAAAATTTGGCATAACTCCATAAATTTGGCAAAATAAACACATAACTTTATATTTTTGGCAAAACTTCATATAATTCCATATTTTTGGCAAAACTTCACATATTTCCATATTTTTGGCAAAACAAACACATAACTCCATAAATTTGGCAAAACAAACACATAACATTATATTTTGGCAAAACTTCATATATTTCCATTTTTTTTGCAAAAATTTCACATAATTCCATATTTTCAACACAACTTCAAATAATTTTATATTTTCGGCAAAATTTCACATAATTCCATATTTTTGACAAAACTTCACATAATTACACAAATTTGGCAAAACTTGATACAACTACATATTTTTTACAAAACTAAATCATAGCCCAATAACTTTGGGAAAAAAAATTAAGGTAGATTCCATAGTAACCCTAAACACTTCATGTGTAATCTTCATCTCCACAATGGCATTGGCTATGCACTTTCTTGGGTTATTGGTATCCCCAAGCAACATTATGAACTGCATTGTCCAAACATTCAAATTCTATGACTGCCCAAGAAAAGTCAACTAGGGATTGAAAAGTCAAACCCCCCATATCTTCCGAATGGTAATAGTGTAAAGAAATTTTTTTACATCATTGGCTTCAGAACACTTCAAAATGGGGGGGTAGGTCATCTCCAAATATCTAAAAAATAACCGCAATGGGGTCAAAATGCCCATCAAACACAAAAACCCCAAATGTCAAATATCTTGCAAACCTGACAGTTTTAAGCAAAAATAACTTCACCGCTAGCTTTAAAACACTTGAAAATGGGGGGATAGGTTGCTTCAAAACTTTCAACACGTATCATAATTAACCCTTTATGCCTTCATCTATCCGGCCCCCCTGAAATTTCACACCCCCCATATCTTTCAAATGGTGATAGATTAAAGAAATTTTATTGCACCATTGGCTTCGAAACCCTTGGAAATGGGGGGGTAGGTCACTTCAAAACCCAAAAAAAAAACCCCAATTTCGGTGGGGACACCCATGTAACCCTAAACCCTAAACCCTCCCTAAACCCCCTTATCTCATAAATGGTGATCCTCTAGGGGAATTTTATTGCACCATTGGACTCACAACCCTCATAAATGGGGGGGTAGGTCACCTCAAAACCCCCAAAAAAAAACCCAATTTTGAGGGGGACACCCATGTAACCCTAAACCTTAAACCCTAAACTCATGACATCCGAAAAACCACTAATGAACCCTAAACCCATGAGTCCCCCCATGAGTGGCTACTTTCAACCAACCTCTCCCCCCATAATGAATTTGTACAAAAAATAACCCCCTTCCCCTCCCTAGCCTCTCCACAATGAAAAAAACATTTAACCCTAAAAAATGTACCCCTTTCCCCCCTCCTCCTTCCACCTTTTCATATATCTAGGGGAAAAATAAAACATTGACCCCCACCCCCCTCCCCTTCAACAGTAAAAAAAAGAAGATAAAAAATCAACCTGCACCCTTTCCCTTGGTGCACCCTTTCCCCTGTCCCATAATGATTTTGTAAAAAAATTACCCCCTTCCCCTCCCTAGCCTCTCCATAATGAAAAAAAACATTTCCAGAAAACCTTAAATGTACCCCTTTCGCCCCTCCTCCTTCCACCTTTTCATATATGTGGGGAAAAAAAAACATTAACCTCCACCCCCCTCCCCCTCAACAGTAAAAAAAAAGAAGGAAAAAAATCAAGGTGCACCCTTTCCCCCCTCGCACAATGAATAAAATATAAACCTTGGCCCTTCTCAACAGTAAAAAGTAATTTATGAAAGTTACAAACAGTAAAACAAGTTTTTAAAAAAGTAACAAACCTTACCCTTGTTTCAAAAGTAAAAAGTAACTTATAAAAGTTACGAGCAGTAAAAAAGTAACAAAAGGTAACAAAAAGTGAAAAAAGTCAACAAAAACAGCCCTCCACTGCGCGAAAACAGCCCTTCCCTACGCACCCTTTTTGGGGGTCAAACAGCCCCCAGCCCGTGTCCCTGCGGGCGTAGTGGCCATATCATATGTATAGGAAAAAAATCAAGGTGCACCCTTTCCCCCCTCACACAATGAATAAAATATAAACCTTGGCCCTTCTCAACAATAAAAAGTAATTTATGAAAATTACAAACATGAAAAAAAGTTTTTTAAAAAGTAACAAACCTTACCCTTGTTTCAACAGTAAAAAGTAACTTATAAAAGTTACGAACAGTAAAAAAAAGTAACAAAAAGTAACAAAAAGTAACCAAAAGTGAAAAAAGTCAACAAAAACTGCCCTCCACTGCGCGAAAACAGCCCTTCCCTACGCACCCTTTTTGGGGGTCAAACAGCCCCCAGCCCCTGTCCCTGTGGGCGTAGTGGCCATATCATATGTATAGGCAAGAAGCACTTTTGCAAGTGTTGGGCTTTTTGGAAAATGGCACGCTGTTAATGAGGCCAAAACCCAGAAGTTCAGGGTCATTTTGGACAACTGTGATTAAATAAATAAATAAAGAGGCGCACCCTTTCCCCCCTGAACGATCACCCTAATACCTTCAAACAACTTCGCCTTGCCCCTTTGAATAGTAAAAGGTTTGGAAAAATTTAAAGTGGAATAGCCTATTGAATACATGGTGCTCATGACATCTGAAAAACCACTAATGAACCCTAAACCCATGAGTGCCCCCATGAGTGGCTACTTTCAACCGACCCCTCCCCCCATAATGAATTTGTACAAAAAATAACCCCCTTCCCCTCCCTAGCCTCTCCACAATGAAAAAAACATTTTACCCAAAAAATGTACCCCTTTTCACCCTCCTCTTTCCACCTTTTCATATATCTAGGGGAAAAATAAAACATTGACCCCCACCCCCCTCCCCCTCAACAGTAAAAAAAAAAAGAAAAAAAATCAACTTGCACCCTTTCCCCTGGTGCACCCTTTCCCTTGTCCCATAATGATTTTGTAAGAAAATTACCCCCTTCCCCTCCCTAGCCTCTCCACAATGAAAAAAAACATTTCCAGAAAACCTTAAATGTACCCCTTTCGCCGCTCCTCCTTCAACCTTTTCATATATGTGGGGAAAAAAAAAACATTAACCTCCACCCCCCTCCCCCTCAACAGTAAAAAAAAAGAAGGAAAAAAATCAAGGTGCACCCTTTCCCCCCTCGCACAATGAATAAAATATAAACCTTGGCCCTTTTCAACAGTAAAAAGTAATTTATGAAAGTTACAAATAGTAAAAAAAGTTTAAGAAAATAACAAACCTTACCCTTGTTTCAGCAGTAAAAAGTAACTTATAAAAGTTACGAGCAATAAAAAAAGCAACAAGAATTAACAAAAAATGAAAAAAGTCAACAAAAACAGCCCTCCACTGCGCGAAAACAGCCCTTCCCTACGCACCCTTTTTGGCGGTCAAATAGCCCCCAGCCCTTGTCCCTGCGAGCGTAGTGGCCAGATCATATGTATAGGTTTCTGGAATCTTTAAGCAACAACATAAATTGCATCATCCAAACCTTCAAATATTGTGAAAAACAGGAAAAGTCAACCAAGGACTGGAAAAAGTCACCCCCCCCCCCCATATCTTCCAAATGGTGATATTGTAGGAGAATTTTTTTACATCATTAGATTTAGAACACTTGAAAATGGGGGGGTGGGTCATCTCCAAATATCTAAAAAATAACCGCAATGGGGTCAAAATGCCCATTAAACACAAAAACCCCAAATCTCCTATATCTTGCAAACTTGACACTTTTAAGCAAAAATAACTCCACCATTAGCTTTAAAACACTCGAAAATGGGGGGGTAGGTCATTTCAAAACATTCAACATGTATCATAATTAACCATTTATGCCCTCATCTATCCGGCCCCCCTGAAATTTCACACCCCCCATATCTTTCAAATGGTGATAGTGTAGGGGAATTTTATTACACCATTGGACTCAAAACGCTCAAAAATGGGGGGTAGGTCACCTCAAAACCCCAAAAAAAAAACCCAATTTTGGTGGGAACACCCATGTAACCTTAAACCTAAACCTTAAACCCTAAACCCTAAACAAAATCAAAACAAGATACAAACATAGAAAAGAAAATAAAACATTGAAAGGGTGTAAAACAAACAACAAGATACAAATAGACAAAAACATTGAAACAATAAGATACAAACAGATTTGATCTATGATGAATTATAATTCAAAATGATTCTTGTCGTAGTGGTGATCACCAAAATACCCATCCTACATAAACCAATTCCAATGAATCATCATCACTAGGATTTAAGTATTTAAATATTCATTTTTGAATTTTAAAAAAATTGCATGCATGCACACATATATATGGGCCACTTGAAACCTTATATTTGGATAAATCCAAAAAAAAGATCGATAAAAAAATATAATCACCCATCCTTTGGTTGGGATTATTGATCTTATAATAATGCATAACTCTTAGCTTCAACGAGCACCACCTCTCACTTCAAAAGAAAAGAAGGTGAGGTAGGTTGCAATATTTCCCTTAAATGAAAAAAGACAAGGTTCCTTTACCTAGGTCTAAATTGTTACCAACCTCCCAACTTTATTGTGAAACCAAATGAAAAGAGGGAAACATATATTTGAATAAAAATAAGAGCTCATGTTGTTGCATGTTGGTGAAGAACATGGAAACATGAAGCAAAATAATAATTGTAGGGAAGAAGGAGGGGAGTGGGGGGACATAAAAACCAAACATCCTTTTGCAAAGGAATAACAATAATTTGTTCCTTGGGTATATTGATTGAAATAAAAGATTGCAAACAGTGGAGTTTTGAATATTGTTGATTTGAAATTGTGAAGAATCAAAGGGGGGTGGAGGAGGGTGGTGACATCCATGGGGTTTTGCACAAAGATGATGAGTTGCAAGTGGCAATTTGTCAAGAAAATTGTGAATCCACAAGAGGTTGATCTTGAACGCAAAAGTTTCAAGGAATTTAAGGCAAATGATTACGTTAGTCATGGAAGTTTAAAGGAACTAAATATTATTGATGATTTTGAAAGTTGCAAAAAAGTCAAGGTTGATGGTGATTATGATTGTCTCAAGGAATTGAAGGTTGATGATGATGCTAAGAGTCTTAAGGAATTTAAGGTTTCTTGTTGGCATAAGTTCCAAAAAGATGGCAAGAAAAAAAGGCGGCGATGGTGGTGGTGGTGCTCATATACCAAGAAATTGTTACAACATCATGCAACTAATAGAAATCATAGTGATCTAAACTTTGAAGAGGATGAAAATGGTCTTGAAGATGGCAACTTTATGGTGATGGAAGCTAATCATTTAAAGCTTTGTGACAAGGTCCCTAAGGTGGTTACAAAACTCCTTATGGCAAAGAAAAAGGTGACTTGTTACCAATTATCAAATGATGGAGTTGAACAATGTTGCAAGCCTTCGGGATCATTAGGTTTGGTGCAATTTTTACATAGCGGACCACCCATAAAAGGAAACAAATATTGTAGTGACAGAATCAATATTAACCATGGGTTGAGTGTTTTCAATGATGAGAATGAAATGGGATTTGTAAATTCCAAACATGGAAATAATACAAGGAAAAGAAGCTTGATAGATGTTGAAATTGGCTTGGGAGGTATTATTGGTATGTCAACATGCTCATTACAAAACCAACAAAGCGAAGATGAAAAAAATGGTGACATTGGAAGATTTCTTAATGTACTTTGTTCTAAAATAAATCTTCCATTTCTTATTCAAAATATTATAACTAATAATGAAGGATTCAAATTTGCTATAAACAAATTTTGTGGAAATAAATTGTACTTCAAGGCTAAAAGATGTTGCTTGGGAGACAAATTATTAAGTTATGATGATATTGAAGTTCTTCCACTAGAAATTGTGAATTTTTTATTTATTTCAAAGTTCTTGAAATCCATGTTTGGTGCCAAGAAATCAAGAGATGTTTTGAGTGATGAAGGTGTTTGTGAAGAGGCAAAGATTATATGTAAAGGAAGGGGAAAATGTATTCCAAATGTAACTTATGTGAACATTTTGCCACTATCGAGCCTTAGTGCTAATGTTGTTGGGCTCACCAAGAAGTTAATTCGTTTGTTCCTAATTCAAGCCCCTTATCAAGAGGGAAAAAGGAAACAAAAGATGTTCAATGCTACCAAGCGATCAAAAAGGGATTTAGAAAGTGAGAAATTGCTTGATATGAATAAAAATGTAGCCATGGAGATTGGGATAAGACTCAACATTTGTTGGAAGCCTTCAAAAGATGGACAAAATGATGAATCATGTAGTAACGAGAATGTGGATCAACATTGTTTTTCAAATAACACTTGGCAAAATGCAATAGAACAAGGTAAAAGCAATTTTATTCAATGTATCATCATGTATAGGTCAAATTTGGAAGGTGACATGATGGAACCACATGAACAATTGAGCACAAGTATAAATCTTTTCTCAAATGGTGTTAATATACAAGACTCAATTCGAGACTCATGTAGTTGTGTCAACATCCAATCGAAGACAATGCAAAACATAATTTTAAAACCCAAAGATTTGGATGTTTCAAGAAACTTACACAATGTTGAAATCTTTGAAGAGGCATTTATGCATGAATTGGAAGATTTGAATGTGAATTGTGGGTCTACTGCTATGAGATCAAATGCAATTCTATCTTGTGGATTGATGCTACCACCTCTTTTGCATGATGATGTTGAGGTGTTACAACCAGAAATGAACAAATCACATTCAACTAAGAAGCCATATGTTGGTAGTCCATTCATAAGTGTGGAAAGCCATTGCCAAAAAGATAATGACATGATATTGTATTATCCTTTTGAACAAAGCAAAAGAAAATTTGAAACCTATCTAAAAAGATTAGTTCAACATGAGACAACTAGTGAACACATAAAAGAAGAAACCAAGATAAATCACACTATGCCCATAGATGGAGAAGAAAAAAATCATCATAAGAGGTATTTTGATGGTAGTAGTCATTATCTTATTCCATGTTCAATGAAAGTGTTTGGTCCCAACAATTGCCATTTTGATCCAACATCTTCATGTAACATTGAGATTTGGAAGAACAAAAAATATTGTTGGGCTAGTGATGGTGACAACATGGTGAAGAATTTTTTTGATACATTCATTTGTAGTATGAACAAGACCATTCAAAAGTTACAAGAGGAGAAAGACAAAATGGTAGTATGTCATAACATGGGCATTAACCACGTTTCCCCAAAAAATGGGGGAAATATTGATAAGTCCTATAGAAATAGCAAACATACTAGCAATCGTGATGTTGAGGAAATCAATAAGTGTAAATCTCAAAATTTGAAAAAGTGCAATGTTGGTCTTGAAAAAATAAGCCACAATGTCTACAATTACAATGGTTTTGGAGATAAAAGTTTGTGGTGTAGTGCATGTATTAATGATGCTTGGAATGAGGTTCCAAGCAAGCTTCTTAATCAACAATGTCACCCCTCACTACTAGACGATGACACAATGTCCCACATACACATATGCTCCACTTTAAGGAAACAAGTAAAAGGATTACATCTTGACATTGAACCAAAAAGGTGGTTTGTACCAAAAGATATTCCTCCACAAGTAAAAAAGAAATTGACATTTGTGAGGGACATTGGATCAACTAGCAAGAAATTGAAAGCAAGAAAAACCATTGGAAGGGTCCTAAGGAAAAGCAAATGTGTGTGCCCCCAAAAGAATTTGATACCACAATTACAAAAAAATTGGAATGAAAAAACCCTTGCACATTATGGAACAATAAAAATGCAAAGGCAGTTACCTCTAAATGAAAGGGACAAGGATCCACTTCCATTTAGGGAGTCACATTGCTTGAAGAAAAACACAAGTATTCATCCACTATTAAATAGTACCGTGTGGTCTTCAGAGGAGAAAGGAAACTTTGATTGTCGCATACACACAAGAAACATTGAAGCCAAAGTTCATGGGTACTTTAAAAACACATGCAACAAAACAAATTCAGACTTCAAAGCTTTTCATGACTATGGAAAACATATGGTAGATCAATATACACGTTTTGATGTTTTATTCAAAACTATGAGCCACATTCAAACAAGTAAATTACATTCAAAGCCAAAATCTCAAATCCAACTAGATTATGTGAAAATTCATGAAAAAGAGGCAAGAAAAAAGTTTGTGAAAGATGCCATTAAATATTTTTGGAACTCAAATGCTACAGTCCAATTTGAGATCTTAAACAAAATAGAAGGTATAGAGGGGAGGAATGCAAGATGTAAGAGAATTCCTAGAACCATGTTTATGGAAAAGAGTATACAAGTTCAACTTCTAGTTGAATCTTAATGGAGGAACAAAAATTTCTTGAAGGTTGTAAAGAATCAAATGATCACAAGGACTCCATTATTCCAAATTGGACACCCAAGATGCGAAAAATAGTTGCACATAATGTACAAGAAAAGCTTGACATTGTAATGGATGGCCCAAAAAAAGAAAACTTATATGCAAATGAGACAAGTGAGATCAACAACTCATTTTCACCCCCTTGTAATGTAAAATGAGATTATTATTAAGACTTCACATTTTGTAGCAAGCTACTACATTTGAAAAGATATGTTGTAGCATTAGAATTTGAGGCAACTATTGTTTGCAATCCGTAGGATTAATTTGTTTAGTCCAATAATAACATATAAAAAGTCACAAAAATTTCACAAGTATCACATCAATGAAAGAAATCAATTACAGAAAGAAGATAAATGTAGAAGTGTTCCAGGATTATTAAAATCAAAACGTCGACATAGAAAGAGATGGGGTCAACCATGCATTACTCATAAATCAAGTAGCACAAATTCTGAATCAGGGGAAGATGTTGATGAGCTTGAAAATCAAGGTGAGTCCATGAAAAATGATATCCTTTTATCAATTTTGAATGGAAGAAGGCTTTCACTTCAACAACCCATAGATGTTGTAACACAACATAGTAGAAAAATCTAAAATTTTGAATGAGTTTAGATTGATTAAAACCTTTCATGGAGGAAATCCTATTCTTGGTCATCAATGCATGAAAGGTTATCATCAATTTGGTATTCATGGAATAGTACATGACAATACAATTAATGATCAAATTCCCCAAAATGTTTTTGGAATTTAGATCATAAATGCAAGGATCAAATCATGGGTTGTGATGAATATCAAAGTTGTAAAATACATGAATGTATGAAGCATGAGATGAAGTCACCAAATGGAACCAAGTTCATATCAACACATGATAATGAAGGTTTTTTTGAACGTCAAATATTTGATGTGTCTAGCATGGAGGGTGCTATTAAGGCAAGTAAAAGACAACTTACATTATAGAGCTTCATTGTTAAAAGTATAATTGATCAAATTTCTAAGTCTAAATAAGGTGTTAGTAACAACAATCAACTATGAATTGGAAAAAAGGATTGCAAAATTTATGTACTCACTTGAAAAGATAATGGTTACAAGTGGATATTCCTAATTTCTTGTAGGGTATTGAGGACATGTCCATGATTAAAGGAAAAAAAAATGTTGAATCTCACCCACCATATTTATATTCAACATTGCAAGAAGTAGTCATGGATATTGATACTTTCAATTCCATCTCTACAAGCAAAAGTAATTCAAGCACCTCGATAGGAGAAAATCATAAAAGCCCATCAAATGGAATTTATGAAAACAAAACTATGAAAACATCAAAATTGGTACGTTCACTAAAATGACAACGGTTTAGAGTTGCCATAAGGACTATTGGGACTACTTGTCGAAAGAGTTAAATGTAGATGTCATCAACATATGAATAGAAATAAGGTTTAATGAAGAAGTTAAACTAGTATTCCTTGTCTCTAAAGGATCCCATTTTTTATGATTGTTTTTTGACTTGTTTTGATATTTTAAATCAATTCCTAGGGGGTGAAGTAACATTTAGTTTTTACTCCAAGAAAATTCAACAATTTTGATCATAAGATGGCTGACAAATTGTTAAAGATGTCTTCTTCCATTCAAGTATATTGTTGGTCTTCTTTTTTTGTATACTGTGAATACAAACTTGGTAAATAAAGGATAAATTATTTTGGTATTCTTTGACTTCTACATCAAGTTTTGATTTGGAGCATCCCAATAAAATGAACAAAAGTTAACAAAATTAATCAAGGATAATATTGCTTGGGGGAAACATACAAGTGTTGAATTGAAAACATTGAAAAATCCATCTTCACTTGTAAGGATTTGTCTTTTGTTTAATATTTCAACATTAATATTAAATAGATGAAGCCTCCATGCAACCATCTATCCATTGTCATTTTAAATTAAAAAAATTGAAAAATGTGTGACACCATTTTCTTTCATTTTATTTGTTTTTTAGTATATTATGATTGCTCAAATTCCTTGTTCACTTGTAAAATTCATTCTTATGTGGATAGATCATAAAAGATGATGACCACTTGAGGCGGGATGATGTTGTTTCTAGTTTACAACAAAGTTCTCAAAGTGATCAAAATAAGCTTGAATTCATGATTTCTTCAAAGATGAAATCAAGTAAAAACTTTGAAAAAACAACAAAGATGGATAGGTTTGAGAATTTGGACAAGTTCCCAACAATAGGTTGTAAATCTTCAAGCCAAAATTATCTTCAATATTGTGATTACAAACCACTTTCACCAAGGGGAATGAAGGGATCAATGGGTGACAATTTTTTCCTTTCTAACTCAAAAGGGTCAAGAGTTATGGCTAAAAGATCAATAGATGCAAGAAATGGTGCATGTGAGTACATGGATAAACAAATACAAGTTGAATCAAACCAAAAAACTTGTCATCCTACTATCTCTTGGAGGCTTCAACAATATGAACAAGCGCACGGAACTACCATGCAAGAATCTCACACCAAATCACCTTCTCCCAAAAAGCTCAATAAACAAAGATTTGCGGGCATTATAAGAAAATGCTGTTATAAGAAAATGTTGATATTGGAAACACCACCACAAAATGATGTTCAATCTTCAACCAAAGTTTATAGCATGCAAGAAAGAAGCAATGGAATCACAACATCACCTTCAAGCAATCAACATAAATACATAAGTTATAAGGTCAATTTCCTTGGTTGCACACAAAACCACAGATTGACCAAAAAGACTTCTATTAATGACAATAGTCCAACATTTCCATTTAGCAAATGGTGTGATGATGAAAACATCACAACATCATTTCCCATGATTATGTGTGATAAGGATATGAGTGGAAAAATGAAGTACAAATGGAAAGCTCCCATTCATAGTAAGGGGAATGAATTTCCCATTGCTTTTTTCATGAAGAATAAAAGAGCTTCTCAACAAGTAGGGTTGATCCCAATAATCCCATACAAAAATGAAAAAGTACATTTAGTTGGCAAGCCTAAAGATTATTTGGGTTCAAGTTGGAGAAACTCCAATGAGGAGTATGGAGCATGTAAGGACTTCAATAAGTTGATTCCACCACCACGAGAAGAACATGTTCAATATTGCAAAGTTCACCCATGTAAGTCTATGTATCAAAACTCTTCAAATGTTAGCCATTTGAACTTATTAGTCTTTTCAACAATTGATATATATGAATCATCATATTTTACAAGTCTTGTATGCAACAAGACCAACTAAATCTATGTTAATTATTATATATCATTTTTCCTTCCTTTTCCATGGACCAAGGAAACAAGTACTCACAATGCCAAGTTAAAATGTTACATTAAAAAATAATATTAAATAAACTGATTTTGGTCTTGCTTTAAATCTATTATGTTGGGTCTTGTCCATATAATTCTATGCCATATAATTATGTGTAAAATGTGGTAGAAGAAACTTGGGATCTAGTTGGAGCTATTATGCAAGAAATGGAAACTCTTATGGGCAAGGAAATGTTGGTGGACCTCAAAGAAGCAATTACATTAATTTTAGAAGGAGACAACATAATGGAATTGATTTTGCCCATCTCATTTATCCATAAAGGTAATGCACACTTTTCATCTAGTGAACATTATGAAATTAAATAATTTAACAAGCATCATTGGGTACTACTATGAAAATGGCTCTTCTTGGTGCATGCTAGATGTTCACTTGGACTTATGATTTGTTATAGAGAAGACACATTCAAAACACAATTCTTTTTTCACAACTTTGTCATGATAAGTAAAAGCACTCGAATGAGATTTGTTTGGTGGATTATATGGTGTTGATAAATAGCTAAATATTTGTATGTTGGACTTCATGAGTTCTCTTATACATTGTTGTCAATTAGCTAGGTCAATACATTTGTAGGTACTTTCATGGTGATCTTGTATCCTCTTTCGTTTTCTTTATAACAAGGAATGGAATGATATTTTTTCATTGTGTAGGACTTCTATGGTCATAAGGTTCTTCCCTCCTAGCGATAGCCCAAGGCTCCAAGAAACTTCGCAAATTTTCAATCTTTCACAAGTTTAAAAAAAATCACAAGCAAAATATTGGAGATTGGAAGTGGAAGAAGTGACAAAGGTTTGGCTCTTGGCACAATGGATTTGATAATCATAACCATAAACAAGGGTAAAAGTGTGGGAAAGTGGACCAAAAAGTTACCCCAAGTGACATGACAAATTTATCCACTGACAAGGTTCAAAGGTAGTAATTTCTAAGTATGAATGTTTTTAAAGTATTTACAATTTATTGTTGAAATTTTCAGATTTTCAAATTGGGGTTGTCGAACACTTTTTCAAAAAATTTACTATTACAACAAGATTTGTCAAGCATGAGTTGTAGGTACAATATTTATATATTTAATTGAACATACATGGCTCCTATACTTGTGCTTCCTTAAAATGTACTTGTACAAGATATAAAAGGATTAGCTCATCCAAAATCTATATTGTGATTGATGTTGTTAAGAAAATTGCCAAGGACATGATGATTGGAAATTGGGAGGATGTGATAGCAATTTAATTAACATTGTATATCAAAATAATGTTTTATCTCTTAAAAACCAATTGAATCCTAAAGAGGGTGAAACTAATGTGCATGATTCATGAGCTTAGACTAATTTTGAGTTTAGGCCACTTGTAACTGCAATTCATTTGACAAGGAGCATGTGAAGAACTTATCAACATTTTGTATATTTGCTTAACATTTTTTTAGGTCCAACTTAATGATCTTTAAAAACATTTAATTACCTTGTAGTATTGAAAAATGGAATAATGTCTTTGGGTGTAGTGTAAGGATCTTATTGATTATACTACATGCATGTTATCGTATGCCAAAGTTTAGTATTTTTTCCTAAATGGAGCCCCTATATTTCTTGTTTGGCTGATATCAAATGATTACATTGTATTTAAAGTGCTTTGACCATCATTGTGTCGTATAGGCATCAACAACATTGTTTCATGAACATGTGTATAATTCATGGGTTCATGATCTGAATGCATTTGAATGCATAAACAACCTCAAGGTTGATTGATCAAAAGTATGAATATTGTAACTTTTTGTGATTTGGTTATGGGTATAACCCACCTTTAATTTACCTTTTCAAAACAATGTACAACTTTGGGGCTACATGCACAATTTCAAAATATTGGTTCAAAATTCAAAAACACTCCAACAGTTACAAAATAAAGATCTTTTGATCTAGTTATAAGTACTCCTAGGTATACCAACTCATAGTGTTGTTTCAACTTAACTAGTCACTAAGTAGTATAAACTTCAAAATTAAAATAACAAGTTATTGGTCACAAGTTAAAATTAACCTGTTTTTGTTAATAAACCAATTGCTATAACAGATTGGTTATCAATTCTTGTAATAGACTGGTTAATTTAAGACTTGTCAACCAAAAACAAGAATAGGCTTAAGTTATATTGCTTCATTGGTTACTAATTGGTTTAATAAGTTACTATATATGTATTGAAAATTTGGGTTAACATTACCCCCCCCCCTTGAAAACCAAATTTTCTCCTCAAAATCAACCACCTATAATTATTTGTTTAACATTTGTAGTTAGATCATCAATAGGTTGTTTACTTGTGGTCCCAATGAGTTCAACCAAAGGAACCGGTTGAAATTTTGTTCCCTTAATATTAGGTGTGTCTTTTAATATTATATCTAGAGTCCTAAAATCTTTAGACGCACATGCAATATTATCAATCAAAGTAACCTTTATGCCTATTCCAATCTTTGGTATAATTAATGGTATAAGTTTTTGAGTGACAAGTTTTTCCAAAGCTTTTACATGAGTGTTAACAACCAAAACAAGTATTTCCACAAGTTTTGTGGGCAAAGGTAAAGTACAAGAAATAATGGCCAGCTTTTTTCCTCCACTAATGGGCTCAGGTTCTTCAGTAGTAGTAACAACAAGTTTGTTTTGAGAACTTGTAGGTATAACGGTTACTTGCATAGGTGAAATTTTTTGGAAAACATTAACAAGTAATTTGCCAATAAGTTGGTCACCCTCAAAATGCAATTGGCATGCAACCAGTTCATTCAAATATGCTTCTTCATCTGCACAAATAATATCCAAATTGTCTTGGATTTGTTCTTCAGTGATTTCCACCACAATTTGCACCATTTCCTTCCACTTTGGGTTTTTATGAACCAATGTTTGGTTCTATACCTTAAGCAAGGCATTGTCCAAAAGTAATTATTCAAACTAGTGGGTGCCCGTGACCTTTGGCCACTGTGAAGTCCCCAGGTTTCTTTAAACTTGGTTCATGTTTTAGTTTTTTTTTTATAACTTTTAACTTTTTTATTTTTATACGTTTATGTGTTTTTTATTATTTTTTATTTTTTCACTTATATATATATATTTATTTGGATGCAAGTTTGAAGTTTGGAGAAAGAAGACACACCTCATTTTTTTTCAAGTAGGGTTTTTCTTATTTTTTACTCTTTATTTTGTTTCTTCATTTTTGGAATTTTTTTTTCTTTTAAAATTATTTTACTGTATTTCCCATTCCTTTTTTATAGTTTTTGCGTTTTTACTTTTTGTTTGGTTTATGTTTGTTACATGTTTTTATTTTTTATATTCTTATTTTGTCTATCTTCATTTTTTTCTATTTTTATGTATTTATTTATTTGTTTTGTTTTTATTTTCTATTTTCTTTTTGCCTTGGCCGCCCCGCCCTACCCTGCCCGCCCCGCCCCGCCCTGCCCTGTTTGTCACCAGCTCCACACAGAACGGGCAGTTCTATAACCTGCTGGCAGCCCAGACGATTGCCAGCAACCGTCTGGGTGGTCTTCCCTGACCGCCCTGCCCTGCCCTGCCCCTGCCATGCAAGACAAATAGACAGACGGACAGACACCACTGTAGCTTTAATATATTAGATACCTTCAACCAATTGTCCATGTAAGTGATTTGAAAAACTTTATCAAACACTTTGCAAAATGTTTCCAATTCGCTTTTCAATTCTTGAATTTGTACTCAAAGTTCATGGGTACAATTTTCCATATCAATGTTAACTTCCATCAATTGTTCCTTCTACTACTACAAATACCTATTCTCCAGCTCCAACAAAGTTTTCCCCCATTGTACACTATGGCCTCCATCTTGACATAATCCGTTATTAACTAATCAAGATCAATTTGTAAGGTCTTTAGGTCACTACGAGTTTTGGAAATGAGTATAGGTTAACTCATTCTACTCAAAATGTAGGGCTTCATCCTTCTTGATTGCTCTTTCAGCTTTAATGTTTTTAGCAAAAAGATGTTTCTTTTCTACCTACAACTTGAGGGCTGGGTTTTCACAATGGCCAGGTAATTATCTTTGTTCTACAAGGCTTATTTATGACTAACCAATTGTAGGCAATGAGCATGTAACTAGTTGTTAGTGTCCTCTAAGAGGTTCTCAAGAATATTATACTTGGATTTCAAATAAGCTAAGTTGTCTATTGTCTAGGGCCATGTTTAAGAAATTAGGGCCCCTTATTTTTTTAAAAATGTAATTGTTTTCAAGCTTTCATGTTGAACATAAGTTGTTGATGTCTCAAGGAATATAAATAGGTAAAGTTTGAATTCGTTGAATCGATTCTTGACCTATTGATAATGGGTTGTTTACATGTTATGTAGGAGCGATAGTTTTTGGAATAGGTAAAGGTCCCTAATATTTAAAATCAATATATATTTAGACTCGATATATATTTTTGAATTGAAATACTAATTTTTAGATTCAAAAATAATAATTTAAAATTCAAATATCAATTTTAAAATCAAATATGTTTTTTGAATTTAAATAACAATTTCAAGAATTGAAATGTCAAATTTCAGATTCAAATAACAATGTTAAAAATTTAAATTTCCATTTTAGACTCTATTAATAATTTCTAGACTAGAAGATTTTATTTGAGATCCAAAATAATAATTTGGAATTGAAATTTCAAGTTCAAATCAAATGTTTATTTAAAATTTACATGAAAAAATTGCAGAGTTGAAACATAAATATTTATATTCATATAAAAATAATGTCCATTTTTATAATCAATTAGTAATTTTTTGAATTCAAATACTAATTTTTGGATTAAAAAATATTAATTTAAAATTCGAATATCAATTTTAAGATCAAATAAACCTTTTTATATTTAAATTGAAAATATCATATTCAAATGTAAAATTTGAAAATCAAATAATGTTTTTAAAAAATGAAATAAAAAATTTCAAATTCAAATATCAAGTTTGATATTTTAATATATTTTTATAAATTAAAAAATTATTTTTTATAATTGAAACATCAATTTTTAGGTTTGAATAAAAAAAATTCAAATATTAATTCTGAGATTCATTATATGAACAATATACATACATATGCATATTATATGTATATAATTTTAGTACATACATTAAAATACACCCCTATATCATTGTATAATACCTTTAGGATGGAACTAATTTGGTGATTATTGTGACTAATGGGACATATCAACCTATCAATGGATGAAAATAAATGTAAAATCAATCTAACAAATAGGATGAAAATTTTAATAGTTGCATCATAGTTGTGAGAATGACCAAAATGGTTGAAATTAGGGCTAACAATTACAAGTCGCATGTAGTGATAAATGGAGCGGTTACATTTTGGTTGATTTTTACTAATGATAGATGGCCTGACATGGTCCAATTCAATGGACTTGCATTGTTGTAATGCCACATAGTCAACATTAGATTGAAATCTTCATCATAAGGAATGGATTGAAATGCAAAAAGAGAACAAGTTTACTTGTTAAGTTCCATCATTGTTGTCAAGAGCTCCATTAGGCCACTTTTAGTATCAAGGTTAAAACTAGCTTCCCATATGTGCCAATCTTCATCAAATGTATGCACTTTCTTTATATATGGGAACCAAGCCTCAAGTCTATGGTTCCCATCCTAAATGTGGAACTTTTTTCGAGACAATGGTTAGAAATCTAGGTCCTCCCTGCAAGAATTGTTCAAACATGTCATTCTTTTCCTTCCATAAAGGACCCCAAGAATACTCAACAATTGAAACAAAAATATCTTCACCCTGTTAATTAGTGGGGGAAACAAAAAAAAACTCCCCCTGCCTATAACCCATTTGAAAGGCTTGCTCCATTTTTAACACATTAATTTTGGGACTAGGCTTAACAATGGGCATGGCAATGAACTAACATATTGGAATGTTCATTCATGATTTCCACTTGGGATAGAGCTTGAACTTTTTTAGGACCTCATTTGCATTGAATTTGTTCTTCCATTGGATCCCTCGAATGACATTCTCACATGATGTGGCTTTCAGAGAAAAATTTATGAAATGGTACAATCAAGATGCTAATGTAAATTGATGTCTGCAGTCCATTGAAATCCTATGAATTTTGGATTAAAACGTAACATTCATTAGTAGATTGAAAGCATAATGCAACTAAAACAATTAATCCCATTTGGATGCAAATTGACATAAGATCTAGCAATGTAATAAGGGAAGTGTTTCAAATGTCATTCAATGTTGATTGTCAATTCATGAAAGGGTGCAAACAAGGTAAAGTACATGGCTCACTTCTCCTTGTTAAGCAAATTACATGTAACCATGAATTTTTTTTTGTGTATTGAAAGTATAATATTTTTTTGGGTACAATAATTAACGTGATGACAATCTTTTATTTTATGTTTAAAATGTTGAAAAAACCCATTTTGAAAGTAGAATTAAGTAGAATTTAAAAATAATTTATACTTGCACAAAAAATCCAATCTTACAAAATGAGCTACATGTAGATGAAATGTTGATTTAAAAAAAATTTAAACTAACAAAATCCTAAAAAATACTTATGTATGATCAAACTATGAATTTTATAATCAAAATATATCAAAATTTTAATATGAAATAGGTTTGAACACCATTTTGACCTAATTAGTTTCAAATGTACTTTCAACCTATTTTTCTGATACCAAAGTTCAAACTTTGTATCCAACTTCCCATAAATTAAATGTAGAGCCCTATGGTTTTATATTTTTACTTCAAAATATTTTGAATATATTCTCTTGTGTCCATATCAAAAATTGTTCCATTTTATTAAACTTTGGGCAGACTACTTTTTTTGTCTATTTTACCTTGTTGACACATGAAACCTTTTAATCACACCTCCTATACATACAACATAGTTAAAACAATGATTCCCACTTGGATTCAATTGGCATTATAAGCTAGCAATGTAATAAAAGAAGTGTTTCAAGTGTCAATTAATACTGATTAACAATTCATGAAACCTTATAACTAAACCTCCTAAACACACAACAGAACTAGAACAATGAATTACAATCGTATGCAAATTGGCATTACAAACTAGCAATGTAATAAGGGAAATGTTTCAAGTGTTAGTTGGCATTAGTTAATAGTTCATGAGACCTTCTAACCACACTTTTATATATCATTTTTATGTTAGGTGGTACCAACATAAGGAAACTACCATTAATGACGCACTCCCAACTCTTTGACGGACTCAAATGTGAGTTCCAAATAGAAAACAATGGAAGAGCAAGAAGTCGGGGCACGCTCCTTAGCTCGCAACACTTGAAAAAGGTAAAAGGGTGTGCTGGAGCTTCGGGATGGGACTAGGAATAATTAACAAGCTTTAGTTACTAACATGGGCCTCCACAAAACCAACACAAGGTGGTTAATGCATAGTTGGAGCACTTTTGGTGCTAGGACGAGCCATGGGCAACTCAGAGTCACAAGACTCACCATGGCCCGGACTTGAGGGAAGCCACCACCTTCCCTCTTATAGTATACTTTGTGCCTATCCACGAGGCCCACATCCAAATGGCACTTTGTCTAGGGATTTTCAAGTGGGAATTTCGAAATTACCAAAGTTGAGCATCTCGCGACTTTGGAGGGCCATAACTTCGCGTGCAAACCTCAAATTGAAATGAGGTCTAGAGAGAGTTATAGCCGTCATCAAGAGCTTTTCAATGGTATGTCGCATGCCACCTGTACATAAGTAAATCGGGTCATTTCTCGACTTTTAGTGGTTGGGAGTCAAATTGCCAATTTGATTCTTGAAATTTTTTTTGGCCATAACTTGTGTTTCGGATATCTAAATGGGTCATGCAAACCCATTTTAGACATTTATGTTTTAATAGATTTCCAATGGTATAAAAACCTCTTCAATCCATTGGGTTTTGACCCCTACAATTGCTCTCTAAACATTCGGGAGTCCACTGGGACTTCAACTCCCAAAGTGGGAGTTCCCTTGGGAGTATGAGGGCCTATTCCCTCACACTCTCTTGCACTCTCGGGAGCATGCGGCATGACTCTTGGGCTGCCCTCTTGGCCCGCAACCTTGCAACCCCTTGCATTGGTCATGAGGCCAAGGCTAAGGTTGCGACAACTAATCAACATCGACCAAATTTCATATGTTTCACTAAAACACATTTTTCAGAAGAAAGATGCAATTAATCATATGTTTAAGGTTGAAACCCCACTCATGGGTCATGTGTTCATTTCAAAATGCAGCTACAAATCAATATGGAAATTGCAATCATTATAATTAACACACGTTATCAGAACAATTGAGTTAAACGTGAATGATTGAGACAAATAAATGAATTCAAGATTTTACGACATATTAATTCTTGAGAGAGACTTACTTATTTAAAGTTCAATTTTTTTGCTATCAAATATAGCTTTTCATTCTTATGTGATTCTTGATCATCAAATCGTCTCATATGGTTAGTAATATCAAAAGGTTTATTTTATTTCGAAACCAAAATGAAATCTCATGATCCATACCTTAGGTTGTAAATGAAAGGAAATCTTAAACTCTTCGATGTCTACATTCAAAAGCGTGATATGTTCAAGAAACACATTACTAGCACAATAAACTTCAAAGATAAAATTTCCACATAAAGAAATTGCCCAAGATTGAAATTCTTAGCTCTTCTAGCATCAAGTTTACATTTGACATCTCCAAAGCTTATTTACCATTTAATGTGCAAGTAGTCACAAAATCAAGAGAGAAATCTAGATCGCAGAGGAGTGTAACCCTAAACCCTATCATCCAAGAAAAGCACCCCCTAGATGTTAATTTCAAAAGCTTGTATGAGCTTTGTGGATTTCCGAGTTTGCATTTGACAATTTCAAATCTCCTCATTCTTCCTTGGAACATTCAATCAATGCCAAACAAACACCTTCAAAGGCATGTTGGTTAAGAACATTTGTAGAACACCCAAAGGTGGCTTGACATTTGAGGTGCTCTAAAAGAACACTCTATAACTAGACCTAAAAAAAACTTTATTTCTTGAAAACATCAACTACCTTGTATTACTACAAGGAGGTTCCTTGAGCTTTAAGCTGCACTGTGTAGAACTCAAGAGTTCTAGAAGCTTGTATGAATGTTTTTGAGTTACAAGTTCATATTTGTTGATCTCAGAGCTCACGGTTCATCATGGGAACTTTTAGTTGGTGCCAATTTAGCACTCCGAAAGGCGTGCCTAATAGGTAAGGTTTTGGGCCTTCAGTACACTTAATGTTTAAAGGTCATGGGGGTGCATCTTTCAAATTTGTAAATAAAAAAATAAACATAATCTTTATTGTCTTCATTTCTTGTGAAATTTTAGGTTTGAAGTTGAAAATATTTTATATGTTAAAGGTTGTTTGAATGGAATAATGTAAACAACCATGCAAAACTTTCCAAATAATTATTCAATTTTGCAAAGATTTGTTAAGTTTGCAAAATATTTTATGTACAACTATCCATATTTGCCTACTATTTGGGAAGATTATTTGAAAGTTTGGTCATAATTCCTTGCAAATGGGTGTTCATAAAATACCCAAAGGTGGTTTGACATGTATGGTGCTCTAAAGGAACACTCCAAAACAAACCTAAAAAAACTCGATTTCTTGAAATTTTTGATTGCTCAATTCTATTTTAATTAGTTTCAGTTGAGCTCTCATGTGTTCTGTGTAACACTTAGGAGTTCTAGTGAACATTTGAAAACTCTGAAGAATAGAAAAATGCTTTAGTTTAATTCAAGCACATTTAAAGTTCAAGCATTGTTGTAAATTAAGTGGCCATAATGCAAGCATTTGTCTAAGAGCTTTTCCAAAATTTCGAAAAAATCTCATATTTCCCATGTCAACACAAAACTTGAAATGAAAATGAAATGGGGAGAGTAAATTACCTCTTAGGTTGTGTTGGTCTAAGTTGGAGATGTTTAGCTTGAAAATGTGAAATAAACACAAGTGAAACTAGCAACCTCGAAAGAATATCTAAAAGTGTGCCCTAAAAGTCTAAAATACCTTGGAAAAAGTTAATTTCTCATGAAAAAATAGTAACATGAAACTCACCTCCTCTTTATTACTTCTCAATGCTACAACTGAAAGCTTCTCTTCTTAGATTTTGCCATTTACTTTATTTTTGAATGCTACTTTGAACTCATCCACATAAAAGATGTCCCTCTCCTTCTCTTAGGTTTCAACCCCATTGTTCTTTGTTTTTCATTCAACATTTGCAATTTCTTGTATGATTAAGAATTATTTCTATTGCAGCAATTTGTACTTATACTACCACCTATTACCATTCACGTCCCTTGACATGTTGTTAATGTGCATTTTGAACAACGGTTGTTTTCCAATGAGCCAATATAGTTTCTTGATGCAATTCCAACCTTTTTTTCACACCAACCAATTTGTAACTAATTCTTACTTATGGAAGTTGAAAAAAAATTCAATTTCAATGTATGTGCGAATTAATTTTTAATTGTAAGATTATATCAATTGAGTTTAATTTCATAGTTAATAAAATGTGTATTGTTTTGAATATATGTTTCCATCAACCATCTGTTGGTGTTATAAATAAGTCACCATTCCAGACATATATGATAAATCTTTGTTTTTTTCCTGTTCAATTTCCACATTCAATATGGTCTTAATTTTATTTCCCCTTTATATTTTGTTTTGAATCCATATCACTTAAATTTGCTAGAGTTCACTTTTGAGTTAAAAATATATTTTCTTAATACTCGAGCTTAAAACAATTAGTGCATTCCTATTTCATATTTTCTATGCTGCATAATTTTAGCATTAAAACACAATTGTGTGGCGATTGATCTAGTGTAAATTATTGACGATTAATACTTTGGTGTTCTTGCATGATAGCAACTTTCAAACCTACTAGCACTCTTGTCATTATTGTCTATGTTTGCAAAGGTTTGCATCAATGTTTCTTATGTTGAAAGGGGTAACAAAAATTGGGAGTTTCTAAATGAAGTCATTGTTTACAAATGGTGGGGCAAATAATGATATCAATGGCCATGATGCAAAGAATGTAATTGATATTTAACTTGATCTTGAAGTAGAAGAGAGGCTATTATGTCTTATCTAACTAAGTATCGTATTGTAAATGATATTATTATAAATTTTTAATTTATGAAGCTTTGTTTTATCATATCAATTATAGTTACATATCATGGGATTTCTCATAAGTTTGATGTGTTTATTCTTTGCATTATATCACTTTGAACATCAAAACGACATATAAGGAGCCACAAAGGGTGACAGATGTGAAAAAAAATTGAAAATTTTAATGGAAATGTCTATGTTTGGTAATTGGAAAGTCATTGAAATTGTGGGAAGTTGTGCTAACATATTAATATGAATGTTGAAAAACTCAAATTGAGAAGCCATTTGCTAAAATTCCAAAGTTTAATTGGTCCAATGACTTTTGAAATTGAATCACTACCTCATTATATAAGGATTATTTTGCAAAGGACTACCTAAATGGTATAATTTTTTTTTGTTTGAGGTTCAATTTTTTTGGTAAAATAAATAATACTAAACAAAATTTTAACATTAATTCATTTCAAAATATATTATTTCATTTTAAAAATAACTTATTTAATGTCTAAACCTTAAAAGTCTTTGGTAACATGTAAATGTGAATTTTTGTGCATGTTGTATTAAACAAACTTGTAATTTATAATTAAAAATGTGAATCATAAAATATTTGACATGGTTTCATATGATTTGGTCATCAATTAAAACTACCGCAAAAAGATGCACAACTTTGAAAAATTAATATGATATAAAACATTTTCAAATAAATTTTAAAACATTTGGAAAAATCCCTAGTGTAAGGAAGGTGACATTGCAAAAAATCCCATGCGAAAATTCATTATAGGATGGATGCAAGAATTAATCAAGTGGAGGTAAGTTTTCTTCGAAGCATATAAGAAAGAATTCAATGTTTTACATTTGACATATCTCATCCATTTTAAATCCTTAAATTTCATCTAAACCATCCACCCCAATTGAGTGGACATTCAAACATGCGTGAAACTTGATGGCACTTTCATCATGTCATGCAGCCTTGAGAACTACACTTACCAATTTTGAGCGTGCAATTGGAGATGTGTTACAGAACATCAAATTAGTGTTTTGTTGTTTTCTTCCCAAAATCAACGTGCATCATATTGAACATGTCTACATCATTAGAAGAATGAATATGTGCAACACTTGGTTTGTTAAACTTGTCTTGCTTATGTTGATAGAGCCATAACTTGCCAATATAGTTAGCTTTTGCACTAGACATTCATAACATACAATAGTTTTTTAAGTATTAGGCTTGATGGTTTATGTTGTTCTAAGCTCTTTCTTCACTTCTCGATGATGGAAGAACTTGACACTTTTGTGTAATGAACACATCAAAAGAGTTTGAGTGACCTACCAAGTTTTTTTTATTTGTTGCAAGAGTCATGATGTTGGGGTGGTCTATAATGCTTGTGGTCATCAAGTTCAAATTTCGGTCCTTCCATGGCAGGATGGTTTTCACTAGAGGGTATGCATTTTAAGGTCTTTCTTTACTTGTAAACGATGGAAGAGCTTCCAATCTTTTTTGTGGTGAATGTATTGAAGGAGAATGACCTATCAAGTTAAGTTGTATTTGCTAAAAGAGTCATGAAGTTGGGGTGGTCTATAGTGCATGTGGTTGTCACATTTAAATTTTAGTCGTTTCATCGCATTGGTACATTTGATAAAAAAACTAACAAGCTTTGTGTTTTGGTTTCAAGGTTGAAATTTGCTCCTTGGAGTCAAATCTTTAATGTTTTGTGTGTGGGTTTTGTGGATATAAGATCTAACAAGCACTTAATGAATTGGTAAAGTTTGCAACTTATGCAATAAGTTCAACATTAATTTATCATCTTCAGAATGACTAAACAAGTGTGGAATAGGCACATTTCCATTCAGGTGTCAAAAATTTGCATTTCATTTGTCAGTTGAAATTTTGCTATACTCATTCCATCAATGTTACTTCATATCTACAAAAATGTTCAAGTATATCTAAATTAGCTTGCCAAACCTAATGGCTATGCTTGGCTAATCATGGAAATTTCCATAGATGGACAATCCAAAAGTCCAAGCCACCTATGGTTGATCATGGAAATCTCAAAGATGAAAGAATGAAAAGGTGGTGCAACAATTTAACATTTGTAGCTTAAATTCATAATTTGTATCATGCATTGCTAGATTATAAAATACCTTCAAAATCAAGGTACATTTGAAGAACACATGTTTTTTCCCCACCTTCATCATGTGTTCCTTTGCATTAAGATTAGGGCATCAAAGGCTCAAATTTGCAGTTTAATGGTGATGGCTTCCTATTGTTGATATGTGCTTGAATAACCTAAATCATCCACATGCTGTAGGTGGTCTATTTTGTAGAAGTCACAAGATTGCAATCTTGGAGGTTTTGATATTATTACATATCTATCCATAGTTGTGTGGGTTCAATTAGTTCCCCTTCATCCTATCAACCATTCCATCTCCCTTGCAACAATGATGCATCTCCATCACACAACATGAAAAACAATGACAACAATGTTCCATGAAGAAAACCTAATCGACTAAAAGTCATCAAAATATGGAAAGCAACAAAGCAAAGTTCATAAACAACAATCAACCCAAAAAGGAAAAAAAATAGTAAAAGAGGATTTGCGGCTTCCTCAAACACTCATAATCACCAATCGTCTCAAATTTTGACACTTTTTGCCAATCACTTTCTATACAACATTTCATCCATTAAGGTAACCTTTCATCCCACTTTCAATTAGGTCACATTCACGTTAAAGAACATTGAACACATGTCCACATCACATTTGTTTCAATGTTTCACAATTTCTTATTCATTATTCATGCAATATCATTTCCTTCTTGAAAAAGATGGATGAAATCCATCTATATCATTTTCAATTTCATTCTCATAAATGAATGGCATCTGTCAATGTGAAATCCATTCATGTGGGTTAATATAATGTTAGGGATGGATACCTCATTCATTGATATCTCAGTGATGCATCGTCCCTCTACATTCATCCACCATTCATCCTTGTAAACCATTATATTATTGCTTTCGGTTACTGAAGTTTGTTTCAAAGCTCACGGGGGCTCTCTGGTCATGGCTCCCGCACTAGCATTCTCCGGTTTGAAGGATCTTGCACATAGCTGATTTGAGATGCCGATCCAGATCCGGATCCAAGTCTCGTTGCGATGGTTGCGGACGTCGTCTTGGGATGACAGGCCAAGGAGCCGGAGGGAAGCTTGGCGGATAACTTTGGCGATGGCGACGACAAGCGGGAGCGAGCAGGCAGTGCAAGCGACAAACGACGATGCCACGATCAGTAAACTGTACCTTCTGCTGCTTTTCATTCCCTTACTTACAATTCTTGCAGCTTTTGTTTTGAACTTTGTGCACTCTGTTTGCTCTCTGTTCCGTAATCTCCTGAAGTAGGTCTTTTTTCTTCGATCTCAGTGTGCAAAGATGACCGGGAGTGACGATGATGGCAGGTCATGTGTGAAAAAAGGCTACATATCTGATGATTTTGTGCAGTTCTTTGTTCGGAGGCCGATCAAGCGCTCCCCTATCATCAACCGCGGTAGGACTTCTTATCCTGCTTTCTCAAGTAAAAGTTTCTCCAAACACTTATGCAACGCGTGAATTGTGCTTGCAAGATAGTTCTTAGAAGGGGTTGATGCAGTTCCGTAAAAACTACTCTATAACATTCTGCGTGTCTTTTCAATGTTGGCGATGCCTTCTTCAGACCTTTTTCTCATGCCCCGGTTAGCTGGAAGTGCGGCTGTTTTGAGTTTGAGGGTCTGAGCGAGCCCAACCATCCCTACTCAGCAACTTTGATCTCGAATATGTCCTTACTGGGAAAGCAATTAGGAATCCTTTGCCCCATAGGTTGTGATTGTGATTGAGAAAGAGAGCAGGTATTCCGGTGAGCTGCTTTGTTAAGATTGTTCAGTGTGTGTGGGGTGTGGTGTTGGCAAGGTTATTATGCACGATGGTCTGTGATGCGCCAGCTGTTATTCCAGTTTCTTGATGCTGATTCACCAGCTTTAAATGATCCACCTCCTCGAAAACAAATTCTTTCCCTTGGAGCTGGTTTTGACACTTCCTTTTTCCAGCTGGTGGTAAGAGGATTGCACTGCAGATGTAGTTTAAATATCCAAATATATAAGGTTCATCCACAACTTGCCTGTAATAGAAACTGTTGGCTCACAGTATGTCAAGACTGTGATGTTCCAACCAACAATATTGTGCAGTAGAGATTGACAACAACATCAAGGCCACACAAAAGACTTTAGCTCTTAGTATCTTGAGACTTCATTATAGAACATTCAGCAAGTAACCTGCCCTCTGAAATTCTGCACAGAAGATGGTGTGGAAAGTTTGTTGTTATCTAGTTGAAGTGGGTTCTCTGCACAAGTTGTCTAAATAACTTTCATCTTAATAAGTTTGTAGGAGAGCTGTCGGGTAATTAGGACTTAGGTCTGAAAGGTTGGCTTTGGCACACAGGAAGAGGGAAGAATCCTGCACAATTTTGTGGAGGTGGATTTTTCAGAGGTACCACATGTCCACCTTTCTTTCTTGTATGCGGTTCTTTTATCATGCATGTAATGAAATGATGAACTTGTTGATGTTTGATTGGAATAATGACTAAGTGTAAATAAATGGTAATATGCAGGTTACAAGAAAGAAAGCAACGGTAATTGGAGCCAAAGAAGTGCTACTTACCAAGCTTGGTCCAGAACCCAAGATATCAATGGGTGCATCTTTCTTCTCTTTGTTGCACAAGCTCATCCTGTGCTTACAACCTAATGTTATCTTGCAGTTTTCTTGTGGCACTCTTGACTGCTTAGTTTTCTGGTGCCTGATACTGGGCAGCAACAGCCTGCATCTCAATGATTAGTAGGGTGGGTGCTACGGTGTAGTTGAAGGGGAAATTATAAGTGAGCATTACACACTTCTACCAGCTGACCTACGGGACCTTAAAGACTTGGACAGGGTCTTTCTCCGGGCCACTTTGGATCCAAAGTAAGTTTGTCTTCACATCTCCAAGTCATTAGTGTGGCACCTGCACTTGACCTTTTGCTGCAAATCACCAGGATGGATCACAGGTAGTACTAATCAGGGTTACAGGTTTACATCATTGGATTTGCTGGTGTAGTACTCACAGGGGCAGTGTGACCTTATCTGGGCAATGGCTAGGTCTCTAGTCAGAGAGTACATCTCACCATGATTTGGTGTGAACAGGCAACCAACACTGATAATTGCTGAATGTGTGCTAATCTACTTAGAACCACATGTCAGTCGTGCTGTGGTTAAATGGGCAGCTGACAAGTTTGAAACAGCAGCATTTGTCATCTATGAGCAGGTCAGTTACCACTAGACTCTCTAATGGCTTCCTTCCTTTGTGTACAATGCACTAGTAAGAGCTTTGAATTTGATGTTGGAAAGGCCCATGAGTTGGTCTCTATTATTTAAGATTGTGGTTTATCTGCACAATCTTTAGCTTTTGGTAGTGTATCCTATTGATGGAGGCTTGAAATGAAAACACTTTTTGCTAATAGTCTTACTAGAAGTAGTATTGTACTTGAACACATATGCACTCCACTCAATGCTGTGATTGCACTTGTTACCTCCAGAAAAGTTTGACTTCATTTCATGAACTTGGCAGATTCATCCTGATGATGCATTTGGGCAGCAAATGTTGAGGAACCTTGAGGTATGGATCCTTCTGTCAGTTTTCCTTGACCTACTTGTTTGCAGATTTTATTTGAGTTGACATTATCACTGCATGAGCAGTTTTAACAGCAACCATTTTTTAAAGCCAAAGGACATAGTTACACTTATTATGTTTGTTTCCTCTCCATTCTTGATCCCCTGCTTGACTTGTGATCTTATTGAAACATCACTTAAAGACATGAGTGTTTACCAGAAACATACCAATGGAGTTGTCTGAAAACTATCATCCCATTC